>OZ002743.1:50817961-52048515 GCA_963924295.1 Dioctria rufipes
ATCAGTACCTGATGAATTGCAGTTGGTTTCATACGGGCTCATCCCAACCCGCTGATTCCTCTTTCTTAAAAAAAATATATAAGAAGCCTGCAGGGCACAGCCGTTGCTAGCGCTACCGAGTAGTTAGTAGTGGTTAGTATCCAGTCATTAGCATTATGACAAATAACATATACGACAGACATACAACAAGTACCTAATAGGTCCCACAGATAGTTTACTGCAGGGAATAGCTTGGGTTATTATCACAATGATTGTAGATAATAAAATATCACAACTTGTTGAAAGTTGTGTCAGAAAATAAAAGCAATGAATAAATAAATATGCGTGGACGAATACAAAGGTTACTTAGTGTAAGGGACCAAGTAACTGTATAAAATCACTAGCTCAATAAAAAGACATAGTACGGCATACATACCAGCTCTGCTGTTATTTGTATGCGTGTTATCTTCAAGCACTGTTTTCCAAGAACTGGTGATATGGGTCTAAAGTGATTCTGAGTGTTAGAAGAGCTTTTGTGAAGAATGGCTTCCTATACACAATATTTCGTTCTTAATAGCCAGGATTGTGCTCTGGGCATCGGTCCTCTACATTTTAGGAGTTCTTTAAATGTTCCAGTAACGGGGTGTATTTCTCAAGATTCTTCAGCTTTCTTCTTTTGACATTCTCTCCACCCTCGTCGCGGACAGTTATGTCGACCACGAAGATCCCTTCCCGGTTTTTAATAACCAGGTCGGGTTTGAGGCACTCGCCAGAAAACAGCTTGATACTTGGTTCTCACGTCCCCCACGTCATAGTGTAGCTTAGTGCGAAGAGAATAAGTATAAGTACACTCACCACCATATGAGCAAGGGTCTCCGGCAATGTGCTGCATATTCGGCACATTCGGTATTGAAAGATATCTACCCAATGTGAACCTACAGCTAGACACATTTGTGCTAATTTTTAATGACATTATGATAAGTCTATAAGGCTTGAGCTTATAGAGTCAGGCATTGCTGATACCATCGCCCATGACCGAGGGAACAGCCTTACGATTGGAGGCTTCAGCTCGTCCAGTTTGGCCCAGGACTTATGTTGATTAATATCTTTGTGTACAGTAATGGGCCAGTTAATAGTGACAGAATTAGCCGTCTTTCGAAGTCGGTCATTAGCACCTGTAGTTAATGTTAGAGCACACTGAATTGGGTTGTTTGAATTAAGATACTTTAACCCTATATTCAGTGCTGCACAAGTTACTATTATCTCCAACTTAGGAAATGGCAGATCACCATAATTATTCTTGCAATATAATAGGCCATTAGCAACGGATTGTGCAAGGTGCAGGATTTCCTTGACCAGTACCCATAAATACTGGTCAATTTCCCTGATCAGTGGTATTGACGGTATCACCTGGATATATACAATGTAGTATCAAGTAGGTACTGAGGAGCAGTATTTTTTTTTCTGGCTGAAGATCCACCTTTTTAGATGAATACTGGACTTTCCGCTCTCGATATAGTAAGCTCGGGATGTTTGATATGCCAAGCTCTGGACCTTCGTATTACCTGAAAGCTGGAGCATTTCTTAATGCTAAGGGCCATATCACGGATCCATAGAAACTCTCCTAGTTGCATAATTAGGGTATTCATTGCACTGGGAGTGTCAGGAGTGAGCAGTATATCGTCGTTGAGGGCCAGTGCTCTGAAATATATATCATTGTTAACTGAGAAGCCATGTTACTCCTCCAGTGCATTCAGCAATAGATCAAAGGCCAGATTCAAAATAAGTGGAGATGCTGGGTCTCCTTCTTTTATATATCTTCGAAGAGGTATTATCATGAACTCGTCACCCACGGGCATTGGTGATAGCGGCATAAGAGTTCATTACGATCCTTACAACAGGCGATGGGACACCCTTAGAAACTTATGCAATCTAGATAGCACAATGTGGAGGGGTATCGAATACTTTTGCGATGTCCACCTGTGCAAGGACCATACCACGCTTGTTTCTAGATAATCATATAATGACCCTAAGAATCTGGATATTGTTGAAACACCTTAGTGAAGCCCTTGTACCGTCAACCGTGTTCATCCAAGCAGCCCCAATATATTGTACTGACCAAGGATCCAATAGTAATGATCCGATTGTTTCCAACCACACTGGCATCCTTGTCTTTTTGTGGAATAAGTATTGCTCTGTTAGTTCTCGATGCTGATGGCTCGCTTTCCATCACCAAGAGGAGATTAAAACTACACTGTAGGCAAGCTATTGGTGCTTGCTACATAGATTAGTATTCTTAATGCCATCACTACCAGCGGCCACTTTGGGTTCAAAGTCAGAAACAAAATACGATGCAGTGTTGTAGCAGAGCACGCATTATAAAGCAAATTGAAAACAGTGCAGTTCTTTAACTGTAATTTTTCGAAGAATTCAAATATAAATTTTTTGTATTGTGGATTTATTATTTTGAGAGAAACTGTACCAATTTTTCTTCTTATTTAATCCCTCCAACTCCCGAACGCACAACTCGATTTTATTGCTGTGTTTTTCGTTATACTTAGGGCCCCGAAACAATCAATCAATCCAAAAATCACCGTTATGGCATTCCCTGTTCAGAAATTAGCGGAAAAGGGGGGTCCTCTACCGGTGGCAACCACAATACAAATACCCAAAACCCGCTAACTTTCGAACGCACCGTTTGATTTTGTCGCGGTTTTTTACTGTATGCTAAGTGCCCTGAGAAAAAGCAACGATACCAACAATCACCGTTATGGCACTCCCCGTTCAGGAATTAGCAAAAATGTGGTCCTCTTTCGGCGGACGGCAACCATACAAAAACACAGAGCCCACTAACTCTCGAGTGCCCCTCTCGATTTTAAAGCGGATTTCTTCTGAGTACTTTCGGCTTCGAAACAAACCACTGTACCAAATTTCACCACTTTGGCAATCCCCGTTCAAGAGTTAGCAAATATGTGGTCCTCTGCCGGTGGGAACTATAAAGAGATACACAAAATCGGCTAACTTCCGAACGCATCGACCCTGCCAACACCCTAACGCACCATTTGATTTTATTGCTGTTTTTTTTTGTGATTAGGGCTCCAAAACAAGCAACTCTTTAAAAAAAATCACCGTTACGGCATTCCTCGTTTAGAAGTTAGCAAAAATGTGGACCCCAAAATAAGCAACTATTCTAAAAATACCTAGGTCTGGGCCTACTCGGCCTATAGGGAAATCCGCCCCTGAGTGAGGCATAACGCCTAATTTAAAGTAAGTCACTAAACTTCTCTAATGGAGATTTAATAACCTCACCACAATAACGAGACATTTCCTTACCGATTAGAAGACATTCTTCCCGTCACTAACAATTGACGATACCTTACTCTCGGGGCCCTAATCAAGTAGGAAAAAAACTGCAAGAAAATAGAGCGGTGCTCTCGGAAGTTAGCGAGTTTTCGGTATATCTTTATAGTTGCCACCGGTGCGGCGGGGGATCACATCTTTGCTAACTTCTGAGCGGCGAATGCCATAACGGTGATTTTTAGAATAGTTGCTTATTTCAAGGCCCTAACGCAAAGAAAAAAGCCGCAATAAAATCGAATCGTGCGTGAGGCTGTTGGCGGGATCGGTTCGTTCGGAAGTTAGCGGATTTCGTGTATTTCTTTATAGTTCCCACCGGCCGGCGAAGGACCACATCTTTGCTAATTTCTGAACTAGGGATGCCATAACGGTGATTTTTTGAACAGTTACTTGTTTTGGCGCCCTAATCACAAAAACAAAACAGCAATAAAATCAAATGGTGCGTTAGGGAGTTGGCAGGATTGATGCGTTCGGAAGTTAGCCGATTTTGCGAATCTCTTTATAGTTCCCACCGGCAGAGGACCACATATTTGCTAACTCTTGAACGGGGATTGCCAAAGTGGTGAAATTTGGTACAGTGGTTTGTTTCGAAGCCGAAAGTACTCAGAAAAAATCCGCTTCAAAATCGAGAGGGGCACTCGCGAGTTAGCGGGCACTCTGTTTTTGTATGGTTGCCGTCCGCCGAAAGAGGACCACATTTTTGCTAACTCCTGAACGGGAAGTGCCATAACGGTGATTGTTGGTATCGTTGCTTTTTCTCAGGGCACTTAGTATACTGTAAAAAACCGCGACAAAATCAAGCGGTGCGTTCGAAAGTTAGCGGGTTTTGGGTATTTGTATTGTGGTTGCCACCAGTAGAGGACCCCCCTTTTCTGCTAATTTGTGAACAGGGAATGCCATAACGGTGATTTTTGGATTGATTGATTGTTTCGGGGCCCTAAGTATAACGAAAAACACAGCAATAAAATCGAGTTGTGCGTTCGGGAGTTGGAGGGATTAAATAAGAAGAAAAATTGGTACAGTTTCTCTCAAAATAATAAATCCACAATACAAAAAATTTATATTTGAATTCTTCGAAAAATTACAGTTAAAGAACTGCACTGTTTTCAATTTGCTTTATAATGCGTGCTCTGCTACAACACTGCATCGTATTTTGTTTCTGACTTTGAACCCAAAATGGCCGCTGGTAGTGATGGCATTAAGAATACCAATCTATGTAGCAAGCACCAAGAGCTTGCCTACAGTGTAGTTTTAATCTCCCCTTGGTGATGGAAAGCGAGCCATCAGCATTGAGAACTAACAGAGAAATACTTATTCCAAAAGACGACAAGGATGCCAGTGTGGTTGGAAACAATCGGATCATTACTATTGGATCCTTGGTCAGTAGAATATACGGGGGCTGCTTGGATGAACACGGTTGACGGTACAAGGGCTTCACTAAGCTGTTTCAACAATATCCAGATTCTTTGGGTCATTATATGATTATCTAGAAAAAAGCCTGGTATGGTCCTTGCACAGGTGGATATCGCAAAAGTATTCGATACCCTTCCACATTGTGCTATCAAGATTGCATAAGTTTCTAAGGGTGTCCCGTCGCCTGTTGTAAGGATCGTAATGGACTCTTATGCCGCTATCACCAATGCCCGTGGGTGACGAATTCATGATAATACCTCTTCGAAGATATATAAAAGAAGGAGACCCAGCATCTCTACTTATTTTCAATCTGGCCTTTGATCTATAGCTGAATGCGCTGGAGGAATAATATGGCTTCTCAGTTAACAATTATATCTATTTCAGAGCACTGGCCCTCAACGATGATATACTGCTAGCTCCTGACACTCCCAGTGCAATGAATACCCTAGCTCTGCAACTAGGAGAGTTTCTATAGATCCGTGATATGGCCCTTAGCATTAAGAAATGGTCCAACTTTCAGGTAATACGAAGGTCCAGAGCTTGGCATATCAAAAATCCCGAGCTTACTATATCGACAGCGGAAAGTCACCGCAGGAAGCCTTATAGATTTAAGCACCAACGAGGCTATGTCTGAGTAGTTAATTACCGTGGGTACAACATCTCAGGGAGACACTTCTAGTGGTGTCGGTACAGGCTAAACGTCTCAAGCAGACAATTCCTGTATTGTCTTAGATCTGATTCACCCAGAAGGTACTTCTCCATTCTGGAGTGATTTCCACAGCATGACTATGTCATGTAGAATCAGACGAAGCTAAATGCTAGTCAGAAGAAACCTATCTAATGGGGAGCAACCCACGGATGGTTTCTATTTGCTATGAATATAAATGAAGGAAAATTATGTCTTTGATTTTCTCAGGACTCATCAGAGAGCCCAAACCGATGACCAGGTATATTCCACGGCTAATAAGAATAAGAATATAAACAAGCCGAAGAGGGACTTTGTCCCAACCACCTCCGGTGGCGATATAATAACCTTCACTTTTTGAAGTCTGGGGCATGGCATGGTGCAAATATGTGCTACCTCTGCCCTGGACCATGGCTGTTCGATATGTTCCAGAATATTTGCAACGGTTAATAGTCTAGGTTAGCACATGAGGTACGAGCATCATGCCGTTTGTAATTCTACTCATGCGGGTCCAATACCACAAATCGGATCACGTATATGAGCTTTCTTTGACTTCAAAAACAGGAAAACAAATATATAGCTAGCACTAGTTATAGTCCTCAGTAAGAGCTCTGGATATTACGACGGATCCGCTCGGTCTGAAACCAATGTCTGCCGCCCTCAATGTTTTATCCTATATATGGTGCTATGAAGAATGGCGTGTCGTTGCAGCCGCCATTTTGGGCGATGTTGGTGATGATTTTGCCTACACCGGCCGAGCTAGAACCGCAAACACGATTATAGTGGAAATCAAGCAAGCCATTAACGATGCTAGTCAGAGGCAGATCAGGAGAAAAGTGTACGAATATGTGGTGGGACTCATCAGCACGCCATCTACTAACAATATTCGCTCTAACAATGGGCCTTGACAGAGAAGAGGTCCAGGCGGCTTATGCAGCGGCTCAAGCAAAGCCAGGCGATTGCACATCTTCGCCATGACTAAGGAGCTGTATAACGGAAACAGAGCTCTTCGGGCCATAACGTTCTGGGAAGGCACTGAAAATAATGATACTAACGCGAGTCCTCCTGCTCAAGAGGACGTAAGAAGTTATTACTCGATATTATGGAATACTAGCAATGGCCCTGTGCCCGATCAGGAGGAAGCCGATATCGGCTCGATAGATAAGAGTCAGCATTTGTGTGGCATCACTGCTGGTGCGATAAAAAAACGGATCTATAGCGCTAGAAACAATTTGGCATCTGGGAGTGAGTGATGAACTTACCTTTGAAAGGCAAGTTCAATGAGCTAATAATACTATATTACAATCTTTGGCCCAGGCTAGCCATTTACACCAGGCTCCCAGGCTCCCCATTAAGTGATCCATATTTATTTATCTTTTACATCATTGGGTAAATGTTGGCGCTATTTTCTTTGCTATTTCCTTCATTTTGGATTAAGAAATAACGCCTGTGATAAATCTGTGATAACCGCGTGTCATGTTGTTCTTTGATAACAATGTTGAATTTTTATGTTGTCTGTCCCAATATAATTGGCAATGGAAAATATCAGTTTTACTAAGCGGTTGGCAGGATAACACCGGCACCCTGTAAAGAAATCGAATCATCGAGTAATTGATTCGACGCACTTATCATCAGGTGCGAACCAAGTTCTAGTACCTAAACAGTGTTAATACATAACGGATATAGGCAGTAGTAATCTGATGATGGGTGGAACTGGGGAATGTTGCCAACAGGTTCATTCACTCTAGTCCGAACTAGCCGTTTCCCCATTATCTGTGCACAGCTTGGTGGGATCACGCTCCAAACAAACGAGGTCAGTGTTCGGTATACATCCATATTGGGAATAGTAAGATAGTCATAGTTACTCCCGCCGTTAATCCGCATGTCTCTGTATCAAAACGTTCTTTGGAATGCATGCACTTGGAGACTCATCAATTTCACAACTAAGTTAGTGAGACCTAATCCACCTATCTTGACTGACAGACAGAGCGTACTTTCAGCAATCTATCACCTTCGGCACCAAAAGGCGTCAATGTGCCTATTTTGATAATAATTTCTTTTTTCTTAGTACCCACAATCAAATTATATTTTTTTATAAATTTCTTATATTAAAATAATTCACGCATTTTTCTGCCATTTGTAACATAAGTTCACAATTGTTCTGTTCTACAGAAATATATTCGTCAGCTCTTTGTGGTTGGATTTCAAGAGTCAATCAGCCTCAATATTTGTTTCAACTTCCGCTCTATTCTGTTTTATGGTATCAACAGTTCCCTGAAGAATCTTCACTTTTTATTTAACATTTTTTATAAGTTCATCTCCTTTGCTGGAATAAGTTTCAATTTTAATTTCTTCCTATTCACGGACACTTGCGAGGAATTTTCTTGCTTTATTTACGTCCGATTTGTTTTTTATTTCTTTGGATGATATCAGTTCATTTGTTGGACACATTTCCATCGCTAATTCAATTGTTTTAATAGCAGGTTGCAATTTGTTTATTAGCGATGATCTACCCTGATTGCTGGCAAGTGTTACACTTTCAACTTCAAGTTCACTTACGACTTTTTTAAGGGACTCTTCATTTGCCTTTAGCCTGTCCACTTCGTCTTGTCAGACAATCGAATTATTCAACTCTTCCTCAGAATTTCATAGATCAGGCAATATGATGTCGAATTTATTGCGCGTTTCTTCTAGTTCCTTATATTTTTCAAGTTTATTGTTTTCCTAGAGGAAGTTTCTCATTTTTATATTTGTTTTCGGTAGCAATGAACCATTTACATCAATTATTTTTTGGATTGTTTTCGTTTTAACCTCCAATTTATCATTTTATGGTGAAAAAAAGAAAACTCTTTTTATTTTCCATAAGCTTTAAGTGCTCATTAATTTTAGAGTGAGCAAGGATCACTATTTTTTATATTATATTATTAAAGTAATTGATATCTTAGTTCGCACTTGATGGAATTTGTTAATAGTATTAGACATTCTCAAAAATAAAACACTTGTTCCACAAAAATTTAAGTTATGCGACGCGTTTCCCCCCATTTAGGCATTCTCAAGTATTGCAATTCAGATAGGTATCGCCATTTTTATTTCTTTACAAAACTTGCTTCAATTAAACGACTGTTATTATGGAAATCTAACTTATCATTAACACAAATGAGCCCTTAAGTGTATCTCTTTTAATTTCTAAGATCTCATGTCTCTCTAGAACTTTACCGCCATATGATTTACGTAATAATTTTACATGTGCAATTTTAAATAGATCAGTGATAATATTTTAATTGTACCGAAAGCCACACGAATTTTCATTTCTTTTTGATCTTTCTTTACAAGATCACGAAATTTTTTGTTATAAATTTCTAGAAAACTTGCTTCAATTTCGTACTTCCAGCCGAAATTTCTGAATTCTTCCCAAGCCTTGAATAAGAATTCTACTTTTCTAGGCATTAGCTCACCATTATTAGGGACACCATTCATGGTGTATGCCTTGCCACTCCCGGTTTGTCCGTAAACAAATATGCAAACATTGTAGCCGTCAAGTACGTGCTTAATTTACGGAAATATCATTTTGAAAACGTCTTCTTGGTTTGATGTTGTAATTTATTTACAGGAATAATCATTATTTATGGCAATTCCAGTAAAAATGCATACATAAAAAGTTAATACCTAGTAAATTAGTGAGTACGTCTGGGTTCTCACAACACCTTCGTTAACAACATCTCCCAACTGTTCTTCTATTATACATGCTTTTGAGAGCTACGGGATTAACACCGGATAAAATCCAAATAATGCCATAAGTGGAAAAACTCTGCGCTACTGTGAATGACTTTTGTCTGGAAGCTGTTGTTCATCTGAATGGAAACAAAAATTATGGCGTTCTGAAAAATCCGTAAAGGAAATTCAAGAGTTTTTTTTGCAACTTTTAACAGAATCTAAGAAAGAATTCCACATCATGCACAAAGAGGCCTATGGTGATTTATACGAGCAAAATTCCTGGGAACGATTTCTCTGATTTCGTCGTCGAACTTGAGAAATAAATTCCAGTGGAAAAGTTGATCTGGTGGAAGCGATTGATTCATTTTTTAATACGCTGTATCAAAGAATGTTTACAGTTCTAAACGTAGAGTATTCGTTTCACGATAAGTATTTAGAATGTGTAAGAGAGCATATGAAGGACTTGAAGCCTCCCGCAGATGTACCGGATAAATTATCGGTACAAATCAAATGGTCCTTTGTGGCAACTAGAACCTATGTTGTAGCTTTGAGGACTGCTGCAGAAGTGGCGGAAAAACTGATAAATATGCGACCAGGAGAAAATTGTACAGCTGAATTGATGAAAATGAAATATTCTAGTATTTTTAAAAGCTATAGTGAAAAACCACGTGCACATTATTGCGAAAACGTTATCAAAGGTTGGTTACATTACTATAGTGAATTAGATACTAATTGGGATAATTTTGTGGCTTCAGTGGATAAGGTACCTGAGCAGCCAGTTGCATTATATTTATAATGTACAATTATTGTACAACTGGCTACGAGAATCGTTCCACTTCGGATTTCTAACGCATTAGTATCAACAGTTTTGGCATTTTTTTTTAATTTCATCATACTGATTTTCTTTAAACGAAAAATAAACAATATTTTTATAATTAAAATTAAGAAGCTTAAAATGTTCCCTTTAATAGCAATTATATATACGCTACACGGAATATTTGCAACAAATAACCTTTATAATCTAATTAAGTGGAATTTTTCCGGCATTTTAAGGGTAGGCGTGATCAATATTAAGTTCGGTAGGAAATTTCATGAAAGCTGCCAAAAATTAATATTTCGAGCCCATTTCTGTTGACTCCATTCAATTTCTTTTTTACCTCGAAACCCTTTACTTTTGAGCAAAGTTTAACCTCCTTTTTACAGAACATTCCCAATACAATAAATATCTCTAATTCAAATCTTAATAATAAGTATATTATTCCAACCCGACGAAGGGAAATTGTGAATGCTACATTAATGTTTGTCGGTCCAGTTACGTTGGGCATAATGGTTCCTGATGGGGTACTTACACGTACAGAAGGTGTATCAACATGTCCTGGATTATGAGGTTGACAGTCTTCAAAACTCGAACCAGAGGCAGCTTCTTCATACCCATTTATCAGTTTTTCCGCCACTTCTACAGCAGTCATCAAAGCTTGAGCATAGGTTCTAGTAGCCACGGAGGACCATTTTATTTATACACATAATTTATCCGGTACATCTTCGAAAGGCTTTAAGTCCTTGATATGCTCATTTATACATCCTAAATACTGATCGTTGAACGAATGCTGTGCATTTAGAACTGTAAACATTTATGATACAGCTTATTAAAAAATAAATAAATCGCTTCCACCATATCAACTTTAATATTTTTCAAGTACGACGAAGAAATCAGAGAAAACATACCCAGGAATTTTGCTCGTATAAATCACCATAGGCCTCTTTGAGCATGATGTGGAATTCTTTCTTAGATTCTGTTAAAAGTTGCTAAAAAAACTCTTGAATTTCGGTGCCCACAATCCTAGAACTGATGATATTTTTCCAATTGAATCCTTTACGGATTTTTCAAGAACCGCATAATTTTTGTTTCCATTCAGATGAACAACAGCTTCCAGACAAAAGTCATTCACAGTAGCGCAGAGTTTTTCCACTTATGGCATTATTTGGATTTTATCCGGTGTTAATCCCGTAGCTCTCAAAAGCATGTATAATAGAAGAACAGTTGGGAGATGTTGTTAACGAAGGTGTTGTGAGAACCCAGACGTACTCACTAATTTACTAGGTATTAACTTTTTATGTATGCATTTTTACTGGAATTGCCATAAATAATGATTATTCCTGTAAATAAATTACAACATCAAACCAAGAAGACGTTTTCAAAATGATATTTCCGTAAATTAAGCACGTACTTGACGGCTACAATGTTTGCATATTTGTTTACGGACAAACCGGGAGTGGCAAGGCATACACCATGAATGGTGTCCCTAATAATGGTGAGCTAATGCCTAGAAAAGTAGAATTCTTATTCAAGGCTTGGGAAGAATTCAGAAATTTCGGCTGGAAGTACGAAATTGAAGCAAGTTTTCTAGAAATTTATAACAAAAAATTTCGTGATCTTGTAAAGAAAGATCAAAAAGAAATGAAAATTCGTGTGGCTTTCGGTACAATTAAAATATTATCACTGATCTATTTAAAATTGCACATGTAAAATTATTACGTAAATCATATGGCGGTAAAGTTCTAGAGAGACATGAGATCTTAGAAATTAAAAGAGATACACTTAAGGGCTCATTTGTGTTAATGATAAGTTAGATTTCCATAATAACAGTCGTTTAATTGAAGCAAGTTTTGTAAAGAAATAAAAATGGCGATACCTATCTGAATTGCAATACTTGAGAATGCCTAAATGGGGGGAAACGCGTCGCATAACTTAAATTTTTGTGGAACAAGTGTTTTATTTTTGAGAATGTCTAATACTATTAACAAATTCCATCAAGTGCGAACTAAGATATCAATTACTTTAATAATATAATATAAAAAATAGTGATCCTTGCTCACTCTAAAATTAATGAGCACTTAAAGCTTATGGAAAATAAAAAGAGTTTTCTTTTTTTCACCATAAAATGATAAATTGGAGGTTAAAACGAAAACAATCCAAAAAATAATTGATGTAAATGGTTCATTGCTACCGAAAACAAATATAAAAATGAGAAACTTCCTCTAGGAAAACAATAAACTTGAAAAATATAAGGAACTAGAAGAAACGCGCAATAAATTCGACATCATATTGCCTGATCTATGAAATTCTGAGGAAGAGTTGAATAATTCGATTGTCTGACAAGACGAAGTGGACAGGCTAAAGGCAAATGAAGAGTCCCTTAAAAAAGTCGTAAGTGAACTTGAAGTTGAAAGTGTAACACTTGCCAGCAATCAGGGTAGATCATCGCTAATAAACAAATTGCAACCTGCTATTAAAACAATTGAATTAGCGATGGAAATGTGTCCAACAAATGAACTGATATCATCCAAAGAAATAAAAAACAAATCGGACGTAAATAAAGCAAGAAAATTCCTCGCAAGTGTCCGTGAATAGGAAGAAATTAAAATTGAAACTTATTCCAGCAAAGGAGATGAACTTATAAAAAATGTTAAATAAAAAGTGAAGATTCTTCAGGGAACTGTTGATACCATAAAACAGAATAGAGCGGAAGTTGAAACAAATATTGAGGCTGATTGACTCTTGAAATCCAACCACAAAGAGCTGACGAATATATTTCTGTAGAACAGAACAATTGTGAACTTATGTTACAAATGGCAGAAAAATGCGTGAATTATTTTAATATAAGAAATTTATAAAAAAATATAATTTGATTGTGGGTACTAAGAAAAAAGAAATTATTATCAAAATAGGCACATTGACGCCTTTTGGTGCCGAAGGTGATAGATTGCTGAAAGTACGCTCTGTCTGTCAGTCAAGATAGGTGGATTAGGTCTCACTAACTTAGTTGTGAAATTGATGAGTCTCCAAGTGCATGCATTCCAAAGAACGTTTTGATACAGAGACATGCGGATTAACGGCGGGAGTAACTATGACTATCTTACTATTCCCAATATGGATGTATACCGAACACTGACCTCGTTTGTTTGGAGCGTGATCCCACCAAGCTGTGCACAGATAATGGGGAAACGGCTAGTTCGAACTAGAGTGAATGAACCTGTTGGCAACATTCGTCAGTTCCCCCCGGTCATCAGATTACTACTGCCTATATCCGTTATGTATTAACAATGTTTAGGTACTAGAACTTGGTTCGCACCTGATGATAAGTGCGTCGAATCAATTGCCCGATGATTCGATTTCTTTAAAAAAAATGCTTTGCAGGGTGTCGGTGTTATCCCTGCCAACCGCTTAGTACAGTTCGAATAGAAGTTATTATGTGGTCCAACATTCCTGTTGCTGAAACTATAAATTCCATTGGAATTCATGCAATACTAAGAGATGTATGTAATTAACGCTACAGGGATATCGGGTTCAGGGCCATTGCTAGTATTCCGTAATATTGACTTCTTGCATCCCCAGAAAGAATTAAGCCTCTGTAAGCCTCCAGAAGCATGACTTGAAACCTGCAATACAAGTACTATTTTTTTTTTTTCGCTTTTGCTATTGTGCCGGAAAATCCTAAAAAAAGTCTTCTTGAACGAGTATAAAATTTATCCGGTAATAAATCATTGTAATCTCATTTCATAAATTAACATACACATTAAAAAAATGCACACAATTGTTGCTACATACTTAGCTCAGGTATTTTTACCTAAAATGTAGGGAATATTTCCTAAATGGTAGGGAATATTCCTCTAAATTCTAGGGAATATTCGCCACATTTTAGGGAAAAATACCTAAACTTTGTGGCAACAATTTGTGCATATTTTACAGTGTACGCAAGAATGCTAGTTCGCGACGTGCTCAGTACCTAAGTTAAGGAAATGCCAAGGAACAAATTTGCATACACCGATGCATGAGAAGATCTACCCAATTTATAGGCGTATCGAATTACATTGTTAAATGCTGCATTTAATTTTCTTTGACCCGCTGTATTAAGCTTGGTAAATACTACATAGGCTTTGTTCCGTCTCGGAACAATCTTTAAAAACTAGAAATAAACTTATATACTAAAACCCTAAAAACTAACACTCACAATAATTCCCGCGATGTACAACCATATCCCACGAAGTGACCAGCAGAATCTAAGAAGAAAAACAAATACTGGCATTTATAAAAAAATCAACAAATGGTAAATCTCAGATCATTTAAAATTTTAAACAATCTGAGACTTTACCAAAGGACAATACTCATACATTAAACAATTCCGAATCCCGCGCCACAGTCATTTCGCCAACACCTAAAATAAAAGAAAAAACAAATCATTAACAAAATTATAAACAAATAAAAAATCAAAATATAAACACTTACCGGTCTCCATCAGCTGCCACCATAAATTTGACATAATCAAAATGGCAGAGAGAAAAATTATTCTCATTAGGCTACGATGACGTCACATCGTGGCGAAATTTGTGAAACCTCACAAACAATGCGGGCATCATGGCAACGCCACCGGTAAACACATACCTATTTTGTTTCTGCCTATAAATAGCGAGCTCCTGGAAGTAACAAATCACTTGCGATTTGAGCAAGCCACAAGACAGATCGGTAGCTCTGAAACCATATTAAGTCTTGATTAACAAAACCAAGGGAAGTATTTCTGACTCCCATTTGTACTAACATTTTTTACAAAATTAATAATATTTCAGCACCCGATTCTGGGAGTCTTTGAACTCAGCTACAATTAATCTGAGTAGATCTGTGACGCTCATTCTGTCACCCCAACCTCACTTTTTTACTATAATTAATAATTATTTTTTCTTTCTTCTGATCCACAGATTAATGAATAAATATCGCCAGTGGAGGTCAAGAATTAAAAATAATTTGAAATAGGTATATTAGAGGTAATCATAGAATTTAGTAGAATTAGTGAATTTGAATTGGTGAATTTGAATTAGTTATAAATTAGAGAAAATTGGATTGTTTCTGTACTTGAATTTATAATCTGTAAGATATATTATTCAATAAATAGTGAATTCTGTTATTTTGAAAAGGCTAACCTGTCTTGTCATTTTTTAAACCGGCACCTGGCCCTTTTTATGATTAAGCCCACATTGGGACTTAACAGGCTTCCATATATGAAGTGAGGGAGTAAAAGAGCAGTTTCATAGCTATCATTTTGCTCTGAATCCAGGTTGCCACTTTGACAGTAGATTATTATGCTCAAGATACTCAATCGCTTGATTATGCATCATTTTCTCTAACACCTTAGCAAGAAAATTTAGTAAACTAATTGGCCGAAAATCACTTTGACCATTAGGGCGAGCTTCACTTAGTGGGGAGCTGTGATATCATAAGACAGTGACTATAAGACCTGAATTACAATTACGACTGCGACTTGATTTTAAGTCGAAGTCGACGCTTCCGGACTTCTGTGATTGATCTGAGGTTGGCCGCAGTTAACACCAACAAATTTGTAGTCGACAATTGTAATTCAGTCCTAAATGTGTATTGACGGGCTTATTTTAAATGGGGCAATTAGTTTCATGAAATTTAATTTTGAGGGAGTGTATACGACCCGGAAGCATGTGACTGGATAAAATATATTACATTAAAAGCATCAACTCCAGTAACAAACTTAAAAGCGAATCCATCCATTTGAGAGCTACTCATATTAAAGAGGCGGAGGTGTTATGATTGCGGTGCGATCTTGCTTTATTAGCGAACGAATTTCTTTACTAAATGAAAGCAGTGAATTGGATCAATTATGCGTACGTATCATTAAATCACAGTTGACTCATGACTCCTTGGATTTGTGTGTTAGTTATATACCTCCTGGGTCTACGCTGGATCATTATAAGGATCACGTCAATAATGTATCTGCTTTATTCTTTAATCAAAATCATAATCAATCTCGGCGATTTTAACCTAAGTAGTGTTAAATGGAAGTTGAACGATGATGAAGGAATGTTAATTCCAATTAATGTAATATCTGAACGTGACCGATTTGTAATTGACAACCTGATAGGCTTAGATTTAGTTCAGGTAAATGATGTATGTAATGATGCTGGTAAATTCTTAGACTTGGTCTTTTTAAGCAATGACATAATATATCGAATTGATGTAGTTGACTTTCCCCTCTCTAATTGTGATTTCCATAATAAAGCGATTAAATTAAATTTATCATTCTATGATTTTGCTAGACAGCTTGATGATCATTCTAGTTTTACATTTAACTTTAATCGTGCTGACTATGACAATCTAAATACTTTCTTTTCTAATATTAACTGGTCTTTTTTATGTATACATAATGATTTGCAGCAAATTTCTTGAAGTGGTTCATGACGGTTTATCTAAATTCGTTCCTATCAAATGTAAGCGTATAAATAAGCACCCGAAGTGGTTCAATAAAGGTCTTTCTAAATTGAAGAATGCTAAACTCAAGGCGCATAAGCTATACAAATCTACTAATGATCCAAATAACTTAGAAAATTTTAAGCGTTTGAGGAAAGAATATGAATTCTTACATAGATTTTTGTACAGACAATACGTGTGGTCAGTTGAATCTAGCATAAAATACAACAGCAATGCTTTTTGGTCTTATATTAATAATATGCGTCAATCCTCAGGTTTCCCTAGGGTCTTAGAGTATAATGGTATTGCATCCCACGATTTACAAACTGGATGTAATCTATTTGCCGAATATTTTCAGACCGTCTATGGTACCCATGCTGATTACTGCATCACTACTTGTTGTCAAAAGCCAGACACCTCTCCGGTGGACATCGGCTTCTTATCGGTTGAATATGATGATGTCTATCAGGCATTATGTAATCTTAATTTAAGTACTAAACAAGATACGAATTACCTATGTCCCTCGTTTTTAAAACACTGCGCAACATCGCTATCATCTCCTTTAACTGAAAATTTTAACCTATCCCTTCGGTTAGGAGTTTTTTTGGATGATTGGAAAATTTCTTTTATTACACCAATTTTTAAATCCGGGTTAAAACATGATATAATGAATTATCGTGGAGTTTCTGTGATGAATAATGTTCCAAAATTATTAGATTCTATAGTGAATACTAAAATTAGCTTTATTGTAAAGGAGTTAATAGTCTCCCAACAGCATGGTTTTTGCACTGGTAAGTCTTGTTCCACAAATTTGGCAATATTTTCCAATTTTGCGATTAATTCTATTGAAGAAGGTGCCCAGGTAGATGTGATCTATACTGATTTTGCTAAAGCATTCGATAGGGTTAATATCCCGCTTCTAGTTTGTAAATTGCAATGTATTGGCTTTCATTCATCTATCTTGAAATGGGTTGAATCTTATTTAAGCAACCGTAAGCAATATGTGAAAATTGGCAATCTTGTTTCTAGAGTCATCTCCGTTACTTCTGGTGTTCCTCAAGGCAGTCATTTAGGACCCTTACTTTTTTTGCTATTCATTAATGACATAGTTAGGAATTTTTACTTCGCGAATTATTTAATATTTGCTGATGATTTTAAACTTTATGCAAACATTGTTTCCTTGAACGATTGCTTCTCACTTCAAGCTGATCTTAATCGGTTATTTACATGGTGCTCCATGAACAAATTAGAAGTAAATGTTTCCAAATGCAAAATTATGAGTTTCACCAGAAAATTCGACATATTTAGCTTTAATTACACGATCAATGATATGCTCATTCCTAGAGTTTCAGATGTCAAAGATCTAGGAGTAATATTTGATCCAAAACTATCTTTCGCTTCACATGTTGAACTTATTGTTTCTAAAGCATTCCGCAATCTAGGTTTCTTAAAGCGTAATTCCAAAGATTTTAACGATATATTCACACTTAAAGTTCTGTATTATTCGCTTGTAAGATCTGTTCTTGAATACGCGTCTGTTATTTGGTGCCCCTTTTATGATGTTCACATTAATCGTATCGAGTCTGTACAAAAGTCGTTCACTCGTTTTGTTTTATATAAATTAAATTATAATCGTGACAATATGCCACGTTACCGTGTAAGATGCTTGCTTTTGGGTTTATCAACTCTTCAGTTCAGACGTGAAGTGACCTGTGCTACTTTTGTAAGAGATATTTTATCTTATAGAACTAATTCTTCTGAACTTTTGTCTTTAATCTCCTTTTATGCACCGGAGAGACCAATTCGCTCACGAAATTTGTTGTATGCTCCACAACATAGAACAAACTATGGTATGCATGAACCTATTTCAAATTGTATTTTATTGTTTAATTCATTTTCTGGATTTATTGATTTTACAATGCCTAGGGAATTATTTAAATCAACTCTTTATGAGAATGCTAGTCGCTTAGTTTAATTTTTGAATTATAATCGTTAAGCAAATTTTATTTAGAAATAATGGTTTTGCTTATATATATGCTCATTAATACTTTTGTATTTTGTAAAATAAATGTGCTAGTCTGTAAGATAATCTTATCGGTAGACATATGAATAAATAAATAAATAAAGTCAAAATTGGGTTAATTCCAAGTCTAATTAATTGGTAGAAGGTAGGAAAATTTGGGAAACAAATGGTGAAATGAAAAAATGTTTAATGGGTGCTTCAACCCAAATAAGCTCTACTTTCATCCGTTTTAGAACGATCCAAAGTTCCTGGAACACCCTGTGTAATTTATAATAAACCTCATTGTTCAGTCATCACACATATATCATTGATATGTTGACAACCCACGATGAATTTCCTGCTGTCAGCATTAATGTACCAAGCAGAACCATATTCCCTCGATGTATCTACCTAAAATACAAGAAATATAAACACAAAGTATCGTCTTTCTAAAAGAAAATCAACACAATACTTATCTAATAACAATCCTGCAATCTCAGTTTTGTCCATATAGCCCTCCTCAACATCCTAGGTATCTCCGTCTCTAAAACAAAAAATAAAGAGAGGCTCATAAACAACAAATAAATAAAAAAGTATTAGCAAAACTCTCACCAAATTACATGCACCTCCGTGTATTTTTTCTTGTAATGTCATCAAATGACATTATGACAGCCGAATGACAGCCAGCTGTTTTCGCCTCAAATAAATTTCAAGTAAACGTCGCTAGGGCAACACCACGAGGCGAAACAGACATAACTGGTTACAGCGGCTATATAAAGCCAACGAAATTTAGTAGATGGCACCATTCTTTTGGCAGAGTTGATCTGTATCAGAACTAATCTGAGTTATAAAGAATCGTGTTTCCTACCTTTTCCACAGAAGATAATTCTAGGCTTCCTATCCTTCCATTACAGAAGATAATTCTGATCAGAGATAATCTGCGTGTCTGATTTTTCTAACAAATCATTTTACTACCCTAGTGCTCTCACGCACCAACGAATGTTAATTAATACCAATCGAAGTTTATTTTATTGACAGGTGCTTAATTCTTTCTTCTTCTTCCTTTTCAGAATTAAAGGACAAAAGAAGGCATATCAATCCTCATTTTTTAACTTGAATTTTTATGATTTGTTTTTATATTATCTTTTATTTCTTTTATCTGATCTTTATGAAGTTTTTTTATGGAATTTTTATATTGAGTTTTTATAATCATTGTCTTTTATTGAATTTGTGATATTAGGCTAAGCAATTGAATTTTTTTTAATAAAATTTTATATTTGAAAAACTGAGTTGTGCTTTATATCGGCTTTCCTCCCTCACGAACGAGACTAGATCTCACAATCATTAAAACTTTAAATATCTACATTTTTTTGTATATAGTCTTACCATAAAAATTAGTTTAATTATTTATTACTATGCAATTCTGTAGGCGTATTAAGTTCTTATATATGGCTACCCAGGTACCCCGGGTATTGATAAAGTGGGTATTCGACTTTAGCTCTTAAGTTTATTACTTTTTTTATTTTTGTATATTTAAAAATCAGAACGTATATAAATCGACGTAAATCAACATCAATCGACTCAAATAACCTCCTCTGAAAGGATTTGATGATTTTTTCTTACTTGTATAATATATGTATGTAATTACATCCTAAAGGGTACCTGGGTACCTGGGTACCCGAGTATTGACATAAGGATTAAATTGGCTCTGATAGTCAAGTAAAATTCTAAACAAAGCATCACGACCCCAATCAACTTCTTCTCCGTACTTACAGCATCGCAGGTTCTCATACTCATATTATAATATTTTTTAATTAATAATTAAAAGAGTCATTTCTAGTTCATTCTATGTCATTATATAATGTTCGTGTTTTGCTTAAAAACACTAAAGAAGCAAAGAACAAGTTAAGTGCGGATAAATATAAAACAGAACAAATAACCTCATTTATGTGACCCCTAAATAAACAAACATTATTTAATAAAAAAAAAACTTATTCCTCTACAGGATTTATGTGGTTACAAAAACAATTTTCCTTGAATATGATGCATCCAAGAACCGAAATAATTCTCAACTCTCAGCAGGCGCAAATGTTACAACTAAACTATATCCACCACCCAATTCCGAGTACTTACGTAAATAGAACGCATATTCGGTTGAGCAAACATAATTAAAACGTAAATCAGATCAAACTCGATTGGAATAACAGTTGTCCATTATCCTAATCTGATTATGATAATGTATAGTGATGATTTACGTGCGGAAACCACCGCTTTCT
Source organism: Dioctria rufipes (assembly GCA_963924295.1). Lineage (NCBI taxonomy): Eukaryota > Metazoa > Arthropoda > Insecta > Diptera > Asilidae > Dioctria > Dioctria rufipes. The sequence continues at coordinate 50,838,658 of OZ002743.1, forward strand.
GGTATTCAAATGGACCGTGGCCTAAAGAGTGAATAATTGGCAACGTTCGGATTAAGTACAGCACATCCATAGAATATTCCCGACGAAAGCTTTGTCTGTTAGTACATTTGTGGTATTTCCTTTGTACCCACCACCAGCAAAAATTACATTTTTGAAGTAAAATCTGTTTAACGAACTTGGACACCCTTTCATGTATGTACATATTACAATTTCTAGAAAGAGTGCACTATCAAAACTACTGGTACCTGCCGACTCATTCGAATAGCCCAACTTTTCCGAATACGAAATTCCAATTACAGAATAGTTTGTTCGCATAGAATCTCTCGAGTGTGAAATAATTTCCATTTGTATTCATGTGAAATGTCCACAAGTCTCATCAAAACTTTTCGAATTCGACACAGGCCATTTAAATATCCTCTGGGTGTTTGCCGAAACTAGTGTTCCCACTTAGAACTCGACCTCTTGGCTTTTGATAGTTGTATGTCGAAGGGCACTATGGTAAAGGTCCTGTGGCAAATATTTGCCTGCGGTTTATCCTTCCTAATAAATCGAAGTTTTTAGTCTCCCTTTAATGCACTCTATACTGTTCATGTGAGAAAATATTGACTCCATTTAGCCACGTGTCCAACTGAAGTGCTACCAGGCATACTTAATTTAGGCATTTTTACATCATGATTCCACCGATGACTGAGAGAAAGAAAAAGGACGGGGGTTGTGATTTGAAAACGGTTAATGCTGAGACATAGGATTTACCCGACCGATCCGTCTAATCTATTCATCACGTAATGAGGGGAATCAGTATGGTTGGAGAACGATTGACTTGTCTTTAATTGATTTAGACATTAGTCGCTCTGATTATGGATGCAATCCTATTGGATTTCTGTCATTAATGCAGAGACCCGCTTGATAGACGACCAAAGCAAATCTAATTTGAACTTGTGCAGCCTCCGTCCGTCGGCGTCCATCCGGATACTGGCGCCAAAATCTATATCTCATTAGATGCATTTTGAGACTAAATGCATTACATCTGATGCAATTGTGGTCTTTTGGATACGGTTCTGTCGTTAGAGATTATCAAGTATGGTTCGATGCTGGTATGTGTTACTGTAGCACCCAGTTGTAATTTGATGGCAAAGCAATTTGTCTCCTGATTGAGAATTATGATCAAACACGTTCCGTTGCAATACCGAAATGGTGCCAAGTAATTAATGCAATTGCAATTTATTAATACCTGGCCTAGGGAAGGCGTTGATAGGTAGAATAATCGAATCACTTGTAGAGATGAATGCTGAACGTCTGAAAATATATATATATGTAGATATAAATATTAACTGTGCATTCTTGTATAGGATATGCTGATTGAGGTAGTTATTTTTGTAAATTAAGTAAATTCTTCATTATTAACTATTTACCTGGTTTCAAACTTGATCATAAAGTGAGCAAACCATTCCAATAACCCTGCACCGGTCACCAGTCCACTAGAACCCAATAGTCAAAAAATGTGAGTGTTGTCGCGATAACCCAAACACTTGGTAATCCGAAGCACTCGAGGACTCAGTGCAGTATCTTGAGATTTTTTATTTAATTCGTCCTTTCTTTAAATTATGCTCTGACTAAGTTTTAACTGAATTTTTGAGTAGGCAACATTTCGGTGGTGGTTAAGAGGAAATATCGTACTTATTTCGATTAAAGATGAAACTGAGATTCTAGAAAAATTAGATCATGGTAAAAATTGACGGGTCATTCCACAGAAAATCGAAAAATATTGTTTAAATTTGTGCATCTATCTTCTCCGATTTTGATGAAATTTTTCAGGTAGGTTGGTAAGCCTATGAAACAAACGCTATTTATTTAAGGAAACTTTAGAATTCAAATAAAAATTAGTGGATGTCCTTTTTCTGAAAAGTTTTTTTTATGTATTTTTTTTTTTTATTTTAACCCTTAAGAGGGTTTGAAGAAGTTGCAGAAAGGAGAAAATGGAGCTCCTTGAAGTTTGGATGGAGTTATTTTGTAAATATATGCAGTTCAGAAAACTTTGAACGCGAAAATTGATGACGTGCTCTGAGTTGTCAGATTATAAGGTACTACTAACAATAATACCAACCAACCTATAAAATTTCATCAAAATCGGAGATGGTCCATTCAGAACAATTGTCGATTTTCTGTGTAATGACCCTGGCAGAACAGTAAGATGTTGAAGGAGCAACAATCTGGCAAACATGCGAGGTATGATCAAAAATACAGTGAATGAATTATTATAGTAGCAACAACTGACGCTATATCCGTCTGATAGCTTGATTCTTTGTGAAAGTCAGTGTTAAGTTTGAGCAAGTTGTGACTTGCAGTCGGTTTCCAAAGTAGAAAGAGTAAGGCCATGATTACCGTGGCTGTCACACATCATGAATTTCGAACATTGTGTTAATATGCATTTTTGGTTTAAGTTGCAAAAAAGTGCCAAAGAAACTCATAAGTTGTTAAAGTCAGTGCACGCCGATAATTTTTGTTACTCTGAAAAATATCTAGAAGTGGAATGAGCGATTTAAGAGCGAAAATAAGTCGGTTGAAGTCGAGCTACGGTGTCGTGTCCCTTAGCAATAAAAACACTCTGTTTTCAACAAATGCACTACTTTTATTTTATTCACAGATCTTACCAACTTAACTTTAATTTTTTACTTAATCTAACTATTACCACCGTCCCAACGCTGTTTAATTATAACCCGAACTGACCACACCAATTCAGTTGCGCACCTCGAAAACTTGCACATGGAAATCGGAAGTAGAACATGACCCTCAACATAATGTAATTATGATGCGGTAATATTCTACAACCGATGATGAAAACTACTGGCCAATGTCACCGATAGCAAGCAGCTGTGCTGTTGTAAACAAAACGGGCAATGACCGTGCTCTATGCGAAGTACCATGTTTAGTCACTGCCGCTATAATGTAAACAATCATCACATTATTTAGCAATAAGCGGACACCTTACTGTGCGAAGTAATGTGTTCCGCTATTGCTTGCTACTTTACTACCGGTACACCTGCCATGCTCTTGCTTCCGTGTACCAGCAGACTGGGCCACAACATCCCTCCCCCCTGGAAAAAACTAGTTCCCAGAGGAACTAGGTCCGGTATGTTCATTTAGGGTATCCAATCAAAGGCTGTTGGATTTACAATTTTTTAAATTAAATTTAATTTAATTTATACCTTAATAAAATTATAGCTTGCCTGACAATTTTGTTTTTTGTCTTTACATAATTTCTGTTTCTTTTTACAATTACAGGTCTTTCTCTTAGACTGTACTTTAAATATTCTTTTTATTGAATTCTTTTTTTTTATGTTTACATACATTCATTTTCACTTTATTTCTGTTCATCTTTTTTGTTTACAAACGCCTCTATGTAATACATACTCTTATGTCTTATATTCGAATCTTATTTATTTATTTTAATTATTCACATTTGTCTTCCTTGAAGTTCTTACACAATATAAATCTTTCCTTTTAAACACCTTTTCATCAAAGTAATTTATTAGATTTTAGTTTGTTTCTTTTTCAACACATTAGTTTCTTAATTCATCCATCCTATTGTTAGTGCATTCATATATTCCTATAACAAAATATTGATCAAAGCTTTTATTACCATACATAATATATGCAATATTTTCTTACATTTATTTCTTGTGACATTTTTACCATCCCTAATTTTAAGCTTTACAATTATTATTTCTATCTTATACTACCTCTAATCATCACAATTATTGTTTCTATTTCATACCACCTATAATTTATTTTTCCTAACTACAGATTTCCAGAAGCTACCTATTTACAATAGTATCTAAGGTCCTATTTCCCTAACACTGCGGCATGCTGTTGCGGCTACCCAGCTGAACGAGCAATTTTTCAATAAGAGTGGGCAATTTGGCTTCTGGGGACTATTACCCTGATGCTAGTTGTGTCCTTTGATCTACAGGGTCTGTTTCATTTTCAGAATTCGGGTGTTTCTGGTTGACCTCAGAACAACCTGCAACGTCGAGGCAGATGCTTACTGGTGTTTGAGTCGCCGCTGGTCAATCGCACTCCTGCTACTAGTAGGCTACTAATACTTGATGACTGCAGGCAGTTGTCTTGGCTGATATGAACCATATCCGTGGGATAAACTATGTCATCTATGAACTTGAGGGGCTGTCCACTGCAGAAGTTATGGAATGTATTTCCAATAGCGTATAAAGCGAACGGTCCATTTACTGTTGAGTTTTTTGCTTTTAATGCTCATTGTTTACTTCAACCATGTTGAACGTCTCTACATGCCTTTGTTCAGTCTAACTGATATATAACTTTTGTATTTGTACCATTTCAATATGCATGATGGAGTTCTCTCAATTACATATATTGGGAGTCCACCCAAACATAAAAAAAAAGATACACTTGCTCTATTGAAAGTCCTATAATGTACTTTCTAAGACTGCATAGCATTCGGCATGTTAGTTCCTTTAACTTATTCGGCTATCTATCTTAAATTTGCCGTTATATAACCTTCACTTTTATATTCAACCTCACCTGTGATCTATCTTAAATTTGCCGTTATATAACCTTCACTTTTATATTCAACCTCACCTGTGACGCTCAGTGAGACCTTTTAGATAATTCAAATGCTTTTCATTTGATTTGCTATGTTCTTCGTTACTTAAACTTCTTTGAAACTCTCAGATTCTTCCTCGCAGTGAGGTTTTAATCTCGTATTCATCATGACTTTGTTTTGTTTTTCAAACTTTACAATTAACCTCACATTTAAAAAAGCCTGTGTCGATGTTGAAAAGCTCACTTTTCTCAAGTGCTCCTTATTTTCACCCCCATACAACTGATTTGATGATTGCTCCACGTAGACTATCCAGGGACGTTTCCAGAACTGATGTAACTGCCAATTCTGCTTACGCATTGAGGTTGGTTTACTCTGTTGATATTCTCTACTTGCAATTAATTTGTCAATCTTGTACTTATTTATTTACGTATATAATTATATACATATATGTATATATATATATTTTTTTTAAACACTAGTATGTCTAATTATTTGCTTAATTTTTCTTTATTTCCCTTATTCTATAATTTTATACCTTTAACATTTATTACATATTTTTTACATTTACACTTTCAAACCTGAATATTCTTCTAACCTATTTAATCTGCCTTATATATTTTTTTTTCGAATGATTTCTAACAAATTTGTTTGCTGTGATATTTTTCCCCAATTTAACTTTCTCTCTGTTTTTTTTTACTTTGTCGCCTTTTTATTTATATTATGTTTTTTTATTTTACTTTAATAATTATTTTTGTTGCAAAAACTTCTCTTAAATTTCTTATTCTCTTTTTTTTTTCATAAATCTCAATTTTTAACATAATATTTTTCTTTGTTTTCTTTAGTCTTTTGTTTTTACCTTTCTAATTCAATCTTGCTCATATTTTTGTGAAGTAATATTTCTCAGTTTTTTCTCTATACATATATGTTTTGTAGAACAGTTTTTTACGTTTTTATCTATAAATTTACCTTACTGATTGGTTCCAAGTCCAACGGAATAGATACAGGGTCTCGTTTATACCTCCTTCCATATTCTTTCACACCACAGACTCATCAAACTCAGCTCATCAAATTTCTTCTGAAATTAGAGGGAATTTGTTGGAAATTTCTTCGGTTAAGTCCCCCAAATCCTGGGTCATAACCGTTACTTACCATGTACATACCGTTGGGGTTTGAAGTAAAATTTTTGCTCTCGGTTCTATTTCGAATCGGTGCTACCGTATCTGTTTTATAAATATATTTTGGTAACTTTAACTTACCCCTACGTGGCATCCTCTGAGATCGCCGTTGTTGCAAATGGAAGTTGTAATTACCCTTATGGTCCCATCTAGGTCGTCTGGAAAGCTTACGTGGTTGCGCTTGTCCATGCATAGAATTTGGGTCTTTGACAAAATAGGCTTCTGCATTAGCAATTCTCACGAATTCACGTCCATTCTTCCGACTATTTTCGCTGTGTACGTTATACCTATGTTCTTTGCTCAACCGTACGCTAAATTCCTCGATTATAGGCTGCACTATAGGTACTCTTTTATCTGCATGTCGCGAAATTTTGTCGACATTAAGTGACGTATTTTTTAATTCGGAGTGTCGGTCATAAACGCCTGATGCCATGTTTTCTGTCGTGCTGACATTCTCCTTCTCAATCCTGGCCGGAAATGGATTTCCTTGACTGCTATTTAACCAAGCTGTGGGTCCGACTTGTGCACAAGCTGCGAAATTTTCACAAGAATCACTTTCTCCCATGTCTTTGCTGGCGTCTTGTATCCACAGCTTCATATTTATGCAGTCGATAATAGCTCTGCTACCGAGAAAATCCATTCCGAGTATACCGTCGGCTGGAATTGAGTCCGTGTCACTAATGGCGTTAAATTTGCAGGCATGCTGGCTGTTATCTATCTGCAACTTTGCCTCACAAGTGCCAATGGAGCTCCTAGCGGATCCGAACAGTCCTCCAATTCTAATTTTGCGATGTGTCTGTATGGGTGTATTTCTCTTTATGCTATTAACTTTAATTACACTGCAACTGGAACCCGTATCTATCAAAAGTCTTAACCTACCTTCTACTCCTATATCCGATGGAACTGCGATGATAACCTTGTTTTGGGAATTCAATTTTTCACTGGCCTTTTCTGCTAAATATTTTTTCAGGCAGTTCGTCGTATAGTGGTCGCATGTTCGACAAAATTGGCAGTAAAGCCCCTCCCCTGCTGGATGGAATCTACCACTAATGGCTTCTGTAATATCTGCGACTCTGACGTGATGCGTTCGGCAATTGGGTGCTTCATGTCCATATTGCTGGCAATCTATACAGAAGGGTAGTTTGTGGCACTCTCTTGCGAAGTGTCCCTGCTCCCCGCACTTGAAGCAATGGCTGGGTCTATGTCCATATGCACTTCTAGGAAATCTTCTGAAAGGTTTTTGGTGAGGTGTAGCTACATCTCCGTCAAAGTCGTCGCTTCTCCATCCTTCTTGCGAAAACCCTTGATTGCTTGGTACCCTGAGCTGAAGTCTTATCGCGTCCTTTTCGTAAAATTCAGCTTCTGCTCGCACCGCCTTTAATGAGTCAAACTTTTGTCCTGTTAGGTGAGTCCGAATAGCCTGATTCCATACTCCAGCTTTAAATGTGGCTATCGCATCCGCTTCCAACTCGGCTAGTAATCCCCCATCTTTACCTGGGTACTTTGCAGAAACAGCGCTTTTAATCTGATCCAACAGTTCCTTCATTTTGTCCGCAAACTCTCGGATCCCTTCCCTTGGCCTTTGTCGACATGCTAACAACTCTGTCCGTAGCTCGCTGAACGATATCCGTGGCATATAAGCGGCTTTGATTGACTTTTGTAATGCTTCCAAGTCCTTGGGCTCATCAGAGCTTATCATGTAGTAAGCATCGTCTGTCAGTCGATATTTCACACAGTTCATAAAGATGCCTTGCTCTGCGGTTTCCAGCCGGTCATATAGATCTTTACAACAACTCAGAAAACGATGTACTTCCTTCGTTAGTTTTGGAGACCTTTCTCCGGAAAACGTCGGCACGTATCTAGACACTTTGTCCATGATTTTATCATATATGTCAGCCATTTTTTTTTAAGCGTTCAATCCCAATTTCTGCTGTACTTTCTTCTCACAACTTTTGCTCAAAACTTCGACATCAACAAACTTCACTTATACCTTTTGTGTCATTAATACTCACTAGATTAACAATTTAAACACTAACGTTAGAGCAGACTTGACTTTTAGCGGCAAACACGAACCCGAGACTTCAGCAGATATCAATCCCGAAACTCATGATCTCTGTTTGAAATGTTCACGACTCAGACGAATGTATCATATACTCTACTGATGCTACAGTAAACGCGAGGCAACCAAAAAGCCGTGAGACTCAACTTTTAAGGAGAATAAAAGAAAACAATGTTATGCTTACAAAAATCACCACTTCTTAACAACTACTTTTACTCTATTTAACATAAAAGAAAAATTTACCGTTTCACTTGCGTTTACCAATTCATTCACAAACACAAAAGCTACATAACTTATACTACACTTCTCTTTTATAATAAAAACATGAAGGCCAACGACGAAAACACAAAACATTTATTTCCCCATATTAAACGAAAAATATTGAAAATCGCCGCAAACAAAAGAAAAACCAAACATCGATGAATTAACTATTTAACCTTAAATTTTCAGCCTAAAACAAATAGAAATGAGATAAAAACTTTTATACGCCCGTAAAGGTTTACCCTGAACCTATCCAAAAACACAGCATAATCATGAAATCGATATCACACTTAGATAGGTTTCAAAAAATAACACTCAATACTTAATTTAACACTTCTTAAATTAGCCTGAAAAGTAAAAGAATTAATTTATTGTACTCTCTAAAAAAAATCTATTTATAAATAAACAAATTCCAATCTTCTGAAAGAAATTAAAAAAAAAATTTAACAATGGGAAAAAAAACCACAGTAAGAAATTCTCAAATTTCTTATCCAAGTTTACCGGCTGCGCCAAAATGTCGTGTCCCTTAGCAATAAAAACACTCTGTTTTCAACAAATGCACTACTTTTATTTTATTCACAGATCTTACCAACTTAACTTTAATTTTTTACTTAATCTAACTATTACCACCGTCCCAACGCTGTTTAATTATAACCCGAACTGACCACACCAATTCAGTTGCGCACCTCGAAAACTTGCACATGGAAATCGGAAGTAGAACATGACCCTCAACATAATGTAATTATGATGCGGTAATATTCTACAACCGATGATGAAAACTACTGGCCAATGTCACCGATAGCAAGCAGCTGTGCTGTTGTAAACAAAACGGGCAATGACCGTGCTCTATGCGAAGTACCATGTTTAGTCACTGCCGCTATAATGTAAACAATCATCACATTATTTAGCAATAAGCGGACACCTTACTGTGCGAAGTAATGTGTTCCGCTATTGCTTGCTACTTTACTACCGGTACACCTGCCATGCTCTTGCTTCCGTGTACCAGCAGACTGGGCCACAACATCCCTCCCCCCTGGAAAAAACTAGTTCCCAGAGGAACTAGGTCCGGTATGTTCATTTAGGGTATCCAATCAAAGGCTGTTGGATTTACAATTTTTTAAATTAAATTTAATTTAATTTATACCTTAATAAAATTATAGCTTGCCTGACAATTTTGTTTTTTGTCTTTACATAATTTCTGTTTCTTTTTACAATTACAGGTCTTTCTCTTAGACTGTACTTTAAATATTCTTTTTATTGAATTCTTTTTTTTTATGTTTACATACATTCATTTTCACTTTATTTCTGTTCATCTTTTTTGTTTACAAACGCCTCTATGTAATACATACTCTTATGTCTTATATTCGAATCTTATTTATTTATTTTAATTATTCACATTTGTCTTCCTTGAAGTTCTTACACAATATAAATCTTTCCTTTTAAACACCTTTTCATCAAAGTAATTTATTAGATTTTAGTTTGTTTCTTTTTCAACACATTAGTTTCTTAATTCATCCATCCTATTGTTAGTGCATTCATATATTCCTATAACAAAATATTGATCAAAGCTTTTATTACCATACATAATATATGCAATATTTTCTTACATTTATTTCTTGTGACATTTTTACCATCCCTAATTTTAAGCTTTACAATTATTATTTCTATCTTATACTACCTCTAATCATCACAATTATTGTTTCTATTTCATACCACCTATAATTTATTTTTCCTAACTACAGATTTCCAGAAGCTACCTATTTACAATAGTATCTAAGGTCCTATTTCCCTAACACTGCGGCATGCTGTTGCGGCTACCCAGCTGAACGAGCAATTTTTCAATAAGAGTGGGCAATTTGGCTTCTGGGGACTATTACCCTGATGCTAGTTGTGTCCTTTGATCTACAGGGTCTGTTTCATTTTCAGAATTCGGGTGTTTCTGGTTGACCTCAGAACAACCTGCAACGTCGAGGCAGATGCTTACTGGTGTTTGAGTCGCCGCTGGTCAATCGCACTCCTGCTACTAGTAGGCTACTAATACTTGATGACTGCAGGCAGTTGTCTTGGCTGATATGAACCATATCCGTGGGATAAACTATGTCATCTATGAACTTGAGGGGCTGTCCACTGCAGAAGTTATGGAATGTATTTCCAATAGCGTATAAAGCGAACGGTCCATTTACTGTTGAGTTTTTTGCTTTTAATGCTCATTGTTTACTTCAACCATGTTGAACGTCTCTACATGCCTTTGTTCAGTCTAACTGATATATAACTTTTGTATTTGTACCATTTCAATATGCATGATGGAGTTCTCTCAATTACATATATTGGGAGTCCACCCAAACATAAAAAAAAAGATACACTTGCTCTATTGAAAGTCCTATAATGTACTTTCTAAGACTGCATAGCATTCGGCATGTTAGTTCCTTTAACTTATTCGGCTATCTATCTTAAATTTTCCGTTATATAACCTTCACTTTTATATTCAACCTCACCTGTGATCTATCTTAAATTTGCCGTTATATAACCTTCACTTTTATATTCAACCTCACCTGTGACGCTCAGTGAGACCTTTTAGATAATTCAAATGCTTTTCATTTGATTTGCTATGTTCTTCGTTACTTAAACTTCTTTGAAACTCTCAGATTCTTCCTCGCAGTGAGGTTTTAATCTCGTATTCATCATGACTTTGTTTTGTTTTTCAAACTTTACAATTAACCTCACATTTAAAAAAGCCTGTGTCGATGTTGAAAAGCTCACTTTTCTCAAGTGCTCCTTATTTTCACCCCCATACAACTGATTTGATGATTGCTCCACGTAGACTATCCAGGGACGTTTCCAGAACTGATGTAACTGCCAATTCTGCTTACGCATTGAGGTTGGTTTACTCTGTTGATATTCTCTACTTGCAATTAATTTGTCAATCTTGTACTTATTTATTTACGTATATAATTATATACATATATGTATATATATATATTTTTTTTAAACACTAGTATGTCTAATTATTTGCTTAATTTTTCTTTATTTCCCTTATTCTATAATTTTATACCTTTAACATTTATTACATATTTTTTACATTTACACTTTCAAACCTGAATATTCTTCTAACCTATTTAATCTGCCTTATATATTTTTTTTTCGAATGATTTCTAACAAATTTGTTTGCTGTGATATTTTTCCCCAATTTAACTTTCTCTCTGTTTTTTTTTACTTTGTCGCCTTTTTATTTATATTATGTTTTTTTATTTTACTTTAATAATTATTTTTGTTGCAAAAACTTCTCTTAAATTTCTTATTCTCTTTTTTTTTTCATAAATCTCAATTTTTAACATAATATTTTTCTTTGTTTTCTTTAGTCTTTTGTTTTTACCTTTCTAATTCAATCTTGCTCATATTTTTGTGAAGTAATATTTCTCAGTTTTTTCTCTATACATATATGTTTTGTAGAACAGTTTTTTACGTTTTTATCTATAAATTTACCTTACTGATTGGTTCCAAGTCCAACGGAATAGATACAGGGTCTCGTTTATACCTCCTTCCATATTCTTTCACACCACAGACTCATCAAACTCAGCTCATCAAATTTCTTCTGAAATTAGAGGGAATTTGTTGGAAATTTCTTCGGTTAAGTCCCCCAAATCCTGGGTCATAACCGTTACTTACCATGTACATACCGTTGGGGTTTGAAGTAAAATTTTTGCTCTCGGTTCTATTTCGAATCGGTGCTACCGTATCTGTTTTATAAATATATTTTGGTAACTTTAACTTACCCCTACGTGGCATCCTCTGAGATCGCCGTTGTTGCAAATGGAAGTTGTAATTACCCTTATGGTCCCATCTAGGTCGTCTGGAAAGCTTACGTGGTTGCGCTTGTCCATGCATAGAATTTGGGTCTTTGACAAAATAGGCTTCTGCATTAGCAATTCTCACGAATTCACGTCCATTCTTCCGACTATTTTCGCTGTGTACGTTATACCTATGTTCTTTGCTCAACCGTACGCTAAATTCCTCGATTATAGGCTGCACTATAGGTACTCTTTTATCTGCATGTCGCGAAATTTTGTCGACATTAAGTGACGTATTTTTTAATTCGGAGTGTCGGTCATAAACGCCTGATGCCATGTTTTCTGTCGTGCTGACATTCTCCTTCTCAATCCTGGCCGGAAATGGATTTCCTTGACTGCTATTTAACCAAGCTGTGGGTCCGACTTGTGCACAAGCTGCGAAATTTTCACAAGAATCACTTTCTCCCATGTCTTTGCTGGCGTCTTGTATCCACAGCTTCATATTTATGCAGTCGATAATAGCTCTGCTACCGAGAAAATCCATTCCGAGTATACCGTCGGCTGGAATTGAGTCCGTGTCACTAATGGCGTTAAATTTGCAGGCATGCTGGCTGTTATCTATCTGCAACTTTGCCTCACAAGTGCCAATGGAGCTCCTAGCGGATCCGAACAGTCCTCCAATTCTAATTTTGCGATGTGTCTGTATGGGTGTATTTCTCTTTATGCTATTAACTTTAATTACACTGCAACTGGAACCCGTATCTATCAAAAGTCTTAACCTACCTTCTACTCCTATATCCGATGGAACTGCGATGATAACCTTGTTTTGGGAATTCAATTTTTCACTGGCCTTTTCTGCTAAATATTTTTTCAGGCAGTTCGTCGTATAGTGGTCGCATGTTCGACAAAATTGGCAGTAAAGCCCCTCCCCTGCTGGATGGAATCTACCACTAATGGCTTCTGTAATATCTGCGACTCTGACGTGATGCGTTCGGCAATTGGGTGCTTCATGTCCATATTGCTGGCAATCTATACAGAAGGGTAGTTTGTGGCACTCTCTTGCGAAGTGTCCCTGCTCCCCGCACTTGAAGCAATGGCTGGGTCTATGTCCATATGCACTTCTAGGAAATCTTCTGAAAGGTTTTTGGTGAGGTGTAGCTACATCTCCGTCAAAGTCGTCGCTTCTCCATCCTTCTTGCGAAAACCCTTGATTGCTTGGTACCCTGAGCTGAAGTCTTATCGCGTCCTTTTCGTAAAATTCAGCTTCTGCTCGCACCGCCTTTAATGAGTCAAACTTTTGTCCTGTTAGGTGAGTCCGAATAGCCTGATTCCATACTCCAGCTTTAAATGTGGCTATCGCATCCGCTTCCAACTCGGCTAGTAATCCCCCATCTTTACCTGGGTACTTTGCAGAAACAGCGCTTTTAATCTGATCCAACAGTTCCTTCATTTTGTCCGCAAACTCTCGGATCCCTTCCCTTGGCCTTTGTCGACATGCTAACAACTCTGTCCGTAGCTCGCTGAACGATATCCGTGGCATATAAGCGGCTTTGATTGACTTTTGTAATGCTTCCAAGTCCTTGGGCTCATCAGAGCTTATCATGTAGTAAGCATCGTCTGTCAGTCGATATTTCACACAGTTCATAAAGATGCCTTGCTCTGCGGTTTCCAGCCGGTCATATAGATCTTTACAACAACTCAGAAAACGATGTACTTCCTTCGTTAGTTTTGGAGACCTTTCTCCGGAAAACGTCGGCACGTATCTAGACACTTTGTCCATGATTTTATCATATATGTCAGCCATTTTTTTTTAAGCGTTCAATCCCAATTTCTGCTGTACTTTCTTCTCACAACTTTTGCTCAAAACTTCGACATCAACAAACTTCACTTATACCTTTTGTGTCATTAATACTCACTAGATTAACAATTTAAACACTAACGTTAGAGCAGACTTGACTTTTAGCGGCAAACACGAACCCGAGACTTCAGCAGATATCAATCCCGAAACTCATGATCTCTGTTTGAAATGTTCACGACTCAGACGAATGTATCATATACTCTACTGATGCTACAGTAAACGCGAGGCAACCAAAAAGCCGTGAGACTCAACTTTTAAGGAGAATAAAAGAAAACAATGTTATGCTTACAAAAATCACCACTTCTTAACAACTACTTTTACTCTATTTAACATAAAAGAAAAATTTACCGTTTCACTTGCGTTTACCAATTCATTCACAAACACAAAAGCTACATAACTTATACTACACTTCTCTTTTATAATAAAAACATGAAGGCCAACGACGAAAACACAAAACATTTATTTCCCCATATTAAACGAAAAATATTGAAAATCGCCGCAAACAAAAGAAAAACCAAACATCGATGAATTAACTATTTAACCTTAAATTTTCAGCCTAAAACAAATAGAAATGAGATAAAAACTTTTATACGCCCGTAAAGGTTTACCCTGAACCTATCCAAAAACACAGCATAATCATGAAATCGATATCACACTTAGATAGGTTTCAAAAAATAACACTCAATACTTAATTTAACACTTCTTAAATTAGCCTGAAAAGTAAAAGAATTAATTTATTGTACTCTCTAAAAAAAATCTATTTATAAATAAACAAATTCCAATCTTCTGAAAGAAATTAAAAAAAAAATTTAACAATGGGAAAAAAAACCACAGTAAGAAATTCTCAAATTTCTTATCCAAGTTTACCGGCTGCGCCAAAATGTCGTGTCCCTTAGCAATAAAAACACTCTGTTTTCAACAAATGCACTACTTTTATTTTATTCACAGATCTTACCAACTTAACTTTAATTTTTTACTTAATCTAACTATTACCACCGTCCCAACGCTGTTTAATTATAACCCGAACTGACCACACCAATTCAGTTGCGCACCTCGAAAACTTGCACATGGAAATCGGAAGTAGAACATGACCCTCAACATAATGTAATTATGATGCGGTAATATTCTACAACCGATGATGAAAACTACTGGCCAATGTCACCGATAGCAAGCAGCTGTGCTGTTGTAAACAAAACGGGCAATGACCGTGCTCTATGCGAAGTACCATGTTTAGTCACTGCCGCTATAATGTAAACAATCATCACATTATTTAGCAATAAGCGGACACCTTACTGTGCGAAGTAATGTGTTCCGCTATTGCTTGCTACTTTACTACCGGTACACCTGCCATGCTCTTGCTTCCGTGTACCAGCAGACTGGGCCACAACAACGGTCGGGACGTCCTTCGACATGAAAAACACACGAAAAAGTCCTAAAAGTGTAAAAACGGATTCCTTCAACAGGCTTTGAGAGCTTCGGGAAAAACTGAACATATCGCATGGCTCCGCGCCAGTAAAATAGCTCAATCGCTTCCTCTTCCATCACGGCAACGCCCCGTGCTACATCCAGAAGTGCTCTGATCCAGAAGTTTTGGTCGAAAACAATCCTGTCTGTCTACATCCACCGTACTGTCCAGATTAACCACCATGGGTGTCCAAAGTTAGGAGGTGGAGTGGGGATTTGGGGTTTTAAAAGGTCTTGTGGAAGAGGTTACAGGCGATCTCTTCTCTTCTTTGGTGGATGGTTGGGAAACCCGATACTACTACCAGACTGGAGATCGAAGTGGTATGTAGTGCACCGAGAGCCAATCTAGCCGTAGCATTTAAGGATGCCTGGATTTTAGCGAATGCTCATGTTCGTCGTATAGTATATTTTGATAGCAGTCTCCAAAGGTGGGCCGGAGTTTGTTCTGCAAATGACCTTCAGAAGTTTTTTTCTGCTTCTGACCAATTCTGAAAGAATCGCAGATTGTTTGATCCATCTGAGATTGTGTGTAAAAACCAGTCCCAGGATTTTGAGGTTCTTTTGTAGAGGGATGGAAGCTATATCGCCTTCGAAAGAGTTCTTTGCACATTTCCGTCTCCGACAGATATGTAGAGCTTCGGCCCAGACTGATATTGCTCTCATTGTTTTGTTGAGAACGTGATTTGCAAACTGAACCTCACCCGAAGTATAGCAGATGATGTTGTCCGCACAGATATAGTAGAAGATATTGGGAGCCTTATCCAAGCACTCTGAGAGAGAGTAAATGTATACGTTGAATAGTTGGACAGAGCGAGGGGACCCTTGTGGGTGTCCATTCTGGAGGTTGTATACAGAGGAGAAGTGTCCTCCAACTCTTACTTTGATCCATCTATTGGATAAAAAGGAGTTTACGGTTTTGACAATTCTCTTCCCCATGTTCCATCGCTCTAGCTGTCGGAGAACAGAGTGAGTGGGTGTTCGGTCGGCTTTTCCAGGTCGATAGACAGGACAATAGAGTGCTTTCCCCTAGGGAGCGCGCTTGCCTGGTTATGCTCCAGCTCCTGAACAAGGGACCGTGTTCTCCTTCCAGGCCTGCAGCTAGTAACTGGTGGCAGCAGCTTCTCCTTTAGTAGCCAAGACAGTCTGTTGGCTATCAGCTTCTTGAGGATTTTGGAGGTTGTGAACAGGAGTGAAATCGGTCTGGTTTCGGAAGGACATGGAATGGACCTGATCTCGGAAAGCTTCCAAGCCTGTGAAACTTTTCCTAGATTGAGGACTAGGTCGTAGAGTCCTTTTCCTCTATTAAACCAGGCTGGAGGAGCCTGTTTCAGAATACCAAAGTAGATGTTGTCCAGACCTGAAGTGTTTCCTTGGAAGGAATTAAGAGTATTCTTAAATTCCTGGATGGAAAAAGGGTCTTCTAAAGGACTAGGTATTTCAATTTCTCATGTCCTGGTACTGGTATCGCCGCACAGTCTTTTCTGGATCAAAAGAGCAGGGTCTTGTTCATTAGCATATTTTGTAATGTGTGAAGCAAGGTTTTCAGCTATTAGTTTCGGGTCTTGAACCATTTATTCCCCTATGAAAGGGACCGTGCTGCCTACCTTAGAGCGGCGGCCACAAATAGCCCGGAACTTCCGTCAATTTTTCCTCCCCATTGGGGTATCCCCATTGATACTATCGGCAAAATCCTGCTTTTTAGCCAGTTTTATCTCCCTGCGCATATGTGCAATTCGCCTTGCGATATGCAATGGCATATTCATTATTTGGTAGTCTTTTGAGTCTCTTCCAGGCCGAGTGTTTTTGTTGGATAAATTGGTGAACGTGCGCTGTTAGCCAGGTGACAGGTGGATCCTACGGATAGTCTAACGATTGTAATGCAGATCATACCAAAATCGAAAAAGTTCACAAATGTCGTGCGGAAAAAGAAGGATTTGGAGTTTAGTCGGAACGAAGTCGTGTTTTAAGGGAAAACAAGATCTCCAGACAGTTGTAATGAACTAAAAATACACTTTAGATATTTTAACGATTTCTTCAGTGATGGAATTGATTGCCCGTGAAGCGAATTTGAAAGCGACGCAGAAGGACATTCCAACGAAATTCAGTATTAGAAATTCGTGTCGAAATAACATTGCCATATTAATATAAATGCCTTCATATCGACATCCGAGTTTTGAAAAATATTGCGAATGGAATTCTTTTCATTCTGTCAAACCAGCAATGGCATCAGAGCAATTTGTTTAGATCAGGAGTTTTCTCAGTTTTAATAATATCGAACTTATGAAAACAAAACCAAACAGAATCTGAAGAAGGATAGGATCCGTTATTTAAAATTCGACTAGTTGCCAATTTGTTAAACGTAGTATACTGTGTGATTCAAGTGGATTTTTTTATAAATTCTAGGCTTATATCGGTGCTGCAAACAGCACCATTCCTCCAAACACACCAGATATGGGTGCTATATCGAACGATATTGTTGGATTTTCTCAAACGTTTCCGGATTTAAAGAATCACATTTTATACTTCGACAACTTTTACATCTCGCTACCATTTTTGGTTTATTTACGAGCCCGAGGGATATAAGCTTTGGGAACGGTTCATTATAGTCGTGACAAATACCTCGTTAAAACATATACCCGTTGATGTTGGCTCAGCGTTAAGTCTTTTACATAATTTTTTCACATCAGTACTAGCTATACTTATTTCTTCGAAACCAAAAGGCTTTTTACTTTAAGCTTTTAGTCTTTTCAGTCCATACTCCAAAAAATTTTGGTCGTTTCCTGGTATTTTTGATGTTCTTACTGCGGATATTGATAAAATTTATTGTTCTTGTCTCTGTATATTTGTAGTCAGGCAAAATGAAATATTTATCTAGCGAGGTTGAATTTTAAGATAAAAAGCGATCGCGATGCTTTTTCTCATTTTTCTTCAATTGTAGCCCCCAGTTTTTTCAGAGCAAGCTTAAAGAGCTGTTCTACATACATATATCTCTTGCGTAACTAATTCAAAAATCGCTTCCTTACGGCTGACATTGTGCCAGATATTTTTGATTTTCTCGAAAGCCATCTCGCCAAGGTATAATATTTGTGTGGTCTTAAAACGGAACTACATAGAATACCTAACCATATTTGTAGTCAAACACTATAACTAAAATGTTGCATCTTTTCTTCCGCAGACGATAATTATAAAATGCCTTACAATAAAAATACGTCAAACTTACCTGGAAAAAGTACATTAAATAAACAAAACTCAATCACCATTAAAAACAACACAGCCTCAGAATAATTATCACATCTAATTACTTTCAAGATTAACTACTCTGATAGGCGACCGATAATTACAAATGACATCCAATTTACAGTTAACGGTGTTGTTAAAAAGTAAAACAGAAAGCATTTTATTTGAATTGATATTTTGAATAACATCCCGCTAGATTTGGAAATTCTCATACCGTGCAGCGATCAGAGGGGTCCCATCAAAACGATTATCTCTAAAATCACCTTTCACAGAAGTTCGGTAATTATTATAATATTATTAGGTCAATAAATATATTCATATATAAATACTTTTTATCGAAAGCACGTAGAAAGATTTCTCATTTTTTTTAATGCATTTTCTATAAGTATTTATTGAAATTATTTCAGTGAATTTTAGTCTATTAGAGACGAGTAATTATCCACTTACTTTGTTTAAGCAAATGAGATTTATCGCCAAAATTGAAATCATACGTCATTCCTCATTAGTCTATAGAAAAACAAATTTTATTTTAAATTAAAATAAATAATAATGAAAATATAAACGGAAAGTATTTGTATAGCCTTATGCAGCCCATCTTATATAATTAAAAAATATATTTAACCAAAAAACAAAATCAGCAGCTAGAATTAATGGTCAATTTTCTGCTACAGCCACGTCGGAAATCAAAATTTATTATTTAGTATTCAGGGCTAATTCGATAAACAAATATCTTATACAGGTTTGAATTGTTTCGTCTTAAACGCTCTATAAATATATATCAATAATAAACCAAGCTGGCCATCTAACCCGGACTTACTTTGTACCTACAAAACTGTAATGATTTTCAAAGAATTTGAAAGGATCTATCCAAAAACATATTGCTTCTAATAACAACAATTCATATTGGCAAGACCCCGCTAATTGCAAGATCTACATAACAAGTTTCCACCTAAATAAATGAAACTTTGTTGATTATGTCTAAACAAAATATCTTTTCAAATAGAATTTTATCTTATTAAAAACTTTCATTCATCAAATAAAGATAAAAATTAATTCTTTAATAAATAAAGGCGCAAAAATATAAAATTTTCATGTTTGAAACCCTTTTAATAAAGCATAACAAATTGTCCAACAATTATGCTAATTTTTACCAAATGAATTTCTTTATTTTTTTCTTATTTTTATTACTTTATAATAAAATAAATGATATAATAATAATTGATTGAATTGAATTAATTTGATAATAAATAATTATGTTATCTCTGTTTTTTTTTAAATAGACCTTACACAAAAAATTGGTTTGTCATTTCTATGGTGCACATGTTAAAAAAAAAAATTGTTGTTGGAAATTTTTTTAAATATTATCAAAAAAAAAATCTATAAAATGTAAAATTAATGAATAAAAAAAATTCAATTTCTCTTCCTATGCCCATTGTTTACGAGTTACATTACAACTAGCTATAGCAATCGGAGTCAATCATTATCACATGTATTTGTATAAATAAACTGAAATCCAAACTAGTCGAGTAACATTTTTTGCTCAGATTTTATCTATTGTTATTACGTAATTTGTTTGCTCATTGTTATCAGCCCAGCTGCACTGTACTTAATTTCTGTCTAAAATATCAGTTCAGCTGCAAATTAGACACTCGCTTTGTCAGTAAAGTGGTTTTTTCTTTAACAATCGTCCACTAAACCGGTGCTATACGCTAACACCCATGGGGTATTCCAAGGAAATTGATTTGTTAACAGCAGAACACAATTTCTTGCTTAATAGATTTTTGCACTTAATAATTTAAATATTTGAATATTTGCAAAAGCGCTAGAAAACAAGTAAATTAAAAAAAAAAACTTGTGCTGGAGATAATTTTACACGAATCTCAACTATCAAAAAGGCTATGAAATAATTTCTGAGTACCTCATAAATTCAGAGAATGACATCTGACTTAATTACTATTTTTTAATTCAATATTTGACAATAGATTTAGGACGATTAATCTTAATTGCCACGCAATTATCAAAATGACACTTCTAAACAAATCAAGTATTGGTTGAGAATAACCGACACAATCAAAAAACTTTTTGAAACTCCTCACAAACCACAATAATTTTCTTCAAAAATAAATTTAAAATTTGTTTTATGTTTTATTGTTTTAGAAAACCTCACAATGTAGGTAGAGAGTATAAATTTTGAAATTGTGTTAACGATAATTCTTACTTAATACCCATTCTGCCTTGGATATTAGGATCAAAATTTTCACTAAAATAAAATTATAAAAATATTGTTAAAAATAGATTTTTAACGATACACAATCGAGCTACATAGGAGAAATGTTAAACGTAAATTTCAATTACAAATTTAACCACCAAAATAATATGAAAAATATAAAATAGTTTGGAGAGAATGTAAAATTATTGGTACTAATATTAAAAAATTTAATTTTGAAATTATGCAAATTGTGAAATTAATTTATAAACAGATTTTCATATTATCACCAGCACAAAATGAAAATGTTAAAAAAATTTCTGATCCTGCCTTAATCTCTCACAGAAATAAAACTTGAAAATTTTTCAGAAGAAAACTTTTAATTGCACCAGAAATTAAGAGGAAATTTTATATAATTAAAAACACCACAGAAAATTAATTTAATTTTTGTTTTTATTGAAATCGATGTATATATTTAGAGGTTTTACAATCAAATTTTGTTTTTTTAAAAAAGTATAAAACTGAAATTAAGATCTAGTTGGGGACTATTTAATTATAATACCAGAACAATTTACGACAATTTAGCATACTTTCTACTCTTAACCACATTAATAGAGATCGAATTTTAAAACTAAATTATCACAAAAATTGAGTTCATGATTTTAAGTCCTTGCCACTTTCACTTTGCTTAATTAATGTTAGAAAAAAAAAAACAAAACAAAAAAGGTGAAGAAAGATAATCGGCTCTTCTTAAATTGCTCTCTCACCCCGTTCAAATGTTCAAAAAATATACAATGGAATTTTACTGTTTTTTTATTCCCTTATCATATTTAATAGAATTTCAAATATTTTTTTTCATTTATTTTTAATTACACACTCACATACATTTAATACTAGAAAAAACTGCTTACAATAACTTCCAATAAAAATAGAAAACACTTAAGCCATATTTACAACAAGCAGTAATTGCTTAAGAGGTGCTTGGCCACCGATTTGTTTAGGGTATTAGAAAAATCACAAAACACTTTGATGAAGCTTTCCATTTTTTTTTTTTTTTTTAAAGATGTCCAACATCTTGGATTTATGTTGTTTTTTTTAGTTTTTCGCTCGGTTTATATTCAAAGGATATCCTAATGAATCCGCTATTCGAGGATAAACTCTGCAAATAGTATTGTTTCAAGGCATCACAAAATGCTTTGGCGATAAGTTCCCAACAAAAAGTGCTTTGCACTAAATTTTGGTCCACAGGGATATTGATATTTTGTCCTCCTTTAGATTTTTGTTGGCCCAGCTTATTTTGGTCAGGAATATAGAAAGGAACTGCCATTTTTTTTCTATTATTATTCTACTATTATTTTATTAGTTTACTTTACGGTTGTACTATTAATTTCACCACTCAAAACTGAAAGCACTGATTTAATCAACAAGTTAATTTCGAACGTATAATAATGATAGCACTACAAGTTGTTGGTATTGCAGCACAAAAGACGAATCCTACCGGTTTTCCTGTCCGTAATGAACTGAACCAGAGACTATCAAGTTTGTTCCATATAAACGAAAAACTCAAACGGTGGATCTCCCTTTCCCTATATACCTACAATGAGAAAATTTGTGTATAATCACAAGGGGTGAGTATTTGCCTCCTGTTGTAATAACTGCCAGTTGTACATATATATAAAAGGGGACCCTCTACTGTCAGCCAGGGGTATTTCCCCATTGAAAACAAGTCAATATTTATATGTGAGAGGACAGGAGCTATAGTGGCCCTTATACATTATATGAGATTCCCCTATTACAGCGGAAAATTCACAATATAGTACATAAGGAAGAAGTTTATAGGGATTCCTTTTCTTTTCTTCCCTTCTTGAATAGGTATACATTATATATATGTAGTTATATCATGAATTTCCCTTAATTTGATACCCTCCCTTTTCACATTAAGACGTTATTTCGAGGGCTCTTTATTACCATCCTTAAAAGGTATCCTAAGTCAGCCTATTCCTAACGATATATATATGCGGAAGTTGATTTGGGCGGAGTTTGGATAGAAGGTTGCCAAAAATTATTGGTCCATCCCAAGGACTATTCGTGACGACCAATAGGGAAATACTTCCTGGTATCAGGATGTACGCAAAGTACAGAAATTTTTAAAATTTTCTTTGGATTAGGGGTGGTGACCGGGCTCCATTAACAGTTTTGGGGCGATTGATGCAACAATTTCTTGTTTTAATGATTTCTATACATTTTTGATGAGCGTGATTTTTTAAATGCTCTATAAAAGTACACAGATCTTTTGAAAAAAAAGTTATTCTTACTACTTTCAACAACAACAAAATATATTTTATATGCTAGATTAATAATTCAATTCAACACGCCAAAGTTCGATTTGCAAAACTGCTTTTAATGAGTTGGAGATAAAAATGGGATTTTTCTTTATACCTTAGCATTTCCAATATACAAATGACTTTTCCAATTTTTTTTTTCAGCTTACGGGAATTACTTTTTCCAAGCTTTAGAATCTAATTATAAGATAAAGAAAAAACATTTTAATTATGAAGCTAAGGCAATAACAAAAGAATAAAAAAAAAAACAAAATATTGATAAAAAATAAATTAAGATTACAAAGCCAAAGTTTTCCCCTTTTTGTATAAATCTCTATCGCTGCTGATAGTTACAACAATAAATTCTTCGAAAGCATTAAATTTCTTAATATACATAGAAATTTCACTATTGGTATCTACAAATATATTGTTTGATGAGGTTCATATATGAAATTTCCTGATAGAATCCTTCTGAACCTAGCTTAAAGCCTGATCTCTAGAAATCGTACATATTCCGACGGAAATTGCTCATAGTAAATTTTCGTTGGAAAAGTAATTATGACTGGCAATTATGGTCTCAGTCTGCTCTCAACCTTTTCTTTGACTAGAATACGTAAAAATATTCATATTACTTACTATGATTAGGTACCTAGAAAAATTTAAATTTTTGTAAGTTTATAAATAATATTTAATTGAACTACACTTAACAGTTGGTAATTTAATGGAAAAAAACTATTTT
Source organism: Dioctria rufipes (assembly GCA_963924295.1). Taxonomy (NCBI): domain Eukaryota; kingdom Metazoa; phylum Arthropoda; class Insecta; order Diptera; family Asilidae; genus Dioctria; species Dioctria rufipes. The sequence goes on from OZ002743.1 coordinate 50,862,345, forward strand.
TTAGAGAATTTTGGTAAGAAATAAGTTCATAGTGAATTTAGTGAAAATCAATTTGACCGAATTTGCTGTTAAATCTGTAACTCCAAAATTAAGTGAAAATAATGCTTTTTACAAACGAAAAATCTTTGAAGAAGGAAATTTCTTTGCAAAAAATGGCGTTTCGAATCAGCAGGAACCGTATTACTCATCAGTACGGCTTGGTTCCTGCGCTACAATGAATATTCAAGGTGAATGCATATATACACTTAAAAAAATAATTTTTGAGTGTGAATTATATATGAGGCGAAATACTAAGTATTTACTTGAATGCCTAGCAAGATTTATTAGGCCTATCATCGTATACGGTAGGCAAGAACCAAGCCGTACTGATGAGTAATACCGTTCCTGCTGATTAGAAACGCACTCGTTTACAAAAAAATCTTTCTTCAAAGAGTCTTCGATTGTAAAAAGATTTTTTTTTTCACGAAAAAAAACTATTTTCTATAAAAATTAAAAATTTTTTGTCCAGCGTGTCCGACATTATTCCCAATCAACAAAATCCTCAGGTTATTGTTATTTATAGGTATTTATTGAAATAACATTTAGTGGCATACTTAACGAAGCTGTTTTTCAAATATACATATACACGAGCTCTCAGAAAGGAAATTGTGGATATTTTAGATCCTAACAAATTTCAAAAAACATTTTAGGATATAATTTTTTAATTTTTCAATATTATAAACAATGGTTTCCTTTTATTAATGGAATTCATCCTGCTGAATATGAGAATGCGGTGGAAGGAGAAAGTTGCCTTAGGATTTAGCTCATTTATGAAGTTTCCAAATATAATCAATTTAATATTTTCCCGCGAACGGGTTATCTACATGAACTGTATGGTGGGTAATTTTCTGGATGATTTTAGTTTTTCTTCTTTTCTTTTATTATTATTATTTATTATTGGCGAATCACAAGACAAGGTTTTCACTTCTCATCTAGTTATTCAAACTACTAACTAGTATGTTTTAATGATATAAGAATAGCTTTGGATATGAAAATCCAACAATTTTGGCTCTGCTTGATTTCTCAGAAGCATTTGATAGTGTTTGTTTTACCACAGCTTATGTCAATTCCTGTAAGTGACGTCTACGAAAAAAATGCGTTCGCTAAGTATAGTTCAATAAAATTTGTCAATTCCAATAATTGACATTTGAATGAACTGTGATTACAAACGAGAATTTAATGTGTGCTGAAAATGAATTATCTGGGTAGGTATAGTGTAGCGATTAAATAAAATGAAGAAATTTATAGCTCAGGTATTCACTCTATTTTATTGCAAGAACTATTATTAAATAAGCAAAATGCTAATACTACAAAATTTTACTTTAACAGTTTGCATTCAATTTTATTTCTGTAAATTTAAAATTAAATTAAATTGCACTAGTTAGTTTCTAGAATTCAATTTCATTTAAGTAATTCAAAATTGTGTCAAAACTTATGTAAAAAAAAAATGTAATAGTAACCTACTCGAATTATTTCTTAATTATGTATAACAGAATTATGCTATTTTTAATTTTATACGCGATCTATGTGTCAACTTGTACCTTAACTACATATTTCTAGCTTAATTTAATGTCTGTAAGTTAATTCAAAGAAAATTAATATTCCATGCAAGTCTAATTTCCAATTATGTGAAAATGACCTAATGGCATAGTTTTTACATGATAAATAATTGTTTGAAAGTTTGATTTAATTGGGTGTTTTAAATGCAAAGGAAGAAAAAATTTGCTGAAATAAAGAAAAATACTTAGGAGTATTGTTCTTGTTAAATTCATACATTTATGTATGACCAACACCTGGCATGTATCGACACAATGAAATTAACGCAAATTGATAATTTAATTAAGTCGCAAATTTACCCTTAATTTCTTGTAAGATAGTAGCTGATGAATTTCTTGATAGATCCACAAAACAAAATTAATAACACTTTTCCTGATCAAATGATTTTCTTGTAGATGTTTCATATTCCTTGCTGATGAAGAACTTATATTATGTTTGATGATGTTCTACGGCTGATGAAAAATTGTAAATAAGTGCAAAGAATGTCTAAATATGTACGCCGTTTACAAGTCGTTTGGAAAGAAGGAAGAATGAGCGAAGGAACCTCATTTTTATAGAGAAAAATGAATTCCTGTACAATGAACAATTTCTTTATTATGAATTAATGTCAAATTCCAAGATGCCATTTTTTGTCACATTTCTCATAGAAATCCATTTTAATTTCGAGGAATTATGATAACTATTCTAAATCTTACCATAACTTATCGTTTTGCCATGTTCGATTTCATTTAAATAAATTCCTCTGAGAACTCATTCTCATTCTTGTCCCTTTTACACCTTTCTTTTTTTTCGCACTCATTGGTGTAAAGGTAAATTTGAAAATTCGTGATTACCGCCCATGCGATTTTTGGTCTATTTTTACCTCGGGTTGATATTTTAAACATCAGGAAAATATGAAGTTCACGTATCTGTAATGTCGTAATATCAACCGCGTGCAAATGAAAATTGTTAAATTTTGTGTTACAAGGTGCATTTTAGGTGTTTTATGAATCATAACACAGGTTGGTATATGGTTTTATTAAGTTTATATGTAATTTATGTGAAAATTCCCCTTTTTATTAATGCCGTGGATACCTGTTAAGGTGAGTTGTTTTTCGCTAATTGGTCACCTAGGTATCATATATCATTTATAAAAGCGATTTATTATATGCCCTGGCATGGGTATGTGAATTATTTTTATGCTTTATATTGCTGAGCATAAATTTCATTACGTTTTTTAGTAATTTGTTGTTGTTGTTTCGTTTCTGTTTATTTATTATAATTTCTATAATTCTTGGTATATTTATTTTAAATTCATTTTTTAATTCATTTTCTATTTATTTTTAGGTCATCGTGGGACACTTGCATCTGTGCAATCGCCCGATGCTGATAATAATTTTCTCTTTAGATTTCAGTTTAACTTTTCTTTTTGTAGATTAGTCGAACAGTGTTAACCACAATAATTTTACTACATTAGCTATCTGATTTTCTTGGTATTACAGCATCGGCTTCAGCTCTTATTAAGAGCTTCTTCCCAGAATGCTACCAACAGGTTAAGGTGAGTTATGATGATTTATCTGATTCCTTTCCTCTCTTGACTGGTGTACCTCAAGGATCAATCTTGGGGCCGCTGATATTTAAGATATTTATCCAAGACCTTTTTCAAGGTGGTCGCAGCATTAGTATACACTTATACGCAGTGTAGAAAAGAACTATTTGAATGTGCGAAGACTGTATCGTACGTACTAATGACAGAATTAACGCATGATTCAAGATTAATGCACAGAAATTGAATCACTATAAGTCTGAATACATTACTTTTGATAATTTTACCCTATATAAATCTGATACCCCCCCCCCCCCCCCAATTATTTTAGGTATAATAAAAGATTAAAAATCTTGTATACTAACGCCCATGATAAATGGTTTGTTATTTTGTGTTACCATTTACGGCATTATTCGCGAAGTTTGTTAATGCATTCAATTGAACTTGAGGTCTTTAATAAGACCTATAGTGTTCTTTGGGGGCAATATATTTTACATTTTCTGGCAAATGAAACATTATAAAGTTATGCGACAAATATATAGCTTCACAGTTTCAGAGGACTATTTCGACATCAACCATTGTAAAAGGGAAAGATCTTATTGCCGACATTCCCTATATTCTTTTTAGATGGTATTTCAATTTCAATTTCATTTTCCCAATATGATAAATTCATAGCCATAATTCTGGCTTGCTAGCTGCTTTTTCTGTTGCGAATACATTATAAATTTCTTTACTTATTTTATCCCTGGGAGTTTTCATCATCTTAAAAATTTTATTACAACTTGTTCCAAACACAGAAAAGCTCAAACCTTACAATACTTTAGGAATACTCTCTGGTAATTTTTATACAATTTTTCATGTAAGTGTAATGTTTTTATCGTTTTATTATCACTCTTTTTTCATCCTATACCTATATGTTTTCACATCTTCTTTATATTACTATTGTTATTAATTATTATTGATTTAATTATATTTATATCACTGATTTTAACCCTAAGGCAAGTGCCACACCAGGCCACTGATATTCTGATGTACTGATGTCCTGATTATCAGCAACATTTATATCTTAATGAGGCATGCTATATTGTAAAGGGTAGTGATGAAGACTGATGTGATAGGGATCTGCTAATAATTAGCAAGTGATTTGCATGCTGCTGATTTTTACTGACATCAGTCGATTTTTTTTTTTTTTTTTCAAACTAACTTAGTCGGGTTAGTTTGAAATGTTCCTCCTCTCTGAATTCCATTTTAAATGGTTGCAATTTTGAATTAAAAACCTGATCACTTCAAGTTAATGTAACATTACCTACTGATATGATGTCCTTGCAATATATCAGTTGCTGATTATTTTAAAACTTCAGCGTCACCACATCAGCACATCAATAGTCTGGTGTGGCATTTGCCTTAGTTTGCTTATTTGATTTATTTTCATTTCTTTAGTTTAGTTTAAATTTGCAGTTGCGTACCCACAGATTAATATTGTTAACTCAAAATTTGCGCAAATTAATGACAATTATATCTCAATTGTTATTAAGAACTAATTTTCTTATTGTATCTGAAACGAAAGCCACAACAGTAGCTTAGAAAAGCCTGAAACAACTTGTAAGTTGTCTAAGTTGTCTCAGACAGAACAGAGCCATACAACAAATATTGATAGTTGTATAATGTTGGGAGGTCATATTTTCGTAGAATTATGGTAGAAGCCGGGTAAATTTTCGAAGAATTTAGAAGAAAAATGTATAATATTTCTGACTATGGTATTTAATTAATTCTTTTTTATAAAATATGGAAGAATAAGTACTGTAAATAAGCATAATATTTATATAAATTGCTCGAGCACTATAATTAAAAATAAAAGAAGATTCCGCTATGATTAGTACCTAAACCTCCGAAGCTCAAAGTTTCTTTATCACATAGCAAATCAAAATTTATTAATTTTACACTGCTTACTGCAGCATTGTTTAAATGAAATTGAAAAAGGAAACATTGTTTTACAACTAGAAAAACTACATGACTTAGGCCTTATATCTTTCTAAAAGAAAATTATTTCTTTTTTATAAATAATACATTTAGCAAGGAAATTTTTGTTATGTCAGGATGGCTTTAAGGTCCCATAAAATCCTACTCTTCATTAATGATATTATCTCAAACGTTTTTAAGTTGCGCAATGCTCAATATATGCAGACGGTCTTATATCCGATTTACGTTGTTCAAAACGGATTTGTCAAAATCACAGTATTTCTAAAAAGCTCAATTAAATCCTTCAAGTTTCTCTTCCATTTTGTGTATTTGCAAATCTCATTTAATAAAAAATATTTGGAAGAAACCCAGTTCAACGTCTATTGTATGTTTATAGCTTGAAATTACATTTCAACAAAGTCCCCATACTTTCGCAAGATTTAAAAAAAAAACAATGTCAAAATATGTGTATAAATTATTCACATGTAATGTAATGAAGACTTGACATTTCACTTGAGTCCTACTGTTTTACTATTTTAATTCCAATTGATCAGGGTGGTAAAAAACTTTGGAAAACACAAACTGAAAAGTTTTTCATTTCAGGTATGGTGGATTTTATACTGGAGTGAGGTATTGTTGCCATGGTCAAGGCATCGTCGATATCGTGGATATGTGGGTATTTCTTGTCTGTGATATTTCCTTTAGCTACACAGTATTACGTTCCCAAAATCCATGCACCATTCTGGAAAATAAAGAAAAAAAATCGCGTTTAATCTTTTTCAATAAATTACCTACCTCTTGTGACGTTGTCTTGCATTCCTGTACCCAGCACAAATATACTGTACAGTCTTTCATTTTAGGTATTTTAGGTGGATAACCGGAGTTCTTTCGTGGGTACACAAAAACAAAAAGGGAAAAAATAAACGGTTGGAGGACTGTCACGTTGGATCATCCAATCCCATAGTCCCGTCCAGGATATTTCCATAGTACTATCGGAAAATTCACATGTAACACTAAACAATATAAAATAATAATGAAATAGTAAATGATTATATCGATTTATATACGGTAGAACAGGGAGGGTCACGAAAATCCATATATTAGCATAATTCACAGAAGGACTGAATGGAGTCAGCATCACCTATTGGGCTAGTAAATATCTTAGAAGGTAATTCTAGTGAAGAAATTATCCAAGACTCCTTTCCTCAAGCTGAAAGTCACCTTCAATGCATATAGGTTAGGTTGCAAAAAAAGATTTTTTTTTTTAATTGCCCCAAGAACACTTATATTTCCGAGGGCGCCAATAGTAAAATAAAGCTTCCCTCACTCCGAGGTCTACGTTCTATAAAAGAATGATGCCAAAACCCCAACAAAATAAAAAACATCCAATCTTGTAGGCAAGTGTCAAGTACTTCCGTCGGTTATATATATCTAAATCTTTCTTACTTAGAATAATTAATAAATGGGACAGACCCTTTTAAATACAAGAAAAAACAACAACAAATATAATATGTTAAATAAATAATATTAAATTGAACTGATTGGAAAATGACGTGGAAAATTTGCCTCGATTGGAAATAAAATGGGTAGTGATTTCCAAATAGCAGGCAAGGATCTATAAATCGCGACCCGAAGTGACCCGAGGGACCAGTATTTTATCAAAAATTACAAGTTGAGCAAGCACCAAGAAAGTAATTAATTTTAAATAAAATAAAACAGAAACAAAAACGAAAAATCTGAAGGGGACCGGAAAGAGAAAAGGAGTTGGTCAGTTAACAAAAGATAAGTTCTGCCTGCCTTAGGTTTTTTGTTTTTTTGTAATATATTCTAATTCTTTGTTGTGCGCGGGATCGTTAAACCCTTGTTTTCTTTTTTTCTATTTTAGTTTAATACTTTTTTGTTTTGAAATAAATTTTATAATGTTTGAACTTAATTTTTTTCTTTTTTTATAATAATTCCCTGTGTCTTTATTTATATTTAATGCACGAGTTGGTGGACCCCAAAACTATCTGACGCCCAGAACAAGTGCACATCAAACCCCCCTTTTCCAGAACTAGCCTCGATACTCCACGAGGGGATTAACAGCAGTAAAAAATTTGCACAATTTTTGCCACAAAGCTTAGGTATTCTTTCCTAAAATATAGCAAATATTCCCTTAATTTTAGGGAATATTCCCTACATTTTAGGGAATATTCCCCTTAATTTTAGGGAATATTCCCTACATTTTAGGGAACAATAGCAAGCTTTATGACAACAATTTGTGCGTTTTTTGACAGTGTATAGAGAACTCATTGGAGGGATTGTTTCTTGTAAATCTCCGATAAGCATTCTTTCTGTTTATGCGTTAGATCACGCCGTATGGACCCGATCAGGTCGTTCTCCTCACGCCTATGTTAACTCTTTATTTTCATAGAATATATTAGTGTTAATTATTACAGCTAGGACTTGTAAAGCCAGAAATAGGGGCATTTGGAGCATGAGGATGGTGTGGGTTTAACCAAAGAAAACAAAGGCATTTTTATTTGCCCCGCGAATAATAATCACATTAATTTTTATCCTATTTCTAACGTAATTTACTGTATGCAAAGATCGTTTTTTTTTTTTTAGTTCAGATTTTTATTTATATATGGCTTTATTACCAACACCATTTTACAATTACATTTTTTTTTTCAAAGCAAACCAGTTCTGCAGGTTTAACAGCCCAAAAATCGTAGGAAAATCTTCTAGTCTCTATTCAATTGCAATACTGAAGAGTATTGGTTCCTGCTGATACGAAATGCCTTATGTACATTGCTATCTGCTCCAAAAAAGTCTCCATAACTTTTCTTATCTTTATGAAGTCTGCCTAGCATTTTCTTCTAGCGTTTGCAACAGGCAGAAACTGGTCGTACTGAAGAGCATTGGGTGCTACCGATACGAAACGCTTTATACACATTGCTATCTACATTTAATGTTAAGAATTTTATTGTCATATTTAAGTTTTGTAATTTCAGTTCTATACCAAATTCTAAGTGAGGAATTTTCTTTTTATTACTAATAAAGCTAATATTTTTTATGATATTGGTAGGTACTTCCCGTAAATCCCATTTTGTTTATAGTCTATAGATAGATTTGATATCTATATATTACTTGTCTGTGCTAACAGCTAAACCTAAAACAAATATCAAATCCCTAAAAACTATGTACATTAACAATATTATAAATTTATAGGGAAACGATTGTAACTTTATTTTTTAAACGCCAGTTCAGCTAAATTATATGAAGAGCTTAACATTTTTCGGTAATAAATAATTGGACTCCTTACCTTCCCAAATTTACAGTTGTTTAGTGTAATATTTGGGGGAATTAGTGGCGTGATAAGAAAAACTCTCACTTTTGAAAAATGTGTAGGTGTCCGGAAACTTACAAAGAGCAAACCATTTTTGAGTTTATCAAGAAATTTCAATTGCCTATCTGAAGTCTCTTACTTTCAAGTTAAAAATCTGAAAAATATAGAAATGCTTGTAGAAGGAAAACCCTAAGTTGAATATATTTCAGATACATTTTTAATTAATTTTATGCATTCATAGTTTCAATAAACCGTAAGAACTGATCAGATCAATCCTACCTCAGTTTTAAGGAGCAGAATAAAATTGAAAAGAACCTAGCTAAAAAGAATGACTTCACGGTATACTCGTACATAAATATTTATAGGGACACTCCCTGCGATTCAATAAGCTGGAAGTGTCGTTTAATACATCCACGAATCAATAATTTAATTGTTAAACAAATGTAATGTAATTGGAACACAAAATTTATAAAAGAAAGTGAAAAATAGAAGTTTTAAAATAATTTAAATGTGTTACAATTTAACACGCCTACCGCCGGCTTCAGAATGCTTTCACTAGGAACTGTTTTTTATTATCCAGGAAAATTTCGGTATTTAATCAATTCTAATCAATTAAGTGTAATATTATCATAATTAAGCTTTATTTAAATTAGTCATAAAATTTTGGACTTACCATGTAGTTGACACTACAATGCTGTTGTTCAGATAAAATATCATTTCTACAATTCTCTCCTAAATTACCGAAAATATAACCAAAACTGCCTGTCCAATTCTAAATATATTTGTAAATAGGTTCGAGATTTCTCAATCAATAAAAAATATTTATATCAAGAATCGGACAAGGTACCGGTAACCCAACTGGAACCTATTTCATAAAACTATTTGTCTAATAATTATTAGCAAATTTATCAATATTTTCCAGATTATTAGTTCAATTGTTTTTCATTAAGATTCTTCACACAGTAATAAGTTATTACCCCACCGCAAATAAATATTAGTGGGAAATTATTACTACACGAGACTCTATTTCTTTCTTCATTGAAGCTCTTTTACTAATAAGTACTACTAATAACTAATTTTTTATTAATCCAATTAGGTAGGTAAAAGTAGTTTAATAAGAAAACTGCATTTCGTCACATGAGGCTGTTGATTCGTGAAGTGTTACAAATTTTATTTGTAGCTGTTACCAAGGCATTTTCACAATAATTTCTGTTTATTTTCAAACGTTTTAAAACATTTTTGGAGTAGTGATGATGAATTCGACGATTATGAGCTTGAATGGATATGTCGACTTTCCGTGTTCAACCAGAAAGTTAATTATGTGGCCTAATTACAAGAGACGAATTTAATAAAAAATTTCGTAATGATAGAGAAACAGTAGTTGCGACAAATCACGGTGCTTTATTATCAAATCAGAAACTATTCTTACAGCCCTTCACTGGTTAGTAAAACAGAGGCCAATACAACCGTTTTACATATTTATTGTGCTTTGAAAGCATACTTGACGAAGAGCCAAATAAAACGTTTTTTATTTTTTTAAATCAAGTAAATACAGTTTACTTAATTTGATTTTAAAAAATTAAAAAGTTTTTAATAGAATTTTCCGTATTAGACAAGAGTACATTTTTATGAAAAGCCAGTCAGAAAACTTTCTCCCCTGAGTCTTAAAATGTGAATTCGAAACTGATAAAAATTAATGCAAATATTCAATTAAGTACCTATATGTCAACCTCAACAGTTTTGTTGTGCTTAAAAAATAAGTAATTTCTGGCGAGAATTTGACTAATAATTATTATCGCAGCTATAGAAGACGGATATCCTTAGTCTACACGAATAATTTCAAGCTGCACCAATAATTCGCCTGACAATAGCAGGGGAATTATTAGTAAGTATTCGAAAACATTTTTATAAAACACTGTGATATTAGTCCATACTTTATTGGAGCTAAAAACTTGAATATAATTATTATTAAAGTAATAATTCAGCAGAGCAGTAAAAAGCATATTAACATCATATCCAATTTTTAACGAAAAAGATAAATTTTCTTTGAAAGTAAATAACCCCTCTGCACTTATAGCATATAGTTAAACTACATAGGACAGGTGCTCCAACAAGGCCAGTATCAAAAATTCTATAATACAAAGATATTGCAGGCACATTGTGTAATTTGCCCTCAGTGAAAAATAATGTGAAATCTCCGATATTCCCTTCGAGGAGAGTTCTCTCCTCAAAGGATATTCCACCTCTGTTGAGAAATTATTAAAACTTCGCATTGTACACGGCCTCCACTAATCATGAGCACCACAGCACAGCAGAAGGCCTCAATTTTTCCTTAGAAAAATACTTTAAAATATTTTCTATAGAATTTGTGTGCAGTATTGGAGACCGACAGCAATGCCTCGCTCCAATATCAAATCTACGATGTTTCGACCTGATGTAGAGAACGACTCAATATCTTCCTTGAAATTTATTGGATATTTTTTCTTCAGAATTTGTATGCATTTGACCTACAACAGTTGCTTGGGGGCGACTAATAATTTTTACGACCGTTGATGTTAGTTAAGCAGCAAGGCAACAGCATTCATTTCTTCAAGAAATTGACAGAAAATGTTTCGGCAGAATTTTTATTCATTTAATGGCCGAATGGAGTTATTTTCAGATAGAACACTTTCATGTGCGCCGTTGTCGGCCGCAAAATGCATACAAATTCTAATGAGAAATTATCCAGAAAATTTCTAAGAAAAATTTGAGGGCTTCCCTAAGAAGATTTGTTGGGTGTAAAGTTTCAGATTATTCAATTCTATTTTAGAAAATTTCCCTGATAGCCAAATCATCATGAACGCACTGATGAGCTTATGATAATTGGTTGGATGAATGTAATGCTAATTTTTGTTCTAGCAGCGGGACTAAGCTCATTTATATATTTACTTCGCAATTCTATGATTGCTCAACACCATTTGTCTCGCTTTCACTCGTACATTAGATGCACTAGACATACAGATCAGTATCCATACTAATTTATTGATGAGATGATAGATGAGTTGGCGAAGAAACTCATCTAGGTGTTCAGTAAAAAAGTTACTGGTACAAACTCACTTGCCCGTACCGGTACTAAAATTTTTGAAAACTGATGAGCGTTGTCTACCAGGGTGAGTTCTATAGACAGGCTATATACCTACAATATTCCTGCAACTTCTTTGTATCATAGAGTTTTTAACCAGTATCCTCATCTTTCTAAGCACCTTCATAAAAATTCTTAAATTTTGAAAACAAATAGGTACTTCATTAACAATAGTTCTGATTTCGTTACAAAAAAATTAATAATTTGAATTTACCATTAAATGCTAAACTAGGGCCCTTTGATGTTTCCAATTTGTTTCCTTCCATCCCGTTAAAAAAAACTAAAGACTTACTTATATGATGAAGTTGAAGATAAGATCGTGGGAAGGGATTAATCATTCCATATTAAACAGCTGATTGATATGTTTAGACCAACATTATTTTTATTTTAACGATTATTTATATATTCAACGGGATGGTTTACCAATGGGTGCTTCATTATCACCTTTAATGATTGAATTCAATATGAATAAAATTGAACAACCAATTCAGGCTGTGATTTAGTTAATAATATATTGTGCTGGTATCGTTATGTTTTTAAACAAAATTTTAAATACTATTGACGATATAATGATAATTTAAATTTTCTTTACCTTAACACATTAAAGTTATTAATAACAAATTGGAATTTGATATACTTATTTAGAAAACCTATTTCCACAAATGTCGTTGTTCGATGAACCTAAAAAAGAAAAACAACAATGTACCTTGATTAAAATGAAAGTAATGTAAACATCTTACCTGCACCTGGAGTGTGCCACAGGTGCGACAGTCCCTCGATGACATGAAACAAAAAAAGAATAGAATTAGAAGCTTTCAAATGAATTTTAATAAATTAGATTAATATATTGAATTAAAAAAGAACAAATAGGATAATAAAAACCATTAGAAAAGTACATGCAAGTCTTTCATTCTATGTAAACAAAGACAAATAGTAACATACAAAGAAGCAGGAAATTATGAATAATTTTCTGCCATAACATGCACATAACATAAAATAAACATACAAAGAGCAATTAACCATGCAAATAAAGATACATGTAGAAGATGGGTGGACGCTTCAGGTGAGAAAACACCCAAGACAAAGCTCACCTGCACAGGTGTCCACCAATCTCAAAACCATAGAAACTCACAATAAATTCAATAAATTGTTATAGTTGCCTGTACTACATGATATCCAGCGATGATAATTCCAGAAAAATACTACACAAAACAATAAAAACACTAAAAAACTAATAAAAACAAATCGCGCGCGTTTGACAGTTCGGATTAAAATTTTCACGGTGAACTTCATACTCCCATGACATGCGATACGTAAATTGGGGTAAAATTAGCGCGATTTTCATGGTACCGTTCGTTTCGCGATATTTTTCACGTAATTCTCGTAATTCGCAATTTTTAAAATTCTAATACACACTAACGAGTGCGAAAGAGAAACACTGTGCGATCAAGACAAAACAGCAAAAATCGAGAGAGGAATTACTTAGAATAAACCAAAAATGGCGCGTCGATAATGTAGATAAAAAAAATCGTAAAAATCAATTAAAATCAAGAATTTTAATATTAAATCCTTATGATAAAAATACAAAAAAATGTCAAATTCATTTCGGCATATACCAATAATAATTAAAATTCTTAATTTATTCACAAAAGGCCAATAATTTGATAATTTCACTTTATGGATAGTGAAATTGAAACAAATCTGTCTATAAAAGGCGTGTCATTCCTTCATTCGATCTCTTTTTCATTCGAGTTGTCATAAAGTTTACACATGCCAGTTGGTCCTAGTCTACTTTTTCATGCAAGTTTTTTCTTAAGTTATTTTCGGTTTGGACTTAGAAATTTTCTTCATCGAAATTGTTCATCGGCTTCATTTGGGAATTTTTTTTTGAGTACAAATCTAGCACCAAATTTCGTGGCCATTATTTGGAATTGTACAAATTCACATCAAGGTTTCAACAAGTAAAATTTAATAGAGAATTTACTTGTCAGTATTTATCAAAAAGGTAATTATTTTATGCATTTTTTTAAACAGTTTGAGGTTAAGGGGCAAACGTGATTGCATGCCACAAAGGTATAATTACTGGTCACAAATTAACCTAAACAAATTGTTCACTAACCATTAATCAATTTATTCCCTTTCAGAAATTTTGTTTAATTAAAATTGCATGTGTAAATTTTTATTGTTGACCGACATTTTGAAAAAAATATGCCTAATTGGTCATGTTTTACAAACCATGCTAAGACAATATAAATTAACGTAGAATAAGTTCATTTGAATAATTACGTATCTATTAATTAAGGAATTTTGAAGTATATAGTTTTAAACAGATAAGGGTAAATTAAGAATCATAACGTAGAAACAGAATTAACGTAAAAACAGAATGTAGTAAAAAACGCATAGGACTTTATCTAGTTCATGAAATTTCGTGTGATATTTGAGCAAATTGATAAATTAGAATTTTTGTTGAGATTTACATATAATTGATTGTGTTGAATAGATTTGAAATTATAGAAACTACTTTCAATTGTTAGAGTCTTGAATTTGAGGAATTAAAGATAATGAATGAATAACCAAATGATATCTTTAAAACGCTACACTACCCTCCACCATTTTGTTTTAGCACGCAGCAAGTTGTCATTTGCAAACGCAGCTTAGGGAATGTCAATTATAGGAATTGACATAGGATTATTGAGATACAATTTACGAACGCAGTGCATCATATGTCAATTATGGGAATTGACATATGATTCAGTTCTAATAAAAGTTTTGTTTGCATTGATTTACACAGTCGTAATTCCTAATGATTTTCAACATTTTGAGTCTATAAAAAAATCATCCTTCCATTCGATGTTATAGATAGATTACTTAAGCTTCCTATGAGTAAAATTAATTTTAAAATGGAACTCAACAAAATAGTAAAATTTACAATGAAGAACGGGTATGCAACGAATTTCGTTTATAAAATGTTAAGATGAAAAACAAAAACTATGTACTTAACCTTGTTTACCGCCACAAGGGATACAAGGTATGAAAATTTTGAAAAAAAAAATCCATATTTGAAGAAAACTTCGAATAAAATTAATGATACCTACATTAAAACAATATAATGTTTCACCAGCTTTTTATATTAAAAGAACTTTTAATTTGTTTATCATAAACAATAAACTAAAACCGAAGGCAGTGCAGTGCAGTCTATATTGGTAAAACAAAACGCTCATTAAAAATTAGATACAAAGAACACGTATCATCGGCACTCTATAATAGACCAATATCAGGCATAAGCATGGATTTAATTGATACTAGTCATACAACATCTTCAAATAAATTACAACTTTTAAAAAACATGGATGGTGGAAAAGTCCAAGATAAATATGAAATATATTACATTAATAAAGAAAGTCGTACAGGTTCAATTGTGGTAAACTATCGGCCGTCTTATGTATGGATTTATAATACCCGCTACAGTAAATTTCAAATTGTCAAATATTACGATAGTCAGGTTTAGCTAACGATCTTCATTTCAGTTGCTTGATAATGCCATACGAAGGCGAAACGCGTCGCGAGTCAAATTAAATAAATTTTGTAGAACAGTATTACGGCCGATTCACACCGCCGCGATAGCGATTGTGATCATATAGCGATAGCGATAACGAAGCGACAGCGATAGATAGCTACACATAGTTTTGAATGTAAACGCTCACACCAACGCGATAGATCACAGCGATGCAAAGAATTTCTTCAGCGTTTCAATACCGATCAATATACAAGTGGGAAGTGTTAAGCGAAGCACGTCAAGTTAAAACCGCAACTTCGCCCGATTTAACGCAGAACTATGTCATAATTTGTCGTCAATTTGTCGTTAATTTGTTGTGAAAACCACAAGTTTGTCGTGCCGTTTTTTCTAAAGGAAACTGAATATGGTTCTAAGTTGACGTTAAGTTAGCACCGAAACTTACTAGAACTTGGCCAAACCTTATCGGATTTGAAAATTTCACATCTTATAATTTGTCGTTAATTTGTCGTGAAAAACTTAAATTTGTCATATTCTTTTTACTAAAGGACACTGTATATGGTTGACGTCAACTTAGCACTACATCCAGTTTCCTTCAGAAAAAGGACACGAAATATTTATTTTTTTCGCGACAAATTATGAGATAGTTCCGAGTTAAATCAGGCGAAGTTGCGATCCTAACTTTACATACATAGTTATAATGCAAGTACAGAAACCTTGTTGGATTTTGAAAATTTCTTCAGTTGGTCTTCTTCCATTAACTTCAAAATTTATCAAACCACCCATTTTTGATTAAGAGGACTCTAAATGTTGAATGTAATAATTATCGTTCTCATTTGTGGTTTTAACAAAAAGGAAGAGCGTATGGAGCTTGAACAATTTTAGTAGTTGTTTCAGGCTGTGTTGCAGTACGATTGGCAAAAATTCTCCATTTTACGCCAAAATTCCAAACGCGTTTTCAATCATCTACTTATAAGGCTGTGTAAATTTACGTATTGTACTGATCTTTCTGAGGTTCTTATCGAGCATACTTTGCTACGAATGGACGCACCAAGAAAATTTTTAAATGGAATTATTAATCGACAAACGAGGTATGAGCTGTTCTTTGATATTGAATTGATCAGGCACACATAGGCAAATATTTGGTGGTATTCTTCGAACAAACCGTATTCAAATTTCATCTCTATAGCCAAAACATTTAAAACATCTGGGTCACTACTTTTCCCATATCTTTCATCAACGTCGATATATAAAAATTTATATTCGATATCAACGATAGTCAGTAAAACAAAGTTTCAAATGAAAAAAAAATTAATCGACCCAGTATAAGTCGATCTAGTACACATTGAATTGACACATAATCGTAGCATGGCCGCCAATACAATTGAAAGCTCTAATTTGTCCGATATTCAGATTTTTCTTAAATGTCGTTTATTTGGTTCACACATATGCATGTAACTATCGCTGTGATTTATCGCGTTGATGTGAAAGGAATTGTATCGCTAGTTTATCACTATTATTTAAAAAAAAAATTTTAAAGGTGATTAAACTAATAGTCTTACATATGAAATAAATGCCTGGTAAAGCACTGAAGCAGAGATTCGAAGTATGGTAGTTCAAATCTCGTCGTCTATAAAATTTTTATAACATACATTATGTACCTTTAAATTATTTATCGAAATATAAGTATATGTGACAATTGTACACCTTTGGCTATTGTAATCATCTGCCCATCTATATTAATCTTTATAAAACGCGTTAAAAAATTACAACATATTTCCTAACAAATCCAAAACATGCAAATACCGACGGCATATCAGTGTGGAGAAAACTCATTAATCTTTCTTGTGTTTATTACAACAAGGAAGATCCTAAAATTTTAAATTATTGAAATTGTCCCATATAATTTCATCTAACATCTTGATTTTATTTTTTATTTTCAATTGTTATTATATTAAATAAACATTCCGATTAAGAAAACACTCATTTCGACTAAATCAGAAAATCCAAAGGTATCCATCTATTGCATGTCTGAAATCTTGTGGCGTGCAAAACGTTTTTTGCAATACAACCAATTTTCGACAATCTTGACCGGTGAAAATTCAATAAACCGGCGGGAAAATACTAGAAATTTTCTATTTGAAATTTTCAGCTTTAGAGCAATTCTCCATTTTTTTTTCCTTTTTTCAGACAATTGAACGATAAAGTGAGTTTTAATCAATTTATATATAACATTTTACTATTAATGATTTTCATTGTTATCATAACAAAAAAAAAAAATCAAAATATGTATTTTCACCACTTTCAAAATAAAATTAATTTTCCAAACAAATTTTTTAAAAAATCTCCAATTCAAATTTGTTGAAATAAAATTATAAAAAATTTAACTTATTAATAAACTCCTTTTTGTTCTATTTATCCTTTTATTTGATAACCAACAAAAACTCTTTTTACACTCCTCATGCATAGTACAAAAGGGTTTCCCACCAAAAACTCTGGATGATTCATTATATAATACAATGACAATATCAGAAGAGTAAAAAAGGTAAAGCATATAGCAATAAAATGCCACCCTTATTTACTGTGAAATTTCCAAAAAATTTCCCCACTATTTATATATCTAATCATTAATTTCCTCCCCTCAACTTAGGTAAATATATACTAACTAAATTTATTTCCCCTTTCAAAGGAAGGAAGTAAATTAGATTTGTATATAAACGGCACTTCATTTGTGGTTGTAACATTTCTCTCTCACGAAAACAGGTCCTCAAAAGAATCAAGGATAAATAAAATTATTCCCCTCAATTTAGTCCTGTGAAACAACCCCTTATTTCTCTTTGTATTGAGTTCCTGTATACCTCATAGCAAAAGGATACTCGCAATTGATTCACTGTTGCACATTTGAGAATTTCCTGTTAGTAGTTGGCACTTAACTGTTGCTGAGAATTAAAGTTTTTCTCGATGGGTGATTTTTCCAGAATTGATTTAAACATGCTAAAAGAAGTTTTCGCTAAAAAAATGGTTTTTCTCTATATAATTTCGATATTTGCATAACAATTTTTGAGACTTACTTTTATGCATCGTTTCAATAAATTTTGCATCTAAGTCAGGGAAATTTTGGGCATTTCTGAAATATTCAAGAATATAGAAAATATGTATAAATTGCGATATCGTCCTTTATACCTTTCGCGCAAAAGGTGTTAATATTTGATTAATTCACTGCAACTTTTTGTCTAACTAGTTTTCAGAAGATGTTTGCTTAAGAATTCGTTTATAAAAAAAAATACATGGAAAACTCTTTTAATGATCTAAACGCAATTTAAGCGATACTCTAGCTGGCCATGCAAATACCAGCCCCTCTGCTTACGAAGGATTTGGCTGAGTTGTTGAAAGTTCAGTTTAAATTATGCACTAAAAATTTTGGATCTGTATGTGTTAGCCGAAGTGGAAATATACGCCAAAAATCGGAGCTTTTTGCTTTACTTAGAGAACAGAAGTATTGCGTTCTTTTACTTTTTGAAATTAGCTCTTTTAAACAATACTCCAAATGATACAACAAAACTTTTTTTTGAAGGGGCCCTATTAAAAATAAAAAAATATATATATTTCATAAATAGTCAAAGGTCTTGACGTATCTAATATAAAAACACTATTTTAGTCTGATATATGTATATTCAAATAAAATTTATGGTAATTATGATTTAATTACGAACAGGGATTCCCGCGTGTTTTTGGATCCAACTCAAATATTTTGAGACTCGAGTAGATATAGTGGGATGTCCCAAATCACACTCAACACCTGCGAATGATGTAAGTCCCACAACGGTTTTTGTTCCATCATCTTGACTTATGACGAGCGGACCACCAGAATCACCAGGACAATTTCCAATTTTGTTAGAGCCATCGACACAAACATGCATTTCAGGTTTGAAATAGGATGGATAACGTGCTTGGCAGTCCTCAGTTGGTAGAATTTTTCGGAGAGCAAAACGAAGTTCATTTGAATTATCAGCATTGGTTCCAGTTTTCCCGAATCCAGATATGATTCCCATGTCATGATCTAAATTCTTCAATGTAGCAGTAGGTAGATTTACGATTTGGATGCCATCTAAATGCGAAAAAAGACATTAGTCATAGATATTTCAAACCGTTAAAGTTCAGGTATCCAACTTACCATTGAATTTGACTGGCTTGGTAAGTAATATTAGGCCAATGTCATTTTCCATAGAAGTTGAATTGTATTTCTCGTGCATCCTAAAATCCTTTTTAAAAGCAGCCAAGGTGGTACGTGTCGGCTCATTGGAGCGCTGTGTTGTAGTCCCCAAATCAATGAATGTGGATGTTCCTCTGTAAATTTAAATCAAACGCGATTATAATAATGATATATAAAAAAACTACGGTTTTACTATCCACGTACCCCTCTAAACAGTGTGCTGCGGTCAGAATGACTTTGTTTGAGATTAAAGCGCCTCCACATAAACTTCGTCTCAACTTTCCATCTGTTTTTTTCGTAAGTTCGAGCCTCACATGGTACGGAAACTGATTAGACTTAGCTATTTCACCACCCACAATACGAAATTTACCACTTTTGTGGGGTAATAAATCGACTTGTTGAGAGTCGTCACCCTCTGTTGGAAAAGCGAACGACACTGCCAAAACTATTGAAAATATCACAAATGACTTCATTTCACGACTACGAAGATTTGCATACCACTTTCAGTATTTATACTAATAATGAATGATTTTCAAGAAAAAAATCTTTTGTTCAATTGGTTAATAAAGTTACGCACAATAACAATTTCTGTACACAATAATACTTGCACAAGTGCTAGCCTCACTTTTCAAGACTTGTTTTTCTGTTGCTAGCGCCAAAAATTTCACCATTCCTTTATCAAATAAAATAAAAGGCAATGTTTACGCATTTGTTTTATTGTTTAACATTTTTCCTTTCACTTTTTCATTAAGTTTATAATTAGAAAATTCTTGTGGATTAGAGATTGAGTGGTTCTGAGATACCAAAAGGCTAACACAAGCTCAACATAGTCCAAGTTTGAATATAAGTAGAGTATGGTGAGAAGGAGCATCCATGTTGCCGAAATGCCCTTCTATGTTGGCAAAACACAATAGAATATTATATTCAATCAAGTAGAATAATTTTTTCTTTCCCCATTATCCATATTAAATCTAAAATTATTTTGGTATTCGGCTTAGATGTTTGATGATGGTATAAAATGCGGACACAATAATAATAATTTCCACAACTTGTAATATAGTATACCTACACTAATAACTTAAGAGGAGTTTTTCTGTTCTTTTATTAGGATTAAATAAGAATAAGGCCCTTGTGTATAGTGATTACGAAAATACTTCCTTGTTATTATATCAGATGGCTCCACTTGTACCATTTTGGACAGTTTTGTTCGCGCTCAGTCGCTAAAAGCTGTGCAGCTGAAATATGGAAAAGTAGTTGAGGGTATAAGCCGTAAGAGCATAGACAAACTAATAACACACATACAAAGACTGGGAAGTAGAACAACCAACCGCAACCAGTAACGTCTCGAATATAAAATCGTCGATGCGGATGCCTCAATTATTTCTTAGAAAGGACATCGATAGTTTGTACGCTTAAGTAGCACAAAACCCCCTTTGAATAGTAATTAATACATAGATAATATCCCTGCCACCTGGCAGCTCGTCGTCGTGGTGGAATACAGTTCGCATCCCTGTTACCTGCACCTAATATTTTAAAGAAAGGACCGACCATCAGTCAGTTATTATTACTCTTTCGAGAAGGAAGCCAGGTAATAAGTGAAGTGTAGTGACAGTACATGCAAAATGGGATTCCACATGGGCCGCGGCGACGAGTTCGCTTATTAGTTTTAGATTACAAGTTTTTGTATGGAAGATATACCAAGTGCTGTCCAGAATGAACACTTAGTGCATTTCGTTCCTTAGGCCAACACTAATCTATAAACCGAAGCACATCAAAGTCTGTCCGAGGAATCAAGAGAGTCCCCCACCCCCTCCTCTGAGGGGAAAAATCGCAATTCGGGCTTCGTCTGCCGCCCCGCAATTAAGTTCCGCATCCAACCCCCTAGGTTTGGTAGCACCCTACGTACGCACGATTCTGTACACCTCCTCATGAATGAAGATACGAGAGTCCAAATAAAGCAGATACGATAAATAATGCACCAAAACAAAAATACGCACAAGATACATAAAAAATAATATTGCACAAACAGAAACTGATATATCAAAACCTCCACCCTCTGTCTTTAAAGTAAAGGTTGCGTTCTTTCAGATAATAGGTA
This sequence comes from Dioctria rufipes, assembly GCA_963924295.1. Taxonomy (NCBI): domain Eukaryota; kingdom Metazoa; phylum Arthropoda; class Insecta; order Diptera; family Asilidae; genus Dioctria; species Dioctria rufipes. The sequence goes on from OZ002743.1 coordinate 50,883,699, forward strand.
CAGTCTGCCACCAGTATTTCCGGGGAATGTTCAGATGAGTTTGATTCCGAGAACGATATTCCACTTATTTATTTTGCAAAAAGAACAACGCGTTTTTTACGCGCCGCAAAATGAGTTTGAATCAATGATTTTCATATATATCTTCTCCACTAGTATATTTAACAATTATGTGAAAAAAAAATTTAGGAGATGTCGCATGTTGAGTTTCTGATTTTTATGCCAGAGGTCTCTAATGTGGTCTATGGTCTAGTTCTCGGCTAATTTTGTATGAATTTTCTCACTTTCAAGACACAAACCTACGTTTAGTAAATATTATTGCCTACAGGCTCGCTGTTATCTAAATTCAAACTGACTCCTCTTAAAAGTCACAATAGATATCTGTGAGGCCCTTGACAAAGTCTTTTTAACTATATTGGTTTTTCGCATGTTATTTAAAATAACCGCACACTTGAGTATATAGACTCTGTGAAAAGCTTAGGAATCAAAATTTACTCCCAGCTGAATTATTGTGGTTAAAGAAAATATATTGTAGTCTAAATCAATTGTGGATAACCTCTAGCTGCTTGTCAAAAAATATATCCATTTCAAATTAGTTTGAACCTTGATAGTACACCTCTTTTGTAGTCTCATAGAAGAAACTTTTAGTAGCATATAATGTTGTTATACTGCATACTGCGTATAATCCCTTCTGGGCACTACCATAAAAAATTATCAAGCCCGTCGCGAACTTCTTTTATTACACAAACTAAGATCTGATAAAAATCCAGGAAGTCTTCTTGTTTCAAGGTATACTTCCTGGTACGAAGAACGTTCTTACTTTGTTCAGGCTATCCGTAAATGGAATCTTCTTCCATTTAATATTCAGAGAATAGGCTCCAGCAGAGCTATCCGAAAATTGTTGTTAAATTTGCAAGATCTTCGAGTACGATATTTTAGCCAAAAACAAAACACCAAATTTTAAATATAACAGAAGGCTGCAGCCTAAGATGGAGGATAAACAAACCGTGAGATATGATCATATCTGCAGAGTCTGTAGACATTTCTTACATTTTAAATCGAATTCGTTACATCCCTATGTAAAAAACCGGAATAAGCTATAAACGGAAAAACAATAAACGTGTTGAGAGTAGTATACATGTACTAGATGCCCATACTGCCCGAAGACCACAATATAACCTACCTAATAACCTGTAAACATGATCACTTCACGATAACGTCCTATTTTTATATTCCAGAGTTAGTTTCAAGCAGAATTCGAAAAGCCTATATCAGAGCAATAAGTTTTACAGAAGGGAAAGAGATAGTATCGAGCAACGTTTTTGAAATTTACTATATACTTTGATTTATCAGGACTTAACAGGAGTCTATTATCCACCAAATATTGATTTAAAGCCTCTAAATTCAGATACAGGAAACATATGGCATCTTCAGCTAACCAAACTGCTCTGCACAGGAACAGCGGAATATCATCTGCAGAAAAGTGTAATTGACCGTGACAAACATGACCAAATATGTCATTAATAAACATTTAAAAAACAACTGGTTCTAATATGGAGCCTTGTGGTACTACACAATTTATTCCTACAAAAGACTGTCTGACACCGACTACTCAGGTAGCTGAAGATTAGAGTAGCATGAGAACTGCAATCAAATTCCGAGACAAGTTTTATTGCAAAGAAATCTATAATAAATGAAATCGAAAGCCTTAAAAAAAGTCCAGGAATAGATGTGCAGTAAACTTATCATCATCTCGTACATCTTACCAAAAATTTTGAAAACAATCATTTTTTTTTTAAGTCCTTGAAAGTAGCCCTTTTAAACGATACTCTGAACGACACGTAAAAATTTTTTAGCAGACCCAACTCACTACCATTAAATTCCCAATGGTTTCATATCCTATTGGAGGAATCCCAAATGGCATCGGAAAACTGGAAGCAATTTTGTTTTTATGCTTTGCTTCATGATGCACCGATTCATTCGATATTTTACTTCAATTGGGTTGAAGAATTCAATGTGGTCGGTGCTCAGTAATTGAGTGAAAACGAATCGGAAATAAAATATTTAGAAACGAGAAATATAAATATATTGGATTTGTGGTGAAACTTTTCATCCGAAAAGCAGGTAATTGTTATAATTATTTAAATATTTCATAAGACGTGCAATTTTATTTGTTAATATTTGTAGTCAAACCAATAGTGCCGTATGGCACCATTGCCATGTAATGGTAACTTCACGATATACATAAAAAATCGTATTCCACAAACAGAAACTGATATAGCAAAACTTCCACCCTCTGTCTTTAAAGTAAAGGTTGCATTCTTTCAGATAATAGGTACAGTCTGCCACCAGTATTTCTGGGGAATGTTCAGATGAGTTTGATTCCGAGAACGATATTCTACGTGTTTATTTTGGAAAAAGGAAAAAAATTACGAGCCTCAAATGGAGAACGAAAGTATGGATCATATTCTGATCGATTTTCAGCAAGAGTTTAATGAACCAATAAGCCTTACACCATTTGGAACTACCATGATTGAGAACTTGTTATACCAAGCAAACCTTTATTCCACGCAAATCACCGACCCTTCAATAAACATATCATTTTAGGAAATGGAGACATTCATAGGAATAAATTTATTAATGGACATTATAAAGCTTCCCAGCTACAGATTATACTGGGCTGAATCCTCAAATATCCCCACTGTTTCCTCAACATCGAGCGGAAATAGATTCGAATTAATCAAGAGATTCCTACATTAGAACGACAATAGCCAATGAAAGCTCGTAAACTGTACGAAATTAGACCATATATAGAGTAACTCCGACATAATATGTTAAAAACTAAAGCAGAAAAATACAAAGCCATTGAAGAAATGATTGCTCCATTCAAGGGTAGAACTATTCTTAAACAACACATGAAAAAAAGCCACATAAGCTGGTATAAAAATTTTAGTTTGAGATGGAAAAAGTGAGATCATCTGCGATCTTGGGGTTTATTTAGGCAAGGATACAAATACACAAAAATTGAGTTTGGTCTTAGTGGTGATTTCGTGGTTCGGCTTGTAGAACATCTTCCGAAAATTTTTATCTACAAAATATGTTCTGATAATTGGATTACGTCATATAAACTAATCAACCGTCTTCAAGGTTGTACTTTTTGAAGTGACGCTGCAATGAAATCTGAAGGCCGTGGTTATATCGATCATAGAACAGTGTCGCAAGCTAACATTTGTGCCGTTATGTGGTACGACAATAAACCTATACATCTTCTTTCGACTTACATAGGTGAAGACTCGCTTAAAAACGTTGATAGATGGTCAACAAAAGAAAAGAAATGCATATGTGTCAATACATTGTCCTGCTGTCGTTATGGAGTAAAATAAAGCTATGGCTGAACTGGATTTGCATGACATACTCGTGGAATTATATCGGAATAAAACAAGGTCTCGCAATGCTTTTATGAGGCTGTTTTTCCATCTTCAGCATACGGTTGCAGTTAACGCTTGGGATCGGCCTTCTAACAGTCCATCTCTATCACGATCGTATTCGCCCAGACTAGTTGTACCTCTAATTGGAGTTGCACGGAATGATTACATCGGATCTTGGCCACAACTCCTTCACGCAAAAATCTCATACACGGATTAAGGTGGGATTAGGCTTACCCATAAAGAGAAATTGTTTTTATAACTATCATAATAAAGATAATTGAAACCTGAATTTTTCACTTTTATATCACAACGTTTTCCACTACAACCCAATGGTGCCATATGGAACCACATTTTCCAAATCCATACTATAACTATTTTAAAGTAATTATCATCACTTTTTTCATATTGGAAGTTATTTCAACTGATATATGTTGGAAAAAACATCCTTGGTAATTCACACACATTCGTGGCAATCAATGGGTTAAAAGTTTAAAAAACTATATATGTATTTCATACAATAGTCAATATACGATCTTAATATAAAAACAATGCGGAAATATTTTACTCAGTTTATTCAAATATAATTAATGGTAATTATGATTTAATTACGAACAGGGATTCCCGCGTGTTTTTCGATCCAACTCAAATATTTTGAGACTCGTGTAGATATAGTGGGATGTCCCAAATCACACTCAACACCTGCGAATGATGTAAGTCCCACAACGGTTTTTGTTCCATCTTTTTCACTTATGACGAGCGGACCACCAGAATCACCAGGACAATTTCCAATTTTGTTAGAGCCATCGACACAAACATGCACTTCAGGTTTGAAATAGGATGGATAATATTTTAGGCAGTCCTCAGTCGGTAGTATTTTACGGGAAGCAAAACGAAGTTCCTTTGAAACGGCAGCATTGGTTCCAGTTTTCCCGGATCCAGATATTACTCCCATGGTATTATCCAATTTCTTCAATTTAGTAGTAGGTAGACTTACGATTTGGACACCATCTATATGCAAAAACAAAAAAAGAAATTCGTAGATATTTGAAACGGTTAAAGTTACGGTATGTAATTTACCATTGAATTTGACCGGCACTGTAAGTGTAATTATGGCAATGTCATTTTCCATAGTGACTGAATTGTATTTCTCGTGCAACTTAAAGTCCTTTTTGACAGCAGACAAAATTATACGAGTCGGCTCATTTAAGTGCGCTGCTGTAATCCCCAATATAATAGTTGCGGATACGGCTCTGTAAATTAAAATTAAAAGCGATATTAATTATAAAATTAAAAAATATAAAGCATATGGTTTTTCTATCCACCTACCCATCTAAACAGTGTGCTGCGGTCAGAATGATTTTGTTTGAGATTAAAGCGCCTCCACATAAAGATAATTTCGACTTTCCTTCTACTACTTTTGTAATCTCGATCCTCGCGTGGTACGGAAACTGTTTGGACTTGGCGATTTCACCGCCCACAATACGAAATTTAACACTTTTGTGGGGTAATAAATTGACATTTTGAGAGTCGTCACCCTCTGTTGGGAAAGCGAACGACACTGCCAAAACTATTGAAAATATCACAAATGACTTCATTTCACGACTACGAAGATTTGTGTAACACTTTCAGTATTTATACTAATAATGAATACTTTTAAAAAAAATGGTTGTTCAATTAGTTAATAAAGTGACGCACAGTAAAAATTTATGTACACAATAATACTTGCACAAGTGCTAGCTTCACTTTTCAAATTTATTTAAGACTTGTTTTTCTGTTAGTTGCTAGCGCCAAAAATTTTACCATGTTTCATAATCAAATAAAATAAAACAAAAGGCAATATTTACCCATTTTTTTTTATTGTTTAACATTTTTCCTTTCACTTTTTCAAAAAGTTTCTATTACAAGAAAATTCATATAGATTAGATATTAAATGAATCTGAAATTCCAACAGGGCTGACACAAGTTCACCTAGTCCAAGGCTGAATATAAGTAGAGTAAGGTGAAGAGGGTCATCCGTGTTACCGAAATGCCCTTCTCCATTAGTAAAACACAATAAAATATTATATCCAATTAAGTATAATACTTTTTTCCTTTCGCCATAATCCATATTGAGTCTGAAATTATTTTGATATCCGGTTTGGACGTTTGATGATGGTATAATCTACGGATACAATAATAACTTCCACAATTGGCCATTTAGTATAACTACACTAATAACTTCAGATACTGTTCTTTTATTAGCAGTTAAATAAGAGTAGAGGAAAGAAGCCTATTATCAGATACTTTTTGTAAAACATTAATATTTACAAAAGCACATATGAGATGTAATTGTTTGAGTTTAGTTCAATTTTGGTTGTTCTTTCTTATATTTGTTTCCCTAATTTCTAAAAACTGTTACCTTCAGATTTTTCTGCTTTTATTTTTGGTTGCCTAGTATGAAACACGTTTTCTATTATGAGATATGTCTCATATTACGAGCTGAAATAATAGAATTAAATTTTCTACAATTTAAAAAGGAAAACTGGTTCAATTCTAGTTTTGGAGTTATGATTTTTTGTTTTTTGTTTCTCACCAAGATTTTTTTCTCTGAATACTTTTATGGTGAGGGATAATACCGTCCGGGGTTGGCGGTTGTTCTAATACGGCATATTGCATATCAAATTAAAGATCACACCGAATACTATTGGGTGGTGTATTTTTTTTCTGAAATAATAGAATTAAATTTTCTACAATTTAAAAAGGAAAAACCGGTTGTCCTTTTATTTCACCATAATCTTCATGAACACATCGATAGCATGAATTGCATCATTTTATGCGAAATTACTAGTTGCGTACAGTAAACTTACATTAATCATGAAAATCAATGGCAAAAATACCTTTTTTAATAATTTTCTTTATAAATGGTAATTTTACTACTGTTTCCAGTTGATTTTTACTAAATGTCCAGAAAATTTACTTGGGGTCAGTAAATTTACAAAATGCCATGGTAAAAATACACGGTTACCGCTGTAATATCACTCTAGCATCGGAATAATGCTTTATATAAGTACTAATATTGTAACACGCACATAACTGGAGATAAATACCAATGCTGTAATTTTGTTGTGGTAACTGTAGCAACTAGTAAAAACCCACGCCACTGCATGATCTTATGTGTATCTAAGCATTGAAGTTTAGTAATAATCCGACATTATTGAAACAACACAAGAAATGAACAAAGGAATGTGAGCAAAATTTCCTCGTTTTTAAGTCCACCAAATATTATTATAATTAGATCCACTTGGGCAACAGCTGTGTGCCAGAGTTTTTATAGATACCTTTCTCTAGTCCTATCTAACTATGCCTTAGATCTAGGAAAAATATGTGCATGGTTTATTATTCATAATAGAAAAATATTATAACTGCTATATTAGAAAAATCCTGGTATCAGTGGAACAAGCGATTATTGCTGTGCCGCTTTTGTTCGTTATTTATTTTTCTCATTGTTGTTAGTTAAAAGATTCCTTCCCGTTTAGTACTAAATCTAGTTCGTGTGAAAAATTGCAGCAAGATGTTTGACTTAACAACAAAAAGTTAAAAGCAAGAATTTGTTGAACAGGAGTTTTTTCGCCCTTGCGAACCAAACTACAGTAAAAATATATGGTTTAATGGAAAAGTTACGTATGCAGTAAAATACGAAAGTAGAAGAAAGATAAATTGCTATATTTAGCAAAAGGTCTTCTTGGTTAAGTAATTTTACTTAAAATGAGTAATGGGCGTTTAGGTACTATCTGAAAGTAAACTTACTTTTGTGTAGTAGTTTTACTAACCAAATAATTGAATTTTACATACTCCGATTATAGCAGGCAACTGCGATGGCTCTGTATTTTGTATTAAATTTCTTCGATAGTTGGGAAAATATCGATACACCGATATTTCCTTTTTTTTTTTCAAAATATCGAATATCGATATCCTTAGTATCGTCGATACGTTATTTTTTGATTGGGACATTTCTCTTGAATATTCTTTCTCTTCATGAATCAAATCACTTATTACCTCTGATTGATCATACTGAAATATATCGGTGATTGTCAGCGAATAAAATCTGAGTCCACCTCTGTGTGTAAAGAAAAGTTTATTTGCTACTTTTTCATGCGGCTTGGTCTCAGTTTTGTTTGAAAACTCGTTTTTTACTTATTTTATTTTCTGTCTTTTTCACGTTAATTAAATTGTTATCACGTGCTGCATGGAGATATTTTAAAACAATTTTATGACGGCTGAAAAGACACTGATTTACCAGTTTTTCAAAAAAAAATTTCGAGTATCAAATCGTTGAAGTACCGCAACGGTTTTCTGAAATTCAAATTATGTTTTAAACAGCGATTTTTAGCTGTATTCCAACTTGATCCCATATAACATGAATTTTCCCGATTTTCCATGTTTTCCACAGACTTTTCCTATTACTATGATTTTTTTTTTAAATTTACAGGAATTTTCCTCGATTTTTCATGCAAGTTTTCATGATTGTTAAAGAGAAAGTATTGATGCCAGTAGGACGGAAAAAAAATGATTCCGCATAGCTTATAAAACTTTCTTGTCGGAAAACTTTCCGGAAAAGTCGGAAAATACCGGAAATTTTCGGAAAATTTTCCAGAAAAATTGGGAAATTCTACATTTTTCCTGAAACAAATTTATCACTAATCGATGAACATTTTTCCAATGATTTTCCCGCTTTTCCGGGTATTTCATGGAATTTTCCACAAAAGAAACTTTCTGCAACTCATTTCGCTCTACAACTTTGTATTAGGTTACAAAACACTCAAACGCTTCCTTGGTCGGAAAAACTCCGGAAAAGCGTTTTACATGAATTTTCCTCGATTTTTTCTGCAAGTTTTCACCATTGTCGGAGAGAAAGTAATGATGCCAGTTGATAGGAAACTTGATCCTACATAATTTAGGAAAATTTTCCGGAAAAGTCGGAAAATTCCTGAAAATTTTTGCGGAAAAATCGGAAAACACTGCATTTTTCCTGAAACGGATTTATCACTAATCCAATTAGTACCAAATTTTCAAATGCTTTTTCCCGATTTTCCGGGTTTTCAATGGAAATTTTTGATAGATGCAATTGACACGCGACATGAACCTGTGTGCCAAATTTCAGCTCGCTGTGATGACGAAAAGAGGGCCTACGAGAGTGTATAGGCATACAAATTCGTGTACGAGTTAAAGGGACGGGCTGGCCTCAAAAATGGGAACAATCTGGCAACTCCTTCGTAGGGTTGTCATACAAAACTATTGGTACGTGGTGTTTTCCTAGCAATGGTAAATAAAATTCCAAAAATAGACTAAATCGGGTTACCCCTTCATGGTGTTGCTATATATACTTTGTAGCTGCCTGACAAGGCGTCGACGTAGAGTGCCACACGCACACGCACACATACGCACAGAGTAAAACCCTAGATTACGGAATCGCTACCATTAAATATGCATACCAATGAAAATGCAGTAAGTAACATAAAAAAAACATGTCAAAAATATCGCATTATTACCTAGGATGAGTGAACAATGAAAGGCCCATAAGCATTCACTTGAAGCATTAAATCGAACCCTATAAAACATTTAAATGGCAACGAGAGATTATTTAGCGGTGCTCTAATTTTATTGTCAGGTGATTTCAGACAAACACACGTTTAAAATTATCAATTTTGTGGCTAGGTCTCCATACATTGCAACTCGCAATAAAAATGCATGCTACACTACTACAAAATGATTTATCCGCTGGTGGTAACGGAAAAAGTGGTTTTATTGGAAATGCACAATTAATTAAATTGTCTCAAAATTTCTGCAACATTGTTGACTCGCAAAATGCTTTAATAGAAAGTTTATATCCAAATATATGCGACAATTCTCGTAACCATCAATGGCTCAGTGAACATGCGATTTTAGCTGATTAAAATGTCGATGTTGACGAAATCAATTTCAAAGTACAGAGAAACATTGCCTGGCGAACTAATTTCATTTAAATTAATTGACACAGTGATAGATTAAAATGAATCGCAAGTTATCCTACTAAATTATTGAATTAACTCGATTTATCAGAACTTCTACCATACAACTTACGTTTGAAAATTGATTCACCCATATTTTGCGTCGAAGATTAAATGCACCCAGAGTTTGCAATATAGTTGAAACGACCATATTAAGCGAAAATTTGAAAGGAGACAATGTTTTACTGCTGCCCACCGATGCACCAGTTCCGTTCACATGTCTAAAGTTTCCCATACGCTTGGCACTGCCATGACCATAAATATGTCGCAAGTACAAACAATGACCATAATATGCGGATTGGATCTAGCAAATCATAACACTTTTTCATTATTCACCACGGTAGCATTAAGATACATTATAATGTACTTAAGTTTAATACATAAATAAAAATGTTTATAATATGAAATAAATGTATTTATTCCTGACATATTGACAAATCCTTACAGTGCAAGTGGAAACATTTTCAACCTTCATATCCAATATTTAATTATCAAAACATTTATTTGAGATTTTCACTTATGATGATTCTTCTTTTTTTCAATGTACAGTTTTTGAAATTTAAAAATGTCAATTTTGATGTCTCATATTTAAATCTACGATTTGATTTTCAGAATTCTATATACGAACCTTGAAGTTTGAATTGTCATTTACAATGTTGAATTTTAAACTGCTTGTATTTCACTTCAATCAAATAAACTGCAATTCTACGCGCTTGATCATTACGCGGCCATTTTTCGATCCGTATGTCTATCCTCCAATCGAGGCAACGACCTCTTCTGTCCAGACTTTAACCAAATCAAAATCATCGCGCCACCTACCGGAAAAAAACCGAACAACGTTTGACGGCCAGTTAGTATGAATATATAACGTACATATATCAAAACTCATTGACATTGTATATTGTAGCACGTGTGGTTTCAAATGAATCGCTTTAAGGTAAATTTACACGGTGAGAGACTTTTGATCTCCAATCTCCGATTTACAGAGACGAAAATCTCTGAAATGTTTACACGGCACGAGACTTTTGTCTTTGGACAATAAAAAATTAGATCTCCGGAGACCATAATAATAAACTATCTAGATTCCGAATTGTACATAAAAAATTTGACGCTAAGTCTCCAGAGATATCCAGAGATCTTTGTTAATTGTCAAGAGAGAGATTTTTAGAAAGAATTATTTCAAAAGTTATTAATATTTTTCTTATATAACCGAGTATCCATTATATGCTCCTTATAAAACAACTCATCAGTGTTAGTCACCAATAATTGGAAAAATTGTTTCTTAGGGTATAAGCCCATTTTATAAAATGCTGTTGACCCTTACTATGTAAGAACTCGTCAACTTGGGAAGTATCCTTCAAAACATAAAACCATGCTAGAGACATAACTAACTTATAGTGCCTCTAATGCTCTGAATACATATTCAAGTTTTAGGAAGCAAGATTTTTACAGGTAAGAACGATCACGCGCGCATCATGGACCTTAGTGGATTATGTTTTTTACTCAAGTAAATAACGACGTTTGTCTAATCATCGCGAATTGATTACAAACAAATATGGATCCTACCGCTTCTCTGCTGATTTCATCGCTTTCTAGTGTGAATAACAAAAACGCTTATCCCTTATCCTATATTTTCGTTGCATTTGACGAACTGAAAAATTCAACATATCTGAACTCTTTGAACATAAAAGTATTTTTTTAGCAGGTTCTATAATGATAGAGCGCATGGACTTCAAGCAGACCCAGAGAAAGTATCATTTTTTTAAAATATATTTGCACATAAATTTGTCACCGTAGGAGATTTGTTCAAAAATTTTTTTAATGTTTTTGCTTCATAGCACTTGATACAACCGGTAACAGAGGTTAGGTAGCTAAGTACTTCAACAAAAGTAGCGACATGTTGGAGAATCAAATCTTTTACTCTGATATATGTTTGTTCAATTAAAATTTATTTCAATTATGAATTAATCACGACTAGGGATTCCTGTATGTTTTTGGATCCAACTCAAATATTTTGTAACTCTAGTAGATATAGTGGGAATTCCCGAATCACAGCTAACTTTTGCGAATGATGTAAGTCCCACAACGGCTTTTGTTCCATCTTCTTGACTTATAACGAGCGGACCACCTGAATCACCACGACAATTTGAAGTTTTGTTAGAACCATCTACGCAAACATGCATTTCTGGCTTGAAATAGGCTAAATGACGTTTTTGGCAGTCCGTATTTGGTAGTATCCTACGAAAAGCAAAACGAAGTTCATTTGAATTGCTAGCATTGGTTCCAGTTCTGCCGAATCCAGATATGATTCCCATATCATGATCCAAATTCGTCAATGTGGCAGGAGGTAGATTTACGATTTGGATGCCATCTAAATGCAGAAAAAAAACAGTTACACATATTTAAAACCGCCGTACACATGAAGGTATGTAACTTACCGTTAAGTTGGACTGGTTCGGTTAGTAAAATTAGGCCAATATCATTATCCAAAGAAGTTGTATTATATTTATCATGTATTCTAAAATCCTTTTCGAAAACATACAAGGTGGTGTGGGTCGGCTCTTTTGAACTCGCTGTTGCAGTCCCCAAGTGAATAGTTGCTAACATTTGTCTGTAAATTTAAATAAAGCGCGATTATAATTATGAAATATTAAAAAGCCTAAGACTTTAATAACCACATACCGCTCTAAACAGTGTGCTGCAGTCAGAATTGCTTTGTTTGAGATTAAAGAGCCTCCACATAAAGTTGCTTTCATCTTTCCTTCTACTAATCTTATAAGTTCGAGCCTCACGTGGTACGGAAACTGTTTGGACTTGGCAATTTCACCACCCGCAATACGAAATTTAACACTTTTGTGGGGTAATAAATCGACATGTTTAGAGTTGTCACCCTCTGTTGGGAAGGCGAACGAAACTGCCAAAACTATAGAAAATATCAAAAATGACTTCATTTCACGACTACGAGGATTAGTGAAACACTTTCAGTATTTATACTCATAATCAAGGGAAGAAAAAAATTGTTCACTTAGTTAATAAAGATCCGCTCTGTCGGAATAACACGTGCGCAAGTGCTAGCCTCGCTTTTAAAGTTTGTTTAAGATTTGTTTTTTTGTTAATTGCTAGCGCCAAAATTTGTACCATTCCATAATCACATAAAGTAAAATAAGATGCAATGTTTACGCATTTGTTTTATTGTTTAACATTTTTCCTTTCACTTTTTCCTTAAGTTTATAATTAGAAAATTTTCGTAGATTAGATATTGAGTGATTATGAGATCCTAGTAGGCTCACCTAGTCCAGGATTGAATATAAGTAGAGTGAGATGATGAGGGTCATCCATGTTACCGTAATGCGCTTCTCCGCCAGCAAATCACAGTAAAATATCATATCCAATGAAGTAGGTAGGTATAATACTTTTTTCGGTTCCCCATAGTCCATAATGAATCTAAAATTATTTTGGAATCCGGTTTGAATGCGTTATGATGGTGTAATCTACGAACACAATTATAATTTCCACAATTGCCAATTAGCACAATTGTTCTTTTATTAGCAATTAAATTGGAAATAAGAAATATAGTCTAATTTTTAATGTCATTATTGTATTAATTGAATTGGCTGATAATTCATGACGAGCGAAATCTGATTACTTTATAAAATGTGAATTTCAATAAATTTTGAAAACATATTATTTTACTTTCGGCTTCTTTTATTTCAAAATATTTCTCCTGAATTTTCACGCAAGATTAGATGTGGCTGGCTCATGTAGATGAGGCCAGATTCGGTTAAAGACTCAATGAACTCTGGAGCTACACCAAGGGAAAAATCAGAAGCGTATCTAGGGGGGGGGGGGGGTGGAGCAGATGTTCCTCCTAAGAACAAAATTCAGATTACACGAATTTAAGCATAAATATACTGAATCTCTGATTTCCGTGCGAAGCAGTTTATTTCTAATATACCTACTTAAGTACGACTATAATTCTAAAAACAACGCATATTTATTTCGTCATAATTTAAACATATTTGCCGCAGAACGGCTTTGCGATGTTGCAGAAGTTTTGTATGCATGTATATGTTTTGTAATAATATGTAAGATAAATTAGCAAACATTACAACGAAATTTTTACTCATTTTTAGTTTGCCTTTCCAACAAATAGCATCCACTTCATGGAAAAGAAATCCACTTCGGAAAGATGTGACTCACATAGTCGGGCTTTATTTCAAATAAATTTTTTCCCGTGAATTTTCTTGGAAAATTTTCTTTAGAAATTTTATGGGCTTGGTGGCCTGCAGCACACTAAAAGAAGTTGAATTGATTCGATTCACTATTTCATTTTTATGAACATCTTCTTAATTTGTATACGCCTGCTATGGTATGGACGACGTTTCCGAAAATAAGAGATTGGGAATGAAATTAATTTTGTTACCACATTTTCGCTTTTGTGCTTTTTCTTCCAAAAATTTTCTATTCAGCAGATGGAAAAAATTTCTGTTGATATTTGGGATTGATTAAAAAAAAAACGAAAACACTTTTTAGTTTTTCGAGATAGGTATATGCTTAGATAAACCTTCGTCTAAGTTTTGTCTAAAGTATATGTATGAGTTATATTATACATAGAAAAGTTATAAAACTGCGACGATTTATCAAAATAATTTTCAGTTCAGGACACCAATAAAATTGTAAAGATTTCATAGTGATTCTGCACTACGTTTGCCCTAAAGACGTACATATTACAAAAAGTTCATTTTACTAAAGCAATCTTTCGCAGCTGAAATCAAAGGCAAAAATTCGTTTTCCAAAAAAGTTCTTTGAAAGAAAGACCTTCGGAAAATATGTGTCAACAAATGACAAATATGTTGCATGAAATGTGGCGAGGTCGGCGATAAAAGATTCTAGCATTTTAAAAATGAGGCTGCTAAATTTAGTTGCTTGGATCCAAGGAATTACCAAAACGCAGAAAATACGAGGGAATTAGAGATTTTTGGCAGACATGTATGACCAAACGTCATCAACAGCAAAGTCGAACTCATTCAATTGTCTGATTCGTTTAAGGATATGTACGGAGTGATAATAGGCACAGGTGGATTAAAATTAATTTAAATATCGAGGAAATGTCCATAAACAATTAAAATTCATCACTGTAAATTGTGCTTTATTTACCCTAACCTGTCGATTGATATAAAAATTTTTTGACTTTACCAATAAGGAATGCAAGTGAGAAGTCATCCCTTGCCTTAGCAGATTGAAACGCATTAATTCCTACATACGATCTACAATGGGTGAAAATTGATTGATTAGCTTTATTCTCTATTGAAGAACAGTTGGCTACTGCAGTGGATTAGAATATGGTTATAGATAATTTTTCAGGAATGAAACCTAAACTTTGTTAATAATTCATACATACATATATACCTACTTATATTAATTTTATTTTAAAGTAATAGATTTTTGATATGCTTCTATTTAATAACAAATATGAATATACTTATGTTTGAACTACTTTTTTTTCCAAATTTTATGAAATAAAATTCATTTTTATACATAGTCGCCTTTATTTAATATGCTCGGTCCCCCAAATGTTTAAACCTAGATACGCCTCTGGGAATAATCCTGTAAATTGAAAGGCTAAACAAAACTTGCGCGCAAGGTGATTTAGGAGAGTGCGAAAGAAATAAAGAAACTACTTCATTTTCTGTGTAGTAATTAAATATTCATGTATTAATAATAATAATAAATAGTTACGTAATAATATATTCACAACGCTGAATTGAATATACGACAGTTGTATAGTTTTGATAATATTTATAATATATCTGAAGTAATAATAAATTAATAATCACAAACTAACACGAAACCGAAATCTAACCAATTTCCTCTACCGTACCACCATGAACCTACCCGACACACAAAGAAACCTCAGTGCGCATAGCCATAGCCCCCGGAATTACAAGCCATGAAGTCGGCGACGACACCAACACATTAAAAGACACTAGCGGGCCAGCTGCAGTCATGCGGTAAGAGAACACTTTCACTGTTTTTGTCCACTCTTCATGGACGAAGCACTAATATTTCATCTTAAACAGTTCCTAAGGTCTGAAGGCCACTAAACACGATCAAGCTAATCATACGATTGGGCCATGCATGGTCCAGTCGGATGATTTGCATGAGCGTATGTAGCGCAAGTCGGAGCTTGAGTTGAGACCATTGACATAATATAATATGGACTGACTGCTTAAAGTTCTTACTTTGGTGCCAACATTTAAAACAATTATTGGCGGGAAGTTGAAAAAATGAGCGCACAGCTCGAAAAGCGATTATAATAAAACGTTTCGAATTTGGTAAAACAATTTTATTAGTAATAACCCCAAACAATTAATTTAAAAGCATTTATTTCGACAAAGCCACTAATTTATTTGCTGTTTACAGTTGGTGCTTAGATCGAAAGAGTCACCTATATAGAAGTGAGCCCACTTTTTGCAGTGCAATTCTATGAACGTAGTCAGTCCATATTATATATGTCAGTGGTTCAGACTGAAGTCTGCCATGAATGAAATCTGACAAACCTACTGTGTATAAGCAAACCGAACGACCTTGCTATAAGAGTGAATTAAAGTTTGAACAAAATTCGTTGCAAGTTGCGGCAATATCTGATTTTGTCGAGTTCAATTCTATAGCAAAGTCATAAGTTTTGCTTGTACGCAATAGTTTCGGCCGATTTCACTCGTCCTCTCTCAACTCTAGTTCCGATATTCGCTACATACGTTCATTTAAATCAAACGACTGGGCAATGCATAAGTCGCAAGATTTGCTTGAGCATGTGTAGCGGCCTTAAAACTATCGCTCCCACAGCCAAATATGTTTTCTTTCTAATGGTTTAAAAACAAAAATAGCATGCAGAACAATTTTATGGAGATTATAGCGTTAGAACAAAATCCAAGCTACTTTTATATGAAAAACTCCTGTAGTAAGACAATGCAAGAAGACTGTGTGACGTTGTACGCTAACCGGCCCGCTATTCTGTTTTCAGACTTACTTCATGGCTTGTATATTTCGCGGGCTACTGTCATTGACTAGTCAGCTCACATTATTGTTCATTTTACTTGCTACATCACCGACACGTTCATAAATACAACTAGTTCATATTTTTACTTTTATTCAATATATTACCCTTATCTATAGATCTAGCTAGAGATTTTGAAACGAAGTTTGATTTAGTTAATTGCTGTATTGTAGAGGTGTACTACTATAGACGTAAACAAAGGTTAAGCCAGCAATGCCTCACTCAACGATGCCTGGACCTGATGTAGAGAAGCCCTCAACTCTTTCTTCTTCTTTTATGTAATATTGGAGACCGATAACGGGTGCTTGGGCCGTTAATAATTTTTATAACCATAGACACATAGATGAGCAATAAGCATTCACTTCTTCTAAAGCTTGTTTCCCATGCCGCTTAGTTTCACGAGCTAAGCCATTTAGTACAGACGAGCTTGCGCCGGACCGCGCGGCGCCTATACACTTCCCACGGCAAGTATTAACACGAGCTGATTTGCCTGGTTTTTATATAACAGCCATTCCAAAATGCCGCGTGAAGAAATTATCGCTCTGTCTGAAGCTGTTTTTGTATGAAGAAATGACACGCCCGCTCGCAGCGCCACGCGCCATCTCACGCACGCACTCGCCGCGTCTTTGAAGTTTTCGACTAGAAACAGATATGCTCGCGCCACCTCGAACTAGATCCTACCCACGGCACGTAGGCTCGTGCTCGCGCGGCACGTCAAGTGAAATCACAGGCCGTGGGAAGCCAAATTAAGAAATTTACAGAAAATATTTCAGCGTGCCTTCCCAAATGCATAAAAACCTTGAGTCTCGTCCTACATCAGGTCGAAGCATAGTTAGCGTGGCATTGTTGGCTTATTACGGCATCAAGTCCAGGCATCGTCGATTTTATATTCTAGCGAGGCATGACTGATTGTACTACTTCGCAGTCTTTGCTTTAGCTAAATTTAATTATTTTTAGGATTTTTGAGTGAAGGGAAAATGAGTTCAGTTCGAATATTGAGTTCACAGCAGTTAGGCGGTAAATTGTGTTCGAGCGGAAAAAGTTTGAATTCTTGTACACCATAAAATCAACCAACTTTGCTGAAATTTTACATACCTCGAGAGTTTATGAAAACAAAGATATTAAAAATATTTTCTATTTCACGAGTTATAGCATATTTTAAATTTCGAAAGAGAGGTATCCAGGTCTCCTTTAAAAAATCATACGTATTTTTCTATTCATGTTAGGACAATGAAATATGGCTCATTTGGAAGATAGATTTTCAAGCTATAAGAAAAATAGCACCATAAAAATATCAAGATTAAGGACCATATCCTTGAATATTTTACAAGGCGCCCTTTTTATTTTATTCAATTTTTCTATTTTTTTTATATAATCCACTAAAACATATTAAAATTTTAACTAGGATCGCAACGGGATCAAGAAGTAAAGGCTTAAGAAAGTTTCACCAATATTACATTTGCGCACAATAAATTCTAAGTTTCTTGAAAAGTTAGTGTTGGGAATCCATGATGTCCTACTTAATCAAATTCTTATCTAATATATTTCCAGAAGCCTGGATATTCAAGGTGCTCCTGAAACTTTTGTTGATCTGGCTCCCTGTTGAAATTTCATAACTAAACTTATTGCAATCATGTTTAAACATTAATTATTATTTTTATTCTCAGACCACTACTGTCACTTGTCACGTTTACTTTGACATTTGCCTTACGCTGTAGTAAGCATAAGTTTCATATGACACACTTGACGTATAGATGGCACCTCATTAAATTAAATTCAGGCGGCAACATTAAAATGAGAATTGAGGTCGACGAACTAAATGGAAAATTGGAGGGCATTAACCAGCTAGTGATATACAGATTTTGTATAGACCGTTGGCTGATTCACTTTACTAGTACTTTTGAAATCAAGCAAGTCGCGCATTAGAAATCGTAGTAACAATACAAATTGTTTATTATATTTGAATATTAGTGGAAATCTTAGTATTTTATTTCTCGGATCTTTGCAATTATGTATTAGTTAACGATTGTTATAACGAAAAAATATTTGGTGAATATTTGTACGAAAAAACAGTATCTGTGAAAGTGGTACCCGTCTGTAATTTCGTATGGTGACCTATCTGTAGAAGTTTGATTTTTGAAGTAGGTTTTCGGTTATATTTCTGGAACGGTTCGTCGGACAGCAAAAATGGTTATCACAATTTTATAGGATTTAGTATTCTGAAGAACTTTGCAGCATAAAGGGAACGCCTACGACTAATCTTTTTCACAGTACACGTAAAAACCAAAATTTTTGTATTGCAACACAAAGAAGGGGTTGCCCGATTTAGTCCGTTTTCAAAATTTCATTTACTATTGCTTTGAAAACAACATGTACAAAATTTCAGCTCTTACGTCGACGAGTTCTCAGGCTATTATTATTACTTTATTTTACGTGTTTTTTTTTTACAAGCTGACGCATAATCCCCCCTCCGCGATGCTGCTGACGATTTTTTTCAACTCACTATAATGTCAACTGTTTATAAAAAAAAAAGTTTTAGCCGGCGTACTATTACTTAAAAAAAAAATGTTTACCACTTTCGTCAGCTAACGATTGTTTCACTTATTAGTCTTACCAGATCTATTGAAAAAGATAACAGTCGATCTGCATAAAAACACTACCTAAAATGCAACGATTCCTCCCGGACTATGTACTAGTAAAAATTGGGAAGCAAGATTTCTACAAATAAGAGCACCGCACGCATCATGGATCTTAGTGGATTATGTTTTTACTCAAGTAAATAACGACTAGTGTCGTCCATTGTTTTCCAATTGATTAGAAAGGAAAATGGGAATTACCGCTTCTCTGTTGATGTTATAGCACGGTATCTACATTTCCTTTAAATTTGGCAAACTGAAAGATGCAAGATATCTGAGGGCCAATCTACATCGAGAGTTACACGCTACAAGCTACAAATTTCAGTTTGCACATATGGCATATGGTAGAAACTGCTACACAGAGAGCTTCAAGCTACATGGTGTGGCTAGTTACATGGACTCACTACGTTTTTAGGAATACGCTGATATACAGCTTCGTCTAACTTAATGTAGATTGGGTCTAAACTTTTTGAGCATAAAATTAGTCTTTTGGCAGGTTCAATAGTGGTAGGCTCTACGCAGTTCATAGCATTCTTCGTACCAGGAAAAGCACTTTCCAATTTCGACGAATGCCGTCGATGACGTCATAACAGTTACTCAAAGTTTCAAAGAGCATTTCCATATATTAAAATAAATTTTTAAAATGTTTATGTGAAGCTGGACTGGTTTGAATTATGAAAAATGTGCGTTTTGTTAGACAAACCTCAGCTGTCTGCGGTACATCGTTAGCGAGTAGGACTTCAAGTCCACCCAGAGAAAATAAAATGTTTTTTAAATATATTTACACCTAAATCTGTCACCGTAAAATATTTGTTCAAAAAAATTTTTAATGTTGTTGCTTCGTACCCTTGATACACGCGGTAAGAGAGGTTACGTAGCTAAGTACTACTACTGTTGGAGAATCCAATCTTTTACTCTGATATATGTTTATTCAATTAAAATTTATTTCAATTATGAACTAATCACGAGTAGGGATTCCTGTGTGTTTTTGGATCCAACTCAAATATTTTGTAACTCTAGTAGATATAGTGGGAATTCCCGAATCACAGCTAACTTTTGCGAATGATGTAAGTCCCACAACGATTTTTGTTCCATCTTCTTGACTTATGACGAGCGGACCACCTGAATCCCCCGTACAACTTGAAGTTTTGTTGGAACCATCAACACAAACATGCATTTCAGGTTTGAAGTATGTTGGATAACGTCTCTGGCAGTCCTTTTCCGGTAATATTCTACGGAAAGCAAAACGAAGTTCATTTGAAACGGCAGTATTAGTACCCGTTTTTCCGAATCCAGTTATGATTCCCATGTCATGATCCAAATTCGTCAATGTAGAAGGGGGTAAATTTACGATTTGAATACCATCTAAAAGCAAAAAAAAAGAAAGAATTCGTAAACATTTGAAGCGGTTAAAGTTAAGGTATGTAATAATTTACCGTTGAATTTAACCGTTTCGGTAAGTGAAATTAGGGCAATGTCATTTTCCATGGAAGTTGAATTGTATTTCTCATGCATCCTAAAATACTTTTTGAAAACAGACAAGGTGTTATTAGTAGGCTCTTTTGAGCTCACTCTTATAGTTCCCAACTTAACAGTTGCGAATATTCCTCTGAAAATTCAAATGAAAAGCGATATTAATTATGAGATATTAAAAAGCCTACGATTTTACTATCCACCTACCCGTCTAAACAGTGTGCTGCAGTCAGAATTGCTTTGTTTGAGATTAAAGCGCCTCCACATAAAGTTAGTTTCATATTTCCTTCCACTATTTTTATAAGTTCGAGCCGCACATGGTACGGAAACTGTTTGGACTTGGCAATTTCACCACCCGCAATACGAAATTTAGCATTTTTCTGTGGTAATAAATTCACATGTTGAGAATCGTCACCCTCTGTTGGGGACCCGAACGACACTGCCAAAACTATTGAAAGTATCACAAATGACTTCATTTCACGACTACGAGGATTTGTGTAACACTTTCAGTATTTATACTCATAATGAATGCTTTTCAATAGAAAAGCTTTGTTCAGTCACAGTTTATGTGCACAATAGTAAATACTTGCACGAGTGTTAGCTTAACTTTTCAAGTTTGTTTAAGACCTGTTTTTCTATTAGTTGCTACCGCCAAAAATTTCCCAATGCTACACAACCAAATAAAATAAAATAAAAGGCAATGTTTACGCATTTAATTTATTGTTTGTCATTTTTGCTTTCACTTTTTCATAAAGTTTATAATTATAAAATGCTTGTACATTAGAGATTGAGCAATTCTGAGATCCCGAAAGGACTTAAACAAGTTGAGCTAATCCAAGACTGAATGTAAATAGAGTAAAGTGAAGAGGGTCATCCATATTGCCGCAATGCGGTTTGTTCGAAATATATCAGCTGAGAGTCTTTGTTATTTTTTCGAATATTTTTATAATCTTTTCAAATCATATAAAATTCGGTATTCCTTTATGATTTTGATTCATTTTTTAACACCCACTTGAATTTGCACTATCAATTTTGTTCTCACAGATCGTGATAGATGACTGGAATTGTGCATGCTGCGGTAAACATTTAAATTGCTGGTCAAACACTACAGAAATTCTTTGTATCGCTGTGATTTATCGTGTTAGTGTGAGCATTTGCATTGAAAAATATAAGCTTTGAGAAAAAGTTCGTGGCGTTTTTGCGATAGATGGCGTCAATCGCAAATAACTCACGAGCCACGATCTCACTGACACTACTAATCGTTTATTTGACAGGTGATACTTCGGACGTTACTTTGTGTGCGGAGACATTGAAATTGTTGCAAATCTTGGAAAATTGTTTGAAAATGGAGAAAAATAATGAATAATTGCTATATATTTTGCAATATTATCACAACAAAGGGAAGGACGCTAGCAAGTTTGTGAAAAATGTTTTGCTAGGTTCGATGAAGATACTTTATCAAAATCTACACCGCGGAATTGGATTACGTTCTGGTAATTTTGATGTGAAAGATAAGTCACGTTCTGTTAGTCTAATCACTAAAAAATCTGATGAAATTCTTGATAAAATCCAGCAAGATAAACAAAATTGTTTTGAACCCTTTTCGCAAAGCTGGGTACAAAAAGAAGATCGATGTATAGATTCCTTATGAGTAAAACACAAAAAATACGATAGACCTAATTAGCATATGCAGAAATGCAATGAAATCGAAACATTTTTGAAACGTTTGATAACCAGCGATGATAAATGGGTCACGTATTACAATAGCAGTAGTCAAGGATCGTGGACAAGGGATGATGAGCCGTTGCGGTGTGAATCGAGCTTTTTTTCTTTTACCCATAGTCCATATTAAATCTGACATTATTTTGATATCCGGTTTAGATGATTGATGATGGTATAAAATGCGGACACAATAATAATTTCCACAACTGGTAATATGTTATACCTACACTAATAACTTCAAAAGTTTTTGTGTTCTTTTATTAGCAATTAAATAAGAGTAATACCACAATTAAGAAATAAAGTGTAATTTTTAATTTTCTTAATGTATTATTTGAATTGGCTCATAATTCATGACGAACGAATTGTGATTACTATATAAAATGTGTATTTTAATAAATTTAGAAAACATATTATTTTACTTTGACTCCATTTATTACAAAATCTTCCTGCTGAATTTTATAAAAAGAAAAAAGAAAAAAATAATTTCTTATAAAATTATTTTTCGAACCACTAATTCTAAAGAATTTTCCAATAAGGGCGGGTCGATGTTGAAATGGAATAAAACAAGCTGTCCGTGAGGTATTAACGAAATTGTTTATTTATTTGAAAGGTCCATATATGGCATAATGTATGGAATGTGATATCGTTCAAATATCTGCCGCGGATTATCACGATGGCTTGGATCCGAGAGGTCCAATTTTCAATGACTCTGCCTCATAGATCCGGCTGAATTTGAGCGATGGCCTGGTTTATATTAACTTTTAGGGCATCGGTGAATTGCGTCTTATTGACATAGAACTGCGACTTCAGAAAACCCCACAAGAAAAAGTCTAGCGGGGCCAATTCACATTATTTCTGCGAGAGATAACCATACTCTCAAATCGTTCATTCAGAAGGTCAATCATGGTATTCGCGATGTGGCACGTAGCGCCGTTCTGCTGGAACTATATATCGTCCACGGTCATATCGTTCAATTTGGCTCAAACGAAATGGGTTAAAATCGACCTGTAGCGCTCGCCGTTGACGTTGATGGCCAATGACTAATGACGCCGCCATCCCAAAATCTGCACCGAACAGTAACTTTTTGTGGATGCATTGTCACCTGGTGAATCTCGTGTGGATTGGCGACGTTACATATACGAAAATTTTGCTTGTTAATATAGTCATTCTCTTCCAAAAATGTGCCTCGTCGCTAAAGAAGATTTTTCAACCGAAATTGGGGTTCTCGTCAAAACGCTCAGTCAGCGAACAAACGGCGTTGTATATGGTCATTAGCTTCTTTGAACTACTGGGTCAGTTGGATCTTGTACGGGTGCAGGCCTAGGTCCTGGTGTAAAATTCGCCAAGTTGAAGTCTGCGAAAAGGCGACTTCTTATGCACGGCGAGGAATTGACTGCCTTGGGCTCTCCTGCACACTTTCAAGGACAGCGGCGATGCTCTCTGCCGATCTAGCGTTCCTTTGACATACGGATGTTGACTGATGGTTTATCGAACTGGTCGTCTCGAATTTGGTCACCACTTTGAAGGGCCACCACATCTACCGAAAAATAGGCGCAGGCGCAGCACGCGCAACGTTTACATTAACGAAAACTAATTTTGATAATAAAGTTTTATCATTTGATTTGGCACCAATGACTGAATAATAAACGGCAGATTTGACTGACGCCGCCAAAACAACATTGCTGCCACAGCCTGCCAACATCGACCCGTTCCTATTGGAAAACCCTTTATAAGGCCAACATCTTCCATAATGCGATGTAAAATCTTTCCTTCTTTGTAAATCTCTGAAAAAGGATATGGGAACTACATTCGTTATCTCCTGGCCTGCCGTAATGAATGTATAAGTAATGCGGGCCATTATTAACGCAAGATCAACTAACGGCTTATTCGGAAGTGATAGAAGAAGGCATTGTTATATATAAAACATCCGGCTGGGTCTATTTTATGTCTTCTGTCTGCATATATAACTGTTCGATTTTCGCATATACAATTTACGCTTGTTATCTACATTTCAATCACAGGAAAACAAGACTCACTTGCTCCATACAAAAAAGAAACAAAAAACAATTATTTTAATTGAAAAATAAACTATTTCCGTTAAAATGTCCCATACTACACATACATACATTAGATGTATAAAGACATCAATAGAAAGTAAGCCATATAGTAGATAGTATAGTCCCCAAATTAATAACGCTCTTATCACTCTTTATCAATCGGTCAACAGGAAGGAAAACCTGACGAAAAATCCATTAAAAATTAATTTCTCACCTAAAAAGAGACGGCCAGACCTGATTGTATCCCGTTTATTATATTCTGCCTAGTTTTCTTTTGTCCTCATCGTTGGCGTCGGACCTCAATAACTTGTTAATGGAACTTTGATTTTAATCGGTTACACTCATATCAGCAACTGTTAGAATGTCATTAGAATGATCATTAACGTTTCAATGATTATACCTGGTTAGGCTATAGAGCCTGCTATTTATTGATAGGATAATAAAAGCCGTTACTGTAATTCACAAGTGGTTAGAGGTAGGGGTGAATTTATAAGCACATATGGGATTGTTTCCATAATGAGTTGTTAATAATTGTAATTAAGTAGTTGTAATAGAAAAACACACACACACCCGCGACATAAGGACATGCATATCACAAATTGAACAATATCACAACAGGTTTTTTTTTTTTTTCAATTTGCTTGTTGTCAGTTTTTGATCGATGGATAGTGGATAGTGGTATAGGTAGACATATGCATTCTACTCGTTTACCCTTCGTCAATTTGATTATAGAAAAAGTGATCTGTTTTGGCACACCACCTGTTCTAAAGCCGAAAAATCTATAGAGATTAGTCTATACAGCAGGAATGTGGATAAAATCATATTTCAATAAAGGGGTTATTTTTAGATTAGTTTATAAGTTTTTATATCATCAGTCACCGCACAGACGAAGCTGGTAAAGCAAGCTGTTAAAAACAAACATAAAAATACAAAATACTCACTGAATCACTGAATATAAAATAAAAAGATACGAATACTGGAATTCCTTTACTTATACTAAAATTATTACTTCAAATTTATTGAATTCAGAATATTGGTTTGATGAAGTCAAGAAAATTCGATCTGTTATTACTGTTAGTGTTGAAATGTAAACGAACTCTTGGACTTTTCTCTAAATTTAAACAACGGAGGCATGGACAATATTGCCTGCCCTGCCGCACATTGAAGGCAGCACAGCGTAGGGCAGGGTATCATATGTTTTTGTAATATACACCAGGAAATTACCCACCGAAAAACCCTGGAGAATACATCACAAGCCATGAAACAGACTCCCTCACTACTACATGAGAGCCCCAACGATGTCCTAAAATTCTAAAATATTTGCAGTGCACTTATGGAAAACTGACAAAAGTTTATTTAAATAGCTCTTCCGCCCTAAACTACTATTCATACAGAAAAATGATGTTCTGATAACCTTAAGCTTTCTTTCTTAACTTCCGAACCAAAATAAAAGTTTTATACCTTTTCTACCAAAATTATTTAAAAAACTTTATCTGAACCAAATGACTTTGTATGCTGCTGTAACGTCCTGGCATGCCGTGATTTGATGAAATCGAATGTAGCTGCCTTCGGACTCCGGCTGAATATACACACATGCAATTTTTACTCAGGATGAGAGTTTGTGAGCGTAAAATGGTAAGGCTACATTGTAATCAAAACTGTTTTATTAATTTGTAAGGTAAGTTGTATAGTAAGTGGAGCCTGTGGGAAGGTAAGAAACCAAGCTGTAAATTACTACAAGACTATTTTCCTGTATGGATAGTAGTTTAGGCTCCATAGCATATATAAAGTCAATGTTTGGAACTTTTCCATAAGTATCAATATAAAACATTTTAGAGAACGGACTCCCAACGCACACATATAGATTTAAATTTACTATAGAAAAGGCAATCCTCGGCGTATTTAAAATTTCCGATAGTAAAACTTTATTTTTTGACAAATTCACTATAGAAAAGGCAATCCTCGGCGTATTTAAAATTTGCGACAGTAAAAAATTATTTTTTGACAAATTCACTATAGAAAAGGCAATCCTCGGCGTATTTAAAATTTGCGACCGTAAAAAATATTATTTTGACAAATTCACTATAGAAAAGGCAATCCTCGGCGTATTTAAAATTTGCGACAGTAAAAAATTATTTTTTGAAAAATTTACTATAGAAAAGGCAATCTTCGGCGTATTTAAAATTTGCGACAGTAAAAAATTATTTTTTGAAAAATTTACTATAGAAAAGGCAATCCTCGGCGTATTTAAAATTTGCGACAGTAAAAAATTATTTTGTGAAAAATATACTATAGAAAAGGCAATCCTCGGCGTATTTAAAATTTGCGACAGTAAAAAATTATTTTTTGAAAAATTTACTATAGAAAAGGCGTAAAATGGTAAGGCTACATTGTAATCAAAACTGTTTTATTAATTTGTAAGGTAAGTTGTATAGTAAGTGGAGCCTGTGGGAAGGTAAGAAACCAAGCTGTAAATTACTACAAGACTATTTTCCTGTATGGATAGTAGTTTAGGCTCCATAGCATATATAAAGTCAATGTTTGGAACTTTTCCATAAGTATCAATATAAAACATTTTAGAGAACGGACTCCCAACGCACACATATAGATTTCTGTTTCATGGCTTGGGAAGTATTCTCCAGGGTTGTGCCTATGCAATATGTGGTCGATCATTTACTTGTGTGTATTACACAAACCTACTGTGCTGTGCTGTTATTCAATGTGCGGCAGGCCTAACTTGAGTCTGTCTTCTCTATTTTTAGCAAGTTTCCTACTTGAAATGTGTTTTAAGGAGACAGCAAAATATTTGTTGCTGGCCAACATCCAAATTTTCATTATTAACACGTATTAAAATAGGGTCCATAAATGGCCAACATATTCTGCCACCTACCTATATGATTTTTAATAATAATTTGACACATTTTACACTAAAGAAAACAAAATTTCAAGGTCACAAGATAGATGGTCACGGTTATAAGAGATATTGTAAATTTTGAATGTCCGACGTTCATATGCATAACTCAAGGTTCAGTGTAGCCTTCAAAACAGATTTGCCCAAGTTGATAATAATTACTAGATCAGATCATTATTGTTTTTTTTCGAACTCTCATTAAACCGAATTATTTTACCGAAATTAATCAAAAGTTCGGACACAGTCATTTCTTTGATTGAAGTTGCCAGAATCGCAAATGTTAACCCGATTCATAGAGGGTCTCCATACAAATTCAAAATGTCTATGACCTTTCTGGAAATGCAATGGCCAGATAGATGCAATTCATTTCAGATGAATGGAAAGTTTGAGACAAAAGAACATAACATCTGGGAAGCTTTGCCATTAAATGGTAAAGTATATTGTGATGCATTGGTGTCTAATATTGATTTACATGTCCCTTCGCGTAACTCGAGTTCCCAGACCCTCTTCAAATTACCTACTTGCAGAACAAACATTAAAGAAAAGTCACCTATCTACAGAATCACAAAATCATACAATATAAGATTTAACAATAAAGACATCTTCAACGCTAGCCCTCTGACATTTAAAAAGCTAATCCTCCGCGAGATCGTTCAGTAACACTCTCCTTCATTCTACTACTTCTCTTTGCCCCTTTTCCCAACTCATTAACAGCATTGTTGGCCTCCGCTCTCTCTATGAATTTTAGTCCTAATTACTTTTTGCCTGCCTAATCTTCTAATTTTAAGTTCACGCATGTATCTATGCATGTTTTAGATTTAGTTTAAGTATTTCTGTACTTTTCTTTTTTTTTTCTTTTTTATATTTTCTTTCTATTATATAGCTCCTTTTTGCTCTTAATTTTACTTCTTTAGTTATAATTTATTTTTTGTAGTTATATCTCAACATTTCTTTTACTTTTTGCTTTTTAATTATTCTTTAACTTCTTCTTTTGTTTTGTTTATGTAAATCTATTAACTCGTTAAATTACATGTAAGGTAGTATATTATTGGAAAGCTTTCTGTTTACTATCTTTATAATCTTCAAAGTAAATAAATAAATAAATAAATAAATTACGGAAAAAGAAATAATTATGGAAATTATGGTACAAAATCTAATTAGATACACATCCATACGCAGGTTGCTACTTTAGTTTTGCGGATGAAACAGGAAAGTTCAGAATTATTTTTTACATTAATTTTTATTTTATTTTTTATTTTTTTAAATATGCACCTTTATATTCTACATAATTATGCATAAGCTCACCATTCTGCATTTCATTCCACCACTATCCGCCGCGCCGCTTAAGCGCTGCTAAACGTCAATCCGCGCAGTTTATCCTGTATAAATAGGAAACAAAAGAAGTCACAAGATGCCAAGTCCGGACTGTATGGCGTATGAGTCATGAAAATAACTTTTAAAGTGGGCAGGATCTGCATAATCCTTTAATGTGGTGCGTGATGGTATATTGTCTTGATAATGTCGCAATTTCTTTAAATTCATCCAGTTGTGTACCGGATGGTGAAGACCAGCATATTCCGTATAGCTTTGATAGCTTGGTGGATAAAAACGAATACAATAATTTTCTTTTTTGATCTAAAAGAAACATCAAAAGATCGGAAAATACCATTTCAAAACAAAACAACATGCAGGAAATAGCTTAACTGCAAAGCTTAAGCAGCAACTCATGTATAAGGCTGAACGACAATAGACGTAAACAACTTTAAGAATTTGAACGAGACCGAAGTTTACTAATGGATGATTGACATTTTCGCCCTAAATAGACGTCACATTTAGTAAGGGCTATATCTTGACATATAATGTTTTCAATTTTAAAAAATGGTAAAAGCATAAAAATTAACAAATGGAAGTTGATTGAATTGAAGATATGTGCCTTTTATGGACATCATATAAAAAGTATAAGAAGACGAATCTGAAGAAAAATCAGCAACACTTCCAGAAACAACAGCTTGCTTTATTAGCTCCTTCCCAAACTTTTATCCTCTCTTGCTCCATTTCCTCTATTTCACATTCTTCTTCTATAATGAAAGAAAACAATAAGAATTTTACTGATTTCACGAATATTTCATTGCTATCATTGGAAAAATGAGAGCGACTCTTACTGCACTTTACACAGTAAAAAATTTGCACAAATTGTTGCCACAAAGCTTAGGTATTTTTCGATAAGATTAAGGAATATTCCCTATAACCCAGTCAAATAAGGCAAAAAAGGTGGCAGACCTCGGAATAGAAGCGTAAATTGGTATAAACCTTTGTTTGGGCATTTTAAAGACTGGGCAAAAGGTCTTATATAATCTCGTGTCTGCGTCACCAGATATTCAAGGTCAAAGGTCACGGAAATCGGTTTTCTTCAATTATTTAGTTTTCTATGGAAAATATGTCATTCAAGGTCATTATGAAACTTTTAGATTATGAAATTACCTAAAATTTTCATTTGAAGTATTTTTAGGTATCTACAACCGTTTTCGAGGTACAGCGCCGAGAGAGCAAGCTCGCATCCGTATACAGGCGTATATAGCGTATTACGCATTGTGAACGCAGGACCAAAGAAAATTTTTTTTTTTCATTTATTATTAAGGTTGCCCAAGATCAATGTCGACATCATCATCATCGTCCTCGATATCCGTTACAGTTATTTCACCCGTTTCGTGGACTTCATGCACGCTGTCTTCATCGGAATCATTTGGTATTGATGACGCATTGCGGCATACTTGGCAGTTACATGGGCAACAAACTGTGGAGCATAGTAGCCCTACTTTTCTATTTTGACAGCCGATAACGATGTTATTAACACCACCACCGGAAGATTTGTTGAATATGATTTTTTGCAATTTTTAAATTGTGGTTGTAGAAAAGTAGTGTTACTATGTTCCACAGCTTGTGGCCAGTGTAACAGTCA
Organism: Dioctria rufipes; assembly: GCA_963924295.1. Lineage (NCBI taxonomy): Eukaryota > Metazoa > Arthropoda > Insecta > Diptera > Asilidae > Dioctria > Dioctria rufipes. The sequence goes on from OZ002743.1 coordinate 50,913,965, forward strand.
AGATGGCTCATCAATACCAAATGATTCCGATGCAGACGGCGTGCATGAAGTCGTCGAGCTTGGCGGAGCAACTGTAACGAATATCAAGGACGATGATAATGATGTCGACATTGACCATGGGCAACCACCTGACGAAGACGACCACGCACAAGAATAATTTTAAATACGCTATTTTGAATTTGGCCTTAATAATAAATAAATAAAAAACAAAATTCTTGGTCCAGCGTTCATATAGCGTTATACGATATATAGCCCCATCACTAAGCTCTAATCTAGCAGAGTAAAACACAACCGCCCAAGTGCGAGTCGGATGAAGGGTTCCCTACCATCGTACAATATTTAACACTATGTATACGCCAAAAAAAAAACACGTTTCTTGTATGGGGGCCCCCGTTAATTTTTAATTTTATTTTATATTTATTATTTGTTGTTATAGAGGTAATAGAAAATCTCAACTGTCGGGTCCTATTTATACCCTTTGGGTACGTAACCCTAAAAATGATTTCAAGAAACTGAAGCAGAGCCTCGCATATGGACTGATAACAGAGTCAGGTGGTAAAGCTATTTGGGATCCATATGGACATGCAAAATTGTAAATGTTTCACAATTCTCTGCGCATGTGTACTTGTCTAATTGATTGTTTTGTGCCATCTTAATTGTCGTTTAAATATAAAAGAATAAATAATAACTTCATTTGAATGACTATAGGCTGTTCATATTCTTCTCCATCAACTTGTAAAGAACCCTATTCCGCAATGTATCGAAAAAAAATTCCATTTAACTCAGTCTGTCAAACTACTATATGTATAAAATCTGCAACAATTTTTTCAAGTGGATTTTTTCCCACAGGAATAATGGAACCAGTTTTAAAAGCAGGAAGTACTCTTGTCCTTCAAATGCTCATCGATATTATCCTGACAGAGAAAGCTTTAATGCATTCCAAATAAAATCCGACAGCTATTTGTCATCGTGTACAAAAATTACTCCCTATTGTAATGATGAACGTCCTGTGAACAGATAATTGTCGGGAAGACGCAATATTTCATGTCTCCCGAAATGGATGGATACATTATGGAAACCCACATCATCGGACTGGGAGACTTCTCAGCTTATACTCATATTCTTGGTTCTGGAAGCAGAGCATTTTAGCTCTGTTGGTTGTGTGGGGAAGTTTACAGTGTTCTTCTTGCAATGATTTCAATTTCTATATGAGAAAAGTATCATAAATTTCCCAATAGCCTGAGGATGTGAAAAATAAAGTGAATTCTATGAAAACATTCATTCCACCTCCAATTCGCCAACATACACAAACAAGCCCACAGTTTTTATGTTATTCCAGCAGTCAGTGCTCGATTGCAATGGTTTTAGCTCAGCTCTTAGCTTTACTAAGCAAGCAAACGAAAATCTTCTACCCTCTTCTACCCTTGTGGAGGTTGTTTGTTAATCGTAATATGGGTGTGGGAGAGTGTTACAAAAGAACATTGTGGAGCAGGGAGTTAGCCTTACAGAACTGTATATCAAGCCAGCGACAAAACCCGCCAACAATACAGATAAAGGTGTGATTTATACATGACATATTGTGCAGCGATAAAAATTTCCCGAAATGGATTTCCATTCATTTCGGTACTCTATACAATCGCCAAGGACATTATTATGTCCCGGGAAGAAGAAACTTTTCCACCACCCCCACCACAAGTCCTTTCATAATATCAGGAGCCACCGATCCGAGTAAGACAAAGTGAAGGAGACTCGGAAACGCTGGAACTGAATAAATTCTGCGCAAGGTTTCCTTTTGCTCGTGTTTGCTCCTTTGTGCCGTGCCTCGAAGGTCTTATCTTGCATCATCATAAGTTCATTTTTACGAAAGTTGTTGTCCCTTTTTTTTTATTTAGAGTACACGATCTAAGGGACATTCTAGAACTTTTCTAGGAAAGTTTCTTAAGAGTTCTTGGAATTCAGTTGCTTGCTTTAATTAGATCAGATTTCAATGGGAATCCAAAGTGCAGAATGCAGGGGAAAGGCAGAATGCCATTCAATGTCAAATGGTCAGGAGCAAGGTTGAAAGCAAAATGGGTTGCACGTGCCCGTAATGTTTGCATTAAATTTTGATTTTCTTTTTGAACTATATCATCATAGAAGAGTTATTTTCAAGGTAAAGTGTGGGTATCTGGATATGCATGGTTTCCATTAAGACTAATAGGATTATAATTATCCACAAAATACAGTTAATTATTAACAATGAAGAGAACTTAATTAGTAGATTTCATGGAATTTAGAATTTTTGTAGTTATAGAGAGAAAATGTTGCTGGACATAAGATGAATTTGTAAAAATTTATTTTATTTTTTTCTGATGTAAAAACTTAAATATAATTTCAAATGTAAACTAAAATATGAAAATGGATATATTCAATCAAAAGTGCAAAAACGGAGAAAGGATTACATTTTGGGTTGAGAGTATAATAGGTCATTTCAAAGCGAATCTTTGGGCGTCTTAAATCCAATAAGAAAAAATTCTGTTGATGACGTATTATTTGATAAAAATAATAATTAAATTAAATAAAAATCGAGTTTAAATTCCGAAAATTTAATTTAGTTGAGACATACTTCAAAACACAGGGGGCAAATATATAAACCATTGGGAAGGCCCAACGATTACCTATCTTAAAAAAAAATTTAAATCATCATCATGGGGCATAACGTTCAGAAGTTAAGGGATTATCTATAAAAACATTATATTCATATACCTTTAAGTCCCGTTGAATTGATTGCTTGTATAAGAATGATTTATGCTGAATTTTAGCGAGATTAATACTAAGGTTAATAAGCTAGAAGGGAATGTCCACTTTCCATTCCACTTTAACATGAACAAACATGGGAGCTGTCTTAAACGATGCATTATGATATTCTGAACATATTTTATTATTATTATTATTTATTATTCCTATGAGAAAAATGTTCATAACAGAACACTAATGGCTATGGAGTAAGAACTACAAAAATGTATCCAAAGGGCAGTAACTGCGGTGTATGACCCACACCCAAGTACATGAAAATGGGTTTTCCGACGGAAAAAACAGTCCCGAGAAAGTTTTCTGAATCGCGAAAAATGTAAACCACCCCGTATTACTCGGCCAGACCTTTAATTTGATATGCGGATATGCAACATTTCGTATTGGAACTACCCCCCCCCCCCCCCGCAGTAGATTCCTATCCGCCATCCTAAAAGTATGCAGACAAAAATTTTCTTCTACGAATTGTAGCTGGTAATGAGCTGAGGCTTACAGTGAAACCTGTTTTCAGATCGGACATAGCCCCACCGAATTAAATCCGATCTAAGGTGCAAAAAATCTAGTACTTCAGTTCAAATAAAAAAGATGGAAATACCTACTAAAAAAGTAAGTAGCGAGATGGCTATGAATAGCTGCTTAAGCCTCCGAGTATAGGAGTGTGGGTACTCAAACTTCCTCTTAGGATCTAAGGAACTCGATTCTATACTAGATTTTTCAAAATATACTAGGTCAAACTGTAACCACACGCCCCAGCCCCCTGGACTTTACCGCTTAGTTGAAATAAACATTGTTAATAAAATATATTCAGAGTATCATAATGCATCGTTTAAGACATCTCTCACGTCTGCTCCTGCCGGGCCTAAAATGGGAATTGTCCTTTGTCCTTGTCTTAATTAGAGGTGATACCACCTGTCAGTCTCCAAAAAATTTAGCTTAAATTTTTCGGCCCGGGGCCATTTTTTAGCACGTTAAAAATATTTTTTTTCAGAACTGTAAGAAATGTTAACTAAAAAAAACAACAGTAACAAAGAGGAAGTTATTTAGAAAATGAAAAATACAAGTTTATTCATCAAAGTTGATATTGTCCCCTTCAAAGTACTCTCATCTACTGCAATACTTCAACCAATCTTCGAATTATGTTTTATACTCGAGTTTTTATATGGCCATCAGAGCCGTCTTCGAATTTTTCATTAGCTCCTCTCGGCTGCTAGAACCAGTTCCCCGGAATGGTTTTTTAAGTTGACTGAAAACGAAGAAATGGCAGAGTTCCTGCATGGTATTCGTTCTGTAATTGGCCAAAAACTCATGGATAACGAAAGCATTGTGAGACGGTGCGTTATTGTGGTGCAAATTTCCATTGTTGTTTGCACATAAATCCACAATTTGTTGGCGGACTGCTTTACGCAAACGTGTCACAATGACCAAATAATAATCCTTGTTGACTGTCTGACCTTTGGGAAACACTTCCGGTATAAAACTGTTGTAATCCACGAAAACCGGGAGCATTACGTTTTTGTAGCTACTCGTATTTTTTAATATATATACCTCTGCTTTCAATTCTATCATGGGTAACTTCAATATTTTCTTCAAACAAGGTCAAAATCCAGAATAAAATTCTTCCTCCAAAATAACCCCAATGCCTGAGTAACTTTGACGTTCATGAATAATAACGGAGTACGTATGGTATATAAGCATTTCTAAAATTAACTTAAATACGTACCAAATATGGTGCAAACAAATCGGTTTGCTTGTAAGTACACAACTCCAAGCACCTCATCTAAAATTGGAATAAACAAGTACATAAAACAGGTAGAATTGGTCTAAGAGCAATATGAATGCCAGTACGTAATTTCGCATGGTGACCCATCTGTGGAAATTTGATTTTTGAAGTGGTTTTTCTCTTATATTTCTACAATCGTTCGTCGGACCACACAAACGATTATAAAAAAATTGCATACGATCTCGTCTTCTGAAGAATTTTTCAGTACAATAAAAACATGCAGGACTGATCGTTTTGTTCATTCTTATTGTACTAAAAATTTCTTCAGAATATGAAATCCAATATAATAATATAAGAATATTATGGTCTGATCTGGTGATGGAGCGAACATAGCCATTAATTTTTAATTTAATGCTATTTAATTTCCTACTTCGCAACTCCTCAATGCTAGTCTTGTATCAAATTTTAACCTATAATACTGAGATTTAGATCGCTTACATTATAGAATTATTCCCAGTAGTATACTTAAATATTTTGTGATCAAGAACAGGATTACCGAGTGTTCTATCAGTATGGGTGAATGGCTCAATTTCAATGACAATATGAATGGAAATTTGAAATGCCCAGATTAGTAGACCAGTCGCTTTACGTTATTATCCTCAACCTGATTTTTTGTTGTTTTTCAAGATTATGCCTGCACAATAGCCATTGGTCTATTGATTTAATAGCCCTGACAAAGTATCAAATATTCAATAAAATTCAATTCAATTACGTTATTAATTCAAATGCACTATACACAAGATTAATGCATTTCTTATAGTGGTAGCACAATATTTAAAATAAAAACAAAATAAATAACTAAAAGTATGACTACATGCAAACAAAGTAGAGAACAAAGAATTGTAAAATATATTAAAAAAACTTTTAAAATAAATAACTTTCGTAAATAAATTGCACTACAAAGTAAAAATAATTTTTTCTTCCTCAGTGATATACACAAAAAATTCCAAAATAAGAAATGCTAGAACTCATATTAAATCTTAAATTGTCTAACTGCAGTTCATGCCCAAACTTTTAAGATTTAATCTGAGTTCTAGCATTTCTTAATTTGCAACGAAATTTTTCTTGTGTATATTACTGAGAAAAAAAAATCAATTTTACATTTTTTAGTGCAATTTATTTGCGAAAGCTATTTATTTTAAAAGTTTTTTAATGCATTTTATAATCCACTTTTGAGTCGTAAGTTCTATATACTCTCTCCACTCTCGAGTCTCGACTTTCGAATGCCGAATCCCGGCTCTCGAATCTCAAATCTTGACTCTTAAGCCCCGCATATCGATATTCAAATATCCACTCTCAAATTTCGAATCCCGAATATCCACACACGACTCAAATTGGACAAACGCAAGGGTGGTAGTTACCACCCTCACCCCAAAGCCCCACGAAACGTCAGAAAATTTTACTCTATCGGAAAGTTCCCCATTCAATCATTCCAAATAAATCAAAAAACCTTATTTAAATCCTTCCACGTTAACTACCCTAAAAGTTTTTCGTCACGAACGGCACTCTCAGGTGCTCAGTCACAAAGTTTTTTAGTCAGGGGTTTATGAATTAATAAAAGTTATTTAAAAAGAAAATTGAATATAGAATTAAAAGAATAAAAATTACAAAAAATTAAGCAACGTCGAACCATGAAGATACTGCTTCCGCCCATAAACGAACTACATCTGACATACTTACAATTACACATTCATATTTGTAACAAACTCCTTGAACTTACCAATGCAACAGAGTGTGCTGAATATTTGCCGGCAGACAATTCCACAAACGATTTCATCTATCATATAATTAATGTGATCACAGTACTTCATTTTCGTGCCAATTATCACACCAAGATTTTTCTAACGTCTAGGAAAAGGCAGAATAATATCATTTAAAGTTGCCGGTGGGAGAACAGAGAGAGAGATCACTGCGATCAAAAACAAAACACAGAGATTTGATTGGATTCAGTTTTAAATAAATTATTGATAACCCAATGAAAAATAAAGGACCCAATGTGGACCCTTGTGACACACCGCAACTTAGCAGACAAGCACTAGTAAAGTAAAGTAAGACAATAGTTTAGACAGTAATTTAGGACAATTAACTGAATCAAACGCTTTAGAGAAGTCGAGTAAAGTTAAGACATACAAATGGTTCATGTCAATTGATTCTCTGATGTTAGACGTAACCTGAATCAATGCCGTTTCACAATTCAGCAACTGGTCGAAACCAAATTGGTAAGGACTGAGGAAGATACAACAATCCAAATATTCAATTATTTGAAGATACAATAACTTCTCTAGTACTTTGGATAAAGAGCAGAGAATGCTTATAGTGTGGTAATCAGCTGATTCCTTTGCATTTTGAATATTAGATTCCGGAAAAACTGTTGCAGTTTTCCATATAGAGGGGAGCTGAGAGGTGGTTTGACAGGTGTTGAAAATCCGTAGCAATGGCTCTATAAGTATTTTTATAAATCTAGGGGAGATTCCGTCAGGCCCTGTGGCATTGAATTTAAATAGTTGAACATGTGTAAATAATTTTTCGCCCGTCATTTATATGGATTTTTTTTTCTTCTCTTTGTCTATTGTCCTGTATCATCTAAACGTTCAGACAGACATAGATACAGGCGAATATATTATGCAAAACTGACTAAAATTATTTAAAGTATTCATTCATTTAATCATGTCACACTCTAGTCAAACTCTAACCTCAGAAGCATATGGAAAAAATCTCAAATCAGTATATAAGTAGGATTTTCAATCACAGAAAAATGTTTTAAATGCCATTTTATATCCCTTGAGGACCATTCATTACACCTGTCAAAAGGAAATACTCTAGGCTCCGGGAATCCTCGCGTTTTCTCTTAACAATTGAGCCATACGCCCCCACATACGCGTTTTGCGCTCGCTCGTAAATTCACTCTAAACGCCTCTGTAGCCATAAATATTTCCATCCTGTTGATCACACGGTTCCACTTCGTTATTGTAATACGGCGAATGTGACTCTATAACATCCTGTAGCCTGCATTATTCCCGGGAAAGTGAAATTTGATTGGGTGAGGAGCATGTTTCACATCGCGTTAAGTGATTCACTCCCGTTTTCCTTTTTTTCTGTTTTTTGTTTTTTTTTTTGTGTGCCAATTTTAAAATTTCATCTATGCGCTAGGTTTAAGAGCCATGAACTTCAAGCAAAATTTATGTAGTAGAAAAAATTTATAACATTCAAGACTCATTGCTAAGTGCTTTTTACATTTTCCCATAAAATTCTGTGCTCTCTCACACACACAGTTTTCACCCCCAACTAAAAGGTGACACTATCGCTAGGAATGTAAATTAACGGAAAAACTTAGATCAATACTAGGAATTCCTTAGTAATTGGTTTCGTGTGTACAAGCAATTTGAATTGTGCGCTCAATCAATAAATTCCTTGGATTTTTATGAGGATATTCACCGCGATTTCCCTAGTTTTTGGTTAAATAAATAATCACTCAAAGGAATTTCACCCAATTCCTTGAGGACAATTAATGCATAACGGCGGCTAATCAATTCGAAATTCCTTTAGGGACTAATTATTTGTATATCGACCTTTGATCAGAGTGTATAGACTAAACTTGATTTAATAGAGGCACACTGGCACTAGGCAATCGTTAAATTGTGAAAATGACAAGGGAGTGATTAAAGCCAGAAAATTTACTTCTTTTGAAAAATTTAATAAAAATAAATCATGAAGTCTCATACGAGGATACGCATGGATAGCTTGGCATTAAATTCATTTTTATTTATTTTTTTATTTGTGCGCTTTCATCGTTACTGGTTTAATGCCAGCTGAAAGCAAAACGTGGCTTAGTAGGCTAGTGACAAAACTAACAAATTGATAAATGCAAGAAGGAAAATCATCGTCTCGTTAGCTCTGTGGTAAGAGCAGTCGCCCGGCAAGCGGAAGGTCCCGGTTTCAAACCCCGGACGAGGCGGTTGTTTTTTCTTCTTGCATTTGTCAATTTGATTTAGAATCATTAAAATTAAAAGTTCTTAAAGTTCTTCTTTCTCCATCATTGACTGATTCTAACAAGTCTAGGTTCGATTCCCGTCCGCGGGAAAAATAAATATTGCTGTCCTGATGAGATCGCCCTGTCACTGCTGATCGAAACACTTTACACACAGTACCTATACTCCCAAAAATTTCTTTATGGAACTCAATTATAGCGGAATCAACATTAAACTTAAGACCACTAAATTAATTACTAAAACTGCGGTTAAATTTTCCTTAACATTATCCAATCTCTTCATGTCCTACATCTGTTACCATGTCGTAAATTGTGCCTTACAATGACAGTCTTAACATTTGTGATGAGCATTTAATTGGGATGTCGTACCCATAAATACCTCCGCAACAGATTCTCAACTAATTCATTCTTTAACAACAAATTATTGCCTTCAATTGCTCTGAAGATGGTACACATGCCACAGCATCCCGAGGGAAGCCCTCGAAATCGGTAAATCTCCATACGTCCTTTGAGGCCATAGGGCTCAGCACTTAGCAGCCATGTAGAGGAGAGATGGTGTGGGGTGGAATTTCTTATGCAAAAATATGTGCCGTTTATACATATTTCAATAAATTTATGACTTTCAAAATACATTGGCGAAAATTTATTGAATTAGCGCTGCAACTTGTTTGGGTTAGTGTTATACTCCCTGAGCTCTGCACTCCCCAGAAATGGCATGTGTGATTTATGCATGGTAGGTCTGCCGGTATTTTGGGCGCTGCCTGCTCAACGGAACGAAACATCTTGAATCGGCAATCTCGTATTTCCGTTCCACGTTCCCTGCCTGCTTGCCTGCCTGCCTGCCTGTCTCCTGCCTTCTTAGGGCACGGCTTATCTCCTGACAATTTTAATAAAAAGCCGAATTTGAATGTGATGTGAGCATCGTAAATTTGAGTCTAGATAATCAAGTAATTTGGAAATAAGAGCGGCGTCACAAGAATACTGTGTCATAAATGTATTCGAGGACGAGCGTGCATGTGCAGAGGATATGGCAGCGAATTCGTTTTTATATCTTCCTGAATGGTAAATGCTCTCACTCTTGACTAGGGTTGCGATTGTGATTCCAGTAGTACACATATATCCTGACTTGAGTCACACAAAGGACTCGAGACGCCAAAATGGATTGACACATAAAAATCAACAGCCGTCACAATAAAGTCATATCCTGCTGATACTCCCGGTAGCTGCTGCTGCTGCTGGGATGCTTGCTTTGCCTGCCTCCTTGCGCGTTGTCCTGATGATGCCCCATAAAATATTTACTGCGATTGACGACCGTCTCTATATTCGCTTTGATAAAGTAAATTCCCACTTTCCTTGGATTTCGATAAAAGGGGAATTGTTCTATTATCAATAAAAAGTAATTTTTTATTCGATTCAGACTTGTGAGAAGTTTGGATTGCGAGCGTACTTTTTTATTCATTCTGCATCATCCCCCGGTTGTGGAGGAGCCATAAAAATTATCTCTAAATGCTCTTGGATTTATGCAAGATATAAAAAACGGAGTTAAGATAGATGCTCAGGTTTTTTTTCACGACCGCTTTTGGTTATTAAAATTAATGCCTTTTTTTCTAAATGAGATATTTAGATTGGCTTGAGTACATTTTTTTTCTCTTTTAATTTCGTTTCCTCTCGAGTATTAAGGTAAATATTAGCAAGAAGTGAAGAGAAATCTCGCTAACTTTGACCCGGATTTGCTGGTATATCTTTAAACTAGGATAAAATTTTAGTGAAAGGATCAGATAAATTTGAGCAGAGACTATACACGAAGAGTGCTCAAAAAGTAAAATGTATGAAAAACTTAAACATGTTTTCCGGCAAGCTATTTATTTCTCATACACTTTCAATAAATTTCAATCCGTTCTGAAATAAATTGCTGCAAAAATTTAACGTGAGGTAAATTTCTTCGAGTAAATTCAAGATCGATATAAACAAAAAAATCGTATTTCATTATAGTAGTGGAAACAGTCATAGTCGCGAGAGGTAAATACTAACTTCAGTTTATTATAAACATAAAGTCAAATTTCCAATAAAAGAATGATAGTTTGGAGGCGCAATTGACACATTGGACCTTGATCTGTTAATGAACAACTTGATTAAGATGCTTTATAAATACGTTTTCAATAAACGTGTATGTTTTATTGAAACATCGACGCATTATCAATCCTCAAATTCTTTGGTTTTCCTTGCAATTAATATAGCGAAAAAATAATGGACTTCGTACACCTGATTGCTGGGACTAGAGCTTGTTATTTCACGTGATCACGGGTACACGTGACTACGTGAATTTAGCAAAGTCGTGTTTGAAGCACGTGAAATTAAGTACACGTGAAATACTATTCCAAATAAACGTTCGAAATTTACTTCAAGTAATAACAAATTATATTTACATTAAGGTTAGAAATTTAATTAAGTATTGACCTGTTTTGGTACAAAAAAACTAACATGTCGACATTTTCTGGCAACAGACAGCTTCTTTTTGCAGTAACAATGTTTCCAGCTATAGAGAAGCAACGTTCTGAGCTAGTAGATGTTGCCGGAATAGCCAAATATTTGTTTGCCAGCATTGAGATATCTGGGTATTTCTTCTCGCGTGATTTCCACCATTCATATGGGTCCAAATCGAATCTGATTTGGGGGTCCGCAAGATAGTCTTCGAATTGAATAGATGGATCATTCCTCCTACGTATATTTTCTTGAAAAATAAATTCAAGAGCACTGCTTTGATTTGATGATTCCACGTCTTCGTCAAAGTTTGAAGTGTCTGCAGTAATTTTTTGTTTTAGACAATCTCTGATCTTTCGTCTGTCTTCTGCTGACTCATGCATGAGGTCTTTGAAGCGTGGGTCAAGTAAAGATGCAATTTGTCTTGGAGTTACATTGTCAATCGTGGAATTTTCTGATAGATTGAAGCGCATTTTCAATTCATGTGTAACGCTCCGTTTAAAAGCAGCGGTCAAAGTATCGTCTTCGCTAATTGTTTGGAAGTGATTTTCCAAGATTTTACAAATTACTGGTCTAACCATGGATACAGAAGATGTATTTTCGCCACAGAAAAGTGTTGTAACAATCTCAAGTGGTTTTAAGAGTTTTATAACTTTTTCAATTGTTTCCCATTCTCGTTCTGCGATTTCTAGCTTTTGTGCAATAGCAGAAGGTGTCGTGCTCCGATCAGAGAGAACGTTGGTTATTGGATTTCTGTTTTTTAGTAGTCTTTCTAGCATGAAAAAAACAGAGTTCCATCTGGTTTTACAACTTTGCAAAAGGGTTTCTTTCGATAAACCTAGTTGCTCTTGCTTGGATTCTAAAGCATACTTGGCCACATTGGAATGCTTAAAATGTCTAACAATCTTACTTCCTTTTTCTATTACAAGTTCTATTCTATTGTCTGTAGATAATGCTTTATTGACAACAATTTGAATGGTATGAGCTGCACATGTAAGGTCGGCTGCTTCAGGGACACTTTCCAATAATTTAATTGCATTCACAATATTCGGAGCATTATCCGTCACAACTCCAATAACTTTGCAAGATTGGAAGCCGTATGTCGTACCTCTATTTCTTTAGTACTTAAGGTAAATGACTTTTTTTTCCACTGGGAATCAATTAGATGCGCCGTGATCGAAATATACGACTCTTGGCATCGTGACGACCAACAGTCCGAGGTGCAAGCTACGGCAGGAGCAGGATGTAACTCTTTTATAATTGCAGCTTTCACATTTGTTTTAAGAGAGTGTAACCTTTTCTTTATACACTGTTCGGAGCATATTTTGTAATTGGGTTCCACACTGGCCATAAACTGTTTGAACCCTTCACTAGAGCAGAAAGATAGTGGTAGTTGGTTCATAGCAATCATTTTTGCGAGCGATTGATGTATTTTCTCTATTTGATTAGGTGTACATTCTCGACTTGGGTTATCTGGTGTATTGCAGGTAAATCTACGACGTTTTTTGGAGCATCGTGGACCTGATGGTACGGTTGGTTTTTCACGCACCAAGTATGTTAAACTACTTTTCGTTTTCTACAAAATGAACTACAGTGCCCGAAATTCCCATAAAAACACCACACTTACATAAATTTCAACTAAATTTCCTTTTAATCGATGACATCATCACTTGTCATAGTAACACTGCATCTGCATTTGCTGTATAAGTTTACCGTTATGCGTTTTGTTTTTTAATTTGTTGATATTTTTTGTTTTGAAGCTGTTATCACTAAGTTACCATATTCTTAAGATTAATTTGAATTCCAATAAATGAAATAAAATATTTTCTATTAAATTATATACTTACTGCATTTTTTTTCTATACATAAATCAAAAATATTAGAAAGCAAACACTGTTTTTATGGGAATTTCGCTCACTGTATGACTAGACTCCTTCCGGTATATATAGTTTTTGAGAAAATCGTATTTTGATACAATACTTTTGAGTGCATATCACTTCTATTTTCACCTCTGAATAGATTGTAAATTATTTTGGGAACTCCCTGTACATTTACATATAATGTGAACACATAAAATGAAATTTTTACGTCATATTTATGCCGTGATCACGTGTATATTAAATTACACGTGATCACGTAGATATCCGGACTTATTCACGTGAAATACACACGTACACGTGTTCCGTGTACCCGTGTATTTCATATCACGTCTTTAGGTTGGAGCACTAGCTGGGACCGTTTTCAGTTCACACGTACTGCCATTAGTAATGATATAATTCAAAATAAAATATCAATTCCATCCAAAAAACTGTGGCGGAATCTTAAAAATCTTGCGATTGGCCGATCTAGGAGTTCAACTGTATTTATAAATCGTATTGAATTAAACCTAATGTTCTTAAAACTTAAATGGTCCGGGCTCTAATGTCAATATGGTTATCCTAGAAATATCTTAAGAACACAAGATCATTTTTATGGGTTTACTTTTATTCAACTTAATGAGGCAGGCCTTTATTCTACTGTTATGTCTGTGAAATCTAACGCTGTTGGACTAGCTGACCTGCATCCCAATTTTATAAAAGTTTTTCTGCCTGTAATACTCTCAAATTTCATCTATTTTTTCAAGAACATCATTTTAAAATCTATGATCCCACATATTTGGAAGTATTTATTTCAAAATAATTACCATCCCCAAGAAGTCATGTGGTTCAACGTAGTAACGTCCTATTTCCATTTTGCCTTTTCTCTCTAATACCGGAGACAGACTTTCGGTTTCAATATTGCAGTTTACATTAATCCCGAAATATATCTCTATATACTGAGAAAAATCTCTGTATACAGTCGGTATACACTCAGTATGTAGAACATTGGAACTCAATATCGAAATTACGAGCAATTTTGCGGTATAAAGAGTTTATTGCAATCTCACCCTAGTTATAAACCATAATCATTTAAAACAGGAACCTTTTACAACTAAGTTTTATACTGCAAAGTTGCAGCCACTTGTCAAATTAAAGAGTCTATTTCATTTTTATTTTTCATATAGACAAGTAATTTCGCAATATTTGCTCGCGTTTTGTACGTGCACGGAACTTTCTTAAGTCAAATGATAAATCAAATTTAAGTACTTTATTAAATTCTTAGTATCGTAAACAGAAAGCGTGTCTCTGAAATTCTATTATTGCAATATCACAAAATTGCAATATCAATATCTCTCAATTTGAAATCGCACAGGTCTGTCGCCTGTATAAAGCCTTTACAAAAATCCTACATAACCAAGTCACCAATTTTTTAGATAGAGAGAACCTCTTATCTAATCTTCAATAGGACCTTAGATCCAAGCGTAGCTGTACTTCTTCGTTGCTCAATATAACAGATGATGATATATAGGGTGTTTCTTCCAAGATGGTCCATAGAGCGGGAGGTGATAGTACTTGCATAGACGAACAAAAAATTGTATGGCGGGGGGAATCCACACCCACCGTTTGGGAAATACAGGGTGATTAAGAAATTATGCTAGTGTTTCACAAAATACCCTGTATTTTAGAAAATACAAAGTACCAGATCATTATCAATAGCTCATTATATGCAGAACTTCATGACCTTTCCAACAACTGTTCAACAAGCTCCATACTACCCCCTCCCCCTCTCAGGAGTTATTGTGGTCTAAACTAAAGATTTTGGATTTTCTTAACTTTTTTTGTTTGACCTCTATTTTTTCTTGTAAAAAGCTCGTTAACATAAGTTTTTTTTTTTATAAAAACTATAAACTGTAGACTCTTCTCTTTAATTTACATCCTATGCGCTATTTACAACCGTTAAGGAGTTATTAGCTCTAAACGTATTCTCACACCAATTCTTAAACATATTCTCAAAGATAATTTGTTCCCTTAGTGACTGAAAACAGGTAATTTTAAAAAATATCGTCTAATGTTGGTATGACCTGAATAGATTATGAGTTAATAACTGTTTAATGGCTTCAGTTAGGAAAAAAAATTTATGTTAACGAGCTTTTTGCAAAAAAAAAAAAATAGAGGTCAAACTAAAATAAAAGGTTAAGGAAATTCGAAATTTTTAGTTTAGACCACAATAACTCCTGAGAGGAGAGAAGTACTGGGCTGATTGGACAGTCGTTGTATCGAAAGGCCATAAAGGTTTACTTACATACAATCAGCTTTAGACGGGGACCGTATACCCTGTACTTTTTAAGATACAGGGTATTTTGTGAAAACCTACCATAATTTCTTAATCACCCTGTATCTCCCAAGTGGTTGGTGTTGCCATACAATTTTTTGTTCGTCTATGTGAGTACTATCACCTCCCGCTCTATGGACCACCATGGAGGAAACATCCTGTATACATGTGATAATGATAAATTTATAGCGTTCATCCTCCTTGACTTTTTCAAAGCATTTGACACAGACCACATATTGTTATTAAGTAAGCTTGCTTTTAAATTCAATTTTTCAAATTCTTTATGCACATTGATTTGGTGTTATCTTAGCAGGTATCAACAAAGTGTGTTCTGTTTTATTTCTGATTCTGACTTCGTACGGAGTGGAGTCCCACAGGGCTCAAATCTGGGGACCAAATTATTCATTTTCTTTATTAATGATCTTCCAGTGGTTTTGAGAAATTGTGATTATCATAAATATATGCAGATGATATTCAGCTTCTAGGCCTTTGAGATTGTTAGAACATGCTATATGCTGTATGAATGCAGACATTGCTAATGTATTTGATTAGGCTGTTAATAATGGCTTCAACTTAAGAGCAGTCAATCTCAGCAAAACTTTTAATTCATATACTAGCGAAATCTGTAGGCAATAGAATTTGCTATACGGAGGTTTGTGTCTCTACTGAAAGTGAGACATGCGACAAAACCAAACAACGAAAATTGAATATCTACAATTCAAAAAAACTATAAATTTTAACGAAAATTAACTCTCCTAAATTTTTGTGTAGGTACATATTTGTTAAACATATTATTTTATTTTATATTTCAACTACTTTTAATAAAATATTACAATTTCGCTTCGGTTAAATATCGGGAGAAAGAACAAGTACACTATTAGAGTCAAATAATTAAAAAAAGCTTAACTAAAAATGACAAACTCGACGTTATTTGCTAGATCTAGGCTTTATCTTTCAGTTACAATCTAAAGAAATGAGAATACAATGTTAACAAGAATTTGATTTAAAAACTTAAATTTTTACCATTTTTTACAAGTTTCCGAGCTAATATCTCCATTTCAATACAATTGTTTTAATTTTTCTCAATAGACCTCTTCGTTAGTTTTGATTTAAGATATAAATAATTATTCTGCTCTAAATAGTTTACCAGATATTCGCATTGAAAAATGTTCGAAACTTGCAAATCTTGCTCTTAAATGCCTCAATACCTAATACTATTGTTACCTATAAAAGTGAATTGGACACTTCCTGCTTTTTGGATATTATCCTGAACAAAGTAACTATTTTTATAGTAACACCGTAAAGAATCTTGGAATTATAATTAGTCGTACTTTTAACTGGACCGATCACATAAATGCTGTATTGTATGGAAATTCTCGTTAGTTTTCTAAAACTCATGATTCAAAATATTAAGAGAAAAGGTAAAAATTTTATTTATTAGCAACCAATTTAAAAATTTTGCACGTTAAATTGCAAGCAAACATTTTGGCATATTTTAGGCACGCATTTCATCAAAAACTTCACGAAATATGGAAGCAAAAAATTTTGCTATCAGATTCTGTGGAATTTTGTTTAATTTTTCTGTCGTCCATATAGTTTGCTATAATCGATTCGTTCCTGTTCAGATATTCATTACCTGTTGCAAAACACAATGTACAACTGCAAACTATACCCGTTGATAGTAAATTGAAACTCAGTTAAGCTTCGCATATGTTGTCCTTACCTTTACATTGACAATGAGTACTTAATCAAATGATGCGAATTAGAATTGTCTTGGTCTAAAATGCAGCTCAGGACTTGGAACGGAAGCGGAAATAACCTTCTGCATTAAAAATTTTCATTCACTTGATACTCTCCAAAAGATAGAATTTGACTTATTAATCGAACAAATTAAAATGCAGAACAAGTTTAGTAATGATACACGTGTGCTAGATTATTCTTAGCTTCAATCTTTCCTTCGAAGAACAACTAACAGTAAGAAAATCAAAAGACGTTTTTCCATAAAAATAGCTCAAACTATGAATAGAAATGAACATAATTCTACATCAAATTCTGATTGGGTTGGGAGTAATTTAATTAACAAACTCGCTGATATTTTCGTTTGTCATTTCATTTGTAAATCATAAAAACACTACTGATAGAGGAAATAAGATTGGACATCTACACATAAAATTAAACGTTATTTTAATATTTGCATGTCCGTCTGTCAATCTATCAGTTCTCTCTAAAACTCGAGAACGTGCTCGCTAAGAAAGCAAGCTAAAATTGTGCACACGCCCTTTTAAAAAAAAAAATTATATTCAAGTTCGAAAATGGGACAAATCAGGTAACTCCTTTGTAGGATTTCCATAGAAAAATTTCGTCTTCCACTATATATTTGGACATTTCCTGAGAGCACATTAACGTACAGAGCTGCAACTTTGTACACGGCGTTTTCATAAAAATGGACTAATTCGTTCAACCCATTCTTGATGTTGCCATACAAAAATTGATGTTTTTTACGTATACATTCATCTGCAAATCTTCATTTCGAAGCTCCACTATTTCTATACTATTTCAACAATGATAACATGTGCAACAAAATGTGTACCTATCCTTTTCCTTAACTTTACGCCTAAAGTCCTAGTTTTATTACTGCAAACTTGCTACACAACTAATCATAATTTTTCTGCATAATTTTTGCTATAGTTTATATCTTTCCACATTTTTTTACCATAATTTAAGTCCTTTGAGTTTTTATAGCACTTTTACATTCAGCAGTAAAAATAAACTTTAAAATGTGAAAGAGCAAGTGGAATGAATATATTTAAATCAAGCTAAAAAAGCGGTATAACTACACAGGCAAAGTGTAACAAATTTTACCTTATTAACTTCCCCTCTCCGCCGCACTATCCTTTATTATATGAGCACTCTAAAATTAAGCTTTTGGCCGCCCCGAGATACACTTAATTTAATTAGAAGCTCCTGGAGACCAAAAGGGTAAGTTTTCCATGAATAGTTTAAAGCATGTCGTTCTGCCAAACATTATTTCATGCCAGAGAACTTATGATCCTTGTTGCTATCGACATCCTGGATAATACGTCTTTAATCACTTTGTGGTGAATTTGATAAATATTAATGGTTACACGACACATATCCTTTTGCTGCTTGCCTCATCTGCAGATTGGTTTGTTTAGGATAATACGATGGAGATTTCGGTAGAACTGTTGGCAAAATTTTCGATTGAAGTTTATTAATTATGAATAAATCGTCCCCTAACTAACAACAGTATCATAAACACAGGATTGATACAGGTATGGGGAATTTTATGTGTTTAATTGATTGTGTTTGTGTTCTTAGTTGCCACACGACAGCTATACATGGAATTTATTTGATACTTCTGTCTACGTATATGTTATCAATCATGTTAGAAAAACTGACTAACAAGATAGATATGCTCAATATTTCTATTTACAGGTAAATCGTATCGACAGTTTATCTGCTCATTTAAGACAGAGACAGGTTAAAAAAGGAATGTGTCCTTATAAATTTTCGTCAGCCAGCACGTATTATGGAAATAATTAAGAGAGATAGGATAGTAAATATATTCTAACGAAGATATTTAGCCAGTAGCACGACTCTGGTTAGAGCTTGGTGCCTCTGTTTTCTCAGCATAGAGGGATCACAATTTACATACGCTATGATGTGGCCTTTACCATTCTTAATGATTTTCCTTCTGCCAATACAGAGTTTAATTACACCTGGATCACGTTCAAACTTCACATGCACATTTTGTACTTTTCTTGCCTTTATCGCAGCCCATATATAGTACCTATGTCTGATGACCACACGGTATCCATATTTTACAATATCTCCAACAATATTGATCGTTTGCTTTCTATCTCCAGCTTTGCCGAAGTCGTTGTGCCAAGCGATATTAATGTCCATAAAATTTCATGGCTCAAACGTTCTTCTACCACAATTCCTGCGGACCTATTCGATGAGCTTTTCTGTGAATCTTTTAATTTGTAATAACTAATGGATGTACCAAGGCGAATTCCTAATTTGTTGGACTTTTTCTAACATATCAGACCGACAAATATTCCATCTCAATCGGTTCCTCTCTTGGTAACTCAGACCACTGCTTAATCACCACACAATTTATCACCTCAAATCTCTGCCGCCCTACTTCACCACCTACAAGTAGGCTTTCTGACACTATAAAAATGCTGATTGGGAAAGTTTCAATCAGTATCTTAATGAAATTCATTGGTCAATCTTTTTTGCTTCAAGGGATGTTGACGAATGTACATTAAAGGTTAGTAACATTATAAGTCTTGGCACATCTCAATAACAACAATATCACTCTTGGTTTAACGAAAATCAATTGCATCCTTGTTCAGAACTGAAATTAGTCTACAAGACTGCACGAAATACCTACAAGTCCATTATCCAGAGAGAAAAGTTTCTTCTTGTGCAGAGTGTCAGACAAAGAATCTTGGCAAGCCACAAAGACAGCAAAGGTTGCTGGTCTTTGATCAAAACTATCAGGAACAACTTCAGCAGTTCCTCTATATATTCACTACTTAATAATGGTCAAATGATTGTGGACTTCCTGAATAAAGCTAATATTTTGGCTGCTAGATTCGCTTCAAATTCTCGTCTTCCACTACAAGAGCCAATACACATCCGCACGAGAGATGTGTTCAAGTTTCTTAAGAGGATCGATGTCTCCAAAGGGCAAGACCTGATGGTTTGTCGCCCCTGTTAAATGAAAGCTGTGCTTCATTCTTGGCTAAACCTTTACGCAAGCTATTCTACTTATCTTATTCGACAGAAATATTTCCCATTACTTAGAAATTAGCCCATATTCAGGATATTCTCAAAAAAGGAGAGGGTAGCGATTCCTCAAATTATCAACCAATTGCAATCACTTCGATTATTTCTAAGATTTGTAAATCTATTATTAACTCCAAATTAGTGAAGTATCTAACGATCGCCAACAGGGCTTCCAGACTGGACGCTAATCTAAAGAATTGCTGACTTTTCTTACGGAACGTTGGAACCGTAGCCTTCACAAATTTGTTGAGTACAACAATGGATTGGATATTTCAAAGGCATTTGATAGAGCCTAGCATCCGGCACAGTTCAGTTGTTTCAGGCCCTTCCTCCAGACAGCACAGACACTCAGGGCTGTCAACAACTTCCATCCTTGTTAGATGAGTGTGCAGTGAGCTGTGGCCGATGATGATGCCAACCAGAGTCCTACATTGTTTCCGTCTGAGCCCCATGAGAAAATTGGAGATATTACCATTGGGCCCATCATAATACAGTTTTGTACACCTGCAAGTACTCTGGTTCGCCCTTCTCTACTGGTGCTTTCTGTGAACATCTGCCTTGATGAGAGACCCAATACTCGAAGTGGCAACGCCTACGACGGGCTCCGGTCCGAAGAACGGAGAATCAGAGCCAGCCCTAGCTGAAAGGTCAGCCCTTTCATTCCCCATGATCCCCATGTGACCAGGAACCCACAGTAAGGACACCCTGTTGTGGATACACAGCTTATCCACAGAAGACTTGCAATCCCCCAGTAACTTAGATGTTATCCGAGGGCCACTCTGAGCCATCAGGGCTGCCTGACTATCCGAAAGGATATCAATGTCCGTCCCCTTGATTTGCATATGAAGGGCTAACTTCGGTGCCATTTATATGGCGAAGGCTTCTTCCAAGTGAGTACTGCATCCCAATATAAGACAACCACCCCAGCGCGGTCATTACTGAGAAAGCCGTCGGGGAAAATTTTTAGAGCGGACAAGGGCAGGCTCGATTAGACACTTCCCTCAGTCAACGATTCCCATCCAGGAAAGCTCGCAGAGAAACGACGCCCAAAGAGAAGCACAGGTACCATCGTATCACGTGGCATACTGGCCAGAGAATTTTCCAAGTCCAGAGCCAGTCCAGCCGTCCTCCGAACATCCCGATGAGCGCAATCTGTACACAGCCCTTTTAGCATCCGGCCACAAGATCTAGGGGTGGCAGATTAAGTAGGACCTCAAGAGCAGCATTAGTTGTAGATCGCATAAAGCTCGTAACACTCACACAGACAACCCTCTGCAGACCCTCCAGCTTCCGGATCACGTCCTCGGCCACCATATACATATAGGAGGGATATGTATGCATGGGTCTAACGATTGAGGTGTACATCCAGTGCACAACCGTCGGTCTCATGCCCTGCATTCCCTTACTCTCAATCCCGTCAATAGTTTTGCCAATGACAGTCTCTTTATTTCGTTTACTCCTTTGATACTCTTGCTTGGTCCAGAGATAATGTCGCATGTGCCAAGCGAGTTTGCATGACTAGATCATTTAAAAACGATCTTGACAATATCCTTGCTTCGGGTAAAGCGAATTCCGTCGAATTCAATGCATCTAAGAGCCATAGCTGTTTCATCTCTGTTAATCTCAAAACAATGTCACCACTTAACCACTCCCATTTCATTTGACATGAGCATTAATTTCCGATTCACCATCACTAAGCATTCTTGGTATTAATATTTCCAGTAAATTAGCCTGGACAGACCATATCGAAATGTCTTGGATTTCTAAAAAGGTGTAAGAAATATTTCAGCCCGTCAAATCTACTGCTCCTCTACAAATCCTATATCACACCTTGAATGAAATAAAATTCCCATATCTGGGCCGGTGCTGGTCATATAATTTTCATTGCATATTGTTCAAAAGAGTCTCATTGGCAATTTGGC
The DNA here is from genome assembly GCA_963924295.1 of Dioctria rufipes. Classification (NCBI taxonomy): domain Eukaryota; kingdom Metazoa; phylum Arthropoda; class Insecta; order Diptera; family Asilidae; genus Dioctria; species Dioctria rufipes. The sequence continues at coordinate 50,935,935 of OZ002743.1, forward strand.
AATAACATGTCATATCTAGTCAGTCGTCAGTCAAATAGTCGTACAGTAAAATTCCGTGATGCTTTCCTATCCCGAAATGTGCAAATGTGGAACAGTATACCATCTCCTGTTTTTCCTCGGCCTTACAATCTGCGAAGGTTCACAACTATACATCAGCACCTCCGTCACTCTCCTCATGTTGCTTAACCTTTTTCCTACTTCCTTCCTGTCATGCTGTGCTGTGCATCATAGGGTATCCCCTGAGCTTAGCTTAATGATATCAAATAAAAATCTGGTTGCTCTTCTGAAATAATTCCTTCTTGGAAGGTTCTATGGTACAAAGTTTGACCAATGTTTATCATGAAACAGGTCAGAATTATATTGAAGAAAGAGACAAATGTATTTTCAGCTGTCGAACGAAGTTTGGATAATTTGAAAGAATTTCAATCTTGTGAAAATAAGTGGAAAGTGAAAGATAATTTCTTGAATACTATTGTTAAATAAAGTAAAGAGTGTAAGTAATTATTTGTTGATATTAAAGTGATAAATTTCTAAGTAATGTTCATGTACTTTTGAAGTGTTCAATTAAAAATTGCCACAACGACGTGAAAAATCATTTTTTAGGCAAGTATAATTATAAAATATAATTTTGTGTACTTTATACGCATTTTTGTATTAAATTAAATCGAAATTAATAACAAAAACGATAAAATATCGAAGATTTGTTTACGTTTGTGATAGCTGATTAACTCTCTGGATATCTTGGCGCAGTGATAGCGACTAAGAGCATATTAGGTGGGAGCAACTGCAGTATTTTCAACTATATACCTTGTTGCCCCGCTCTCTATGTTGATTGATACTACACGCCTGTACTGAACTTGCACTACAGCGGCAAAGATACTAACTCAACCAGAATTTGACTACGCTAAATTTGTCTAATCACGCATTTAGCATAGTATAAAATTTTTATCACAACATCGGAAGCAATTGACTAACTTGTCGTAATTCATTGCAAATTTATTTTAGATTATTTTCTGGTTGATGAAAAGGATAAATCAAAATGGATATGGTGAATATAAAGGTACGACAAATTTGTGGTGAAATGTCAAAATATTTAACTAAAATATACGCCGAAGCTACGACAAAGAGATCAGAATCATCCCGCTGGACTAGAATTTCGAATTAAAAGTTTCTAGGTTTATAGCGTAATTGCTCGAAGGTTCAGAAATATACGCCTCAGCATAGACGAGTCGCCACAAATACATACATATGTATGTAGGTTTTGAGGATATCCAAATGGCAGTGAAAGAGTTTTCTTTTCTAGGATTGGAGAAAATTTTAAAGCGCAAAACAGTTCACAATTCCAATACTAACAATTGAAATTATTTTACGGATTAGATTTTCCTTTCTTCAAAAAAGGATAGAACTTTTACGATTATAATTACCTTCTTAGGTTAGCGAAACTAAGCATTGCCAGTCAAATTTGCTTATACCTACAAAAATAAATCTAATTAAACATTGATGATAATGAACGATTTTAAATGCCTATAAAATTTCTAGTAATTCTTATTGTCACGAAAAACTTCAATAAAATTTAAAATTGACCGTTTTGAAACGTGCTTCTCTTCACATTAAAATTGTGCAGATATTAACTTGGCAATTTACTGTCCGCCAGGATGTTGAAACTATTTTAATGTGCATGCATGGCAGTTTTATCGCTTTAACCTCGTCTATGTACACAATGCTATAAAATCAGGAATATGTGCACTTTTAGAGGATTTTACGATCCGCTTATATCGTTCATGTCCCCATGGCTAGTGGAGATCCACACATGTTTCCTCGAGAATATCTTTCATGGAAGGATGTTAAGTTTCGTCCACTCGTCGTCCACTCGGGAGAATTCCCGTAAAAACACATGCAAATAAAACATGAAATGGAATAAATTTGATTTCCGTTCGTATTAGTGTATAGATTTTCGTGGCCATGTGTTGATGTTAAGACAGTCAATCTCAAAGCAATAAACCTCATGAATGGATTATGTATCCAAGGAGGAGCAAAGACGTCATTCCTTTTAAATTCAAATGTTTCTTGGGTAAATTTAAAAGCAGCAGGTGTTTTATACCAGATTTATTATCAGGATTAATGTAGGTAATTCAATTCGAATTGTCCAACTCGACTCCACAGTCCACTTTCGACATAACTGATTAAAAAAAACAACATATTAATTTAAACATAAACATTTTAACTTTTATGTATGTATGTACACAAACATGGTACGATTCTTTCGACCTGGACAAACTGGGTTGGGATTGTTAATTGAGCTCTCCTGGAAAAGGGATTTCTGATGGATATCATAATCAGGAAAATGCTCCAAGCTATATTTAAAAATAAACTTTACTCAGATTACAAATTTTAAAATGAAACATTTTTACCTTTTCAACATCTATGGGGGTTTACAATATGCTTTCAATGCTGAGATACTGACATGACATGAAACCTACAAGAGTTTACCCTCGAACTGTAATTGCCCTCAACACAAAATGCCAATTATTTACCTTTTATTCTCCAATTTTTTCCCTTTTTTTTCTGTATCTCATTACCAGTTGCAGTTGCCATGGATGAGTTTCAGTTTTCTATAACATTTCGCATTTATTTTGTGTCGATGTCGATTCTCTTGCCAACCCAACATATCAAATAAAAACGGGCGAACTTGTTTTGTTGAATAAAAATTTCTGTTTGTATCAACTAATTTGCGCTTTTATTGTCTACCCTGGAGGTATACGTTTTGCAAAAATAAAAATTAAAATTAAAATTTGAAGTAGTTCAGCCTTTTGTTATTTTTGTTTATAGAATTAATTTAACCGAATTCCTAGATAGGAAAATTTTTGAGGGTGATATGCATGGTGGACCTATCAATCCAGGGTAGTTGTAATTATATCAACGGAAGGATTTATTAATATGGAAAATCTTGTTGGTAACATGAATTTGGATGGATGGATTTAAGAGAGGTTGAGAAAACCTAAGAATGCTCCAGAGCTTAGGCCACAATAAGGCCTAGTATTCAGCTTCCAGATTTTTGACCTATTGCTCCTAAATCACAACTGGACGCTCTTACAAAATTTAGAATTGGCCTCAACCCGCTCTACCCGCTTAGGGTAGTTTATTTAGAAAGTAACATCTACCTACTAAAGAGAGCCGGACAGTTACAGAGAAAGTGAGTCACCATTTCGGATTATTCTTCATATCCTCTGCATACGGGATTATCAACAAGTACCATACTACATATGTAGGTGACCCCTAAGAAATGAGTGTCCAGTATGAATTCACATTTGGGTTCACAGGGTTGGCTTGTTAAGTCCCAGTGTAGTCAGTCCCGATTGTATAGAAGGGAGCTCTCTAGACTGCACCAAGCCAAGCGAGATCGTCCGCCTTTTAATTTCCATCTATATCGCTGTGACCTGGTACCCATTGAGGTACTCCTCATTACATCCAGAGAGGGAATTCATTCTGGTTTTACGCTCCAATACTAGTTTGGAGGTTGTAAATGGTTTTGACAAGGCCTTGATAGTTGCAAGCTCCTTGTTCTTCTCAATGTTACCTTGTCTTGATTTCCGCCTGAGGGCTCTCGCATAAAATACTTGCTGTGATGTTTTCTTCCGGTTTGGAGTCATCTATAGAATAAGTTTATTTATGGTGAAGTACTATAAGAATACAAATTTCTTTTTTTAGTACAAAAACAAAGCGTCAAAAATAATAAATAAAAACTAGTAAATATTAATAAAAAATTCGAGAAATGAAATTAAAATACAAAAAATTAAAATTAAATAAATTAGAAATTTCAAAATTAAAATGGAAATCCGAGAAACATGCTACTAAGCAACGGAAATAAAATACTAAAATATTACTTAAAACAAAAGATTACGAATAGAAATATATAACAACTAATAACTATAAAACACAGATCCACGACCACCTAAAACATACCCAAAAGTCTAATCCCACGACGGTACTGCAGCGCGTTGTTCGCTCCATATACCCACGAGTCGAGCTCGTACGCTGAATATCGGATGGTAAATTATTCCAAGCTCGAACTGCACGCAGAAAGTAAGAGTTTTCCATTACTGAATACTGAAATTTTGTTATCAGTAAGTTGAAATGCTTTGAGGAGTTTAGATTAGATGCACTTATAAAGATATGCCAGTAGCCTATGTAAAGTATATAGATTTAAGGAGCAATCAAGTACGATGTTGCGAAGTATGATCGAATCTCCTTAAGCAGAAGACGAGTCTTGTGAAAACATTGAAAGCCACATTTAGCTTAGCTCCAACAGTCCTATTGCTCGACTGAGATACACTTGTACATCATCGGCATACAAGCGAATTTCACAGTCCACAACATCATTTCGGAGGTCATTTACGTACAGGCTAAAGCGCAAAGGGCCGAGAATAGAGCCTTGAAGTACACCACAAATTAGAGCCATAATACCGGACACACAATCCTTTACCTTAACCCGCCTGCTGCAATCTATTTGAGAGAAAGGTGAGGATTATGTACACTGCAGAGGGATGACAAGGAAGTTTGAGGCCAACTTTTCAATCAAATTGGAATGATTGACCATGTCAAATGCTTTGCTGTACCGTCAGGAACTTAGCAAGAAATCCCAACAAGCTAATCAGTCGAAAATCACTGCGGAAATCACAAGCGGAAGGAAATATCGACATGGGAAGGCAAGTTTTAAAAATATGTAGAATCGGATGTATTATCCAAGGTAGAAGAAGCCTGATAAACCTAGGTGGAATACCATCAGGCCCCACTGCATCAGATTTGACAGCACCAATTACAACAGCAATTTCTCTGCCATCAACATATCTAAAACTAAAACAAGACTGATCATTACTTTAGAGAAACACTAAGCGTTTCAAACCCAGTTGTCCAGAGCTACGTGCGCAAAGGATAGGGAGATAAGTGAAATGGGAATTAAGTATGTCATGATCTAAGTTACACATACATACACATAATAGCGATATGTCAATGGTTGAGGCCTAGAGTATGATGCTCACTCTACCCTAGATAGAATTTTCACTTTTAAGTTGCCCTTAAGCATATTCTCGATGAGATGGAAATCGTTGTTCCTGTTGATGTCAGGTACGATTGAATGATGAATTCGTATAAAACTAACATTCCATGGTAAATCCATCTCTGGTTGAGATGCAGTCTCAGGGCTCCGATTGACACCTCGTACTTGATATAAATTTGTACGCAATATATCATAAGGATAACCTCAAAGGCCCGAATGCTAATTGACTTGAGTGTGGCACTTGCACTAAAAAGGCATTTTCGAACTGTTTCTAATATCTTACGATGATTAACAAAATCCATAGCTTTACACCATTCCACAGAGCCTTAAGTTAGAATGGGTCAGATAACGCTAATATGTATCCATAAAATTCTTCGCGGTTTAAGTCCGTACTTTTCCCTATTTCTCCGCGATACATGGCGAAGACCCTAAAATTTTTGCTTTCTAGGTGTGATTTCTATTTCAACTATTTATATAAACAAATTCCTAAGTATTTTGGTCTGTGGTTTAGTTCCAAACGTGTGGAGATGGCAGGTCCAATGTAACAGTATTCTGTTTCTTAGTAAAAAGTTATAGATCAGTTTAAATAATAAATTTTAATTGTCATGTCCCAGATGAGATGAAAACAATTATAAAACTTTCTTATATACCTTCTAGTAATGGTTACTCTAAGTTGTATATAGACCGGTGATTGAAACATTTCCATCACCAACTTATAAAACCTTTAGTAACTTACTTCCACGATAACCATTAGTAACCTTAAAAAACTCTAATATAATTACGTGACCAATTAGTAATTTATAAAACACTTATATAACCACTCAAATTCTTATATAACCGAATAACCATTATATACCCCTTATAAAACTACCCATCACCTTCAGTCCCCAAAAAATTGAAAAAATTGTTACTTGAGCAGTGACGGAAACAAAGAAAGGGCTGCTGCGGCTGCAGTTACTTTTTCAGATTTTTATATGCATATATTTTTTTTTTAATATTAATACAAATGTGAAAATATACATATTTACAAATATGTTAAGAACAAAATATATTGTTGCTCAACTCTTACCTATAAAGTGGGTGTACTTATTTTTCTCTGAGTAATTATGGATATTAAATTCATTCTTAGGATTGTACGAATAAAATGATGACTGTACGGCCAAAAAGTTATTAAAAACATGACAACCCTGATTATGATGCAAGACTTGCAGAGGAGCGCTAGAATCAATGGGATGAAAAATTTCTTACACCTATTCAGAGTTCCAAGACATTTAGATGCTTCTTTAGCATCAGAGAAAGATCACAGCGTCTCCATCTTAATTTATTGCGTATGTAGTTAGTTGTAGATATGTTTTGTACTTACCAATTATTTTTGAAATTATTAACCGATCTAGGGCAATTTATAAATTTGAAATTGATGAAAAATGATTGATAATCATGTACACATTACTGAGAAATATAACGAATAATTCCGTTGCCTCTAATTAACATTATTCATTCATTTATCATACACAAATCTACATTTTCGTCCATAATAAATATTTAAAAAGTTGCGTGAGAAAATAAAGAATTTATCATAATTTTGTATACACCCCTATTGAGGTACATCAAATTCGCTTCAGTTGCATTATTCGACCGACCCATATTTAATAGCTAAAACGCGCAGTAAATTACTTTACATTATCAATGCATTAGGTTAATGTACCTAAATAGATTCACCAACCCCTTTTCTCCATTTTTCTGGAAAAATCATAAAAAAATCTACAAATATTTCGGACTACTGAACAAAGAACCCGTAATAGTCAAAAAAAAAAAAAACGTAACAAAGACATAATTTGGCCATTCCTTTCAATTTGATACAGTCACATCCACTCCAGTAATATATCGACGACAATATTTATGGTTAACTCAGGATGAATATAAGCAAATGGACTCATTTTTGGACAAAATGACCCTCATCCGTTCCTCATAAAGCGCCAAAGGGTTGCTTTGTATAAGTCATTTCTGGTCAGTTGTAATGGACGTGATTTCCCTTATGAGCCCACGCTACCCAAGCTACTCACCAACATTATAAATATTTACGAGGCATGAAAAATTTATTTATTATCACACAATCCAATAAGTTAATAATTCAATTTCAGAATTTTTCGGGACAAAAACAGAGAAGTAAAACATGCACAACCCTTTCCATTCATGTGTAAAGGGTTTTCGAAGGGTTTCTCCGAAGGAAATTTACACGCCGCATCTACACAAGTCAACAGACATCCCTCATCCACTCGAAGTCTCGGCTCGACATTAGAGGGAAGAAAAAAATTCATGAAATAAAAAAAGCGTAAGGAGTTTTATATGAAAATAAAAGTTTGCGAAATTGAATGTGATTTTGGCTAAAATATCACTAAATCACATTCGGGTCCCCTTCTCCAATTTCCCATCAGGATCAGAGTAAGGAACGTTATACAAAATGTGTTACACATGAATACTCTCGTGCACTTTTCCTCCTGGTAGTGTACAGAGTGCTCTCCTCACTGTTTTCCTGTATGCGTCGACATTTTAAAACGTCTCGAGAAAGATGGAAATTCCACAAAAACTCCATAAATTACCCCGAAGATATTTTCAACATAAATAATTCATATGCGCGCCGAGCACAGGATGCTTCTCAACATAGACACCGCCGGCAACCTGAAAAGAAATCAGTCCTAGGCGAATGAAAGATGATGAATCTATTGCTCTTCTTATCCTTGTGCTGACATGAGTCGGGCCCGGAGGTGCTCCTTGAAAACGACCCCATCATCATTGCTTGTGGTGATGATGCTGTCGTATACTGCTACTGTTGCTGTTCCTGCTCCTGAGTAATTAATTTTTAATGTTTTCTTAGCTTTCGGATGATAACAATTTCGGAAGGAAATTTTATGGTTTTGTTACGGTCCGAAGACATTAATCACGAAATTCAATGGAGCAGACAAGCAGGAGCTCCAAGAGAAGACGAGCTTTTGTTGCTGAAGAAATTTCATTGCAGTTTCTTAAAGACGCTTGATGCATTATACTGCAGAGGTGACTAAGGAAAAATGCATATACGTACAAGCATGCTACTAGCTAAGAGAAGAGAGAATAAAAAAAAATTGTGCTGGCTGACGATGCTCTTTTAAATTTTGAATTGATCTCTGTAATTTGATTTCATGTAAAATTTTTTGAAACCAAATGATAGAAAATTCAAACATTTTCTATAAGGAGATTTTATCATAATTCCACAATTTAAAATCCTGAAGCAAAACCTCCCAGCCAATGTCGGAAAGAAGTTACAAAAGGTCTGGAAGTACTACCAATGCGGAAAAATTTATTGAACTTTTTCCAAAAAAGAATATTAACGAAATTTATTTTAATTATGTATGGAAAATATTGTCCAGGAAAATTAAATTCCGAAATATAAAATCTTGAAATGAATAATTCTGGAATATCGAGCAATTTAATTTCCTGGATTTTGTGGACAAAAACGGAGCAGATTTTGTCGAGATTCCAGATTTTTACGGAGATTAAATATTTTGTATTTCAAGACATCTGAGATTTTGTTCGTCCCAAATTATGCCAGAACTCAAAATTAATTAAATTTTGCAGTCCAGAATATTTTTAATGTTTTAATGAATTTTTTTTTCGAGGTGGTATATTAGAGCCAAGGAATTTCTGTTCCTATACAGAAACTATTTATAAAAAAAAGTCATGGAATGCTTAAGAAATTTTTTTCTCTGCAGATTTCTTGAAGCAGTATGCTAGAAAAAAGAAATTTGATTAGAAAAACTCTACTTCTCGTTTGACAAAAACATGACTTTCTTTTTCGAAAAAAATCCATTTAGGGGAGAGCGGGGTAATACTGTGCACTTAAGCTTTATTAGTTTTTATCTTTAATTTGGAAACTCAAATATAGCAAAAATTCATCTCATTTTGTGACAAATTTAATTCTCTACAAAAGCCAGGCTCCATATTTGGAATATCGTGCCGATTTAAATTGTAAAACCCATTTTATGTAATTGTTACTTTGAACGGTATTGTCCCAAGGGCTGGGGTAATACCGTACACTATTAGGGGCAATACCGTGCAACATTGTTAATGAAAAAGATTGCGTTAAAATAAAAAATAAATATCCAAAATTCACTTACACATTTTATTTTAACAGTGAAATAAATATTGTGGTATTGCCCCGTGACGATATGACGTCTAATTTTCAATTTAAGTGCTAGTATTTGATGTTAAAATATAGCCCAGGTAATAAGTAAGTAAGTCTTTGATATTATAAAAAAAGTTTAACTTAACATCTGTCACACACACTTGAATAAAGCTGCAAACTCTCTGGCTTTCTCTACCTGTTTCGCATTCTTCCCGCTATACAGCAGGACTTCCCGGCGCTCATTTCTCCCTCTAGCGGATTTAAAAACACGGTGCACGGTATTGCCCCGCCGCACGGTATTACCCCGCTCTCCCCTATATCAATATTTCTTGAAGAAATAAGTACTAATACATTTATTTCTGCAATTTATGGTAAATAATTTTGGGCATATTTTCTAAGTTCTAAAGGGTCAACCATAATGGTTGTCCTCGAAAAACTCTATTATCTTAGTTTTTTTAACTAATGACATTTTCTCACATCTTTTCCTTTCTATTTTCAACCGTAGGATACTCTTCGCTTGGCATAACGAATAGTTAAACCCACTCATTCGTTCAATAACTAAGGACTTGTGTTCTGTATATAACGCATTCAAATCTCAAGAATACCACATGTGTCGATTCCGAATGGTTATGACAGTTTAACGAATATACGGTATCTATTCAGAATAGGGCCCCTGACACAAATCAGAGAATAGGGCCCCTGACACAAATCAGATTTATCTTCTTTTTTTTATTTCGTTATTAATAAAAAATTTAAATGTTAACAAAACTAATAACAACCCCCCCCCCCTCCGCCAAAAATTTTGCGGGCGCCCATGGCTCCCCAATATAACACTTCTCATAATGATAGAAAGATATACCTCCCGTTATGTATTCTTGGTTTACACATACATAACTAACGTAAAAATGTTTAATCCCATTTCAAATGAATGCACCACAAGTACCTATACCTCTTACACAAGCATTACCTTCACACAATATTCCTCTCCCAAAACGACCCTACAACTTTTTTTATCCTTTATGAATTCGATATTATTTCGAAAATGAAAGACATTAAATTCGTTATCGGGCAATGGAGCTCTGAAAACCTGAACGAGGTAACATTGTAAGCCAGAAATTAAGGCGATAAACTAGTTTCCATCTTCTAACCATGCTCTCTAGATCGTGTAGTGGCATGCTTGCAACGAACTCATCACAGGGAATTTTCTGCAAAACAGTTTCATTTTATTCAAAACTTTGGCATATACCCGGCGGGACAATACCTCAAAGTTTAAGTTCCAGGCAAGTTGTAAAGAGCCGCATAAGTCTATTTGGCGTAGTACAAAGTAAATTGGACGACGTCTACGTCGGCGATGGCCATCTCATTTGAATTTCATCGTCATCCTACAAGAGAAGACTTGAGTAAAATTTTGTTGAAAATTATTGGTCGGGAAAAGTGCTACATTGTTGCGCTTGGACATAACCAAAAATCTACACGGCACGGGCTAAAGTTCAGGAGGGCAACACGTAACAAACTGCAATTAAGCCATTTTAATAGAACGCCAGCCAGCGACGACGACGATAGTAAGGCGCACGATATAATTGCACAGCAAGGTGTTAATTAATGCTGGTAAATTAATTGCTCTCATAGAAACTATGCGAGTTTGTAGAGAGCTTCGTTGAGGGGGTGGTGTTCTACAGTCGAGGATAAAGTTTGGCATGTATTTATTGCTCATGTTCAAGCTGAAATTATTACTTCATTACCATAAGAGAGCGTGCATTTTATGTTTCTTTTAAAAAACAAAAACAAAAACAAAGTTTGCAATTTTCAGGATCATATAAAGCCTTTATGACAACTTTTTGGCATCTTTTTCTATATTGTTTTCGGTATCTAAAATTCAATAATTAATTTTTCCTTTACTTGAACGTGAATCGTGTTAATGGATTGCTTAAAGAAGAAAATTAAAAATTTTAATTTAGAATTTCGTTTTAGTGATTTTCTATAACCTGCAACTTCAACAGCCGCATAATATAATCCGCATTGATTTCACTCTGTATTCTAAATAGATTACGATATCAAAAATGTTAATCAATATTCATTAAGTATAAGATGGGGTGTAACTGACCCATCGTATCGATTCCGGGCTAAGAAATGTCACTGAATTTCTTGATAACTCGATATATGATAACCCGCCATCAGCTATTTAATGTTGGCCTAAACAAAAGACGGCCGGTGAAATATGCAAGCCCTGGACGTATTAATTGCTTGTCAAAACTGTAAGCTTTGAAAACTCCAAAATAGATCCAGATACTATGTTTTTCCATTCAATTATTATATACGAAACATTTTCAAGTATTTGATATCTCCAGCTAACGAAAATTACATAATTAAATAATACCGGAGACAGACTTGCAATTTATATATTACAATTTCAGCTAAACCGCAAGTCTGTCTCTATATCTGATAAACAGCTCGGTATATGCTCGGTGTACACTCAGTATGTAGTGCATTGGAACTCAATATTGAAATTGTGTAAAATGTATGAGGTATAAGAGTTTATTGCGATATATCCCTAGTTTTAAACCATAATTATATAATACGCGAACCTTTTAGAACTTACTGCAATGTTGCATGTAATTTTTTCTGGCATTTATCAAGTGAAGTGTAATTTCCCAATATTTGCTCTCTTAAGTCAAATGACAAATTAAATGACGAATCAAATGTTAAATCAAGTGTGTCTCTGAAATTTTATATTGCAATTGACATAATTGCTATATCAATATATCAATTTTCCGATATAAGTATAAAAATTTACAGCGTCTTCCACGGTACCAGAGTGTTAAGTTGACCTCAAAACATTCCTACGACACTTTTTCTAGTGCCAAATACTCCGATAATAGAATTGCTGTACGGAGTACAGGTCACGTGGAGATTTTTAGCCGCCGTTAGCCATTTTCGACGCACTTTGGGGGAAAAAGAAGCTAGTCAAGTAACACTAATATGCCCATCGACAGTTTCAGTTTTTCATCTTCTTCTGTAATTAAAACATTTGAGCTTAAGCTAACTTGCATACTGGTATCAGATCTTCCTGTAATAATTTAGTATACATTAATAATCTTAAAAATATGAATAGGTACCTGCTATTACCACTGGAAATTACCTAACAACAGGACAACACAAACAATAATATTTTAAATTATTTTATTAATTACCCAATATGTATCCACGGAATCGGTACTTAAATTCGATGGCAGTTGGGTGGTCATGTAATCCACCCTTAGAACTAATTACCCCAAAGAAGTTCTCAAGGACGTCTTGGTTCAAACGATTCGTCAAAATGTAGTGATTATCATAGTTTATCTTTAAGTATTCGAAAAGTTGTGATAGGGCAGAATTGTTTTGTATAATATCCCTTTGAAAGGGTAACAACGTTGCTTTCTTATTCACGCGTAACGTTTTTATGATCTCAGTCATTTTGTTGAGAAGCTGCTTTTGCTCTTCAGTCTGAAGTCCGAACGCCTTCTTAGTTACTGGTGTATCACTTACTGCAACTCGAGTGTTAAAAATATCGAACCAATCATTCACAGTTTTGATCAACTCTGAACATTTTAGAGCATTCACAATTTTGCATTTTCCTAGAGCTATGCAGCGCCTAATACAACGAGAAACAGAATGGGAGAACAATTGAACAGCATATTTTACTTTTTGCCGACTAGCTTGAACTACTTCTAAATGAGTCGAAGTGACTTTGTGACATATTTTAAGATCCGAGTCTTGCAATGATAATAACTCAGAGATAGGTTCCGCTGTTAATAATTTCCCATTAAGAAGGAAACCACTGTCGAGAAAGTGATTTCTTAAAAGCTTAATTTGATGTGGAACATCCGCTAATACAAAAAATTTTTTAACTTATCACTAGGATGAACAAAATAAGGTTGTTCTTCATTAATATCTAATTCCTTTCGAAGTGCCGCATTTGTTGGTCCCAAATCAGATACCACAGCAGCAACCGTGAAATAGATGTCGTGAAGCTGTCGTATTATGTCCAGCAATATATTGGTTGTCATTCTGCAGTCAAATTGGTAGAAAATAGGTTGCTTCCAATTTCTGAAAAGTCCTCTTATTAGTGCAACCTAAAATAAAATAGGAATTGTGTATCTCATAGAAGTGATTTAGAGATAAATTATAAATAGAGTCTCTACCTGAACATATTTAGAAGGCTTCATAGTCGAGTCAGATACTTTATCGTATTCATACGTCTCTTTGATTTTCATCTCATCAAAAGATTTGACGCAAATACTATCTCTTTCACTGTATCTCGTCCTTTCAGAATTTTAATAACAGGTTTTACAATTCCAGGAGTGAATTTTAATTTTGCCGCAGATTTTTTAAAGTAGATGGTGCTGGTATTGGATACCCTTTACGATATTTGTATCGGTAGGATCTGGGTCCGGTGGAATATAATGAAATAGCATATGTCCATAATATTTTCTTCTTTGGATCTTTTAATTTTCTTATTTGGCCGCTCGTGAAAATTAGTTTCGAATTTTCAAACGATGTTTTTATATCACTATTTTCGTTGATTTTGATTGTAGTCGCTTATGTTGCTTAACTTCCTTCTCTAACTCTAAAATTCTTACTTGTTGTGAGCACTTAAGATCAACCCTAGAATATAATATTTAATACTAATTTTTCACTTGAATTTAATAGTATTTATGCATTTACGTACATTGTCTGAACCCCAATAGCATAATTTTCAAATCGGTCCATTTCATGGCCATTAAACTCATTAATATTTTGGTGATCACTTCTATAATAAATATTTAGGTAAATATGATTTATATTTTAATTATTTGATTATATAAAGAATTTACCTCTCGCGTTCAGAATAATAGTTAATCAAATCAGCAACTACTTTTTTTCTCGCCCGTTCTTCGACCCGCCTTTTCCTTATAGAATTCGAAATTGGAAGTTTAATTGTCGGCACAGCATCGAGTTTCAACCTTTTTTTATAAAAAGGAGTATTGAGTAACTGGCTCTTAATAGAATAATCACTATCATCAAAATGATCTGAACATATTTTATTGGTTTTTATATTCACTTTTACACCTTTCCCACAAGCATCTAACCACACTTTTGCTAGTTCACTGTTTTTAGGAAATTGAAAATATTTCACTTTTGCAGTTGTATTCTTTTACAACTATAGTTTTTGCAACCTTTCACTACACATGTAACCATTTTAACAGATTTCCTCTGCTTAACATCTACATATTAAATATGTGCAGTTAAAAACTCAACTCAATTTATTTGCTAACGATTTCTTCACTGTTGTCAAAATTTTGGCAAATGATGACGTAATGAAAAAAGAAAAAGTGTTTGTCTCATTCTGAGAGGAGCCTACCTTGTTACTCATTATACCATGGCCTTTAGCTAGATTACTAATCTAAGAGAAGATGATGCAATAAGTGCACATGCAACGATTGTCAATCAGCAAAGATTAAAAATCAATCAGTCGGTGACAAGTCAGCAAACCAGTCGCTGACAGAACAATCAATTGACTGGGCAGTGTACGGTCATCATCAATGATCGATGACAGAAGTTCAGTATGGACGGACTGGTTGCAGAAACTATTTTATTAGCCATAGATATGCACGCAAAGAGCCAAGGAGACTCAGTAATAAAATTAACGCAAACTTTTTTTACCATGGGAGAGCTCAACTAGAGTTTATTTCTACAAAAATAAGAATCAACGACTGCAATTAAGCCGAGAATTCCACCATTGTTATGTGCTATAAGGGTATATGCACAACGAGGAGCGGCGAGGCGAAGCGAGGCGAGGCTAGGCGTTGAGCGAGGTGAAGATACATCTCGAGGTGTAGTATTCACAACAAGGCGTTCAGTTTCTTGGTAAATCGCGAAGTGAGAGCATAAATTATGTCATCCGATTCTGAAGAAGAAATTTTGTGTTTGTCAAGTAATGCAACTCTATTGGATTTTCCGCTGTTTTACTTGCCACCCGATAGATACGAAACGTCTGGAATTTGGCGAATTTCATCATCTATATGAAGATTTACGGATTGAAGCTGATAGATTCTTCCAGTATATGAGATTGACAATTATATCACAGGAAAAAGCTATAAAAATTTCATACCTCGAGGTATCTCGCCACATCTCGCGTTGCCACAGCGTTATTATGAACACTCTCACGCCACGCTACGCCTCGTTGTGCAAGTATCCTTACCTAGATAAAATCTGATAGGGTATACTAAGTTTGTCATACCGTTTCTAACGAATAGAAATAATACTGGTACTAGAGAAAAACAGATAAAACACTCACGCATAATATTATTAGTTCGATTTTTACATTTTCCTGTCCGTTTGTTCGTGCTATCGATAACACAAGAACACGTTTGCTTAGAAAGCTAGATGAAATTTTACTTACAGTCTTTTTAGAAAAATTGTAGCTTTGAATACGTTAATGAGGCGGGCATATCCTTCCTAGTGTTGTCATACAAAAATTTCGTTTTTAACTATATATTTAGACACTCTGAGAACACACCGATCTAGAGAGCTGAAATTTTGTACACGGCGTTTTCACAAAAATTGAAAATAAAGTTTCAAAAACGAATTTAATCGGGCAGCCCCTTTTTGGAGTTGCCATACAGAGCTTTGTTTTTTCACTTTAATTAACTTTTGTTTCATCATTATATTATTCATCCTAGACCAATTATAACTTTTTTCTTGTATATTTTTAGTTTCCAGGGCTATGCCAATGGCAATTCAAAATATAATATGTATAAAATCTTGCAATAAATATTTCGTGTTCTTAGGTTTTTCACTACATGCTTTTAAATTACATACTTACGTATGTTGTGTAATAATTAAAATTTTGAAATCTTTGCAGCAATCGTAACACCATCAACAACCGCTCAATAGGCACACGCAAACCATTTTGAAATAGCTATGAACTCCATTTATACGTCTACGTTCTAATTACAGTCCATTTTCAATTGAAGTTGCAAGGCTCTGCAGAATTTCTCCGACCAGAGCTCATGTTTAAAACTATTAGACGAAATTATAGGTTGCTCGAGGTTTAACTTTAGAGAATAATTAAAAGAATTTTAATTATACAGAAATGTTGTGCAATACTAAAAAATGTGCATTTTATGTTCGTAGTTGTATAAAATATTTTTTTCTTATACTGAACTATTTTGTATGCACACATACATGCATAATGTGATCAATATCGAACTGTGATATATATATAGTATGTTAGGTTGAAATAGAAACAATTCAAAGGTTTATACAAATTTTCAAAAACACATAATCTGTCAACAAAGATTTTATCTCTGTTCTTAGATGCTGATTTAACTCGTTGACAATACGAACTAATTAGAAATACCAACAAGAAACGCTTCCCTTGTTATTTCCTTTTACAAAACATAAAAAAATGAATGTTATCCGGCCGCAAAATCATACAGAGTAACAAGTACCTACGCCGAAAGTAATTTACAACCCTTGGTTGATCTTACCATTACCAGCTTACAGGCCTGTTCGTCTGGAATTCACTTTACTGATTCTAGGAGCCGACCTACGAGTTCCTCTGCTAGTCATACATTCGTAGCAGAACCCTTTCTTGCCAGAGTATCCGCTGCCTCGCTTCCAGGGATGTCATTGTGACCAAGCACAAAATATATGGTGCATCATCTAAGGAATTCAATTGATTGGATTCGGAAAAAGAGATTAGTTATGAGCCTATCTAAATTTGGCTTTCGGAATAACATCCCAGAAATCATTCTCCGCTTGACTTATAAGCTGCCAGTAAAAAACTACAGAGCGAGGAAAACCGAAACGGAAAAATATATCGAAAAACCAATGATGGCAATATGGGCAGGAGATTTTATGAATTAAAAGTTAGCTTTCGAAATAACCGGCATCAGTTATGACCTAATATATAGTTTTAAGGTCATAATAGCAACTATTTCGAATAGTCATATCATTGATCGAGATAAATACGACAAATCCGCATTAGATCCTGCTCGCTTGTATGTCCATCTGGATCTGAAAATCTGAATTAGATGTAATAATACCTACTTAAATTCGGTCGTTCGACTGTTCGTTGATTAAGTTCTGGTACGGAAGCTTGATTACGTGAGCCTGACTCGATCTTGTCCGGACTCGGTGGTGCGATTGGAATTTATCTTCGGAATAGAATTTTCGGTCGTGTTATATTCTACTCGAATAGTTTGCAAACTACGGTTGGATATCTGTTTGTAGAAGGCAAGCTCGGAATAGAGCAGAGGCAGCTTAAAATCTCTGATCTGTCCATATTCAATAATACTTTAATATTTTATTCCAGTCAGAGCTCTTGTAAATTTGTGATGAGTGATCTACTGTTGGAAATTACTGTAAGAAGTATTTTTTTTTTTAGTTTTCCTGATAGGATATCCCCGAGGAGAGTCAATTCTTCATGATATAATCAAGCATGGTTCTTGCCTGATTTTACATATCACAAACCAAAATTTATTAAGGCTTTTTTTTCCAATCAACAGGCCGGTTAAGTCCCAGAGCACACATCACACAAATGTGTATTTCAAGTAAGCCTATTATCAAAAGTTATCCACAATTACTCAGTTCTTAATATATTGAGCAACCTTTGTTGTGGTAAAAACCCGGAATCTGACAGGATTCCAAATATTTTTTTTAATAGATGCGCACAAAGTCTAGCGGAACCGCTTAGTAATTTATTGAATCTTTCATTCAATAATAAAATTTACCAGGTAGATCTTAAAATTTTTTTCGTTATGCCTATTTATAAATCTGATGACCCTAAACTCGTTATTAACCATAGATCCATTTCTATCTCTAATGCTCTTGCACTTATTTTTGAAAAAGTCTCTTACTATCAACTCCTATTCTAAATAAAACCATTTATCTCTGAAGACCACGACGGATTTTTACCAGGGCAATATACGATCATCAACATATTTTTATTCACAGACAAAATCGTATCCACTCTCGATGAAAATACACAAATAAGTTCTATCCATACTGACTTTGCCAAAGCATTTGACAAGATTAATCACAAACGCTATTTTTCAAAAATGTCACTAATTGGATTTCAAACAGACACCATATTTTGGTTTCACACGCTTAAACAAATTTCTTGAGTGCCCCAAGGTACAATGCTTGGACTTGGACCATTGATTTTTATCATATACATCAACGACATTGTGTTGTTGTTTATTATACGCTGATGATGCCAAAATTTTTAGAAAAATTAATAATATTACGGATTGTGTCCATCTTCAATGGGATATACTACGACTAGAAAAATGGTGCTACGAAAATTATATTGAAAGCAACGTAATACCGTAGACACACATATGGTATTGATGCCATGGAATCCGAAAACTTTATGCTAAACTAGATGTGTGTCTACATATACTAGCTGGATACCAGCTTTAGTACCTGGTATACCGTGAACGTACCTAGTACTGAAACACAACAATTTTTACTGGTATCCTAATATTCAAACCCAGCAGAGACAGTTTTCTACTGATACCACTGCTATTATTACATAGTGGGAAAAAGTTACAACAAAATGTGACATTTGTTTGACAAGACGTTTTCATATCTATTTAAAATGGAGAGTGCAAGGAAAAACAAAACGAAAAAAAGTTTATCAAATAGCGACACGAAAGTTTATAGAAGTTTGGCGACATAAAATTTCCGAATTACGTGGGTAAAGGAAAAATAGCCATTTTTTGAAAAAAATCGGAACTGAGCTGCAGGACAGTTATGGCATTGTTCTACCTATGGATGAAGTTCGAACCAGAATAAATAACTTGACAAAGCGATATCAGTAAGTAGCCATTCAAACCCTTAATGTAAGTATTATAATTAACATACATTTGGTTAATTCGAAAAGAAAAACAAATGACTGGCAAATCTGGAGGGTCTCCATCTGAATGAGAATTTTGCAATAATATTGCAAAATTTATTGGCGAGCTCAAGGCAAACAGACTGGATGAATTTGCAGTAGAAAGTATAGGTATATTATTGAAGGTTGAAGAAGCAGCAATTTATTATTATTTTTGAATTATTTTTATTGAATAGATGAAAATTCAAATACAAGCTTGCAATCGCTGAGTATAGATGTACTCGATTTCCGAATCTTTAACGACAGAGTCATGGGCACAGTGCTTTACTGCAGTGTCATCATAACATGTGCCATCATCTTCAGGTGGAAAAACTTCGGTGACAGGACCATCTCTGACAGCTTGGCAATCAAAATCAACACGTCCTAAAAATATAAGAAGAGGCAGGAATACAATTAATGAGGCTTTATTAGAACTGGCAAAGGAGGAAGCATTCAAGGATTTCATCGATCAGTAAAAAAAAAATGAGTAAGAAAGAAATCAACTTTTGTCGGAAAAATTATTAGAATATTTCACGTCAAACAAAATATAAAAAATGTGAGAATCTAATAAAGTATTTCTTAAGTGCATTTCTTTTCTTATTATATTTCCGACACCTGTGTTCCCAACTATTGTTGATTGCGCTTTTCTAATTGTTTTGCTTCATTTAACCATATTTTGTTAATATTGTCATTTTTATTATTGCATATATTATGAAGCACACAACATGGTTTAATTATTATTGGCGCGTTGTCAATGTGAACTTTTAATCCTTTCCCAATGCGTCTGAAACGAGCCTGTAAGTGCCCAAAGGCATTTTTCACCATTCGCCGACATTTTATGAGTTGATAATTAAATTTCTGTTCATTTAAGGCTCGATATACAGAAAATGGAAATGGCTTCATCACTGATTTGGAAATCTTAAACGCTGAAACACCCAATAGTAATACCGTAACGTCCACACCTTCAATTTTTTTGCTATTATTTACAAAAAATGGGATTTTCTTCGTGTTGTATTTTCAGTAGAGATTTTTTAAAAATTTTCGAGTAATCACATCTGCTAGGACTTTCTACCTTTATGTATGTAAAACGATACCTATAGTCTACTGCTGCAAATAAAACCGTAGAGTACTATCCTTTGTAGTTATAGTAATCCACAGCTTCGTCTTTAGGTGGACCTACATCAATATGACAGCCATCGATAACTCCGAAACACTGTGGAAATCCAAACAGGTAAAATCCGCGAACAATTTCATTTATTTTTTCTTGTGTTAGAGGATATATATTCAAAAATGCTTTTTGGAATATATTATATGATTCTGTACAAAATTTCAATAATACTACTCCTGCAGTAGTTCTGCCAACACCAAATAGGCTTGCTACAGTCCTATATTCTGCCGAGGAACCGAGTACGTATAAAGGTATTGCATTAGCTAGGGGAATAGCTAAGCGCCATGTTGTATCCATTCTTTCCATATTTTTCAAATTATTAACCAATAAATTGAATGTTGATCTGTCCCCTCGAAACGCGTTCTTTAAATCCTCTTCATACATTTTGGACACATCTTTTCCCAATACTGAGAATTTTTAACCTTTGTCCACACCCTCCTATTGACCCTTCATACATTATTTAAAATATACAATTTTCTATAAAGCGCTGCTCGTCTTTTGCTCCTAATATTACTAATAAATTTAGCTTCGCGTTTGACCTCTCCAGCAAATTTATTAATAATAAATTATTCATATAAGCTGAAATTAATTTATTTTGTGACTTTTTTATGAAAAACTTCTACTTTTACTTTTCAGTGAGAGCGAATGTCAAACTATACTAGGAACAAACGTCTGTCAAGTGTTGGCTATACTACGTGGTATAGCTTTGAGATGGTATCAATGACATGGTATCAATATCATATGTATGTCCCCAGTATAAGCAAATGTAAAAATGTACTCACCAGAATTTAATTATTTAAATTGGACTTTTAAGTTCATACACGCTTAATAGATTTTAGATTTAGTGTCATAATTTTTTGTATTTTTTCTTACTCTCTCTTTTCACACTTTGCTTTTAATTGTATTTTTTTCTTCTTTTTTAAATATATCCAAATTTTTTATCTCATTAATTCTACGGTAGTATGTTATTGGAAATTTCTGTTTACTCTCTTTATAACTTCCAAAATAAATAAATAAATTGATATTTTTTATTTGCAATTCTTAATATTAATAAATAGCACATAAACAATGCTACAAAAACGCACGTAAAAACGATTCTAGAGAGATCAAATAAAAAGTGTCCTTTTATTATATAAATGCAAAACCCTGTGGGAAATAGAACATGAAGAACAATCAAAGAAATTGAAAAAGGACGCCTTGAATATGCCATTCTGATGGTCTGTCGTAGTGTCGCCCCAATCCAGGATATAGAAAATATCGAGAGTCCTGCAAATACCTCAACATTTATAGGCTATTATTCATGTTCGGGCGGTCATAATTCTATATGCTGGCGATAACTGTCATCGTCGCTATTGAGTGGTAAAAGCTATTACTTCGGTGTTTGTGGATTAAGTTTGATATATGTGGCGAGGCAGTAAATATGATTTGATTTATACTGGACACTGGCTGCCCAGAGAACATATTATCTTCTGTGGGGACAAAACACAGCTCGCATAGGGTGAATAAGACCCAGGAACAATATTGGAATTGTATAGCTAAACGAAAAATACGTTTTTTTGAAAAAAAAAACCATAAGTTGTTGGAGGATGTGATTCTCTCATTTCTCGGCTCAAGTAAATTGGTGCATTTTGTTGAATTTTGCTAATCAATTAAATGATTTCAATCAGTTTAAAAGTGAAATCAAATTTTAATTAATTCAGACCGCTACAGCAACAGTGATTTGCACTCTTATATAACTGTATAGTAGAAACTGTTCGGAACGCATCTATAGTGACCGTAGAATCGATTTTAATTTAAATTCAACAGTTGTGACCACTCTGTGTGAGCTGATGCCACCAAACACTGTCTAGGTATAGTTCCAATGTGTGGCCAATGTTTTCCGATATATACTGCAAAAGCCCAATCACATCCATAAGCTGGAAGCTGGACTGAAGGTGAAATGTTTTCATTTTAGATCGAAACTTGTTTATTCGGAAGCTTCTGCTTTCCAATAAAGTCCTCCAATCGGTCCCCGCATCGCATTTAATTAAATGAGGACTAGGGAAAATGTCGTCTCATTGTCCCTGCGATTTTGTCTGGACTGGCCATGAATTGTACAAACTCTGACACCCATGTCAAGGGACTGTATATCAAAATTAATCCCGGATAAATAAGGGACTGCCGATAGTACCTATATACTATACTCTCGTATATTCGCTGAAATTGTGGCACATTTACCATCGTCCTGTCATGCTGCCATGATATACGGCTTATTGCGCGCTCTGCAGCGATTTTGGAACTTTGTGTTTACATTGGTATTAACTTGTATCCTGTAGAAATCCTGAAATTATGGTTGACCAAATTCAGATTAATTGAGTAAAAATTCACTGTAAAAGCACCTGCTAAGCTTTTTGTTAAATTGATTTATGTGGCTCTCAGTCTCTATGGGTTTGGTTTGTTTTTTCTTTGTTTTTCTATTTTTTTTTTTTTTTTAAGTAGTTGACTATATCGTCGTTGCTTCAGTGTGAATTCCCATGGAGCAAGGAATATTGACTATATGTAAGCCGTTTGCTATTTTTAAGTTAACTTCATTAACCAATTAAATAATATGATTGGCGAGTATATTGGGAACTGCCTCATGTATGGCTGGTTTCATTTTTAATACTTTTTCAGCAATCTACTAGCAAAATCTGCCTGAGCTAATTAGATTAAATAAATCTAATTAAGCAAAGAACTTCAGATGACCTATAGGAGTAACACAAGAATTTTCCACCTTTTCACCGCAAACTTAGAATTTTTTTGTTTATACAGGGTGTTTCCCACTAGGAGGTCAATAGAGCGGGAGGTGATAGTACTCACCTAGATAAACCAAAAATTATATGGCAGGAGGGGGGCCATATCAACCGTTTAGGAGTTACAGGGTGATTAAGAAAAAAAATAGTTTTTCACAAAACACCCTGTATCTTAAAAACTACAGGGCGTCCGGTCACAGTTAAGAGCCCATTGTATGCAGAACTTCATGGTTTTTCCAACGACTGCTCAATCAGCCCCATACCCTTCTCCCAACCAGAATTATGGTTGTCTAACCTAAAAATTTCGGATTTTCTTACCTATTTTTTTAATTTCTTTTACTTTTGCAACAAGGTCGTTAACATAACTTTTTTTATAAAAACTGTAAGCTTTAGACTCTCTTCTTTAATGTGACCTATTACACCCTATGTGTTAACTGTAGCCGTTAAACAGTTATTAACTCATAACCTATTCCGGTCACATCGAAATTAGACGATATTTTGTAAAATTACGTGCTAAGGGAACAAATTATCGTTGAGAATAGGTTTGAAAATAGGATTGAGAATAAGTTTTGAGCTAATATAACTCTTAAAGAGCTTCAGATAGCACAATTTAAAGAGGAAAGTCTACAGTTTACAGTTTTTATAAAAACAAGTTATGTTAATGACCTTGTTGCAAAAATAATAGAGGTCAAATTTAAAAAAAAAATGGTAAGAAAATCCGAAATTTTTAGTTTAAACAGCCATAATTCTGGTTGTGTATGGGGCTGATTGAGCAGTCTTTGGAAAAACCATGAAGTTCTGCATACAATGAGCTCTTAACTGTGACCGTAGGCGCTGCAATTTTTAAGATACAGGGTGTTATGTGAAAATCTAACTTTTTTTCTTAATCATCCTGTAACTCCTAAACAGTTGATATGCCCCCCCCCCCCTGTCATACAATTTTTGGTTCGTCTAGGTGAGTACTGTCACCTCCCGCTCTATTAACCTCCTAGTGAGAAACACCCTGTATGTAGTGGTAAAATAAGACTTTTCCAAAACATATTTCCTATCCTATACTCTTGTTTTATAACAGATGGCGCAGAAAGTATCACCCTATCGGGAAAAGTTTATACATTTTCAAATTGCGACTAATGTCAGAATTTTGAGATATGTATGTGTTCAAATTCATAGTGGTACACAACCTAGTGTGCAAGAAATCTCATTTATCGTTACCTAAATCCGTTTTCTTATCGATTGATGACAAAAAAACGGAATTGTTAGTGAAAATAAGGAGAATACGAGTTAAAAACTGCAAAAATTGTCGTTTTCGTTCCGAAAACATTCCGAAAGTGAGAAAATTTTATCGTTTGAGCGATTGCCATCGAATCTCCACATGTGGTATATTCTTGAAAAAAAAACGGGATTGAGAATTTGTGGATTTCTCATATAGTCTTGCGTATTTTTTATTTGGTCGTGCGTTAGTGAAGAATGATAATTTTTTCTTACAATCAAAGCAAATTTACAAGTTTTATAAAAGAGGTGAGTAAGTTTTGCTTTGTAATATTAGTTTTAGGCGCATTAGATATGCAAAACCACGAATACAGCATTGTTTTTTTTTTTTTTTTTTTTTTTGTAATATAAAAGAAGATATTATTTTCAGAGCAATCTGAGGATCTTAATAGTAGATGACCTAGAAACCCAATTTTCATGGTTTGGATATCATAAAAATATAACAATAAAATCCATTATTGTGAATAAAATTCAGTCTCGCATTTAAAAATGTTTAATAAATATATTTTGTTTTGACTTGCAGGAGTCAGGATTTAATACAACCGACGCGGATATGGATGGTACCTTAAAAAAATATTTTAATTACGCCATAAACAAATCTGGAACAAGCAAATCACCAGTAAACATGGATAAATAAGATCTGAGCTCCTACTTAAATTTTAAATATAATCACATTACATAAAAAACGTACAAAAATGAACAGTAGGTACAGTTTAATCAGATGAACTTAATAAATGCAGGGACTAAATGGATATGTGTACTTCTTATCCTGATAGATTTAAAACGAAACGCTACTATTAATTAAAATCCGGAATCACTAACATTAACGATACGAAATGGATAATACATATTTTGGATCCAAAGTCGATAAAATTTTCGATAAGAAAGCGATCAAAAAACGATAAGTTTCCGAGGTTTTTATTGGCATGTAAACTTATCACTTTCTTATCGCTTCTGCGTTGCGATTTGAGGGGAAATATGGTTAAATTGACGGAGGTAAAAACCTAAACGACCTATTTAATTGAACCAAAGTTTTTTTTATTCTGTATTAAATTCTCTTCTAAGTGAACTAGAAATATTCTTCAACAAGTTTATTTAAATAATTGTTATAGCACCTTAAAGTTGATTTTTTTTAAACACGTCTAACTTTTTTATTTTACATTTTCTGCCTGTTCACTTAGAAGAAAAGTTTTTAACAAATTTAATCCTTTTTTTGGTTTTGTGTTTCAGTAAAAAATGACAAGGTGAATCTTTCTCGTCGATTGAAGAAAACAGCGACATGACGCCCATGAAATCGGCTTAGAAATCAGTAATATATATTTTATTTTAATGTTTTTAATGTAAAAATATTTTTATTTCAATCAATCTTTCAAATAATTTGAAAAGAAGCACTAGGGAACATCCACATTTTGGTCCAGCGTCATCTAAGCACATCTCTAATTAAATTCCTCATCTAAAATATACAAAAGTATTATTTATTTCAATTAAAAATAAAATAAATTAACAAACTCACCATAAATCTATCATACGTACAATTATTTACGTTTCTATTGTCATCAAATGACATTTTCACGATATGACGTCAATTTGTGTCGCCACAGTCAAAGTTCAGTGTAATAGAACTTTGAGATCGAGTGTTACCAGGGCAACCCATCACGAAGCAGAGACGTCCCAAGTAGCCAGAATATGTGAACTTTGTCACATAATTGTTATATATAATGTGATTAGCAATATTGCTTCAACTAAATGTCACAAATTTTAAACATTCCTCTGACAGCCTTTTTGGGTCACTATTTGATGTAAACAGTGCCACAAGAATTGGTGGCCACAAATTGTACCAGAAAGAGAATGACATTTTATCGACATGAAATTGTTGCTGTCAGGTTATCGCCATTTTGGATCCTTTGGTTATTTTGTAGTGAACGCGAAAGTTGTTGTTAGTGGTTTTCGTTGTGTTTTTGGTGTTTGTGTTTAAAAAAAGTAACATTAAGTTAATAAAAAAACTATATTAAGCAGGCAATATAAATATAAAATAAATAATGCAAAAACTGTTAAAAATTTGTGTTAAACAAACAAATAAATTATAGGGCAGAGAAGAAATACTGTCAGCACCTAGTGATTTTTTATGTTTAGAGAACTTTAATAAAAAATTTGAAAACATAATTTTATACAAACATTTTATAAGAAATATATGGCTTTTGAATTGAAATAAGATTTTAATTTGGATCACTGAAACAAAATAAAAGCTGACATAAATGCCACCAAAATCACACACATTAACGACAAAAATAACACATTTCTTGGTTAAAAATGTCAAAAAATTGTCATCAATTTTTGTGATGATTTTGTCTCTTAATTTTGTCAAAAGATATTCAAACAAATTATGACAAAAGTACCGACAAAGTATGACAAATTTGTTGTAATGAATGTGACATTTGTTAGACGAAATGTGTAAATCCTGAAAACATTTCCTGGACATTTTTGTCACATGATTCTGTCGACAAATGACAAGTGTTTGTCGACAATTTGTCGTACAAATTTCACAAATGATTACTTGGGGTAGCGGTTCACGGCGGCTATAAAAAAGCGACGAGCCACAGCAGATTCACCTCATTCTTGGTTCAGAATTTACTCTGAACACATCCTCCACCAGAATTTAATCTGTTTCCTATCCTTTGTAAAAAATCTAATTTTTGCTTCCATCTAAGTAGGAATGTACTCCTGCTGCAGAAATTTACTTCTGCTTCATTCTATCCTTTATTTAAGCAGGAACTTAGTCCTGCTGCAGAACCGTACTTCTGCCTAATTATTTAATTCTACTACTGTTACCGTTCTTATACGTGCAGCACAGATAGAAACTTCTATTTTGCTTTGAATTAATTCATGAAGTTAATTGTGGATTCTCTTCTTTTTTTTTCACAAATAAAGGGAGCAAACCACTGTGGCGGTATTTTTTATTGAACTCCTGTTGAATTATTAAACTAATGAATTTTACTTGAATTATAATTTGTTGTTATATTGAATTTTAATTGTTATTTTAGACTAGTTTAAGAATTGATTGAATTTTTGTGATATAGTTTTAAGCATTATATACTGAATCTAAAATTTTATATTTTAATTTACAAAAGTTGAGTTATCCTTATAAACCGGTATCCCCCTTCGTTTGAGC
This sequence comes from Dioctria rufipes, assembly GCA_963924295.1. Taxonomy (NCBI): domain Eukaryota; kingdom Metazoa; phylum Arthropoda; class Insecta; order Diptera; family Asilidae; genus Dioctria; species Dioctria rufipes. The sequence continues at coordinate 50,963,428 of OZ002743.1, forward strand.
AGAGAGCTCACACGAAGGCTTAGAATATTCTAATTCAGGACACCCCCTTAACTCAACCATTGATAATAAAATGGTAATGCACTTATATAGAGAATCCGTCTCTCGGACTTGACAAACTGGAAAATTAAAATACAAAGAAATCAAAAAGATGCTACATTATGTAGATTGCAGAATTCTTAAGTTTGGTATCCCACAACTTAATGCAATTGTAATGTAGCAATTATACCATATAATAGCTCATAACCTGCACGATGCATTCCTCAGCACTTAAAACAAAAAAAGAAGAAAACTCGTCATAGATTCAATCAAACTCCTTACTTGCGGAAGTTTATACAATAAACTGTTAATGGTATCGCCTTCTGTAAATATAATTAATGATTACAACCGTAAATTACATGCCTTTTGTACCTACACGGACATGAAGTTTACACTAATATAAATTCTGATATGTACATATAGCCGAAAGTGGTGAGCAATACATATTGACATTGATAATTGGCACATCTAACGTATACATAGATGGTCTTGGATCTCCCATCTCCAGGAGACGCAAGTGTTATATTTCGATGAGTGCTATAAGTACATCGATATTGTCTAATGGATATATTAACAGTTATTTACATCACCAGCCCACCCCTTCTCGATAAGAGGCGTATAGATTATACAAACAACGCAACACCTGCAACTGTCGAGGCTCCTCTTCCTTGGATTGGAAATGAGCGCCAACCGGAAAGTTTACACATGCGAAATTGATTACACAGGAATATCTCATTATAATACTAAATTCTAACAATGCCGAAGTAATTCAGTCTGACACGCTTGATGTTTAATAAACATATTAAGATTCTATGCATACATAATGGACGGGACCGGTGTGTTTGCATAAAGTCCTCTCCGAATTAAACAACATTAGAACAACGCTAGGAACCACCTGATTTAACAGATTGGGAAGGGCGGAGGTGGCTAGCATTGCTACTACCGCAAAAGTCAGGTTATGTTGGTCTAGTAATTGCATTACAGGCGGATTCGCCTGACTTGTTTCGATCTAATGCATTATTGCTAAACATCACAATTTTCCACTTGGAAAAATAGTACAGGAGCTTTCTCTATATTGTATGCCCAGGAACTGAAGTAAGTATTCTGAGCAAATATTTTTAGTTTCAGTTTTTCATTTATTACTAATAAAAAAAAAGGTTTGAATTATTCTCAGAGTTGGAATATGTACAATTTCCGATATCTCTGGAATATTTTGCCCCGCCCTTTGACATAATTTCAACAATGCATTTGTAGATAGCAATTTTATTATTAACTAACTTTTCCCGTTCACGAGTCTTTCAGATCTTGCTTTATCTACTGTGCAATATTTTGTAAATTTTTACACAAATTACTCATTTATCGATAAAAATATTGCTCCTCATTCAATTACTGTGATGTATGTAATACAGGGCGTCCCGTAGAAATGATAGAAAATTTCAAAGAATTAAATTAGGGGAGCCCGGGGATAAGTGACAATCGATTTTTCTCCAGCTTTTTCATAAATCCCGCTGAATCGATTTCTTGAAGCTTTAAATATACCAATACCAAATAGGGACAATCAGGGACAAAATGTGATATAGATAATTACCGTCGGATATCTTTTTTGGGGCATAATGACGAAGGGCTCGGGGCATAATAACGAATTATGTTTAATTCATGAAATTACATAGTTTATTTTTATTAAAATATTTTATTATTAATTTATTACCATAATGAGTCTTCGCAGGAATATGGTTTTTATAATAAAATTATACATACTAAAATGAGGAACACCTAAAGTTTCGAATTCGAAAAATTGATTTCGGAAATTTTAGGATGGGGATTTCGACACCTATACGAGACACTTGCTCAGAAGGGTAGCTATTGTCTCAAATCTTCAAGTTGTCACTTACGTCCCGAATCAGGGCTAGGACTGATTAAATGGATTAAAAAATGCCGATGCTTCCAAGTTCAACTTTATTATAATTTTCAATTTTTCCCAAACGATGATTTGTTCACAGAATTTTATTCACTTACAACCTTTAATTCAACAAAACACTAGAAATTTTCTCATCAAATCGTTAAATAGTCAAATACTTAAAATATGAGTAATTTACAGAACAATAACCTTATGTTATCACAAATAGCTTATGCAGAAAGCACATAAATTTAAATGTAAATTATTTCGTGGTTAATTGATAACACCCCTTTAGTTGATGTGCAATTGTTGATAATGTTCATACTAAACTTCCCCACTGGCCCTTCACTCAAAATACAAATAAGTTAAACTAAAGGCCTCTGAGTAATCCCACAAAAATCTAGAAATCCAAAAAAAAAAAACTATCTATACAAAAAGAGAAAACAAATACTTAGTTTATTTATATTACCAATTGCTCCATGTGACAAAGTTTACTTGTGACAAAATCCACTTATGGCGAAATCCACTTGTGTTGCGGCAAACTCCACATTGATCGGCTTAAACCAATCTGAACTGATCATGCTCGAGATGTATACCTTTATAGCATTTCCCCCACCACACAAAACAAATTCGAAATCTAGTTCGGTGCTTTTGACCCAATTCGAAACTTCTGATTTTATGTGATGCTCGCATCAATCATTAATCATTAATCATCATCAGTCATCAGTTTGCTTAAATAATGCTTGATATCCGGATATGTTGTGCCTATATACATTCTCCCATTAGCTACTAGGTTAGGTTGGGTTTGGTAAGAATGCTGCCGGTAGACGACTAGTCTGCATTACTTAAACCTCTAGTGAGTCCACTGTGCCTCTATACCTGATGAAATAACTCTGGTATTTGTTCTGCTGCCATTAAGCAATTCCCTGGTCCTTTTCCTGTCATGTGCAGGACACAATTGTCTCAGGTATCCCTGCTGGTCCACCGGAGGCATGCCTTTTGGTAGGCGCGTCTGATGATTTCCTCTTTGAAAGCTCCGATTGGGATCCTGCTACTTCTGCGGAGCTATCCATTTCAGACCCCTTTTTGGCCAACTAATCAGCCATCTAATTGTTTGAGATATCCTTATAGCCAAGTACCCAGCATAGGGTCACCTTGTACCTTATAGTCAATTCCTCAATGCTGGTGTTGGATAACTGCACCAATTTTGATTTTACCAGCACAACATCTAGGCTGCATGATGGCTGCCTGGCTATCGGTATATATGCAGATGTGCCGTGAGGGTTCTCTGAACATAGATACCAATATTGCGGCCTGAAAAATCGGTGCGAACTCTGCCTGAAAAACACTGTATTTGTCAGGTAGTCTATAAGACTCGTGCCACTGGAGACCTCTGGAGTACACTCCAGCCCCTGTGCCCGCACTCGTCTTGGAACCATCCGTAAAAAAAGAAATTTCGGATGTTACGACCATCTCCTACCCATTCCATCATCATCATTGCATTGACACCCCCACCAAAAGTCACGATGGGTACTTGGTAGTATGTTTTATTCCTGCAATCACTACTGTCTATCTTCTGGAGTATATTAGGGTGCCGAAACCTCCTCTCCATTTCTCAACCCCCCGCCCTCAGCCTGAAGGATATTATCATATTATTATTTATATCATTCAACCATTTAATTTTAACTTGAAGCTCTTATTATGACTAGTTAGCTGTAAGGAATATCCAATCTCTTCTATAATAATTTTATTGTTTGTTTCAACCTATCATTAGGCTCTTTAATGTCGTAATACCCAGCGTTGTACGTAGCTTTGGGTGTGTAAAAAAGTGCTTTTTGATATGAATTGATTATGTTCCTTTTGGCTAATGCCATATAAGCTATATGTAAACCTGTAGAACTAAGAAAATATAAAAAAGAACTACTTACTACAATAAACATGTCTGTATTTAAATTATTTAAATATCGCAAATAAGTTGTTGGAAATAATACCTGATTATTTTCAAACGCTGTAAGTAGAGTATTAGCAGAAAAAGCTCATCTGTTTGATTCAGGAACATTCCCTCCAAGAGGTCATCCCCATCTTCAGGATACACCACTTCCAAATCATTTGATATGCACATATTGTGCAGTACACAGCACGTGTTAATTATTATCAATGCTACGATAGTGCGATAATGAAGAACATGATATTTCAAAAGGCATCGAAATCGTATCGTCAAAACTCCGTTTACTCACTCAATTCTGCTTCGCACTATAGTGTGCCGAGCATTAGGTACTCTCTGGTGGAGTTAAATGCGTCTATCGTTGTTGTGAACTTAATTTATTCTTTGAAAGGATATTAAAAGTAACCAAAACTAATAAAAAACTAAAAAAAAAAAAAATAAGAAAGAGCATGTAAGCAAACCAATTAGAATATACAGAAGGAGTGGGCTCTCATGAACAACGTTAATGACCTCGTTAATTGATCTGCTAACCGAGGTTTGGCTCATGGAAATATGTTTACTATCTCCAACAAGCTGTTGATAGCTCTCAAATTCAAAACACAAAAGGGTACATACCTACCCTAACAAGAGTCACAGCAAACGTTATAAATTATTCAACGCTCGAAGAGTTATTATCTTTTCTTGAATACCTGATCTAAAGGCATTTTCATATCAAAAACAAGAATCGAAAAAATGTAAACCGAAAAAATAAATTTATTCCTCTTTAAAACAAGATTTTTGCTCCCAGGATTAATAAAATCATGGGAAATAGGATAAACTAAGAATTTTACTGAGAAAATAGTATATTTATTTCAGACTTTTAAGCAAAACACAACATTTATGTTTTATCGGGCGAAAAAGCTTTTCGACCAAAAAGTTCGGCCGATAAAACATAAAAGTTGTGTCTTTCGTAATAATATGAAATAAATATACTATTTTATTAGTAAAATTTTTAGTTTATCCTATTTCCCATCATTTTATTAATCCTGGGAGCAAAAACTCTGTTTTAAATAGAGTTTTTCGGTTTACATTTTTCAGTTTTTGTTTTTCATGTGAAAATGCCTTGAGGTTCTCCTCTATGTAAACACACTTGTTAAAGAACGGTATCTATATAGTAGGCTCAGAGTGCTAATTGGATGGTTCAGCATAATCACCAGATCCTCTCAACAAAAGCTAGTTAAGTTAATTTCAATACCCAGTTAAAAACATTAGAATCTTCTGCTTACTTCCAACTTGAGATCTATTAAGAAGAATACAATAGCGGCATCTAACAATTTACTATCAAAGCTCTTAATCAATGTAAAGATTAGCATTCTTTTAGGCGCGCACGTTATATTCAGATATTCCAACCAAGATCATTAAATAATGTACTACGTCACGCATTAACAAGGCACGCAGAAATATGGCTTTTCAAGTAAATATAAAACCTAATTAAAATGTAAATAAAATCATTTATGTACTTATAAATCTTTCTGTATGAATATTGAGCAAATTATTAGATAAATAATATCAGTGTGCGTAGAGTCAATAATCAGTGCAACACGAAGTCTTTTTTATGCATAGTCAGCTTTCCGATGAACTGCTATACATTATGAATAAGCACTAAAGTTTACCCGATACTGACGAATAAATTGAAAGCTTTTTCTGGTTCTCGTAATGCGCATGACTTACTTTTAGAGAAGCGAAACTGCTTATTATGAAAATTGCGAGCGAAGTTATTATCAGGGGATGTAGCTCAGTGGTAGAGCGTTCGCTTTGCATGTGAAAGGCCCCGGGTTCGATCCCCGGCATCTCCAATTTTTTTGATAAATTTCGCTTTCTTTTAAAATTAATTAATCGTGTGAATAAGGATTGGAAATTTTCTCTTTTTTTTATACAAAAAAATAAACCTGAAATAATCTCCGCTTTTATAAGAAAATATTAATTTCCTTAACAATGTTTTTTAACTAAAAATATAATTTAAAGGATCTTGGGAAAAACTCAGAGCAGGTGTTTTAAATCAGTGGCACTTCAGTCAACAGGTAAAAAGAAACATTTGTGCTCATCACATCATGGTCGGGTGTAAATAATTAAAGTGGGTTGGCACTAGACTTTTTCCATAAAAAATTAGATGCTTTACAGACAGACAATCGTAAAGAACTGCTTGCGTAGATATTTCTGCAGCTTCAATTCAAAATATTACTGTAATTTCACACATTTTATTTAATGATTCGATATACTTTTTATAATGTGGCTTGCCTTCTCCGGCGGTCGTCAGCCATGGAGCTCATCTATAACAACGAATTGAATAAGAGTGTGAGTATTTAATATATACTTAGTGATTTCAAGACTACGGCTACAATCTTCTATCTTTATTTGATCCTTTTTTATTATTATTATTTACTCGATGTTTCCGGCCTTGATTAGTACCCTTCTTCAGGATTTAACTACCTAGAAATATAAGAAGACATAGTATCAAGTATAATTAAATAATTTTGTGCTTTTACCTTTTTTCTTGATGTGATAATTTTTTTATTTCTTTTAAGATATTATTAAAACATATTTCACAAAAATACACATTAAAAATATAGTAAAAACATTAACTGAACTTATAAATAAATAATTTAAACAAATAAATAAGTAAAATAAAAATAACAATAAAATTTAGACTACTATTTACTTTAAAGGACCATAGACGAATGGTGTGCGAAGTTCTTTGTCATGTTGTGATGTCAAGTTACAGTTTTCTTAGTATGTGTTGGTAATATTTATTTATTAAATCTTGTCTTGTCTTAAATTAGTTAGACCCTTTTTTCCATGTAGATGTGGCATGCTTCTTTGAATTAGCGTTTTGTTTGTTTTTCTCTACATATTATTAACAATTTTGAAAGTTATTTTATCCTCAGATTTATCAAAAAATTAACAAACCAAACTTATTCCCAATTCAATTCTTACAAAAGTGGACAACCACGTACATAATTTTGACAGAAGATATATCATCGTTTAATGGTTTATTAAATTTATTCTATTATTTGTGTTGTAAATTAAAAATAGAAAAATTTCAACGAATAAATTAAAAAAGATTATTAAAGTTGCATGTGTGGCCGTTTTGGCTAATGAAGATAAAAAAACAGAACCCACATTGAAGAAGAGGTGTGTCCAAGAGCTATATAAAACTCAGCCGGAATTGGGTTTCTATGCGGAAGCTTTTTTTTTGTATAACACGGTGACATGTTACCACTTCAATAAACTTTTCTTCCATTTTTTATTCAACCAACTTTGATAATTTCCACGGCATTATTATTTACTGATATTTTTAATCTATCAAGTCATAAATATGATTGCAATGAACATATAACAATAAATATGACCGCAACCCAAAATCATAATTTTGCTAAACGCACCCAAAACGTGCGACAAATTTCAATTTTCATTTAAGTTCGACGACAACGTCGAACGATGTCGTCAGGATTGTATTTTATATCATTCATTGCCATGTTATTAGAACCCAATTGACAGCGGTTTTTACAGCGTTTTTGTCGTGTCGCTCACATTGTGTTTTAGCCTTAATCCTTACTTTTATTGATGATAGTTTCGATTCTGGATGACATGCATTCCCTATTGGGAGCCTACTTTCCTAGCACTGTGTGTGAATTTCCCACTACTTTAATACTACTGACTACCTTACATTATTGTTGATAATTTTAGTTCACACAGACTTTAAGGGGAGGTTCATGCATTGGATAATATTCATATTATTCTATCACAATTTATTTAAACTACTTATAAATATAGTGCTAGCAATTAGTAATAATTCTATCTAGATATTCGAAATTAACTGATAGATACTCACAGTATTTAATATTCACTTGAACTGTCTGCACCATTTGTAAACACTAGAATAAGGATATCATTCAGGCTCAGCCAACAAATCTCATATTTACGATTACATGCACTTAAAGGATAGCAATGTTTTACGATGGGTCAGATTTCTTAGTTGTCACTCTATTTTAATATAGGCTAAATTTCAAAGGAATTTCACAAGGTTGAATTTAATTATCTTACCTCTGAGAATCGTTAAGTATAAATTACTAATATGATAATATACTATATATAATAATATAGCATACTTCATTCTTTCGGGACTATTTTTTGTTGCGTTTGCTATTCTGTTTAATTAAATTGTTGTTTTGCAACTTTCAACGTCTTCTTTACTTCTCTTCATTCAATTTCTTCGAATTGGGCACTTTTTAAAATATCTGCGGAAACAAATTATTATTTAATGATATTAGTACTTAACGTCTTACCAAAGAAGCTTTTATTTAAATTTTTATTGTTGTTTACATTCTCTATTTCCTTGACAAAAATGTCTTTTACTGTAATACCACAAATATTTTTATTTTTTCTCGGCATACGTTTACTCACTCACTCATTCACTCAAATAATTTAAAAGTTGGTTAACCAAGACTAAGTCTCCTAATGCTTCTAATTAGACTATTAACTTATATTTTTCACTTCGACAACATTACTTCAAACTAGGATAGTTCGGTTTTGTTTCACAAAACCTATTCGACTAATCGAAACGCACACATTATCGAGGGAAGATTCGAAAATTTATTTCTAATCAAAACTGTAACGCTTACTGGTCCGGTTATTTGCCTGCAAAGTTCTGTTCCTATATCGTTTCACCATATTCGTATTGGAATCGATTTTAAAATTCATTCAATAGAAATAGAACCTATTTGTATTTCTGGGTAATAATATACAAAGGGAAGTAGAACAGCCAGTAATATCTCGCTAGAATATAAAATGAACGGCCTCTAGTTAATGCCGTAACAAGCCATCAATGCTTCACTCCAATATAAAATTAACGATGCCTGCCTGGGCCTGATGTAGAAGGAAGGCTGCAATTTTTTCTTAGAAATTTACTGGAAAGTTTTTCTTTAGAATTGTTACGCATTATTCGATTCTGACAACTGGTTCTGGGCCACTAACAATATTTATGACTATACACTATAGACGCGTAGATGAGCAATATGCATTCATTTCTTCTTAGAAATTTACAGAAAATGTTTCGGTAGAATTTTTATTCAATCTGGTGGCCGACTGGAGTTATTAAGTCGGCCTCCACAAATGCATAACAATTCTAAGGAAAAAATGTCCAGTAAATTTCTAAGAAAAAGTTGCGGCCTTCCTTCTACTTCAGGGGCCCTATTCTTGAATTACGAATGGTTTTTTCGAATTCGTTATATAACGAATGGTTGATAACGAATCGAATGCCCCGTTCGTATTCTTGAACCTCTTCGTTATAAAGTCGAAGTGGTGAAAAAGTTTTTCAACATAACGAGTGTGGTAGGATTAAATCTGTCAATTTAGAAATTGAATATTGTCAACTGTTTCATGTTTTAAAATATAGTTTGTAAAAAACTGGCCTTCAGTGAAATGTCATTATTGTTTGTGTCTGAAATTGTTGAAGAATCTATGGAAAATGAATTACGTCGATCGTTAATCAATTTCTGCACCCTTAATTCATCGCTGGATAGGAGAAATATTTCGCAGGAGGACCTCCACCAGTGCCATGCAAATGTTTTTTGTCGCCGCAGATTTTCATTTCACCACACATTTTAAATCCTGCCCACTCTGGAAATTTTCTATTAGCTTTGTTTTGAATATAATATCATTAAAAAAATTAATACGAATTTTCCAGTATGGGGTATGGAATTTAATACTGATGTTAGCTTTTGCCACAATTCCATGGCGTCTTTTGAACTGAAAGAGTATTTACCAAATTTCAGTTTCCAGTCGTTTCCGTCGTCATTAATTTTTATTTTAGACAAAAATAATATTCAAGGGATCTTGAAAAAGGTGAATTCGCAGAAAATGTGTCTTAAATTAATAAATAGCACTTGAATGTTTATTGAAAAATTGAGCATTCCATTTTATGACGGTAAGATCTGCCGGCACCAAAGCAGTGTCATTGTCTGCCTGGTGTAATTGAAAATTAAAATGTTCGGCGCCAGACCTTTTCAAGATCCTTGAGGTATCGTAAATACCTGCATGAGTAGTTAGTGATTTGTGCATGTAGGTACATAGGATAATAAGGAGGTAAGATACTTTCTGGTTCCGCACAGATCATTCATTCGAAAAGGTGCTGTGATCTGGGATGGAAGTGATTTATTTAAAAATTATCAAAGATATAAAGTTCAAGAATATTTTCAAAGTTGAAGTGTCATTTTAATAACGACTTAATTGTTGAAATTGATAGGGAGAATAAAAGAAAAAAAAAGGTGAGTTATCTACTCACTGAGTGAAATGTGGTAATTTGTGTAGTGTAGTTTATTGTTAATTAAAAATGAATTAAGTTATTGCCAAAATGCATTTAGTTGTAGCATAGAAGTGTTTCGTTTTGTGGGTCAAGACAGTAGGGTTTGGCTCTCCTCCCGACTGTCTTTAAGGATGGCTCCCCTTGCACCATATAAACCGCGGATGGCTCTCCTCCCCGTGTTTATGGAGACGGTGCTCCTCTCCACCCTGCGACGATTTCATGGTTTTAGTTTTGTTACAAGTCTCCCTTGACAGTGCGACTCGCGAAACAAGCACTCACTTAGATAATTCTATAGTAGACAATACATAGTAGAAATGTATAGAAAAGTAGTGAAATAATAGGCACTCACCTATTGTTTTAATATTTACAGGTACGGCAGTCCACCACGCGTGTATATAGCTCCGGGACCCTTGGCCTGATAAATCTTGTGGTGTGAACGAGAAGAAAAAAAAATATATAAGGTGTAGCTGTAAATCGTCGTAATGTTTTGTTTGTCCCAAACTTCTTCTTCTCGGAAATAAATTATTATTTCGTTATCGTTCTTGTTTTGTGTTTTTTTTTTGTTTTATTTACATATTCATATGTTACACGAGCCTTTCTCTAAAAACTCAATTATAGATTTTAGGAATTCTCCCATATTGTGGGAATTTCTGGCCTGAAAAAATTTAAAAAGGGAGAAGGTTATAATAATTTCGTCTCCCCGTAAAAAATTATAGAAAACCATCATACATCGGAAATTCAGAAAATATTTCCTTAAAATTGACACAAACGACGAATACGGTTGTAATAAGCAGCAGAAGCACGTACTATTCATATATTACAGGATTACAACAACAACTACTTGGGTCACAACTTTACTAACAGCTCTACATTTTAGTAAGCACGTGCTTCTGCAAAATGCACGGGAATATTGTATTAGAGTAAAGTCTCAAAACTCCACTTGAAATGAAATGCATTTTTTGTCAGTTTTTTTACTGTATGTAATCTGTGTTTTCACATTTTCGTCCTTATTTATAATAAATCCAAAGAAAGTTGAATTTCAATTTAATTTTGAATCTTGTTTCTATATTTCTTTATTTACGTCACAGGAGATAAAAATCTCGAAAAATAAATCTAAAGATACAATTTACACTTATTCTAAAATCTAAAAAAGTTACCAAGGACGTAGATAAATTTAATTCGAATTAACTTTAGTCGTAGAGTAAAGAAATCTATAGAGACCAAAAATATGTGGCGGAAATTCTCACAGATATTGCTCCTATTGTCCCTTATGCACTTGCGTGTATTCTCTGCCATGAAGCCTTGAAAGTTCTTTAACATAAAGAAACACTTCATACGAAACTTGTTCATGAAAATGTATTTAAATCTGTCTTTCTAATGAAAATATTTTTGCGTTGCTTTTTTTCTTTTGTGATGACTGGAGAGCTGATGTACTGCATCGACTTCGATCGAAGAACAACAATAGCAAGTAATACTAAAAATTGTTGTTGCGATTTTGCACTTCTGAGTATAAAGAAATTTTCCTGGGCCATACATTCTTAGTTACGCCACTGATACCACGAGAAATATTTTCGTATATTCCACACAATTGCACGATCATAATTTATCCCAGGTTTTTCTGTTTAAAATTTTCAAAATGCCAGTTACTTTCGGTCCCTGGTTTTTCGTTCTCAAATAAAAAAAAAAATGTTTCAGATGTTACAATGAGAGTTGACTTTCTATGAAAATTAGGTTTTCTGTTGAACACAAACATAAAAATACCAAGGTATATGGAAGACGGTATTTCCATTAATATTTTGGCACACATTAACAGCTGATAGCTTGTGACGTAATTCTATGACTAATATATATGCATACATTTTTATAGGAAAGACAAAGAGAGGTGAGAGAGTATTGTGTTCTCTGTACCGTACTTTCCTATACATTTCACGATATTACGTCACCTAATGGTGGAACATGGTTCGTAATGGGAATACCTTGCATTCTATTTTCCTTGTAGAAATGCATAAGTTTATAAGTTTAAAGACTGTTGAACGTTGGTAATGTTTTATTTTGATAAATAAAAGTAAATTTTGTTTAGAAAATTCGGTGAATTAATTTTTAGCATTTTGGAATCTCCTACTCACTTTTTTCATTGCAATGGATATATCAGCAAATTGCCTAAGGTCCAAGTTTTATAAACAACTTTAAAACAGGCGACTTATTTCTAATATATTTATAACAATGAAACTCCAAAAAACTGCTTAGATCGCTTAAAAACAATTCGATAGTGAAAGGGTTAATGATGCTAACTTCTATCCAATTATTTTGGATTCATACTTGTTTTTATTAATTTTACTATGATTTTATTTTCCGGCGTATGTATATCAACCTAAAATTAGTATAAAATCAAAAGCTACACCAATAACATCACGAGACTTTTTTTTTGCATAATTATTCAAAGAAAAGCAACAAAGCAATATTGATAAGCATTGACTGCTTCAGATAGTACCGTACAATTCACAGATGTACTTCGAGTCGATCTCTTCTGCAGCCAGTCTCGTTTTCAATTATTATTTGTACACAAATCCAGCTAACGATATACCTATGCACACCAATTAATATATCTATACACCCACATTATTAAAGAAATCCAATATTATTCTCTGGCAACGGGCTCATTTGCACCTAACTGGTTGACAACGTAAGCAATTAAGAGAGCTCAGGTGCAAGTACGTTTTCAAGCTCTTATTCGAATACCCTCATCGCCAGATTAATTAAATCCAAGCGAATCTGTGTGTGGGTGTGTGCGTTCCGAAGCTTCATTGTTTACCTATTTACAAGTTGAGTGTCGCATATGTTTTCGATCGCTTTCACCGTGACACAAAATAGAAGTTGCCATCAAGGAGGGAATCACCTGGTTGTGTACTTACAATACAATGCATATATGTATGTATGGCTTATACATATATATCAGTCCATGATTCCGTCTTAAAGGTTTTTATGGCTAGCAAAATTATAAACTTTAAGAAAAAAAACTTCTGTTGACAGCGGTGGGATTCGAACCCACGCCCTTTCGGACTGGTGCCTAAAACCAGCGCCTTAGACCGCTCGGCCACGCTGCCTGTTAAGCTAAGTCGGTTCAAGAAAATATTTCTTCAAAATTAAGTTATTTTAAGCCAGACTATTTTGTATTTTGTGATAACACATAACTCTGAAAGCTTTTAGGCTGCCCAAAATACGAGATTAATTTGAAATCAAAAGTGAAATTTTAATTCAATTTAGAAAGTGAGTAAGATCAGGCAGCTCCTTCGTAGGGTTGCCACACAAAGTGTTCATTATTTTACTTGTTAACTCCTATTATGGAGGAATACTCTTCTGAAAGTGCAATACCGCGTTTAACTGTTTTTACTCAACTCAATGCATACAAAAATTTCCTAAGACAATTTTTATGACTAAATTGCTAAATTTTCCTACCAAGTTGAAGCTACACGGCCAGGGTCTTTGTCCTCCAGGCAAAGAATAACTAAATAATAAACGAAAGGACACGCAAGAGTGTTCCGATTGTTTTCCATTTAAATGTACACGGCGAGAAAGGAAGGAAGGAAGAGAAAAAAATAAAAAAATATCAAACCCTCTTTGAACATTTTACGAATAAGACCAAAAATGTGAAAGCGAAATGGAATGGCAAATGATTTATTTTCGTAAATAAGAGAGAATGGGCGGAGTTTTCTGATTTTACGCTCATAAAATGTTCCCGCGTTTTTATGAAAACACGATTTTCAGAAATTGTCCCAATGTTTTTCGCAGGAATTCTAATGTTTGTTAGTGTAATCCTATGATATGTGAACAGCACGTTTTTCTGTTTACATTTGTTTTGCTCGAAAGAGATTAAGTGGGGGAATCTCATGCTGGATTCGGGGAATTTTATTTGACAGAAATTTTACATCTCCTTTTAGTGCGTTGTTCATTGCGAAATTTATCTTTTTCTTGCCAATTGGAGGTAGGGTTACCCAATGTACATTATTATGAATAGTTTGAAGAGATTTTGAGGGATTTAATAAGATTTTGTCGTTCGGGTAATCCTACGTTATCTCGATTTTTGTTTTTAACTTGTTATCTCAGTCGCACTACAATAATGCATAGCCAAGTTCTTTTTCCCCATTCACGCAAAAGACAAAAGTATATGAGATTACCTCCTTCGGTCTAAAAAACACGGAAAATTTCCAATTTTGTTCGCCTCTGTCTCTACTTATATTTATTTATACTTTGCTCTAGGGCAGGGACAAGTTTTTCTCATTCTCTGGAGACGCAAAGACACATATCCCTACAAAAAACCTGCCTTCTCAAGAACCGCTAGTAGTATTTTTCATATGTCTTTGGCAACGTAAGCTCTTGCTTTTACAGTGGCTTCCTAGTTTTTAGTTCTCTACCGACTGCTGATGCGGAAGGTATGATTACTTCTTTTGTTTTATGTCGGAATATGTATGGAGTGTCGACGGGATGGCGCATCTGTTGCTAGGTAAGTATTTCGATTTGTAAGGAGTCCGAATTTTTAGTGAAATACGGTTCAGGTACCTAGTAGCAGCGAGATTAGGGAAACAATAAATGGAAGTCATACAAATTTTGTGAATATAGTGAGTAGAATTTTAGAAAGGCATGTGATGGTGACATATCAGATTTTGAAATCTATACAAATCTAAATAAATTTATGCCCACAAAACGGTAAGAGTACCTACACCTTGCAGGTTTCCTGAAGCCAACAATTTTGAATGTGCTTTTCTGAATTTCAGGTGTAATGGATCCTAATCCAATGAAATTAATTAATTTTTCCCAAACTTTTTATTATTTTATTTCTTTTATTTTTCTCTATTTAAATTGTTATACTTTTTATGAACTTTTGAGGTATAATAGTATTATATAAAAGCTCCTAAGTTAAAGCCGAAAGGTTACAACAAGTTAAATGAATTATTATTTTTAGTTCCCATTTGGTAATAACACACATTTAAATTTCTTTATTTTCGTTATTACTTATTACTAATTTTAAAGCAAATTTAAATCACGGTTCGTGCGACCGCTCCTCTGTATTAATGTGACAGTTTTATGCTTCAGTAGTTAAGGGTATTCATTTTGGAGACGCAAATAATCTCTAAACAGACCAAATCTCCACAGACTGTTTTTGTCTCCCATCTCCCATGTATTTCAAACCAAACGGGTCTCCATGTTCGATTTTCGGTCTCCCAAGTTTGTACATATTTCGTCTCCAGGTCTTCGGAGACTATTTGTGTGTACTGATCTATCCAGTTAACCTGTACTCAGAGAGAAAAAAGAATAGAATGAAGTGGATCGCCAAATGATGGGAGACGAATTTTCATCATAATGTCCACGATCAAATTTAGAGCATCTGTAACATTGATGTTAGTGTCTAGTTTCTACTACTGAAATAAGACTTTGCTCAATAAGAATTCTCCTCGTAGTTTTTATTCTTTAATAACACTTGTTCTATATTGAACATAGGTAAATATGGTGGAAGAAATTGAAGTAGTAGATTATTATCGGTGGCAACAACCTCCACGACTAGCATTCGTTGCATCTCCTTCATCTCATGATATATAAAATTTTACTTATTAAGCTCTCTAAGGAATGATCAAACTTTACAATAACTTTGTAATGTATAATACTTAATTGTTGATTACTGCTATTAAAGTATTATTACGCCCAACAACTGCAGAAATAACAACACTAGCTGTTGTGATTAGTCGCGAACGAACTTATTAGCGCCATAAATAAAGGTTGAACCCGAATTCATCTATAGAAATGACCTATGCTCTATTACTTCGAGCGTTTCTTCAAAACTACATAACACATTTTTTCACCGTACAATCGTAGTAGCAATCCTTTATCCACAGTAGACTTACCACCTTTATTCAGATGATAATTGGCTTTGTCTTATCGTAATTCCAAGATTATTTTAGATGTGGATACTCTTCAACATTACTCAAAACATTTTCAGTTAATTTCCTTGGTCGAAATCCTCGCGGTTTCAGTTGAAGTGTCACTTTTCTATTGTTTTCCGATGCCCTAATAAAAGCGTTCACTGAATTTAGATTTATTCTCACAATTTCAGTAAATTGCTTCAATGTTTTGCCCTCTTCCTACAGTTCGATATCTTTCACGTAACTCATTTTAATATAATTTTAATGATTCGCAGATAATAATTTCACGTAAGAAGCTTAAAAACTCTCTTATTACTGCTGCAACAATAATTTACAATTGATGCATAAAACAGTTGCAAATCATACCTAACTGGTTTTTATTATATACATATAAGTAACGTACCTATAAAAGCAAGCTTGTTGTTGTTTTTAACACAAAAATGTCAATTGGAGTATTTACTATTCATGAATCTGTAAAAACAAAAACGAATAAAAGAGATAATTTCTAGGTTGATTGAATTATGAATTTACTTTCATTGTTTGTGGATTTTGTTTACATTGGAAAAACTTAACACTTTCTGAAAAAGTTTTAATTAAATTTGAAAATATATTTCCAAATAAGCCCTCAAGCAAGCATTTCAAGAGCTCCTGTCCCTTTACTGGTGACTCAGTACAGTAAATCACTTCGAACCTTTTTTTACTACTCTTCATTTATGTTTTTTTTTTTTTTTTTCTGTATAATCTTTTATATGTAAGTGCTTACATTTAATAAATACCGTGGTTCTAGATTAAAGCATTATGGCGTCACTCAATATATACGCCACACATTGCCTATTATCAACTATGCTGACATTTGTATACTGCCACTTCGATATTAATTGAGTCGTAGGAAATTAAATAGCACATTTAATTCATGTGACTGGAATGTCTTTAGCATTGGAAGATATCAGCATATCTCCGAGTATTCGAGGAAAATTCTCGGTTGAACTTTTAATAACTACCATATCTTAAAGGTGAATGCCCATTTTAGGCCTCCAGACATGAGAGATGTCTTAAACGATGCATTATGATACTAACAATGATTCTTTCAATAAAGTAGGGGAAAGTTGGGGGGGGGTCAAAATCTAATCTCGTACATTGTGGAAAACCTAGTACACAATCGAATTCCTTAGGTCCTGAGAAGAAGTTTGAGTACCCACACTCCTACACTTGGAAGCTTAAACCATCCCAATAATCACTGTTTTAGTATTTCTAGATGATTACTAGATTTTTCGCACTTTAGACCGGCTCTAACTCGGTAGAGTTATGTCCGATCAGAAAGCGGGTTTCACTATTCATCTCAGCTAATTATCAACTACAACTCGTAGAAGAATTTTTTCTCTGCATACTTTTAGAGTGGGGGTAGTTCCAATACCGCATGTTGTATATTAAATCAAAGGTCTCTCCGAGTACTATCGGTTGGTGTACTTTTTTCCCAATTCAGAAAACTTTCTCGGGACGTTCTTGCCGCCAGAAAACCCATTTTCATGCGCTTGTGTCACATACAATCCAGTTACTATATTTCGCATATATTTTTGTAGTTTTTTCTTCCATGGCCATTAGTGCTCTGTTGTAAACATTTTTCTCATAGGAAGTCAATTTCCGCGACGCACCAATTCCGCGCAATTACGAGAATTAGAAACGTCCACTTTTTCACCCAAGAAAATCATTCAAGCTACATCCGATCACCAAAGCTTTCCCTCGCTGAAATAAACATTGTCAATAAAATATGTTCCTTTTTTTTTTAGTACCTAATAATTTAATTTCTATTTTGTGTATTTATTTTCTGTATATTTCATTTTATAATACTTAACTATTTTTACATTATTTTTATTTATTTTTTATTTTTTTATTTTTCTCTCTTCTCATTGCTTTTAAATGAAAAGATATGTTTTCTTTCTTATTGTATTCACTTTCTAGTAGTTAATATTCTTCCTTATAGTGTAAATGACATATTTTTTTGTTTAATTAGTTAAAGTATAAACATATTTATATTTTTAGGAGTACAGAAGAAGTAGGAAAAGGATCTATATAAGGAAATAATAGAAATATAAGAATTGTAAGTATAAGAAGAAGAAGTTATCATTAATAAATAAAGTTCACAAAGCAATAATAATGTTTACGAAAACAAGAACAATTTATAAAGTAACTATAGGTAAAGTAAAATTACGTCAAAATGTAAAGTAAAGAAAAATAATAATTACTACATTCACTATAATATCCTAGTTTTAATTAATTATTTAAATGCCTTGACATGACAGAACCAACTCTTTGGATATTAGTAAGAAAATTTGTTCCATAAACGTGCTATCTGAGCAAAGTGGGTATCTTCCATTACAGACTGGTAAAATCGAGGAGTAGGAATATTACAAATGTGATGAGAAACTGTCGGATGAAATAACTCCCAGAGATAAGCTATCCTACCTGTATTTAATATCTTATAAAAATATATCAATGCGCTCCGCTTCAGATACGAAATAAAATGAAATGAAATATTGTCAAACTTTGAAAGCTAAATCTAAAATAGACGAAATCGTTCAACGCTACTTTACGTACGCATATACTATTAAAAGTAAATAATGGCAAAATCAACGTCTTTACCAACTTCATTTCACGGATCTAATCTTTCTCAGTTCAGAGAAGACCAGCTGACAACCATAGACCTCGAAGCCCACAGTAAACTTTACCAATTCACTTTGCTAACATAATCCGAGCACTTCATATCCTGACGTAAAGTTATTTCCATAGAAGTAATATTACTGGATACAGGTTTTGGAATATAATTTAACAGTACTGGAAGAACATTATCCCGATCAAAATTTCAAAATTCTAGACTATTTGACACTCAACCATTCGTGAATTCTTTTCAGATTATTATTGATTCCCTCAGCACAATCCTCAACTCTAAATTCAATCCTCCTTTAAAAACCAGCACTACATTCGCCACCAGTGGTAGGCTCAACCGATAGGAAGTGATAGTACGCCTCTAGGCAAACAATACATTGTATAGCAGGGGGAGGACCATTTCGGAGTTATAGGGTGATTAAAAACATATGCTATTTCTTAACAATTACAGTGTTAAGACCTCATTAGAGATAGAAACCCATGGCCTTTCCAATAACTGCTCAATCAGCTCCATGCTCTTCTCCTCTCCTGAATTATGGCACTTTAGAATAGTCCGATTTTATTTATTTTTTTTTTTTATTATTACTTTGACCGATACAGAGCATTTCGGGGAAACTAGCATATTTCTTAATCACCCTGTAACTAGAAAACAGTTGAAATATCCCCCCTTCTTGCTATAACTACAATATATTGCTTGCCTAGGTAAGTACTATCACCTCCTGTTCTTTGGACCTCTCACAGGTAAACACCCTGTATAGCAACCAACTGCAAAAATCCATTTTGCCAGCTAAAACAAGCTATTAAAAAAAAAACAATTCTGATAATTTAGTACAAAAAGTCTCATTAGAAGATAATACAAAAAAAAACAATAGTTTCGTTCACCCTCAACTTCCAAAAACACAACTTCATTTGAGTATTTCCTAAATTCCCCACAAGAGACTGTCTCTTATCACCTTGAAAGTGATAATCCTTTCAACAACAGTTAATTTGAATTCAAGATTCTCATTACGACAATCAGCTATATTTCTAGCAAACTAATGATTCCGACAGCCGACTACATACACAGATTGAGAGTGCATCATCTCATTATAGTGAATTGCTTTACCCAAATCAGAGTCATTCACTGCAATTCCCACTTTTATGGCATGGCAGAGCAAGAGACAATATTGATGAGTACGGTGCTGCTGCTGCTCCTTTTTCCTGTTTGCAAATCTCCTAATTATGCTGGTCATTTACTTTTATTGGCCATCTCAACACGAAAAAGGACAATTCCTAATTAACTTGATGCGATATGCTACGGTAATTTCCATGATGATGGGAGCTGAAATTAAGCGACGCAATTCGAAATGTGTGATCCTGATAAAATCTGATTGAATTTGTGGCAAACGTATCATCATGGATTAAGATAAGAACAATTGTCAGGACTATTTGAGGTGAGTTATGTATATAACAGTAGTAATAATCGTGAAAAGGATTCTGTCTATATATTTAATCTTGAATCTATAATCACCTGTTTTTGTGCATACATACTATGTACATCCATCCGAAATATGTATGTTCGTGGAACAAACTATTTTGAGTAAATTTCTAACTTGTGTTCATCTATCTTGTGCTAAACTGAAGTAATTAATGGACAATTGTCAAAGGGTTGACATTCCAATTAACGCTAATTAAAAGACGTCTTAAGTCAAGTTTCTTAGCGCCGCTTCATGGGGAGAAAGTTGTCACCCCGAGAATTAATGAAGTCTTCTGCAGTCTCTAGAGATTTTCTGGAGCACGTTTTATTTGGATTAGAGAGAATCAGCAACCGTAGAATTTTCATTAAAATTCTTAAAACATCGAAATCATTAATTTTCCAGACGGTGTTTTTTGATACACGGGGAAAATTGTTTACTTTTATTATCTTCTTGTTTTTTTTTAGTTTAAAATGTAAAAGAAGAGAAAATTGCTACAATCCTTATATCCTCGTAAAAGTATGCTCGATGGACTATAAAAGTCTAATTTGTTGGGATCCTTATAGCTGTTATCCATATTGAGCTGCCGCATTCAAACAAATAACCAAACCTCGTAGAGCTCTTGCAATGGGCTGTAATGCTGCTGTAAGTGCCACGGTCTTACCTAGTTTTGGAGCTTATATCCATAATCGAAATTTTGAAAATAACCCATGCGTTGGATTTAATAATAGGCATGCGAAAAATATTCCTACCATGCGAAAGAGTTCTACACTTCCGTAGAACTTCAGTCGATGAGGGCTTTCAAGAACCTCATAAGATAGTGGGAAGCCAGGCCAGTACATGTCGTGATGTGCTACTACTACTAATACGCTTCACGAAGTCTGGGGTAGTAGCATCAATAATCTAGTACTAATAAATTATAAATTGAAGCCAATCTTGCTACCTTTTTCATATTTTGCATATACCATATGACTACCAGGTGGGTAAAGAATCAAACAAGCCACAATGCTCCTCTGACCATATAAACTTAGTTGATAAAATATTGACGACTCTTTTAGATCTACCTTATAAAGGAAAGCATAACTAAATGGGTACTTATAAAATAGAATTGGGGTGTATACTAAGAGGATTTTCGAGCTTACTCGGGCTCTCGAGGTTATCCTCAATATACAATCCGTGCAGATACATATCAAGAAAGGGGCATCAATCTCAGCGCTGATCAATCCATCAAAGCTGGATTCACGCTGGAGCAAGGGTTCCATCGTTGAAATCGTGCAATCCATCGCTCGTGTTTTTGGTAGGAACAGCGCCCTCCTTCTAGAAAATATAATAAAAAGCAAATTTAAATCGATAATTTCATCTAGGACAGATTGGACGTCGCACTCCGTGCTTCAATCATTAACAAACCTTATTGCTTACACAGACGGGTCCAAAACTGAAGAAAATACCGGAGCAGGTATTTTTTGTGAGGAGCCTCATATGGAAATCACCCCACACCTTGAAAGCCATGCCACGGTCTTTCGGGCTGAAGTCAAGGCTATTCCTGAAGCGGGAAGGTACCTCCTCAACGCAGATACGGCGAACAAGGAGATTGCCATCTGCTCGGCGGATAGCCAAACAGCAGTAAAGGCCTTGTCACAACTTTTCGTAACCTTCAAGTTAGTACTGGAGCGCAAAACCACCTTAAATTCTCTGTCGCTGAATAACAGGGTATTCGCTGTATGGGTGCCAGGTCATAACGATATCAGCGGGAATGAAAGGGCGGATGAGCTCGCTCGTATTAGTGCAACCTCGGAGGAATCTTCCTCTAGAATCGGGATTGCACCAAACATTCTTGCAACTAAAAGTTCAGCTTGGGTTGGATGATCCCACGGGCAGAACTACTAAGGATCTGTGGGGTAAACCTAACCCAAATCTGACGAAAAAGATACTGGAACTGGGCAAGCCAACTCTGAGAACACTGGTGTCAATTCTCACTGGGCACTCTTTTGTCAGGATTCACCTACACACGATGAGACTTGTTGATGATTCTATATGTAGAGGATGCGGAGAAAAACCCGAAATGGTGACTCACTTCTTGTGTCACTGCCCGGGTCTCTCTGGAAAGCGCTACGTATTCCTTGGTTCGACCATCCTGGAGAAACTGCACCAGGCAGGCAGGGAGGGTTGGGGCCAATTCTGAATTTTGTTAAGGCGTCCACCTGGGACCTAAGAGCTATTGCTCATAGGTCTGGAGGGTAAACAATGGGCCTTACTGTGGCCTAAGTTCCAGAGTCTTCCCCCCGGAGGACTCAACCTATTTTCAATCCATCCATCCAAGAGGATGTTTGCATCCCATATTGTGTGTCGCCGCTGAATGTAGAGCTTGCTGTGGACACTATAATTGGCGTAATTTAAATTTCTTTCAGGGAAAGCTCATGCGAATTTGGGGTATCTCAAGAAATTTGACGGCGCTTTTAAACAAACTAGGGAGAAGACTGTGGACGTTCTTGCTTACTCACACTTGGTAATTCCTTGGCACAGTGATTGAGGATGCACAAAATGGTGATAAAGCTGACCTAGTTTACCTTTCTATAATCAGAGCAATAAAACTAGACTCATGCCTAGCTGCTTCTGTCTTTATGTATACGACAATTAAAAATGCTTTTAATTTCTTCAAATCCAACAAATTTTCAGGAAGCTATTGGGTCTCTCATGTAGGCTTAAAAGATACCATTGGTGTTCATGGTATTTAGGATCTCCTTCGCATTTTCGTACATGCCCCGCTTAGAGCACTCTCAAAATAGTTTTTGTATTTAAATGAAAAATTCAAGATTTCGCTGTGGATAAGAGCAATATAGTCCGATATAATTTCTAATAAAAATTACCGAAAAATGAAGATGAAATACATTAACTTCCTATTCTACCTTTATTGAAATAGAGGAAGCATTTGATAACACATTCTCCCGCTATAGTATAAATTCACATCCTCTTATATAGGTGAGAAAATTATTTGCTTTTATTTTGTTATTGCAAAGCTCCCTGAAAAGGGAAGGGAGTAACATTAAATGCACTGGGACGAGACATTTTCGTCGAGATAGGATACTATCCATTCTCCTTTGGTACCCCAATTCCATTTGCACTAAACTCCTGGTGTGTCTCAACAAGAAAAACTTCTTTATACAATCTCTGAATATATTTATGGCGTACAAATCTGCAAAAACCCAAAAAGTCATTCTAAGACTACCGCAGATCATGATTTGGGACATGGGTCTTTATTTCAGGAGCATACCGGAAATAGGAGAGTTTGCCCTGCATTCAGAGAATAACTAAACATGAAGAAGCTCACTAGTGCATCGAAACCAGGACCCAAACTCTTCGTGTTAGTTTGAAACTAAATTGATGGCAAATAAAATAAATTGTAATAAACTCAAAATACCCCTCCACGACTTATGTAAAGATTAGGCGGGAAACGCGCTAAAATTTAAAATTTTTTAAAAACAATCATATTTTGTTGAAATGTGATGTCCTGTAACTGCGATAGAAAGGAGTGGAGATTACACTTTGATTGAAAAGCTCAAACCTTATAAGCTTCTTTCTTTATAGGGTGTATAATAATAAAATTTTGGGCTGCTATGTGGGTAAAGTACCATCGACATTATATTGTTGTTGTTTCAATTTTTCTATACATCTTTGTTTTATAAATTCAGATTTCAAATTAACTTAAGATTGGATTCAGTTAAGTATAACAATTTTCATTGTGGCTTCGTCTCGTTAGGTCAATTGTTAACCGAGCAGACTACCGTTCCAGGAGTCATGCGTTCGAATTCCATTTCGACATGGTCCTGCGATTCTCCTTCTATATAGTTTCCTTTAAAAACTTTATAGCAACATCTTTCCCATATACAGCCTTGTCACCTCTTCATTTCCTTCAAATTAAGTCGTTATGAATACAGTCTGTTTCTTTAGGGTATAAGGCTTACCGGATCAGAGTCGTCAATCCAAAAAGCATCTATGACAACAACCAGTCTTACCCCGAATACAGCATGCTTCTCCCAATATGGGACAGATGGCAGTCTCATCATTCTCATCATTAAGATAGCTACTGCAAGCTAATTACCTAGCATAGTGATAATGATTTCAAGAAACTGTCACATAGTTTCGAATAGCACAAAACTGAGGCAGATGGAGAGGGTAGAAAATTTCTTACGCATTAATAACGTGCTTAAAACAGTATTTGATAGAGAAATGAAAACATGGCGTCGACACGGCAACCAATTCAGCTGTAATAGGTTCCTATTGAGAGCTGCGTCCACTGAAGTTGCTCTGATCGGAAGGTAAACCTCCATATTTGCAGTGATTGAAGATTAAAAATTGCTGATACCATTGTGCGAATGATATATGTATTTCTATAGGATACATGTATAAACATTCAATAAAAACAGTTCCTATATAAATCCCCAAGCTTTATGCGATAATCTGCAGAAATTTCAATTTAAATTGTTCATCAAGCTTCCTGTTGGTAAGCAATCCTTTTCAGAAATTAAAAATAAAAAAAAAAAATAATAATAATAATCTCTCAAGAGCAATGACCGAAAGCTTCCTGGTCTTAATCAGCATCTGTGATTTGTTGGATAATAATAAAAAAAAAAAAAAAACGCATCCCCCCCATATGCGTTTGTGACATATCAAAGACTGATTGTTTGCTATTTTCATTAGACAGCAGCGATATCTTTGAATCAGGCAGGCATTTCATAATATTTTCTCCATTAGTAACGAAAGGGATAAGATATTGGGGCTGGAGTAAAGGAATCGGAATCACTGCCGGATCTGCAGCTCCGTATAATGATACAAAGAAGAACTTCATATTATTGAAATTCCTTTATGTCAAATTATTGAAAAATGTCATATGCAATACTCTCTATCCCTGGCATCCGGCATTCCTGAACCGGAAGACAAAGGAAGAAAAAAAGCATCGAACCCCTTTTTACATTTGCCGCTGTACACAAATGTCGTTTGCTTCTCATGTGCATCGCACTAATCGTATTTACTTTACTTTAACCATTGCCAGCAGCTCACATAGAGAAACCGCATCTTACGCACAATAATAATAAAAAAAAAAAAAAAAAAACAGAAAACAGAAAAAAAAGTTTTTAATTCTTTTATTTAATGCCCCTCATGTTGAGGCAGGTCGTTGAACTCGACATTATCTTGGGGTGTAACTTGAGTGTATATGGAGCCCATGGAATTGCGAGCACTCTGCCACCTTCTTCTGTAGTTGTGCATTCTCAATTCAACTTGATTTTCAAACAAACAATAGAATCTGTCGAGGGTTGCTCACTCGCTTCCCACCTTAACCCAGGCGCAATATGTTAGTGGGTAAGTGGGGCAATGCACCACCTTTTTGAATACCTCCACTCGGCACACTTATCATCGGCCTTTTTAATTCCCCCCCCCCCTCTACCCTCCACCCAACCGCCTCCCCTATACTTTTGCCGGATTCCGGATATATTTTAATACACGTTAACGCAACCCTGACTAGTAAGGCTCTCTATATAAACTGCACCCCTTTCGTCGTTCACCACGTGTTAAGTAATGCATCATAAAAAAAAACGTACTCGCATTTTTCTTTTGCAGGAATCAACAAAGAAAATGGGAGAGTAAAATGTCTTGGGGCTTCAATTTTAATTAGAAAAATACAGCTAGGTTGAAGATTTCCAATATCTCTCACTCCTGTTCTGTCCCTGTTTCATTATTCCGTGATTTCGTTTTACGCTTGACTTGCACTTCTTTTAGTCTTGGGAGTTCTAGAGGAACACAACTTACACAAAAAAAAAAAAAACTCTACCCGCCATTTACAGTACTTGCTACAAGCTACCACGACGTTTCGTAGTACCCCATCATAACCATATAAAACTTGCTCGAAACTCATTGCATCTTTAATCAAGTTCGCCAAAAAGTTTCCGCAGTTTCTTAAAAATTCAACAAAAACTGATTTTCACATTTCATGCAGTTCGCGCGAAATCTCATGTGAACGGTTGGTTCATTTGGGGATCGGTGAATTTTTATTACGAGCGAGGATGACTTTTCACCTTCCTTCCTTCCTTCCTTCCAATTCCATAGACTGCGAGATTTTCTCACATAGTTGAAATTTCTACTCGTAAAAACGAGGGTGGTGATGAATCCCACACCAAAAATAAAAAATCCACCCTACTCCTTCTCAACATCCTTGGAAAAGTCTGTAAAAGTTGATATGTGTGCAAATTGAAATTGCACTTGTTCAGGCGAATTCCTGTCTTAATGGTCGTTTCCAGGGGAAATTTTCACGTTGTTAAGAAAGATTGCCAAAGTTTACCAAATCTTGTTTAATTAAGTTCATGATGTACTTAAAAAGGATGTTGTTTGTGATCATAAAGATTTCTGTGAATTACTTGAAATCATTGCAAATACATCCACAGTGGTTTGGTGGGTGTGATGACGACGAGAATATCTTGTCACGACGACGGGTGATTTTTGATTGGCGGTGGTAAGGGGAAATTTAAAGTTGAAGATATTTTGAAATTTGACAAAAATTACGTTAATTTGTTCGGATTGGTTGTTTTACTGATTGTGTCGGAAAATAATTTATGTTTAATGAACTCGCGATTGATAGTGTAAAAAGATTAAATACTGATTCAAATACCTGCTAATTACTGATAAAAAAAGAGCTACTCATCATCAGAACCCCCCCCCCCCCCCCAATTAAAGTAAAAAAAATTTTATTAATTGAGTTATTTGAAAAAATATATTTTCTTATTTTATATTTTTTTTTATTTATATAATTCAACTTCAAAAATTATACAAAATATTTTTATTCCAAAACTTAAACAAATAAAAATTTATTTCAATGAATATTATTGTATGCATGATATGTATGTGTATAAGTTTTTCTCAAAATTGGAGTTTGGGACCCCAACTTTGGGTGATCGAAATCCGTCGAGAAGCACTTCCCAAGCCACTCAACGGACTCCCTCACTACTACATCAGAGCCCTAATTTTGCCTAACTCCTAACATTCTAAAATATTTGCAGCGTTCTTATGTAAAACCACTGACATATATAATATGGACTGACTACGTCCATAGAAATACACTGCAGAAAAGGGGCTCACTTCTATATAGCGTTCTCTTTCGGTCTAAACACCAAGTACCAACTGAGAGAGAACTGTAAACAACAAATAAATAAGTGGATTCGTGGAAATAAATGTTTTTAAATTATTTATTTGGGTTAATTAGTGATAAAAAGTGGTTTGCAAAAGGCAATATGTTCATAGATACTCAACATAAATTCGAAAGGTTTTATTAAAATCACTTTTCAACTTCCCACAAATGGTTTTTTGAATATTGGTACCGACCGACGTAAGAACTACTTTTCACACACGCATGAAAAAGCATATCGAGCAATCCATATTATATATACCAGTGTGTAGACCTGAGAAAAGTTTGGTTTGAATAACTTCTGCAGTTTGTGGCCTAAACTACTATTCTATTAAAAAATTATGTTTTGTAAAAAAAAGTATACTAAAAAATGACCCATGATCTACACCAATGCGGAAACCTTCCTAGTACATCAATACAGTATTGCGGTGGCTGAACTAAGCGACTTACAGCGCTGGATGTTTTTTTGTGTGCTTTTTTTTTTTTTAATGCTAGATCCGCCACTGCTCATCACAATAGTTAATGCTGACCACTATGTCATTTGACCTCAAGCTAAGTATTAACTACTGATCTAGGTACCGAGCGATATAATTGATTTATAAGTTCAATAGCATTTTCCTGTCTAATTGTAATAATAAGACTCTGACCTACCCATGAAAATGCAACAATATCGTGCAGAGTGGCGTCAACTTGAAATTGCTCATTTAATTAATTTTCGAAAATTGTTTCATGTTTATACAAATGTATGCAGTAAGTTCTTAATTATCTCAGCTACTTTGGTTAGTTCAGGCAATTGGTGGATTCTGACTTACAAGAGGTCAAGCAAAGTTCTAATTTGCTAAATTTGTACAGTTCGGAATATTAATGAGGACACCAAACTGTAAAAATCTACCAAATTAGAACTTTACTTAACCATTTGTAGCGAAAACTCCCTTTTAGGTCTTCAGTGTCTATCCTTAAGGCGCGTCCAAACATTTGTCAAACATTTGTCAAATATTTGTCAAACATTTATCAAATATTTATCAAACATTTTTTAAGTATTTGTCAAACATTTGTGGAATGTTTGATGAATTTGGACGCAAATTTTACAATTTTGGATTCTTAAAAAAGTTCCAATTTAATCCGAATGTAATGGAAAGCATTAGATTTTGGTTAAAGTTTGTAGAGTACTTTCAGTCAGTTTTCACCAGCTGTGAAAAACAGTAGTGAGAATTTATTTTAGAATTTTGGGATTTTTTAATAATAATGTCATCATGAGTCAGAAATGGGAATAGATAGATATTATAAAATTTATAGAACTGTATTCTACACACCGAAATTTGTGGGACAAATCAAAGTGAAGATTAAGTGAAGACAAATTAAAACATAATGACCCCTTCATATTAATAGGAAGTAAAGCCACTGCGGGTGGAGCAAGCGGAAAGCTAAACTCATTGCTTACTCCGTACCAGCATGAAAAACAAGCACAAAGGGCCAGTAAAAGGGATTTGTTGCTATGCTAATACTTACCGATATACATATATGGTTGCAATACAACTAATAATGCCCCAACTACTACAGGAACAATTTTTTGAAACCAACTGTGTTGAGACTTTAAACAAGAGCATTAAAGTATGATAAGAATCACCAGTTGTAAAAAACCTCAGAGCAATGGCCAGCCGTTCATCTTCACTTACACTATTTCGCCAGTTTGTATTTCGTCTTCTTATTTGTTAGGCGGATTCTATTAACTAGAATTTCAAAGTCACTTGAAGATATTAGTTGCGTGCGTGATCCATTGTTGTTGTTTTACGTACATAAAATTGAACCGGATCAGATTAGAAAGATAAAAAAAAACGCAGCTATCCTTGCGAAATTTCGAAAGCCGAAAAGATCGTCAATTTTTGTAATCATAATAATATAATACGACCACTGTAATGTAATCTTTTGCTAAAAATTTTCTATTCCACTATCTACTTTTTCACAAATTTTCCTCAAACGTTGAGATAAGTACTTCACTAGGAGAATACATGATTAAAAGTGAACATTTAGAAAACATTTTTCATACAAATATCCTATCAGGTGTGTGACAAATACAAATGTTTGACAAACATTTGTCAAAAATTTACCAAATATTTGTCAACTGCCTATAAATTGCTTGTGAATGCACCTTAATATGTAACCATAGTTATTATATAAATATTAGGTACTAGTATTTATTCTCTTGTATTTGTAGTAGAGCCGAACTAGGTCGACGGGCGATCGGGCACTAGCCCGATGAGCCGGTGTTCATTGAAGCCGGTATTCTCCGGATTATATTTGAATGCTTCGGTTGCGATAAGAGTAGGAGAGATATATAGTAAGTTAAAAGTGAAAAGAAATGTCCCACAGCTATAAACACCGACAGAGAGCGGAACCGTAGTAGCATAGATGCCACAAGAACTAGATGTCGCATGAAGTACCAAAAAAGTATACAAAATTTATATGGCTGAGTGGTCCATTCCGGAATGGACCACACCATTTGAAATGATGTATACGTCGAGTGATTCATATTTTTTCGTATCTTAAGTGTTGAGGAAATCGATCAAATGTCTACAAAACTTCTATTATGAAAACATTTGCGTTCGGCAAGCTCTAAAATATGTTATGGTCCATTCCAGAATGCACTACCCATTTCACAATCTGTATACTCTGCTCTAGTATGCTATGCGACATCTAGTTCTTGTGCCATCTATGGTAGTAGCTTTTGAATGTTGCCATGATATGGACATCCTCGTGGATTGAAAAGCATTAACATCTTTTTAAAGCATTTGGCATATTATTTTTATTTCGAAAAACGCTTGGAAAAATGTTTTTTTTTATTAATATGGTTCAACAAGAGTTTGCAAGCGTTGCTATATCTACGTCATATGTGTATTTTCCAGGCTTGTAGTAATTTCTTATTATGCTTTACTTTTTATGGACATTTCGCTCATTTCGTTTAAAAATTTCATAGAAAACACACGATTTTTGCGCAAATTGGCGTTCTTTTGGTTCATTTTACTTCGGTCGGGTTTTGTTTAACTGTAACTGCTTGATAGTTTATCAGAAAATAATTTTAGTTTTTTAGTTTGTATATCATTGGTGAATAAACAGCATAGATTTTGGATCCAGAGCTGTATTTGGCTCTCAATCGAAAATCGTACTTTAATGTCTATATATTAAGCGGTGAAAATTTTTAAGATTTTGTATATTCTTGTCCTTTTACAACATTCTTCCACACCCACGGACATCTTACTTCTACTTCGATTTGTTTGCAGACTTGCTCGGCCAACACATCTTCGGCGAGTTATTCGTGTGACTTTGACGTCACAAAACTCAAATGCCGCGCATGGCTGCGTGGCGTGTTTTGGGTTGATATGTATGGTAACTCATATTGAACACAGTTACAGCCAAACTACTGCCAGAATGAAAGTTAAGCGTACCTAAAGAAAGTACCCAAATATTGGAAAGTCTGAATTTTTTACATTTGGCCATATAAGTAAGTGAAAGTTCGATCAATTTTCTAACCAGTTACACAAAATCTTTATAAGACAGTAGGGAACAAGAGGTTAACAGTGCACTTCTCTCCTCAGTTTCTTCATGAGTAAAATTATTAGTCTCTCGGACACGGTTTTCATAGAGAAATCCTGCCTTAGTTTTAATTTTAAGAGTGCAATTTTGTGTATATGTTACAGTGAAAACACAAAATCCGTCAATACTAGATTTTACTAGTTCTAACAAAACTCTCTCGGTAATTCTGGTTCTAACTAATATAACCCTATTAAATCTACTTACATAGAATTAATGGAATCCAATTGATACTGCTAATATTAACTAAATATTATTTAAGTAATTTTAGCTCTAACTCAATTCTCGCACAGTTTTAGTTAAATCCAGAACTGACTGATTGCTTTTAGTAAATTCGCGTTACGATTAAAATCTCTCACCGTTATGTTTAGTAAAACTGTTTGGTTATATTTATTCAAAAATACCTTTATTGCTCTTTTGCACATTATACAAGCTATTTCTTGCAACAAGACTATCGTAAAAAACATAAATTTTTATATAGCAACACCAAAAAGGAATTGCCCGATTTGACCAAATTTTATTTACTATTTCCATAAAAATATCGTATACAAAATATCAGCTCAGTACGTTGACGCGTTCTCATACAGTATTCAAACTGCTTGGAACACCTCCAAATTCATTAGAAAGAAATTTCTTTTTTAACCAGAATATTAGACAAAGAATTTTTGGCAATCCGCAAAAGTAACAAAATTTTCTGATCTCTCGTCAAGACCATCAGGAACGACTTCACTACTTAACAATGGTAAGTCGTAGTTGACTCCTTGTATAAGGCTAACATTTAGACTGCTAGATTCCCTTCAAATTCTCGTCTTCTACCCACTTTACAGATACCTGTTTTGCATCTCCCATATGGATGTATACAAGAACCAATATACAGCCGTACGAGAGAGGTGTTCAAGGTGCTTAAGGGGATCGACGTATCCAAAGCAGCGGGACTTGATGGGTTTTGGCCCCCTGCTAATTAAAAGCTTTGCCTCATTATTGGCTGAACATCTGCACAAACTATTCTATTTGTCTTATTCGACAAGAATCTTTCCAACTGCTTGGAAACTAGCTCTCCTTTAGCCCATTACCAAAACAGGAGAGGGTAGCGATCCCTCAAATTATCGGTCAAGAACAATCACTTCGATTCTTTCGAAATTAATGAAGTATCTAGAAACTAATCAACTCATCAACGATCGCCAATACGGCTTCCGGACTGGACACTCATCTGGAGACTTGCTGACTTTTCTTACGGAACGTTGAAACCGTAGTCTCCACAATTTTGGTAAGTCCAAGATCGTTGCTCTGGATATTTCAAAGCCTTTTTTAGAGTCTGGCATCCTGCCCTTTTACTCAAACTTAAAGCACTTGATCTATCCCTTTCTCTTCTATTATTAATGGAAAGTTTTCTATTTGGTCGCCTAATTCCTGTTATATCAGATGGCGTTACATCTGAACCTAACCCTATAAATACCAGTGGGCCCCAAGACTCTGTTATCTCTCCGTCTCTCTTCCTAATTTTCATTAATAATCTGATCTCCCTTACTTTCAATCGCATCCATAGCTTTGCCGATGACATTACTCTAGATTTCGCTTACTTCTTTGATACTCTTGTGAACTCCAGAGAGAATGCCTCCTGTCTTAAACGATATTACATGACTAGATCATTGAATAACGATCTTGATATTATCTTCGCTTGGTGCAAAGTGAATCGCGCTGAATTCAATGCATCTAAGACCTAAAGCTGTTTCATCTCCTTGAAACACGATCACCATTTAACGACTACCATTTCATTTAATGGAGCCTTAATTTCTGATTCACCGTCAGTAAGCATTCTTGGCATTTGCAGTAAATTAAACTGGACAGACCACATCTTCTCTGTTGGCAAATAACCATTGAAATGTCTCGGATTTCTGAGAAGCTGTAAGAAATATTTTAGCCTATCAATTCTAGCGCTTCTCTACAAGTCCTATATTAGACCTAGAGTGGAATACAATTCTCACATCTTAGCTTCATTGGTTATTATCCAAAAAGAGCCTTTATGCGCATGAGCGATTTGGTAATAACTTGCAATATCAACTCACTGGAGCACCGTCACAATGTTCGATGTTTTTCGCTAATTTTTCGCTACACACATGTCAAAACCTCCGATGAAATATCTGGTCTGAAACTTGTATGTAGATTAATTTGCGCTGTAAGCCGCTCACATCCTTTCACCCTTCAAAACTGTGCGAATGTGGAACAGTCTACCATCGTCTGTTTTTCCTCCGGGTTAGAATCTAAGAAGGTTTAAGGGCGACATACATCGGTACCTCCGTCACTTTCCTCATATTTCATAAACCTTTCCCTACCTCAATCCTGCCATGCTGTGCTTTGCATCATAGGGTATTCCCTGAGCTTGTCTTAATAATATACAAAAACGCACCACCAATACTACCTTTTTCTCGAACTTAAATAGCGTAGGTACTACTGACTTTCTTAAACGCCAGTCGTAGTGATCAATCGCCCAACCACCACCCCACCCTTCATAAATCTTCGACGACTGACTTGGTGCAATTTGACCTACTTTTGAGAGGTATCTCGACTGGCTTGACTGCTCTATGAGTACTTAACCCGTAAGTGGACCTTTAGGTCTGTGCAGAACTTTTACAAACAAACAAAAATAAAGGAAGAATTCACACAGCAAAATTTTAACAATAGAATAAAAATCGAAATTTTGAAATTCTTTTGAAATTCCTATGTGACAATGTCCTGAAGTGGCGTTACTCTAGGTGGAAAGTTCTATTTAGACCAGACCTTGTTTTGTAATACAATTTGTACGGAAAATTTATTACTTCGAATGGAAAATTTTTTACAGTTATTTTTAAGTCATTCGAGAGGTTTGAGATAACGTGCTTACAAGATATGGTATGAAAAATGGACTACCGAAAGCTTTTTTACCTGCTTGAAAATACCTCTAATGAGTAGGTGTATACCTATTAGAAGTGGTTGAACTAAGTGTCTGCAGAACGGTTAAAACCAAAAATTTCGCTGACTTGATTCAAACTTCGAAACTCGCATTTTCTATGTTCTTGAAAATTATTTTTATTCTTAAAAACTGAACTCGCTTTCCACATGCATATTCTAAAAACTTAGAAACGGACTGTATACACTTCAACCAAAAAACTTTTAATAATTATTTTAATCCTTGCTCTAACCTCTCTCTGTTAACTCCCGTTTTATTTGGTTTTAATAAATTTATAAACATCTCACTGCTATTAGGAAGAATAATCAGTTTTAATATAAAATTGTTAGAAACCATTACAGAAGTAGGTTGTCTCATGGTTCCTCTTTCTGGCCAATTTACGATTTCATTTAGCTGAATGTTGGCCCCACATTAGTAGCATTTAGCTGCTTTTCTGAATGTATCAGGACGTGTAAATATCTGGGAAGCCTTCATTATATTTGCATACGAAATGCATTCATGCACAAATTTTCATCCCTTTATCTTAAACACGCTAAGCCCATAAGCCTTTCATACTTCAGCTGTGTACAGTTATGGGGTATGGAGATTTGCATACGAATGCATATGGATGTATGAACATACCTCTTGCTATGCAAGAAAGTTTGTACCAACCATCATTGATACATATATGCACATAGGTATATATATATATATATATAATAGCATAGTGTCCCTATAGATATATCCTATTCTATCCAGAATATGAAACTACCAACACTGAGTCGTAAACGAAATCCGCAAACACTCATCACATTCACCCCTTGAATGTTGGCTTTAGATCAAGTGTCTACTACCCTTAGAAACAGATCTCGAATGCGTCTTCAAAGTATGCAACAACTGGTTACCATCCCTCAAAAGTAAACGAAGTCACAGAAGGATTAACGTTTCATATCACATATGGATATACATATATATACGGGGGCGGGTTGATGAGGGATGCAACGGGAAGAGAAAGTTTCTTGGGAAAGGGGTGCGGAGAGGGGAGGAGCAGGAAGGACTATAACTTGCTGCTTGCTAACTGAAATATACATGAACTCTGCTGGGATAATGCCGTTTATAATCCTTTTTACTGGGATCTAAGCTTGCACATGCACAAAATGAAAAACATTTACAGGTTAGAGATGAAAATTTCCAAATGCAAGTGTATCAACAACACAAGTGACGACTCACATTACACACCTACACACACACACATACACGGCAGCTAGTAGGGCATGCCCTGGGAAATGGGAAACTTTTTATTAAATTTCTTCTTTTGCAGCAATGGTACTCACAAAGAGTAAGAGATTGTAACCATTGCACATTTCGAAGGAAGATGATATCATCCAAAAAATATGTTGACAAGGCAAGTTGAATCCCTGTTCCCTGGAGCACACTAATAATGGAAGCAATAGCAATAGCACAAGAACATTTTTATTAATCAAATAAAATAAAAAAAGAAACTTTAATTAAGGATTGGCGCTGACAGAGTTGCATTTCTCTGCTTTTATTGAACGAAGAAAAAAAAAAGATGATGAAAAAACAAAATGTGAAATGCTAAGTTGTAGATGGAAAATTTAATCTAAAGTTCTTTAATCGATAATCTTGTATGTAAGTCAGTTCTGACCATGAATTTTATTAGCTTTATAGACTTTATGGACGGAAGGGAGTATAAGATAAAAACTCTATCTTGAATCTAACCAACAAATGAGAACTGTGCAATAACTCTCGAGAGTAATTCACTAAATTCAACCGGTTGAAGTTGCTGAGCTCTGGCAAAAAACCAAAGAAGAGGAAATTCTAAATATCTTGAGGATATTTGGAAGAAAAAAGATGAGTTCATCTTCTTTTTTTTTATATATATAATGCCAAACAATGGGGTAATCATGTTCTTGCTTTCTTCAGAGTACCTATTTTTTCTACTTGAGAGACCTTTGGCTTTATTAAATTTCGGTGTGATTTGAATCCATAACCTCTCGTTTGATAAACTTGTTACTGAGCGGATTCAACTCCAAATATCCAATGTGAAACCTCTCTTAGTGAGACTAAAGGACACCCCTATATAACGGACACTTTTTCTTAGTACGGCTGGTTTCTATTGTCGCGAATATACGTTTTACCTCTCTAACCGGACGGACACTCACTTTTCGTCGTAATTTTGTTTCTTTTACCTCTTATAAACGGACGTTTGTCTAAAAAATGTATCTAGTAAAAAAATAAAATAACAGCAGACGTTTCTGAAAAAAAGGTATCGAATAAAAATAAACCAGCAGCGCTGATTGGCTGACACAATCCTACACATACCTACCTCACAACTACATAAAATGGGAATAAATTGTTGCTTTCTCTTTCCTTTTCCTTCTACATTCGTATGGACTTAATATGAATATGTAGGTACTCCTACTAAACGCCTGAATTTATGTAGCGATTCCAGAAATTAACGATACCCAGAATTATTTGTTTTTTGTTTCTAAGAATTGTAGTATTGATCATCATTAGTAACTTTAAAGCTTCAAATGGTTGGTTACAGCGTTTCGTAAAGAGACACAACATTTCTTTTCGATCAATTTCTGGTGAGGCTGCAGATGTAAATCCGGAAACGGTCGAATGCTGGAAAGAGAGATTAAGGCATATTTGCCGCAATTTTAAAGAAAAGGATGTTTACAACGCAGACGAAACTGGGTTGTTTTTTAGAGTTCCACCGAACAAAACTTACTGCTTCAAGGGTGAAACTTCTTGTGGTGGAAAAGCGTCAAAGGAACGCATAACTATTTTACAGTGCGCCAGTATGACAGGAGAGAAAGAAAAGTTGTTGGTGATAGGAAAAGCAGCTCGGCCAAGATGTTTCAAAGGGATGAATTTGATAGAATTACATGTCAAATGAAAGTTTAATAAAAAAGCGTGGATGACTCAAAAAATTATGACAGAGTGGCTAGAAGATCTAAATAATAGAATGAAGAAGGATAAAAGAAAAATCTTACTTTTTGTAGATAATGCACAATCTCATTTGCAGCTGAAACTGAGTAATGTCCGCGTAGAATTTCTTCCCGCAAACACAACATCTGTTTGTCAACCTCTCGACCAGGGTGTTATAAAAACCTTTAAAGTTTATTACAGGAAGCTGTTTTTGAAACACATGATAACTAAACTAGATACAGTATCTTCTATAACAGAATTGTGTAAGTCAGTTAGTGTTCTGGATGCCGTAATATGGGCAGAAGCAGCTTGGAATCAAGTTTCAAAGGAAACAATCACAAACTGTTTCACGAAAGCTGGTTTCATTCGTAATGCTACAGTTCCAGCAGAAGACTTTGGTTTCGATGTTGAGGATGACATACCTTTGTCGACTATCCGTGAACTTTCTTCATTGATTAAATCCTCTGGATGCACTCAGGTAATTTTGTTAGAATCAATAAAAGATTGGAGTTTATTAAACTAGAGAAAAAGAATTACAAATGGATATTTTTTCGCGTTATCAGGTTCTAGATCCTATTTCTTTTGCAACTTGTGATGAAAATATTGTTACTGAAAATGAGAACAATTTCCAAACTGAACAACAACATGAGATTTCCGAGGATGAACCAGACATCAATTCTAACGACAATTTATCGGAAAATAATGAGGAGGGTACTATAATCACATTCAGAGAGGCCTATAATATGTGCCAGCAACTGCAAAATTTTGCTCTTAAAACTGGTGACAGTAATGCGTTCACCATTGTATCTAAGATAAAATTACATTACGAAAATATAATTTCTTCCGGTAAGCATATGCGACAAAGTAATATTATAGATTATTTTAAAAAAGCTTAACAAACAACAGTTTGAAGTTCATAGTACTTAATAAAGTTTTGGGGTTCTCGTTAAAAGTGACTTTTCTTACCATACCTCTTATTAAAGGACACCTCTCCTGAAAGGACAAATTTTTCTGCACCGTTGCTGTCCATATATGAGAGGTTCCACTGTATTAACAACCATCAGTCAGGAAACTTTTAAAAAACAGTCGCCAGAGATTTATATTTCAAATCGTGTACGCTAATCGATTATATTGCATCCTGGAATCATGCTACAGTAATACCTATTGCTATTTCTATGTGTAGGAAAATTGTTATTCTCATTCCGTCAATCAGGTTTTAAAAAATCCGTAGCTCTGAAACTGCAGTACTGAAAGTAATTACTCTAACTTTCCCACAATGGACTCATGTCTAGTACACTGAAAGTTTTGAAGTGAAACTCTCCATTCCACTTAGTACGTCACCTTCAATTTCTCAGGCGGAAGTCTGTGCTGTAGACATTAGGGTTCAGAAAAACCTAAACAGGGGCTACAAGAACTCCAACATCTACATTTACTCAACCAGACAAGCTGCTCTCCTGGCTGTATCCTCTCAACAACTTTTTGAGTCTCGAAACTAATCTCCAGCTGCTGTCTAGAGACAACAAAATAATATTGCTTTGCTGTATTTCTGCTTCGGCTATATGTTGAATGTATGTGCATATTTAGAACTTACATAACTTGTAGCAGAGGAGCTTAGAAGAGGGTTATGATATTTACACTTTTTTTTTACAATAAATTAAGTTACTTCTACTATAATCATGGGCGCCGCCAGGAATTTGTGTAAAATGGTGCATGTTACAATAATTATTTATTTCACCAAATGTTCATAAAAAATTTTCACAGTTTCGTTTTTTCCTTTTTTTTTCTTTTTTAATAAGGTATCTGCGGCAAATAAGGGTCCCACCAGGGGCGGATTTCCCTATAGGCCGAGTAGGCCCGGGCCTAGGGCGGCAGATTTAGGGGGCGGCGATTTTTTCTTGTAGTTGTGGGTATTTCATTACATTTTTATACTTTTTCGTTTTTTTAAATAAAATAATTCGTTGGAAAGTGTTATTTTTAATTCTACTCCATTTTTTTCAAATCTACTCCGATTTATGAGGCAGCCTACTCCGCTAATTCTAGCCTGGGGTCCCTTCACTGGATATAGATCATTCAATTTTTCGTGTTTTACAGGGAGTAGCGGGGCGGCAATCTTCCATAGGCCTAGGGCGGCCAAGAGATCAAATCCGCCCCTGGGTCCCACCTAATTTGAAAATGCGATAAATCAAATATTTGGTAATTTATTTATTTATTTATTTTGTAAGTTAAAAAGATAGTAAACAGAAATACTACCTTACAATTAGAAAGGTAACGAATTTTAATAAATTTAAAGAAGAAGATAAAGTAATAATAATGTTTAGAAGTAAATGAAAAAAAATATAGACTAATAACTAAAGAAATAAAACTAAAACCATTATGTGAAAAAAGAGAGAGGATGAGAAATCAAAAAGAAAAAATACAAAAAATAATTAAGCTAAATCTAAAATCTAAAGAGCGTGAATGAAAAAACTAGAAAATAAGAAAAAGCAAATAGAGAAAGTAAGACTAAAATACAGTTGGAAAGCGGAAAGCAACAAATGCTAAGGAGTTAGGAAATTAGTAAAGCTAAGCAGTAAAAAGAGAGTAATGCAACTTGTATTGAACGATTTAGTAATTCTGTAGATAGGTGATTTCTCC
The DNA here is from genome assembly GCA_963924295.1 of Dioctria rufipes. Classification (NCBI taxonomy): domain Eukaryota; kingdom Metazoa; phylum Arthropoda; class Insecta; order Diptera; family Asilidae; genus Dioctria; species Dioctria rufipes. Next base: position 51,002,959 of record OZ002743.1, read on the forward strand.
TTAATGTTAGTTCTGCAAGTATAGGTAGTCTGAAGAGGGTCTGGAATCTCGAGTTGTGCGGGGGGACGTTCAAATCAATACTAGAGACTAGTGATAATATACTCGACCATTTAAAATGTTATATAGAAATGTACTATCCAAATAGATTCTGCGACTTTCTAGTGTGATTAAGTTGTATTTTGCTAATCTTTCATGATACTCTATACAGTGCCGGATCTAGAAAACTTTTGAAGGGGGGCAAAGACGTTAGTTACCGCCCCCTCAAACAACGATCTTTATTTGGGACAAATTTTATTACAGTTCCAGGGTATACTAGGCATTATATGTATATGATAGATGACCTATTTATAGATCCTGCATACCCTAGACCTATGTAGAATCAGAATTGTTAAAAACAATTTGAATTTGAAATAAATGATTGTTAAATAAAAAGAATTTAAAATTCAAACGAAAAGTAAGATCCATTATAGATGTTAAATGTCGTTTGAATGTCAAACTGTTTTAAAATAAAAGGAAAGTAAAAAATCGTATCATTACAAATACAGTTTATTTTATACCAGAGACAGACTTGCAATTTTCATATTTATATATTGATAATGCAATTATGTGAATTGCAATATAAAATTTCAGAGACACACCTGCATTTTACTATACTAACAATTTAATTAGAGAGCTTACATTTGATTTATCACTAAATATGTCATTTGACTTAAGAAAGTTCCGCGCATGTACAAAACGCGAGCAAATCGTCTATTTGAAAAATTAAAACGAAATAGACACTTCAATTTTATAAGTGTCAAATATTAAATGTCAGAAAAAGTTGTATAAGTATTAAATTCCGTTCTAAAAGGTTCGTGTATTAAATGATTATGGTTTATAACTAGGGTCATATTGCAATAAACTCGTATACCGCGTACTTTTTTTGCAATTTCAATATTGAGCTCCAATGTACTAACTACTGAGTGTACACCGAGAGTATACCGAGCTGCTTCTCAGTATATAGAGACAGACTTACGGTTGAGCGCAAAATACAATATTGAAATTGCAAGTCTGTCTCCGCTATTATTAACATAGGGATAACAAATTAAAAATTTAAATTATGTTAGATATTAGTTTTTATTTTTGGCGCTTTTCAATATGAATTTTCTCGGCTAAAACTACTAAAATTTGAGACAGTTTCAAAAAAACTCTGGGTAGGAATTCTGGCAAACTGCAGTTCAGGTTGAATGGATTTATCCGTTTTTTTACCCAGATTCAAAGGCTTTAACTTCGGCTGGCATAATAATAATTTTCTGGTAACTTTGTTCTTGTGCCTACTGTCTTATAATCTGTCTACATTCGAGGTAGGATTGATGGATGATGGGGAACAAAGGGTTGCCAACCACATTTGTACAATTTTTGAATTAATTTCATATGAGACAAAAGTACAATTTGAGAATTTAGCGGGATTTTTAGTAGGCTTACACACTTAATGTTAATAGACAGTAAGCTGCTTGACTGTATAAGTATAAACACAATTGAAAGTATGATATCAGCAAAGCAGCTTTTAGAGTCCGGAAAGAAGACTGAAGTGTTAAGTATGGTCTGAAAATTTTTTCCAATTCTTGTAATTAGATTTTTTCTCGTTTAGCTATGGGTTCAGAAGTCCGTCATATTGCCGCCCCCTTTATTTTAGCGCCCAGGGCAAGTGCACCCGTGTGCCCCCCCATAGATCCGGCCCTGACTCTATATTGGTATTCTCTAGTTTATATAATAAAACTCTGGTGAATTTACGCTGGACAGCCTCAATTTGAGCACTAAAAGAAGAGTAAAATGGGCACCAAACCTGACTAGCATACTCGAGAGTACTCCTTACTAAAGAATAATAGAGACTGATATAAGAGGATGCCGACCTAAACGATTTACAGGTGCGAAAGATAAAGCCTAATAAACGAAATGATCTGGAAGTAATAAAATTGATGTGAGTAATGAAGTTTTCCGTGAAGTTTATTTATGTGCACAGTATTTGAAAAAATAATTCAGTTTTATAAAGCCATTTGCAAGGGGCTTATTAAACTACAACCCTACAAGGCCCAAAGCAAAGATTAACTTTTTCAAAATCTTAATCAGTGGAATTATTCCCTTTAAACTTGCTAAAACTAAGAAAATCAACAAAATTCGGTTATTTTTAATAATTTCGAATAAAAATGGGCCTTTTTACCCCCAGAGGTAAAATTTCTGTCAAATAAAATTCCCATTTCTCGCAAAAATATAAGTCCAGCATGAGAACATCCCATTTAAATCTCCTCAGAGCAAAACGAATGTAAACAGAAGCATTAAACTCCTAGGTATTTGGCTTTAGTTTTAAAATCGAGGGTGATGTTAACCAGTTTAAGGGGTGCGAAAGTCGGAATAGCTCGCCTCCGTGTAAAAAGGACTCGTTCGGTCTTTACAGGGTTAAGCCCTATACCACAACTTATGGCGCTATTAGGAAGCTTTGCCAATGTTTTTTAAGTTGGTTCACTGATCGTGCGTAAGAATTTTCCTAAGACCTGGATGACTAAGAAATCAACATCTGCTTCAGCTTTTATACCCTTCCTTTGTAAAGAGATAAGAATACCATTAACCACCAATAACCACAGTCGAGGTGAAAGTACTCCTCCTTATGAAGCTGTAGAAATCTTAATATTCACCACTGAGGAGTCTGTAGACTACCTTCTATATGTGACGAAATAAAGATGATATTTTATGATATTACATGATTACATCTGCACTTATAACATCTTGACTTGATGTAGTGATAATGCAGTAACAATACAGGGTGTTTCCCACTAGGAGGTCAATAGAGCAGGTGTTGGTAGTACTCACCTAGAGGAACCAAAAATTGTATGGCAGGGGGAGGGAGGAATATCAACCATTTAGGAGTTACAGGGTGATTAAGAAAAAAAGCTAGTTTTCCACAAAACACCCTGTATCTTAAAAACGACAGCGCGTACGGTCACAGTTAATAGCTCATTGTATGCAGAATCTAACGACTGCTCAACCAGCCCCAGAACCCTCTCCCCTCAAGAATTATGGTTGTCTAAACTAAAAATTTTGGAATTTTTTTACCTTTTTTTTTATTTAACCTCTTTATTTTTGCAAAAAGGTCGTTAACACACCTTTTTTTTTATATAAACTGTAAACTAAAGTTCTGCATACAATGATGTATTAATTGTGACAGTACGCCCTGTAGTTTTTAAGATACAAGGTGCTTTGTGAAAAACTAGCTTTTTTTCTTAATCACCCTGTAACTCCTAAACGGGTGATATGCTCCCCCCCCCCGCCATGCCATACAATTTTTGGTTCGTCTAGGTGAGTACTATCACCTTATGCTCTATTGACCTTCTAGTGGGAAACAACCTGAATATGTATTTGTGTAAAGTTCATCTGGATAGCTTAGTTGATATACTAACAGAATGCAACTCTTATATGACACAAAATAATCTAATTCACCAATTGCATGATAGTGAGCAGATGCTTCAATTGCTACATCCAGGTGACAACACAATGCAATGACTACATAAAGTAAAACTACCTCCACGACCAAATGATGACCCATGCCCATAAATTTTACCTGCTTCTTGAAAAACACCAGATACAGACATAAGTTTTATTGCCTGTTTGTAAGGAAAATCTTTGAAAAATACTGTATATGATTGCTTTTTCGTTGAAATTAATTTTGAGTAATTATCTGGGGTTTTCTACAAAAATGGTGAGACAAAATGATAACCCAGGTAGCAGTTATGTTTGAAACATAGTAAATAAAAGCGATGGTTCTTTTTTTAAAAAGGCTTTTATTACTTCTATTACCTCTTCCATTCGTTTCGGATGAGATTTAAACAAGAATTTTAAGTATTTTCTTGGAATCAAATTCCAAACCACCTGAAAAACATTTTTCAATTAATTTATGGTTGAGAATTGCATGTTTCCTTGATAAATTGTTTGTGCAAGATGACCCCAAAACATTTTCGATAATATTAAGATCTGGAGAACTCGATGACCATTGCAGAAGCTCTATATTATTTTCTTGAAGATAATCTTTCACTCTCCTGGCGGTATGAACTGCAGCATTATCCTGTTGAAAAATGAAGTTTTCTCCTGCTATCGAGTTTCTTTGGCTCCCAATTTCTTCGCCGATTAGCTGTATATAAAAATGTCTGTCCATTTTTACACAAATGAATCGTAAATACGTCTTCCCTTTGTAGCCTATTCCTGCTCAAATCATTATTGCTCCACCTCCCATTTGTCGCGCCTTTCGAAACAACTCCGTTTTCCTTAAATTGTGGAAATAATACCACCACCCATTTGATACATCCAGATTAAACCTCTTTTCATCGGTAAAAATTACTTTCCTCCATCTTTTCTTTCACCTGACATGTTCACGAGCAAACTTTAAACATTTTTTTTTTCGTTGGATATTTTCACCTTTCTGACATATTTTCTGGGCATTCCTTACGTTTATTGACACACCAGCTCTGGTTGCAATTTCTCTAGTTGTAATCGTATTTTTTGACGCCACTATCAGAATTGCTCGCCTCTCACTTGAGGTTGAGGATGACCAGGACTTTTCCAGGATATTTCAGAAAATTTCCAATTACTCAACGACTTCTCTTCAAAATTCTCACGATATGAGAAATATTTTTCTTTTATTAATTTAAAATTATTTTTCTTTCGGCCTCGTTTAATTGCTTTCCACTGCCCATTATTACTGGTGATGACGTACTGACTTTCAAAAAGACACTGATAAAAAATATCATAACAAGTGCTCTATTTATATCATGTTTCCAGTGACAATGCCAAGAAAAACTGCCCTTTTCATTTTCCCTGCTCCAAACATAACTGTAAAACACACCAGGTAATTACTGAAAATTAATTTCAACGAAAAGCGATCATATATACAAGTATTTTTCAAATATAGTCTTTACAACAGGCAATAAAATGTACGTCTCTACCTCCTCTTTTTCAAGAAAGAGGTAAAATTTATGGGTGGATCATCATTTGGTCGCTGAGTGTACATAAAGGTAATCGCAATTATTTCAGTCTATATTCTATCTATCGCAATCGTATCCCCACCCATACAACAATTTTGATTGGTGATAGAATATTACCAAGCCGAAACGGCCTCGTATTTCAATATTGGTGTGACTCTAACGATTAAGTTTAGCTTAAACAGCAACAGTTTCCTCGAGAGGACTACTAATTTATTTCAAGGATACAGTTGTCTCATCTTATCTTATCGGGGTAAGATTTAAAATGTATGTGAGAGGACTCTCGAAAACTGAACATTTCCTTTTTTTATATAAATAATATTAAGCCAAGCTCAGGAGATACCCTACGACGCAAAGCACAGAATAGTCGGAAGGAGATATGAGAGGGATTAGGGGACATGAGAAGAGTTGTGAAGGTGCTGATCTATGGCACTCTTGCACGTTCGCAGATTGTAAGCTGGAGGAAAGACAGAAGATGGTAGACTGTTCCACATACGCATAGTTCGGGACATGATATTTACGCAGATAGCATTGCTTTTTGAAATATTAAAATGAAAAGAAAAACTTTGGAATATATTAAAAATACCTCAATATAAAAATCAGCATGACACTTTTAATAACTCTAGTACGTCACATACATCATTTCAGTTTAAATACATACGTACAGTAATTTTGGATCCTTTATCCTCAAAGTCATTATCTTTTATTCAAAACAGAGGCGCCAAATTAGTTTTCTGTGATAAAATCAATTACATTTGAAGTAATATGAGACTGGGCTGCTTGTATGTGATAGCTGAAAGCTTGATGCCTTATTACAATTCCCTCAACACGAAACTGATCCTGAACGGGGTATCAGGCATCACGGAATATAATTAAATTAACTACGAGCTGACTGTGAATGCATTTGCTCCAATTTAAATTATTGAAAGTAATATTATCCTGTGTGTGCACTTTTAATTAAAACACCCAGAAGCAATGCGGGGGCTCTTTACAGTGCGCCATCATCTCTGCTTGCTTACATATTTGCAACCTTCACTAGACTAATACGTGCTCATATAGATGTGACATGTATCCCCAGGTAGCTATATATATATAGCTATCCATAAATATGTATGCTCTTGCGCTATTATATCCAGAATATATGTAGCATCTACAGATAATATAGCAAGCTAGCAAGCAAGCAAGTGCTTACTGTTTGGTTCTTAGTTCTCCCAAGGGAAATATTTTCAATTTCCCCTAGTCCCGAATTGCATGCAAATGTCCTGGAATAGATGGAGGCTTAACGAGATTATCGACGATGCGCCAATTTACAAGAGAATGGCGACAAAATTGCACCATTGAACTGACGTAAGTTGCATGCATGTGCAGATTTCATTAGGAAGAGACGAGATTTTGAGATTTCATTCAACCTATCCAGCATCACTACCACAAACAACAGCATCCAAGCTATACATACATAAATATACATATAGTAGTATGTCGTGTCGCGTTGTCGTCTGCTTAATGCTGGTGGTTAGACTCAATTCGCGTTGAGTCGACTAATTCTTGTTTCAAGTCCTGGTTCTAGAGTAATCCGGGAACATGCAGAGATGTGCATTGTTCTTTATTAAATCATTGGCTTTTAACGGTTTAATAAGCTTAATTCGATTTCTTCTTATAAGCACACGGGACTCTATACATAAATCCTTGCTATTGTCTAAGGTCAACCAGGCGAGATACAATATTTTCTACAGCAGCGTGTAACGTATCGATTGAGTCATAGCCGTACTGAAAGCCTGGGTGCCGGGTAAAAAGGGCGTTTTCCTGAGAAATTAATAAGTACCACAACAACATGCCCAGTCCATGGAGATAAGTAATTAAAGTCGAGAATAATTCTGTTACATGTGCACCACTCTTGCTGTGCTCCAACAATAAATGACGCTCAAACAATGAGGGACGTGCAAGATTACAAATTATCCTGCATTTGATTAATGAAGATGAGAATATAAAAGGTAATACCTACCCTTTTATACCCGGCTTTCTAATAAAGTGCTGGTTAAATTTTATACAATTGAAAACGAAAAAAAAAACGGTTCACTAGTAATTTGCTATTTTTTGTATGTTGCTGTGTGTGTAAGTGTCCCAAACTTCATTATAAAAGTATGCCTACCATGAGTATGGTCAAAAGTCGTCACAAATAATGCATCAGTATTTTTACCCGAGCTCAACATGTTCAAGTATCGATATGACAAAAATTTGCACTAAGTGGTGGTCGTTGGTTTGAATTCCACTTCGACACGGTCCTAACTTCCTTACGACTTTTATAGCTTCTCTTGTCCCATATTACGTACTATGCTACTTATTAAATTTTCCTTCACCTCCTTCTTCTAGCGGGATAAGAAAGTACTCCAGAGAAGTGGAATTATTTCGAGGTTTTGACATTTATAAGTCTTTAACCATGAATAGAAGCGTAGGTCCCAAGAAGATCATCTCTTACAACAACTAAAAAACTTTCCCCCAATACATTGAGTTTCTCGTAATAAACTAGATGGCAGCCCCATCATTAGAAATGTGTCAAAATGCCGCCTTTATTGCCTTATAGTAAATGGAACAAATAGCAGAGACACATTGCAATGCTTGAAACTGAAATGATCACGAGAATCATAATAGCCAATAAAAATATGTGCTGCCTCAAGAGCTACCAGTGCTACCTTCGAATTTTAAGTTGCATTTCATTCCTGGCCCCAACCAACATCCTACCAACAAGCTTTGTGCGGCAGACGTAGCATACTGACGCATCTCAATAGGTTCATTCTTCCTACAAACTACTTCGTGCGACAGAGGCAGCATATTCACCCATCTAAACTGGGTCTTGGATCTAAGAGCCTTTTTATACTGGTTAGTGTGAGTTAGTCAATTTAGACGAATCAATATGCTTCCTCTGCCACACCAATAGTGATGTTTCATTCTTGCCCGCAATCATCATCTTGCCTAGAAGTTTCCGCGCTGCAGAAGCAGTTTACTGACTCGTCCAAATTGGGTCATAGTGACCCATCTAAACAGACTCTTAAACCCAATTTAGACGGAAGAGTATGCTGCTTCTGCCACACGAAACTTGTGGATACAATGATTTATGGTGGCAGGATTGAAGTGCGACTTAAAATTCGAAAGCAGCACAGATAGCTCTTGAGGAACATGTCTATTTATTGACTGTTATGAGATATTATGAGTCACGTGATCATTCAAGTTTCAATCCATTCAGTGTGTGTATGTTATTTGTTCCACCGACACCATGGCAGCAAGGGAAGCAAGTTGACTGATATAATCATGAAACATGTGGCACCCCAAAAGGCACCTTATACTGACTCGTTTAAACAGGGTCACTGAAGCAGACGGATAATTGAGTCGGTGGAGGAAAAGCAATGTCGAAGGCATATGATTCTAAGATGAATAAATAAACGTCTTAAGTAATTTCAACACAATAGAGAAATTTTAAAATATGGTGCAGTGGTGTATTTTTTTAACTATTAACAGGAATCGATATTAAAAACAAGTAAAAAAGCTAGAATTGGTCTAGGACCAATTCTTATGATACCCTAGATGAATGCCCGTATAAAATTTCGTATGGTCACCGATCTATGCAAGTTTCATTTTTAAAGTGGTTTTTCGCATATATTTCTAGAACGGTTCGTCGGACAGAAAAAATTGTTATAACCAATTTTATAGAATTTCGTATGCTGAAGAAGCTTTTAGTACAATAAAAATGTCTAGGACAGATCGTTTTCACAGTATATGTAAAAATCCCAAATTTTTATATTGGAACACCAAGAAGGGGTTGCCCAAGTTAGTCAATTTTTGAAATTTTATTTGTTATTACTATAAAAACACCATGTACCAAAGTTCAGCTCTCTATGTCAACGCGTTCTCAGGCACTTTCCAAATATATAGTGGAAAACGACATTTTTGTATGCCAACCTCACGAAGGAGTTACCCGATTTGTCTCATTTTCGAACTTAATTCTACTTTTTATTTTTTAAAGTCCGCGTACAAAATTTCAACATTCTAAGTGAACTCGTTCTCGAGTTATCGTGCGCACAGACGGATAAACGGACAAACGGACGGACGGACATGCAAAAATCACAATAACTTTCAATATTAAGCTTGGGTGTCCAATCAATTTTGTTTAACCATAATTATTTCTGTGCGTTACAAATGGAATGACAAACTTAGTATAGCCTATAGATTTCATCTAAGGTATAATTAGCTGAATTCAATGTAAGTGGATTCTTTCTGTCAACGGTAATGATTAAGCGCTGCGTAGATTGTTTCTTCTCCAGAATTGTGCAGGCTCTTGTCTACGTAATTCAAACTCGATCGGCCAATCTAGAAGTGAACAAAAAAATGCATAAAATCAAGAAAGTGAAAGTGAATAAAAAAGCAAACGCTATGGGCATTATGTGAAGGTTTTCTCACACCTGATTAAAAACAATGTCGAAAGGATATTTTAACGGATTGTCTAGCACTCTACAATCAAAATTAAACCGAATTTTTGCAACAATTCATCTTCAAGAGATTTGATTTCACCAGTACAGTTCTAATACCAAAGAATAGTCAAGGCAATGGACCTTGAGCGAAAAACGATCAAAAATAGTTCGATCAGCATCCAAGGTTATGGCAATAACTTGTTTTCTGCGGCTCTTTGGAAATAAGTACATAGTAGTTATTACGTATGTATTTAAAACTCACTGTACTCATTAACTGATTAGGAATGAATCCCACAGAGATGACCCTAACAGAAGTAACGCTAAACTGATTCTAACCAAATTTTCTGATTCCGATTTAGCCTCCAAATATGGCGGGCCTATCTATATTTATAGTTGCAACGTACAAATTCAACGTCTTTTTGTTGTATCAATCTGGAATTTATATATAATTACTTTTTCTTTAGAAGGCATATTCAAAATGATATTTCTTTACTATAACCAAATTACATTAGAAATTTTGATTCCTGGAACTATTTTTGAATAAACTACTTTTTTCTATAGACAGTACTATTAAATAGTGTTCGTATGGAGAATAAAACTAATTTGTAAGAACAGAAGTACCATAACCCCCGGAAGATACACGCCATGAAGTCGGCGATGACACCGACACATTAAAAGGCCTTAACGGGCCAGCTACAGCCATGCAATAAGAGCTCACTCTCACTGGTTTTGTACACTCATCATGGAGGAAGAACTAAGATTTCATCTTAAACTAGTCCTAAAGCCTAAAACTATCGCTTCCACAGAAAAATTAAGTTAAAACAAATTGCAGCCAAATATGTTTTCTTTCTAATGGTTGCAAAACAAAAATACCACCTGCAACAAATTTATGGAAATTATAGCGTTTGAACAAAATACAAACTACTTTTATATGAAAAACTCCTGCCGTAAGACAAGGCAAGAAGACTATGATGTTCGCCTGCTAACCGGCCCGTTACTCTTTTTTTCGGAATTTGTTCATATCTTGTATATTTCGGGGGTTACGGAAGAACCAAACGAGTCGTACATTTCGGAACTATTGATCAACCACTTCTTAAACCTAGCAAAATTAATTTCGAAATTTTCGTCTGGTAACACTTCGCTGTACGAAGAATGACTAAGCTAGCTAGGTAGGCTTTCAAGTGTAAAACACAGAGCTGGGTTTTTCAACCTGGACGGCCTCACCAACTTTGACAGTTCTGTAGAATATATGAAATAAGGTTATTTAACCCCTAATGGCAAGGATAGAAGCCGGCCAGGTTGAGGTTGAACGCGATTAGGTCTACTTTCAACTCTGTTGAAACTTTGCCAGCTTTGATAGCCAATTTTTGTTACCATTTGATACCAGCATTGTTTACGGAAAAAAGTGTATGAGAAATTTGTTGAAAAAAAATTTGGAAAACATTTTTACGGTCAAAAGTTAGTCCCGCTTTAGTAAATTATTACAAAATAATTTGCATTTTCAAGCCAACAGCCCAATTATCTGCTATCATACAGAAGTTGTCAAATTTCGTATTGTGAGCTGCAAAAGTTTGCAAGGCTCACCAGGTTGAGGTTCTGCAAGTTATTCTGAAGTCACGGTTCGAAGAGCTAGCACTGTGTGGGTAACCTCTGTCAAAACTAACACACTAACACTAACTACGGCGACATTTATTTATGGACAACCTATTTCAAGAGGTTGGCACAAATTCTATTCAATAAGCTCGTCAACCAAACCAGAATTACCAGAATTATGCAAAACACTCGTCAGCTTCGCTAAGTAGTAAACTTGGCCAAGAAGAAGGATACCCTAGGATCAAAAATTTCAGGTTGGACTGAAGAAAACCTATCCGACCCCAGAGCCCTAACTGCCGCCAAGTTGTCATAGGGACGACTAGGCTCAAGATCAAGTATTTCAGGTTCTCAAGCCGTTGGGTCCTGTGTCTCTACCATCTTCAGAGATACGACTTCAAGTTGTGTCATTTGAGCAACAGAGCACTCGCAGCCGTCAAGTCATCATAGGTATCACTAGGCTCTAGCCTGTAACGGTCATGAAGCAACTACAGCGCAGCAACTACCGCTTCAAGCGATTTCATTAGAGCAGCCAAAAGGACATATTAATTGGTACGATTTGCCTTAGTAAGCCTTGGCACCCCAAATTTCCCCATTATTTTTTATACCTTTCAAAATGAAATTAAAATTCGCTGCAAATATTGTCATTACTTGATCTTTTTCTGGTACATGTCACAGTTCCTTTCAAATATAATCAATTATTTACAAGACTCTCTGCACATGTAGAGGTATGCAACTTTTAGAATATAAAACTCATCCAAGTACCTATCTGCAACCATACCTGCATTTTAGCAAACCTATTAAAACGAATAATAAAAAATAAAAATCACACAACTCCCAACCAACACATTTAGATGGAACAAATGAGTGCATACTACTACTGCAGGTAGGTAGTGCAAACAAAAGGGAAGGAAACACGCTTCCGAAACATATTCGTCTAACAAATAGCACTTTGCTATGGGTACCCCAGACCCCAATCCACCCCTAGTATATGGAGCATGGAAGGGCCCGGCCGCCACGTTTATATATGATGTCATTAAATGAAATGATTTTGCACAGTGCATTAATATTTGCATCATATTTTACGATCACAATCTGCATGTAACGGTAATGGGAAGTAATTTCGCACCAAACCACTAGAAAGTGCACTGAACGGGTGTATCCTGTTGTTTTAGGATAATTTTCAGAAATAATTCACCGTCTTTCCGCTGATTTTTTTTTCCAGCTATTTTTTTTTACAAAACTTTTCCAGTTCTGTGGGAGTAGTTTATGTGCATAAATTTTATGGGAAATAGATTGAAAAGCTTACATTAAATTGCATGCCATAAAATTTTACAGCCAAAGCTTGCTGCTACTTGCACATGGCATATTACTACCGCTACCTACTACTACTACGTACGAGTATAAAGTGAAGGTGTGCAACAAACAGCTTTTTCATATGTGGGGGAGGCTCCTTTATGATGTCGCTTTTTCCTTTGTTACAGATGCAATTATAATAAAAGCAGTTTCCATATTTGCATTGCATTCTCAAAGAAATACGTGGGCATTCGGAAGGTGGAGGTTTGTTGAAATGAGCAGTTTTTTTTTTTAAAACATTGGTGCTCCTTTTATAATTTTATCCGTTGTCAGTTAGAAGATGTATACCTGTGGTAAAGGTGTGGGAAATAAAAGGCAAAAGGATATAATGAATAAGGACTCTTCTCTAACTCATGATTGGTGGAAATTTGTTTTCCTAAATACTAGATCAAGAATGGTTATACAGATTTACATGGGGTGATTATAAAATCTGCAAGTATATCTGCTTAAGTTGAATAATAATTAATTAGATTAGCTGTAATCATTTGGGAGAGTTCATTTTTTTATCTTAAAGTGCCTGGAATGTACTTAAATATGCATGTGCTCATTTTCCGAAAAATATTATTCCATTTCAATTTTATGTAAGGCTCAGACATAACGTTATTTATAATGTTAAAACTTCGTTATATTGGTAAAATTATGATAATGAGGAAGAAATAACATTATTTAAAAAACGGAATTATCTTATTACAATTTATAACGTTATTTACAAAACTATATAAATTCGTTAATAACAGTAAAGTTATAAAGTAATAAAATAGTTTTTCGTTTCGTTTTAATTACAATATTTAAACGCTTTACCAATTTAAGGGAAAAGTACTTACTTTCTCTTAATTTAATTTGAGCAGCATAAGATTTTCTAATATTTCGGCGCTCATACTGCTTCTATAATCATTAAGTATTAATTTTTAATTCCTACAAACATCTTTCCATGCTAATTTACGTCTCGCAGGAACTGCATGGACTACCGATGCCAATTTATAAAGCAATCCAAATTCAATTTATTATGCGGGTGTCCCATACGTACCGCATTTTCTTTATACCACGGATTTCTCACTCAATTTCGAGAAATAAATTGTATGGGAGGAGAGCCGGAAAATGCACGGTGTGGGCGGTAGGGGGGTTTTGTGATTTTGGGTGCTTTTTATCCTAATACCATGTAACTTTCTTGTTATACACCCTATGAAGGTGGTTTGCATCTGATAGTAAACCCTCTACCGTTTCCAACAAATGCCCAACCACCTCTCTACTCCCTTTCCGTCGGCAGTTATAGGATGTCAAAGTCAAAAAATTGGAAAATTTTGCAATTTCTTTTTCAATTTCAACGATTTTCCCGCCAAAATGCATGATAACTATACAGTTTTATGACAAGATTTAAAGACCCCGGAATGTTACCTTTAATTTGACTATGCGCATGTACCTACCTAAATGTTACCGTTTTTTAGATATTCCCGTTTTTATGGTGCATAATTACATGAATTTTGTTAATTTGCGTGGAATTGCATAAAATTTGGCGCGATTTCTATTACAAAACCCCCCTACCGCCCACACCGTGCATTTTCCGGCTCTCCTCCCTACAATTTATTTCTCGAAATTAAGTGAGGAATCCGTGGTATAAAAGAAATGTGGTACGTACGGGACACCCTGTATATACATATATATATATAACTACAACACTGTACATATATATTCGTGGCAATACACCAGTAGTAGATCCATGTTTAGAAAAAATAAAACAATATAAGTGCCTATGTAATAGAGAGGTTCAATAAACCAATAATAAACCACACAACATAAAGCCCAAGGAAGACCCAACACCAAACTGGACTTACCTAGCAGAACACATAAGCAATCCTACGATGATTATTTGCTTGGAGTCTGATTCCATCCCCAGGTTTGCTTGGAGGCTGATTCCAGGCTGATTCCAGGATGATTCCAGGCCAAAGCTAAAATCAGAAGAGAAAAAATTAGTAAATGTGAATTCGGATAAATTTATAATTTAAATCTGCCAAGGAAATAACGATCACACTCCTTGGAAAGAAACTTCCCCTCCAAGAAAGACAGGAAAACGGAATTTTTTTTTTTTTTTTGGGAAAAGAAAAAGTCCCGCACATGCAGTTTTAATGACCATCAAGTAAGAAGTGAATTTTTCTGAAGCACAAAATTATTGTGTGAAATAAAGTAATTTTTGAAAGAAATCGCGGAGTTTAGTTGAAATTAAATCCTGCCCACCTTTATTTTTATTGGTTGTTAGGTGTTCATGACAGACGAAGGTGAGTAAAATTCTAAAATTAAGTGCAAGGGATTATTGAAAGAAAAGAAATGGCAGATATTTCATCAGACGACACACGGAAAAATTTTTATACTCAGTTTGAGGAAAAGTCATTTACGCTATTTATAATTAAAAGTCATTTCTAACTAATTAGGCCGAGTAGAGCCCCAGAAAATTGGGACAAAAGCTCATTTCTCCTCTAGAGCACGAAAGCTTTTGCAGAATTACATTTGTCACTAATTGGTGTGCAAGACATTCACACTAACACTGAAGCAGTCGGAATAGAAGACTTACCAGCTTGAAATTTGGTCCGCCGTCTTGAGTCGAAATCATCTCCAGCGTAGTCCCAATTCTTCCCGAAGAATACGAGCGACTCCCCCCACAGATCCTCCGCTTATAAAGGAACACCCAAAAAGCAGACTCATGCTTTTTACGCCTTCTCAACCAGGTGCCCCCTTGCAAACGGTGTTGAAACAACTGTCAGCTTAATCTGGAAACATAATCACACAATCACTAGCTTTGCAATTATTATAAATTAAGTATAATTTATAACTCAACACACTAAACATTTTTCAAAACACATTTTTCTTAAAATTGCACAGAAAATTCCCGGTCGATACCGCTATAACTAGAACAATCGAATATTCGCACAGCGGAATAAGCTCCCACTCATTTAACTAATTTTGCGCGCACGATTCAATCCAACGGATAAACTAGACTGCATTTCACAAGTTGCATTAATCACTCGTCACTGCCATTCAAGCCCAGAGCTGTTATGCTCGTAGTAATTGTGAAGGCGGCGGAATAAGTTCAGATCAAGAGCCTCATTCATCAGCACCACTCAGATTACTTGCGTTCTTACGTTCATAATAATCGAAAGAGTAAGAGTGCCACAAAATTCTCTCGACCCATACGTGAAAAGCTGCTATTGGACCGAATCCAAACACTTATTCTCTGGTCTGGTCGGTTGTCTCGAACTCTTGAGCTGGCTCTCAGGTTACCTACTGACCTACATCCACAGCCGCTGACCTACATTTCTACCCAGATTCGTAAGCATAGGAGACTGATCCGCAACATTGTTGCTTTAGATCTCCCCAAAATTAAAAAGGTCTCCCTCTCAGCGAATTTAACCATTTAACCAGTCAAAATTGTAACAATATATACAAAATCACATAATTAAAATGCGCGTAATTCTGAAGATCTAAGCTGTTCCATAATGAGCCGTTTGATCGAGGAGAGCGAATCTGCCCAGACGGATCGCTTAATAGAAGCAGGTAAAGAGTTCTAAAGCTTGATTGTATAAACGAAGAATAGGCACTGGGAAGATAAGTAGGAAAATCTGGGCAATATTAAGTTGCTATTTCTGTTAGAATTGCTGAAATTGAGAAGGCGAGACAAGTATGATGGACAGCGAAATTTCATTAACTTGATGAAGACAACAAGAAACCGATAATTTAAATAGCAGAAAAGGCCACAACCAAATACAGGCGACACATGGTCAAATCTGCGCAGATTAAATAAGTATCAGATCATAGCAGTAAAAGCCATATGAAGTTTATGTGAATTACTGTAATCAAGCTGGCCATACACTTCACACCCGATGATGAGCACAGTAACAAGGAAAGATCGACATAAGAATAATCTTGTGGCAGTAGGTGTAGAGTTACTGGAGACCCACAGAGAGCGTAAAGAACCATAGACTTTACGAATTACAGCCGAGATATGATTGTCCCAGGTTAGAGTATTGTTAGATTTACTGGCATTAAGCTTCGGGGCATTGACCACAGTTCAGCGAAGAATGCTTAGTAAGTCGTCATTAATACAACTAGTGCCATCTTCAATAAGAATAAGCGGCCTTGACAGGTATAGTTGAGCATCTTCAGCATATAGTTGAAACCTGCTATGTGTAACACACTCGAAGATATCATTCATGAACAACGAGAAAAGTAAAGTACCAAGAATCGATCTTTTGGGGCACACCAAAACCAACTCGCAGAATAGATGAAGAAGAACCATTTGCAGAAAAAACCCCCTGTGAAATCTATCAGTAAGATAAATGAAAATCAAATGTGTTGCGGATGCCGAAAAATTAAATTTTGTAATTAACTTCTTACAAAGAAGATTATGATTGACTACATCAAACGCCTTGGAAAAGTCCAACAAAACAAAAATAGTAATATTATCGAATATTTTCAGAGACATTTAATAGCGCAACTGTGACCAGGGCGAAAGCCAAACTGATGTTCATGAACAAAACCGTGTTCATGTAAATATTTAGAGATTTGGACCGAAATTAACTTCTCAAAGACTTTTGATAGGATTGGCAATATACTAATGGCACGATATTCACAGGGATTAACATCTGTAGTCTTAGGTAGAAGGATGATCCATCGGAGAAACGTTTGCTATGCCAGTATTTATGTATATCAGTATCTAGCGATAGCCGAGATGCATACGTAATTGTATATTATACTAACTGATTTTATTGAACCATCATCTTCGTCTGGTTGGTAATTGCTGGTGTTATCGTAATTTTTATACAATTCATACATACATTTTTCCAAGACTGAAGCATTACTACCGATATTGTAACTTGTTATGGAAGTGGTAGGTGACAGGCAAGAAATACTCATATATCGACAGCTGTACAAACAAAGTGTTGTATGAGAAGAGCTCGTAGCAAACCTCAATAATTCACTGATTTTGGCTAACTCCCCTGACACACGATGATACACACTCGAGACTAAACACGATGTAAAGCTCGGTTATTGTATTGAGTGTGTATCAGCAAGTACTTTATACATTCGAAGTAGCCAAAATATGTGACAACAGAAATATGTGAACTTTTTGTCACATAATTGTTATAGTTGTTATTTCATAAATTTTAGACATTCCTATGACAGCCTTTTAGGGTCACTATTTACTGTAAACAGTGCCACAAGAATTGGTGGTCACAAATTATACCAGAAAGAGAATGACATTTTATCGACATGAAATTGTTGCTGTCAGGTTATCGCCATTTTGGAAACTTTGGATATTTTGTAGTAAACGCGAAAGTTGTTGTTAGTGGTTTTCGTTGTGTTTTTTGGTGTTTGTGTTTAAAAAAAGGTGTACAACTCTGAACAAAATGTAAACTTTGTTTGCTTACCAGAAAACTTTTGATTGATTATATGTCAATTCCTGTAATTGACATATAATGATCTACGTTTACAAATCACAAACTTCGTCGATTCTGATAAGCAACGTGGACATTTGTGGTGTTCTGAAATTTAAAATGGTGGTAGGTAGTGTAGCGATTGAAAAGATATCATTTGATTATCATTCACTTTTAATCATTGAGTTCAGTAATCTAACAAAATTTAACTAATTCTACACTTAAAAATATTAAATTTAGCACAATTGAATTTATCGTTTTTTTAGTTTTCTCAAAAAAAATGCAACAAAAATTTGCTCAAATATAGTTCTAGTTTACTGACAAGTCAGTCCGTTTTTGTTTTAATTTACTCTAGGTTTTCCCTTTTTTTTTTTAATTCGATACCTAGTTACCTAATTAATATTTATAACTAATTATTTATTTTACAAACAATTACTCTGTTTGAATTTTATTGTTTGAGCATGGTTTGCAAAATATGCCATACAGGCATGTTTTTCGCAAAATGTCACAACACAATAAAATTTACAATTCAATTTATTTATAACAAAAAAAAATGTATTCTGAAAAAGAAAGGAAATTTATTTATTATTAATGATCAATTTGCTTAGGTTAATTGTGACACGTAATTATATCCTTATGACATGCTATTACATATGTCCCATAACCTCAAATTGATTAAAACTGAAAATATAATACCTTTGCGAATATTTATACATTATCCTTCCAAAAAACTTTAGGTGTTGTTGCTTGCTGCTATTTCGCAATAAAAAACTTAAATGGAAGTGATACGAAATTCACTGACAGACTTATCTCAATTTGAGCACTCAAATCCTTATGAAAAAATTCCAAGTCCAAACCGTAGACAATAATTTTATGAAAGAAAATCGCAAGTCCAAAAACTACAAAAAAAAACTCTAAACTCTTGAAAATATTTGCATGAACTAGAAAATTATGCTTAGCATGTGTTTTCTAAATGACAACTCGATGAAAATAAGAGATCGAATGAAGGAATGACACGCCTTTTATAGACAGATTTGTTTCAATTTCACTATCCATAAAGTGAAATTATCAAATTATTGGCCTTTTGTGAATGAATTAAGGATTTTAATTATTATTGGTGTATGCCAAAATGAATTTTACATTTTTTGGCATATTTACCATAAAGATTTAATATTAAATTTCTTGATTTTAATTGATTTTTACGACTTTTCTCATCTACATTATCGACGCGCCATTTTTGATTCATTCTAAGTAATTCCTCTCTAGATTTTTGCTGTTTTGTCTTGCTCGCACCGTGCCTCTCTTTCGCACTCGTTAGTGCAAATTGAAATTATAAATATCGCGAATTACGCGAATCCCGCGAAAAATACCGCGAAACGAACGGCACCATTAAAATCGCGCGACGATTTTACCCCAATATGATATGTCAAATGTCATGGGAGATTGAAGTTTCGCTGTAAATCTTTACTCGTATGTCAAACGCGCGCGAAGTGTTATTTAATAGTTTTCCTTTGATTTAATAGTGTTTTTGTGTGTTATATGCTAGTTTTTCATCGCTGGATACTATAATCTTCAGGTAATGTGCAAGATTTATTGATTTTATTGTGGTTTATTGTTGTTTTTAAAGGTTGGTGGACACCTGTACAGGTGAGTTTGTTTTGGGTGTTTTCTCACCTGAAATATCCACTAACCTTCCGCATGCACCTTGTAATATCATAATTAATTGTAGTTTATGTATTTGTTATGTTGTAGCAAGGAAATTATTGTTAAATTCCTATGTTCTATGTTGTATATTAGGTTATGGTATGTGTGTAGTAAAACTCTTATTTGTTTAATTAGTTTGAAAATTTGCATGTTTTATTCGTTTATTAGTTAATGTTTGTTTACTTCATTTGTTTATAATTCATTTTCTTGTTTTCTTTCCATGTCGTCGAGGGACTGTCGCACCTGTGATGCACTCCAGGTGCAGGTAAGATGCTTTAATTAAGTTCGTTTTGATCGAGGTATATTGTCATTTTTTTTCTTTTTTAGGTTCGTCGAACATTCTCCCCCCCGTTGAACAGCCATGTTCAACCGTTCTCTTATTGTTTTAATGCCTCTCTTGTGGTATTTAAAAAATTTTAGGGTTCCATCAGCAAGTACTCGTAGATGTACTTGATATCGATCAGGTAGATTGATCATCTTTTCTCTATTTCGTCTTGTTTTTATGTTCTCAAAATCTATTTTTTTGATGACATGCCTTGGTAGGTAGATGTCGACGTTTTCGCGTGTGACGAAACGTTGGAACGAGCTTTCGGCACGCATTTTTACCTCGTTTATAGTGGAAGAAACCTTGAGTTTTTTCAGATCATAAACCTGTGCTCCATTGATTATTGCTGGTTCATTTAGTGTTGGCGCTGTTTGGGGGGTCGCTGAATGCAACAATTGTGTTAGTTGAATTGTTGTTGATGCTGCTGTCGTGGATGTCCTGGAAGGCCCTTTTGGTTTGACAGTAGATGGAACAGGACTCTTCTCTGGCTGTGATTCTGCAGTAGCCTCTGTAATGTCCGATAGTAGCTTGCTAATATCATCATCTGGGTTAATTGGACTACCCGGGAGCGAAAAGTTGAAATTCAGGTCATCGTATATGTCCAAAAGGTCCTGATCGATCTGGTGACTTGTTGATGGCACCGGGCCTGTTGATTCCGTCATTTTTTTTGGCTGACCAGTCAAGACGTCACATCCTTCTTCTACATACCAGCTCGCATCAAGAGGGCTGCCTGGAGGAACTAAATCCAAGTCGAACTCAAAATCATAATTAAGTTCTAATATGTCTTCATTTAATTTGTAATCAGACATCTGTAAAAATAAATGAATTAGTACTTTGTTTTTTTGTATGGGACAACACAACAATTAACAGATGTGTTAGGACACCACATGTTTGTTAACTAACACTTAATTGATTGGAAGACGACAAATTTTTGTTACCGGTCTTGTGAAAGTGCTCCTCTGAGTTCTGACTTGTACTACTCTTACCAATCCATCGGCTCCAGGATACACTTCTTCTATTATTCCCAAGGGCCATAGGGTTACTGGTGTGTTGTCACACTTTAATAGTATTACTTCTCCCCTTTTTAGATTCGATTCTGCTCTACACCATTTGGGCCGATTTTGTAATTGATTAAGATAGTCCTTGGACCAATGTTTCCAGAATTGTTGAACCATTTGCTGTACGTGTTTCCATCTAGTAGAATAATTTGATGTAGTAGTCGTGTAATCTGGTTCTGGTATCGCGTTTAAAGACTGTCCAATTATAAAATGCCCAGGAGTTAGTATTAATTGTTCATTTGAATCGTTACTGACCCGACATAATGGCCTTGAGTTGAGACAAGCTTCCACTTGTGCTAGTAGCGTAGCATATTCCTCAAAGGTGAAAGTAGCATTTCCAATGGATCTGCGCAAATGATATTTGGTGGACTTAACACCGGCTTCCCATAATCCTCCGAAATGAGGTGCCGCTGGTGGATTCATATGCCAATTAATGGACTTCGATGTCAAGTATTCCGCAGCTTCTGGCCATGCTTCTTTTATGGCCCTTTGAAGTTCCTTATCTAGAATAGCTTTTCCACCAATGAAGTTGGTGCCACAGTCCGAATAAATATCATTGCACAGACCTCTTCTGCTAACGAATCTTTTCAATGCTGCAATGAAAGCTTCCGATGTCAGGTCAGATACTAACTCAAGATGTATGGCCTTTGTAGCCATGCAGATGAAGAGGCAAAAATATGCCTTTTGTAGTTTAGCATTTCTTAAATTTGATGCTTTGATGGTTATCGGGCCCGCATAATCGATGCCGACCTTGGAGAAGGGTCTGCTAATGTTTACCCTTACTGATGGCAGATTGCCCATTAATTGTGTCGTCGCTGCTTGCTTCTGTCTAAAGCATTTGACGCACTTATGCAATCTTGTTGTAATGCAACGTCTTCCGTCTAAAATCCAAACTGAGTTACGACTAGTATTTAGTACTAGAGCAATGTTTCCATGTAACGTTTCTAAATGTAGCTTGTCAATCAGAATTAGTGTTACATGGTGATCGCGTGGTAAGATTGTCGGGTGTTTCCTACTATAAGGTAGCAGGGCGTTATCCAATCGTCCTCCGACTCTCATTAACCCATCCTTGTCCAATATTGGATTGAGCCTTAAGAGCCTGCTATTTTTGGATAAAGTTTTGTGTTGTACTAAATTTTCATATTCCTCTGGAAAAGCTGTTAATTGTACTAGTTTGAATATGGTCCTTTCTGCATGCTTGCATTCATCGTTTGTGAGAGGCTGAACTCTCTTGCTTTTGGAATTTTTGCAATTGTAACAAAATCTTAGTATTGTTGCTGTGATGCGCACTAAGCGTGTGAATGATGAATATCTTTGCAGAATGTTGTCTTCTATATTTGCTAGAAAACTAATTACTGTCGTTGCCCGTTGTTCTAGTGTGGTTGACTGTGTAATCTGACTGTGCTTTGGCCACTTGTTTTGTTCTTGTGTAAGCCAACTTGGACCGTGCCACCATAATTTGTTGGTGACCAAGAGTTTGGATGAGATGCCTCGTGACGCTATATCTGCCGGATTTTGTTCGGATGAAATATGTTGCCAATGATCGTATTTTAGTGTATCTTGTATTTCTACGACCCTGTTGGCAACGTAAATTTTCCATTTCGAAGGATGCTCTTTGATCCATTGCATCACGATTGTAGAGTCTGTCCAAGCAACTATTGGAATGTTTTGAAAATGCATGCCTTGTACTACTGTTTTTATTAGCTTCACGAGTAACAATGCACCATTCAATTCAAGTCTTGGAATTGTTGTGGGCTTAATAGGTGCCACCTTAGTTTTTGCAGTTAGTAAGTGTGACACTATTTTACCATTTTCTTGCTCTACTCGCAAGTATATTGCTGCAGCATAGGCTTTAGATGAGGCGTCACAAAATCCGTGAATCTGCATCTGTGCACCTGGAGAATAGTGTACCCATCTTGGGATTTGCACTTGTTCCAGCGTCTGCAAATTGCTTACGAATATTCGCCATTGTTGTCCTAGCATGTTTGTTACCGGTTCATCCCATGACGAGCCTGTGATCCATAGGTTCTGCATTAGTATTTTTGCTTCTATCACAACCGGGGCTAGCCAGCCTAGTGGATCATATAGTGAGGCAATTCCGGACAATACGCTTCTTTTCGTTAAAACTTCAGGTTCACACAATGGTTTGATTCCGAAGGTGAAGTAGTCTGACTTAGGGTACCATTTAATACCTAATGTCTTTATTGACTCAGTGTCTGAAAATATCGTTGAGTCTTTTAGCTCTCTGTGCTCTGGAGGAAGATCTTGTAGAAGCCTATTGTCATTGCTGGACCATTTTCGTAGATTGAATCCAGCTGATTTTAACATTTCAATGAGTTGATATTGTAAGGTAATTGCATGATTCACGTTGTCAGCCCCAGATAACAAATCATCTACGTAAAAGTTTTTATATACTGCTTCTGCAGCTAAGGGAAACTTGTGACGTTCATCTTCAGCTAGCTGCTGGAGTGTTCTGATCGCTAAGTACGGAGCTGATGTGGTACCAAAGGTCACTGTTTTTAATTTATAATCCTTTAGTATGCCCGTTTTTGGATGGCGCCATACAATTCTCTGATACGTTTGATGATCAGGATGTACTTGGATCATGCGATACATCTTCTCTATATCTGCATTCATAACAATTTTGTATTTTCTCCAGTTTAGTAATGTCGTAAATAACGTAGGCTGCAGGGTTGGTCCATTTAATAGATATTTGTTGAGCGACATTCCATTTGTGGTTTTTGCCGAGGCATCAAACACGACGCGTAATTTAGTTGTGGTGCTATCCTTAAACACGGCATGGTGTGGGATGTAGTAATGTTGTTCTTGGTCCTGTGGTAGATCTACTTCCTCCATGTGATTTAGTTGTATGTATTCATCTAGACATTTTTCGTATTCTTCTTTAAATTCAGAGTTTTTTGAGAATTGACGTTGTAGGTTCTCAAAACGCCTGATTGCCTGTTGTCTAGATTTGCCTAATATGGGTATCGTGTTATCTACAAACGGTAGTTTCACTTGATACCTTCCTGTGTCTAACCTGATGCAAGTGTCCTTATATATTGTTTGACACAGCTGTTCATCCTTTGTTAGAATTCGATCTGTAGAAACTTCCTCCGTTTCCCAAAATTGTCTGAGCTGCATCTCTAGCTCATTTGTGGTAGCCATGAAAGTTTTGACATGTGTTTCATGTGTTCTGTTTTCTGCAGTTCCGAGTAGTATCCAACCGAAGATGGTTTTGACCGCGGTTGGACTAGTGTCTGTGCCTTGTACAACTCCTTCTTGTACAATTTTTGCATATACCTTGGCACCCAATAGAGCGTCTATTTTGCCAGGCTTCCAATAGGTGGGATCTGCCAGTTCTAGTTTCTTTAAGTGGTGATAACTTTCCTTGGAAATTGTTCTGGTTGGTAAATTATCGGTAATGTTGTTGATTACCAGGAAATTTTCTTCGAATGTTGTCTTGTTTAGACCGCAGGATTGTAGCGTTAGTTTGGTATGCTTGTCTAAATTACTCATTGATCCTTTGTTTAGTCCAGTTACCACTACTAATGTCGGCATACAATTGGCTTGTAGTTTGTGGCATGCTGCTTGTGTAATGAAGGAACATTCTGAGCCTGAGTCAATAAGACATCGCAGTATTTGTGTTTTTCCTGATTGAGCTTTAACCTTAACTAAAGCCGTTGATAATAAGGCGTATGATCTCTCCCTATTCATATAGGTTTGAGTCACTTGTGATGAGTCAGTATTAGTACTAGTTACTGGTCTTGTTTGCCTGGCCTCATTATCAGTGTTGTTGTGTAGATTGTTTGCCTCTACATTCCTGGGATGCAAATTGTTTGCTTTTGCATCCTCGTGCAGTGTGGTATGATGCCTTTTCTTGCATTTGAGGCACCTATACCTGCTTGAACATTCTGTGACTGAATGCTTTTTTGATAGACAGTTATAACAATGTTTGTTTGTTGTAACTAGCTTCCGTTTGCTCTGTATATCCATTTTTTGGAATTTATTACAATGTTGTAGAAAATGATCTCCATTACATGCAGAACATTTTTGAGAACTTACTACGTGATATGTCTTAGTTGTAGTAGTTGGTTTGGAGATACTCTTGGTTTGATTTGACTTGTGTACCAATGTATCAGTAATTGCTTCTAATACTTTCAATCGAGTGTCTAAAAATGAGTTGAAGTCTTTATATTTAGGAAGCTCCTGTGATGCTCCTTGATGTTCTTCCCATAACCGTAACGTTATAAAGGGTAGCTTTTGTACAATTAGATAAATAAGTAAAACATCCCATGATGACGTATCTACTTGTAGGCTCCGTAATTGCTGCATACACTCTTCAGTCGTATCAATCAGCGATTTTAGACCAGCGGCTGTTTCTGTGTTTAACTTTGGTTGACTTGTTAATAACTTTAACTGATGATGCACTAAGATTTTTTTGTTTTCATACCTCGCCTTTAATTTATTCCATGCGGGTAAATAATCTTCATTAGTAATTGGGGTATGCCGTAATAGTTTTTCTGCATCTCCGTGTAATGACCCCTTTAAATAATATAACTTCTGAACATCTTTCAGATTTGTGTTATTGTGTACTACAGCTATATACAAATCGTGGAAAGTACGCCAGCTATCATAATCGCCACCATATTTTGGTAAAGCAATCTTTGGGAGAACATTCTGTTGTTGTTGTTGTTCTATCCGTGTTTGCTGTGTTAGCAACAATGTAGAATCTGTCAATTCTGTTGTATGATGGATTGCATCATACAGTCCACCTATATATATACAGTAATCTGTCTCTAGCTTACTAAATGTCTCATCAAGAATGTATTTCGGTGTGGTTTTTGGAGGATTTTCAATAATGTATTCATTTATCACCTGATCAATCTGTTCATATTCTATCCACACTCGTCTGATTTCGGAGAGCTTTGCTTCAAAATAGCCCTTTGAGTGTGTTTCGAGTAATGTTCGTTTCCCATTCTCGATCGTTTTTTGCAGACGACTTCTCAATGCCTGTTCCTTATTTAATATCGTCTTTAATTCAGTCATTGTAAACTTTGTACTAATATTTGAGTGTTGACGTAACTTGAAATTGTCAATTAACTGTAACTAACCAGAAATTATCTGTGCTAAATTTAACTTAAGGTTCGTTAAATGTAGAAATTACTTGATCTTTCTAAATATTGCCCTAAATCTGATTATCTTCAACCAATTTATAGTGCAATTTGACTTGACACATGCAGCTAAAATCGAAAAGTACTAGATTCACCTCTGTATAGTTTAAGACTATTGTGAATTATCTTAATACCCACAATGCAATGTTCAATGGGAATGAACGAAATGAATGAACTGATGACCAAAAACGAATGAGTCAAACGAATTCCTGGATGGAACCACCAAAATGTACAACTCTGAACAAAATGTAAACTTTGTTTGCTTACCAGAAAACTTTTGATTGATTATATGTCAATTCCTGTAATTGACATATAATGATCTACGTTTACAAATCACAAACTTCGTCGATTCTGATAAGCAACGTGGACATTTGTGGTGTTCTGAAATTTAAAATGGTGGTAGGTAGTGTAGCGATTGAAAAGATATCATTTGATTATCATTCACTTTTAATCATTGAGTTCAGTAATCTAACAAAATTTAACTAATTCTACACTTAAAAATATTAAATTTAGCACAATTGAATTTATCGTTTTTTTAGTTTTCTCAAAAAAAATGCAACAAAAATTTGCTCAAATATAGTTCTAGTTTACTGACAAGTCAGTCCGTTTTTGTTTTAATTTACTCTAGGTTTTCCCTTTTTTTTTTTAATTCGATACCTAGTTACCTAATTAATATTTATAACTAATTATTTATTTTACAAACAATTACTCTGTTTGAATTTTATTGTTTGAGCATGGTTTGCAAAATATGCCATACAGGCATGTTTTTCGCAAAATGTCACAACACAATAAAATTTACAATTCAATTTATTTATAACAAAAAAAAATGTATTCTGAAAAAGAAAGGAAATTTATTTATTATTAATGATCAATTTGCTTAGGTTAATTGTGACACGTAATTATATCCTTATGACATGCTATTACATATGTCCCATAACCTCAAATTGATTAAAACTGAAAATATAATACCTTTGCGAATATTTATACACTATCCTTCCAAAAAACTTTAGGTGTTGTTGCTTGCTGCTATTTCGCAATAAAAAACTTAAATGGAAGTGATACGAAATTCACTGACAGACTTATCTCAATTTGAGCACTCAAATCCTTATGAAAAAATTCCAAGTCCAAACCGTAGACAATAATTTTATGAAAGAAAATCGCAAGTCCAAAAACTACAAAAAAAAACTCTAAACTCTTGAAAATATTTGCATGAACTAGAAAATTATGCTTAGCATGTGTTTTCTAAATGACAACTCGATGAAAATAAGAGATCGAATGAAGGAATGACACGCCTTTTATAGACAGATTTGTTTCAATTTCACTATCCATAAAGTGAAATTATCAAATTATTGGCCTTTTGTGAATGAATTAAGGATTTTAATTATTATTGGTGTATGCCAAAATGAATTTTACATTTTTTGGCATATTTACCATAAAGATTTAATATTAAATTTCTTGATTTTAATTGATTTTTACGACTTTTCTCATCTACATTATCGACGCGCCATTTTTGATTCATTCTAAGTAATTCCTCTCTAGATTTTTGCTGTTTTGTCTTGCTCGCACCGTGCCTCTCTTTCGCACTCGTTAGTGCAAATTGAAATTATAAATATCGCGAATTACGCGAATCCCGCGAAAAATACCGCGAAACGAACGGCACCATTAAAATCGCGCGACGATTTTACCCCAATATGATATGTCAAATGTCATGGGAGATTGAAGTTTCGCTGTAAATCTTTACTCGTATGTCAAACGCGCGCGAAGTGTTATTTAATAGTTTTCCTTTGATTTAATAGTGTTTTTGTGTGTTATATGCTAGTTTTTCATCGCTGGATACTATAATCTTCAGGTAATGTGCAAGATTTATTGATTTTATTGTGGTTTATTGTTGTTTTTAAAGGTTGGTGGACACCTGTACAGGTGAGTTTGTTTTGGGTGTTTTCTCACCTGAAATATCCACTAACCTTCCGCATGCACCTTGTAATATCATAATTAATTGTAGTTTATGTATTTGTTATGTTGTAGCAAGGAAATTATTGTTAAATTCCTATGTTCTATGTTGTATATTAGGTTATGGTATGTGTGTAGTAAAACTCTTATTTGTTTAATTAGTTTGAAAATTTGCATGTTTTATTCGTTTATTAGTTAATGTTTGTTCACTTCATTTGTTTATAATTCATTTTCTTGTTTTCTTTCCATGTCGTCGAGGGACTGTCGCACCTGTGATGCACTCCAGGTGCAGGTAAGATGCTTTAATTAAGTTCGTTTTGATCGAGGTATATTGTCATTTTTTTTCTTTTTTAGGTTCGTCGAACAAAGGTAAAATTAAATTAATAAAAAAACTATATTTATAAGCAGGCAATATAAAAATAAAATAAATAATGCAAAAACTGTTAAAAACTTAAGTGTTTAACAAACAAACAAATTATGGGGCAGAGAAGAAATACCGTCAGCGTCTGATAATTTTTTATGTTTAGAGAACTTTAATAAAAAATTTGAAAACATAATTTTATACAAACATTTTATAATAAATATATAGCTTTAGAACTGATATAAGATTTTAATTTGGATCCCCGAAACAAAATAAAGGCTGACATAAATGCCACCAAACGCATACAAATTAACGACAAAAATAACACATTTCTTGTTAAAAATGTCAAAAAATTGTGATCAATTTTTGTGAAGATTTTGTCTCTTAATTTTGTCAAAAAATATTGAAACAAATTATGACAAAAGTACCCACAAAGTATGACAAATTTGTTGTAATGAATGTGACATTTGTTAGACGAAATATGTAAACCCTGAACACATTTCCTGGACATTTTTGTCACATGATTCTGTCGACAAATGACAAGTGTTTATCGACAATTTGTCGTACAAATTTCACAAATGGCTACTTATGATGGTTGATACACGTTCTTGAGGCAGCAAAGAGAATTCATTATTTCCATGTGATCTATACGCGCGCAAACTGAGTACACGCATACATATGTAATAAAACACTCGTGTATCATCCCAGTCTAACTCTCTGCTCTAAACTGGACTATACACGAAAATGGTCTAAGAGAGAGTTAAAAAAAACCAATTTCCAGTTTTTAGTACGGTGTATCGAACGTGGACTAAATATACATATATCATGGGTACGACTCAACATTTTTTCAATATAGACAAGAGTTTTTTTTTTATTAAAATTTTAATCGACCATATTGATAACAGTGTTCCTGGTATCATATAATGGCTCCAATATTTATCAAACATGCGAATCTGAGTGGGTCATAAATCAAAAGAAGAAGAAAATGTAGGAAGAGTCACGGTACAGAGAATATAAGTTATTCTCATTAAATTTTGACAGATGAGCTGTGACGAAATTTCCTTCACTAATGTATATATGTTACAGTCAAAACACGTAAGCCGTCAAAACCCGATTTTACTAGGAAATTCTAGTTCTAACAAAGCGCTCTCGGTAATTCTAGTTTTAACTAATATAACACAGTTAAAACTAGAATTAGTATTAACTAAAGAATATTTAGTTAATTCTGGTTGTGGCTGAATTCTCGTGTAGCTCTTAGTTAAATCTAGAACTGACTGGTTGCTATTAGTAAATTTGCGTTACAATTGAATTCTGTCGCCATTAAACTTTGATGTTTATTAAGGAGGTGGCTATTTATACATACTGTATTTATACGCAATAAGTGAGGGGGGGGGGGTACAGATCAGCGACACAAACGACCCCCGCAAACGTAGCCACACACACACACACACACATCCGATCGCGCATACGCACACACATCCGCTACCGAGAGCACTTTGTTAGAACTAGAATTTCCTAGTAAAATCGGGTTTTGACGGATTCGTGTTTTGACTGAAACATATACATTTTTATTGAAAAGACAGAGAGAGAAGAGAGTGCTCACACTGTGCTTTCCTATACATTATATGACATTTCGTCCACTAATGGTGGAACGTGGTTTGTAATGAGAATATCTTGGATTCTCTGTATCGTTGGAAGAGTATCGAATGTTTCTTAACTGATGTTAATTTTTCAATATTACAAATTCAAAATAAGCTTAAAAACTAAAACAAGAAACAAATGAACGAATAAAGAAACGCCAAAATTTTCAGTCCGATAAAAGACAATTTAGGAATACTGAATGTGTGCCGAGATATCCAAGAAATCAAAAATAAAGTTAAAAATTTGAGCAAGAAATATAGAGGTAGGTTCGTTGAACGGTGGCAATTAGAAAAATATTAATATTAACTCTCACAGAATATTTTTGTTTTTTTTTTTGCAAATAATATTTCTATTTTTTCCTCGTGGCTTATGGTGGAATTCAGAAGAGTTTAATTACTACACACAACGCTGGAAGCGCTGCTATATATAGAGTATACCAACTTTTAATAGAATGAAGTTTTGGAAACTTGATCATATAAGCATCCTAAAATTGTAGGCAAATCCTGTGAACTTCAACCGCATTCAGTCTTATTCCATTTATATTAACCATTTGATAAGAAAACCGATTACACTTCCCAGATTTGATTCAACCACCATGCCCTAGTTGGGAGGGGGTTATGAAATATCATGATTTTACGATGAAACGCCATTTGCAAACAAGCATTTCCTGGACGCTTTGATATTTGGGAACCATTAATCAAATAAAATCAAAAAAATGCTTTAAATTTTTTATAATAAAATTGAGCATAACCAAAATAAAAAATTGTTTTTTTTTTTTTTTACTGCTGTAAACCATTCCATCATCGAAGACCATGTTAAAATTTGTTGTATGTAAAGATAATTACTTGCCTTATACGAAACACAAATGTGTGCTGGCGTACGAATAAAATTTAATTTCCGGTCAAATTTGTTTATTTGTTTTTTATTTGAATAAATTAAATTTTTACGGTACGTAGTGGTGTGCCTACGGAAAATGACTTGAAATCACCCTCCTCCCTCCCCAAATATTTTTGGACTCCACAAAATCCTGGAATCCTTTATAAATACCTGCTGAAGTTGATATTTTAAAATCGATATTTATCAAAATCATTTTCTCGCTCAGCCGAAATGGCAAATTCACGTCATTTCATCAAAATTCAGTTTTACTCCTTAATTAATCCCGTAAATACCTCTTAAATGAGTCTTTTTACTTAAAAATAACCTCATAACCATTAACTGAGTTTTCTCCATATCGATACCTACCTAAGTTGCTTTATCGCCTCCGAAAACGATAGATTCACCCTTGTTGACGCAAAAATTACTTAGTATTCCCGGTACTGGTTGGACATGATCCCAATATGCTCACAATTTGGTCTGGGACCACTCGAAAGTCAATCATCGAGAGAACGAATGTTAAAGCTCACTACTTCAACAGCGCTGATCGTTTTGAATAAGGACAATTAGCATATGAAAATCCCAATTGGATTAAAAATAATTCCATATGAAAAGAAGTTCCAGACTTGCGTCTAAGTCTGGGCATACTAAGAGATCATTTCTGTTTGGAAAACACTGCAAGCTATTTCTGTTAATACTTTTGAACTTTTATTCCCCATCTCTAAAGACATTAGAAGTAAACCGGCGTTTGCCTTGGCGAAGGAGTAGTCTTAATAAATGTCGGCAAAATTTTAGAAGGAAGTATTACGAGACGTAGAGAAACTAAGTATTAGAGGCTTGTCAAAAAATCCAAAACGTAAGCAATTAGATACATTTGGAACAATTTTTACGGATATTACGAACTGATAAAGCTATTTCAAGCGAGACCAGCTAATTAAATCTGCGGATCCTATTCAAGGAAGTAATTACTAGTGGTAAGTGGTACACTGTCGCCATATTGGTTATGTCAGGAACATGATTTGAACTATTCCAATTATCTCAGCTTTAAAGCTCTGGCTTTTGTAAGACCCTTTGACGTAGCTTTGGGAGACTGACAATAATGACATTCCACTAACCCGTCCTTCCAGCATCAATCGATGGTGTGGTTTACAGACGGTCCAAAAATGAACAGTGGAGTCAGACTGGGTGTATACGGCCCGAAGTGCCATATCATAAAGAACCTGGGGTCTATCCCTACCCCTATCGTATTCCGAGCTACGGTGTTAGCCATAGAAGTTTAACTTTGAGCCAATAGTTGTTTGTGCAGTACTGGCTTAGTGTGTATAACTTGAGGTTGATGTTGTACCCATAATATAGAGGCAAGGATGCCAACAGTTACTACGTCTTCTGAACTCTACCGTTCGTAGATGCTGTCCGATACAAGTAAACAGTTTGCTTGTTGTTGTAGTATTGAAGGTGCTTCGATAGAAGACGGCTTCGTCCCTGAGCAATATTGCGCATCTGCTGGCGTGGTGAATGCGCTCCCCAAATCAGGGTAAGCCTGGGCTGTTAACCCGTGTAGTCTTTATACCATGCACTCGACAGCAAAATTGTTTTTTGCGTTGCTGCCGTTGCCGCTGTTGCTGTCGCTGTCGAGCAATCTGAATCAGGCTTGAGAACAATTAATGTTTTAATAACTCCATCGATCTCTACTTGTAACCCTTCAGCAAGGTCGTTCACACACAGTTCTTTCTCGGTGAGATGTTCTACGTTAATTTCATTTTCAAAGATATCTACATAATATTTGAGCACTTCTATCTTACCCTTACTATTTTCCATTTGTAAAACATGGATTTCTCTAGAAATCTCAATCGTCTCATGATCCGTTATATTTAAACTACAATTTGTTCGAGCTTCAAACGTTGTGCTATTCGTTAAAACTAAGTCAATCAATGTATTAGAATTCGCGGTTATCCTAGTTGGTTCTGTCATTATTTGTTTAGATTAGTTCATTATCAGCGTATTTTTAATTCCTTTTTTATAAATATCATTGTCGTCATACCAATTCATATTAAAATCACCAATCACCAATAAGTCATTTAAATTATCGCTATTTCCTCTAAAGAAGCGTCAACATACTCACAAAAATGCCTATTTTGCGCCCTAGGTGATTTATACAATGTGTATTTTCGAAACTCAGCGGATACTAGACACCTAGATAAACAAAAAATTGTATGGCGGGGGGGGGGGGGGGGGGGGTGCTACATCGACCGTTTCGGAGTTATAGGGTGATTAAGAAAAAAAGCTAGTTTTTTTCACAAAATACTCTGTATATTAAAAACTACAGGGCTTATGGTCACAGTTACGAGCTCATTATATGTAGAACTTCATGGCCTTTCCAACGACTGCTCAACCAGCCCCAGAACCCTCAAGAATTATGGTTGTCTAAACTAAAAAATTTGGATTTTGTTACCTTGTTTTTTAAATTTAATCTCTATTATTTTTGCAAAAAAAAAATTTTTTATATAAAAACGATAAACTGTAGACTCTCCTCTGTAATTTGACCTATTACACTATATGTGTTAACTGTAGCCATTAAACAGTTAATAACTCATAACCTATTCAGGCCACACCGAAATTAGACGATATTTTTATAAATGACGTGCTAAGGGAACAAATTATCGTTGAGAATAAATTTGAAAATAGGTTTGAGAATAGGTTAAGAGCCAATAACTCTTAAAGGACTACACTTAGCACATAAAGTGTAATAGGTCAAATTAAAGATGAAAGTATACAGTTTACACTTTTTATAAAAAAAATTTATGTTAATGACCCTTTTGCAAAAATTATAGAGGTCACATTAAAAAAGGTAATAAAATCCTAAATATTTATTTTAGACCCCTATAACTCCTGACACGAGTGGGGTACGGTTGATCAGTCGTTGGAATGGCCATGAAGCTCTGCATACAATGAGCTTTTAACTGTGACCGTAGGCCCTGTAATTTTTAAGATACAGGGTGTTATGTGAAAATCTAAATTTTTTTCTTAATCACCCTGTAACTCGCAAACGGTTGATGTGGAGCACCCCTGCCTTACAATTTTTTGTTTGACTAGGTGTCTAATATCCGCACATTCCTTTTGATCAAGTTTCGATACACATTGTATATAACTACTACATTTATAATATATTTCTCCAAGGTAACTTTAACAGTCAATCCCCATATACCTACCTCAAACACCTCAATTTTTTTTTAATTCGAATTGCCTTTTTTTCACGTATAATAAAACACCTCCGGTATATCTTGAATCACTGTCACACCTAATTGTTCAATTTCTGTGTCATCAATATCTGATGTGAGATGTGTTTCTGATAGCGCTATTATATCAAAGTTTTCAACCACAACCAAAGGTATAAACTCATTCCAATTACTCACCAAATTTCTTATATTCAAATATACGCACTTAAAGGACCTTAGTTGCTAATAACATGTTTTATTTTTTATTTTTTGCTTTTTAATTGCCTATGACAGCTTCTATCCCGACAATCGTGATTCACATCTAAGCTCAAACCTAAATTTTTATTTGCTTTCTTGCAATTATTGCATTTTAATTTATGCGATTGACATTGCCTAGAATCATGGTTCCGACTACATTTCGCACAGATTTTATCATTGTTACACTTACTGGCTATATTGTTATAGCCCCAGCACTTGGAACATCTTTTCACCTACAAAAATTTATACACAGAATACTTGCCCGAACCAATATTAACTTTGTCTTTTACCATTATTTGCCTATAACTTTCTTTATCTACATCTAGAATGGCTTTAAAAAATTTCAGATTTTTTAACCCACTGTAGATTTTTACAATCGTCTACTTTTTTGATTTTTTATCGCTATTGCCAGTCGCTCACACTCCCACATTTCCGTTAATCCATGCACCAAACTATTTATTGCTTTGGGTATAGCCACTTCATATATTTCTGCCATTTGATCGGAAACAAGATCACAATTTTTTTTTTCTAGATTCCTCATTATCGCATATTATTGACACTACACCGTTTTGCTTATTTACCATGCCATTGATCTTTAGTGTAGTGGTCCCAGATTCTTACCAACGGAAATCCTTCATATTTCAAAGAAATCTTTTAAAATACCTTAAGAATGAGTTAGTAAAGTAACATAATTAATTTTGAACAAAATCATTTATTTCAGAATGAAATTATCACATTGAATAAATCTATGGGAAATAAAAAAGGAACAGGATAAGTAAATAAATATTTTTTGCATTTGCGTAAAAGCCTTCACTTTTTGGGACACTCTTAATTTTGAAATTTTCTTGATGCATTTTTCTGGTAGAATGTCTGTCTAGTTCATATGTGCCACAAATTAGAATTTTAATGCAAGCCTATAAATTATTTGAAGATTTCAACGATTAACAAATTTCAAAACTGAAAACCTCTCATTTAGCTTTTTTTCGGTCATTAAGTCTTTAAATCCAGGCTTTATATTTAATTTCGTTTTCCAACCAGCAACTGAAAAATTTCTTGACATATTTTTTGTTTTCAACTTTTCTAAACTGCCCTATTTTTAATTTTTTTTTTGTTTTTCTTTTTTTTTAAATGTGTTGAAATTTAGAATTCCCTATTTTATTTAATGAAGAAATATGTCATATTAATATCTAATATTTCTGCCACTATTTACTATCTTTCTACTTTATTTCCAATACAAGATAATCCGCAAAATAATACAACGGGAAACTAAGCACACGTAAATGTACAAATATAACATAGTACAGCATAGTGGCAGTACACAAGTTCCTCAAAAAATATTTTGTACATGTGATATTAATAAAGAAAATATTCCAAATTTTCATCCTCAGTCAAAAATCCCTTAATTTAAACAAATTTGAAAGTTTTGTCCGTCAACCAAACTTTCAAGGAAAAATCCCTTAAAAAAGGGTTTAATCCCATTGGGTCAATCCTCTTTATAATTGCTTGTTTAGTTAATGCACTTTCTTGCGGTTTGTTTTTACCTATAATAATAACTGGAGGCTAGTTTCCCAAAACTTCTGCGACGATGGTTTTTTTGCTCATATTGCTTCCACATTCTTTTATTTCATTTATCACTTTTTGCAATTAATTCAATTTTTTTATTTCGATTGTTCGTGCATTTCACGCTGGCATCTACCGCATTTTTTTAAATCGTGTATGCTATCTAATATTACTTTCATAAATTCGCGACATTCCTTGCACATAAATTGTATATAATTTTTTTTTCACTAATTAATTTGGAATCTTATTCCTTTAATCCCACGCACTGTAAATGGGACAATCTCCAACACTTCCCGTCATATGCGATGCGCACTTATCTTTACTGTTTCTCAACGACCTCTCACGTCCACCACAATTTAACGATATTTTTCAAACCCCAAGGTGGGCTAAATGTATTTTTACGAAACTATAATTGCTAATTTAAAAAAAAATACTTAATTTTAAATAAATTTTTATCGGAGCTTCAAGCAACACAACCGTATACGTCTAACGATCATCGCAAAAAAAAAGGGGAATAAATTGAACGAGGACTCCCAATAGATCTTTTAGGTCGCAATGGATACGAACTCTTGCAAACCCCTTCATAAATCTAATCTAATCCCCTAATAAACGACTAATGGCAACCCCAGTATTCGGATAGCTACTACAGAATAATTACCTAGCATAAAATAAAGACAATTGAAGCAGAGCCTCAGATACTGACTCATAAATGAAAGTGGAAAAAGCTGGGCAGAGGTATAAAAATCAAAGACGGCCTCGTATAGTAGAGTCAGATGGTGAAGCATTTAAGAATAGAATTAGACTTTATTTCGATAACGTACAACTTTTGTAGTAGTGTTAGAATCACATACTTACTTCAAAATTCAAAAATTTGGACAATAGCAAAATTAGATAAAAATTTCAACTTAGAAGAAAGAAAAAAGAGCAAAAAACAAAAATATTAAATTAAAGAAAAAGAAAAAATAATTATGTAAGTATACAACAAAAATCAACTAACTAGTGTTCTTTTGTGGAGAAGAAGAAAAGAGTGGAAAAGAATTAAATTAAGTATGTGCGTTTTAGTTGTTAACTTTTAACAAATTAACCAAAAAAAGACCCAGTTTCTTTGTTTAAGGTAAGAGGCAAAAACCAAAACAAACAAGACCGGAGATGTGAGACATGGGTCAAACCTATGCAACCCATTAATGAACGTCACAAAGTTATTTAGGATAACTTCCATCTTACGGGTGGATACAGATACTATCCAATTTGGGAAAAGCCAAACATCCAAAAGTGAAATAAGGCAAGATTAGTGTTTTTACTAACTTTAGACGAGAACAACTAGATAATTTATTCGCTAAAATCCACAGTCTGCGTAAGCCTTCATAGATTTTTACGATCGTATTGTTAATGTTATCACAACACTTCATATTTAGGTTTAAAAAACAATCCCAAGGCTGATGACCTTATTCGACATGGGTAGTGTAACGCCGTTCAAAAGAATAGGTGAGATATCCATATCAAGGAAAATGAAGAAAGAAAATAAAGAAAATTTTAAATCTGAAGATACAGGGTGTTTCCTCAATGGTGGTCACTCTACTGAGGACATCATAGTACTTACTCACCTAGGCAAACAAAAAATTGTATGACAGGGGGGGTGGGGATATCAACCGTTTCGGAGTTACAGTGTAATTAAGAAAAAAGGCTAGTTTTTCACAAACCACCCCGTATCGTAAAAAGTACAGGGCGTAGGATCACAGGAACTTTATGGGTTTTCAAACAACTGCTCAACCAGCCCGGTACTCCTCTCATCTCAGGAATAATTGTAGTCTAAACTAAAAATGTCGGATTTTCTTAAATTTTTTTTTACTTTGACTTGTATTCTTTTGCAAAAAGGTCATTAACATATCCTTTTTTTTTATAAAAACCAATCTTCTCTTTAATTTGACCTATTAACCTATCCTCAAAGCTATTCTCAAACATATTCCCAAAGATAATAATCTGTTCCCTTAGTGATTGAAAACACGTCATTTTCATTTCCGTATGACCTCTCAACTTAACTGTGACCGTACGCCCTGTACTTTATAAGATACAGGGTGTTTTGTTAAAAACTACCCTATTTTTCTTAATCACTCTGTAACTCCGAAACAGTTGATTTGTTATGGGCCCCCCCCCCTGCAATACAATTTTTCGTTTGCCTAGGTAGGTGAGTACTATTACGTCCTCCTCTAACTGACCAGCATGGAAGAAACACCCTGTATATTGAAAATAATATTAGATTTTCGTTAACGGTGATTTATCTGAAACGGTAAAAATAAACTATGCACTCCCTGTCTCATTTTACTATTTATTAAAACAAAACAAAATATATTAAACACCCCAAAACTTCCACCTTCCAAAATAATTCGTTATGTACCAACACACAAACATAACATGAAGAAACAGGCAAACAGGCCTACTTCACACAAATGCAATTTTTTACTTCACGGCTTGTAGTACCTACTAAAATTTGTAGTAGTTATTTATTTTAGAAGACAACAATAAGTAAAGTTTGTTGGAGAATAATATCGATTTCTGCAGCTACATAAATTCCATTTTGATATTCCATCTATGAAACAATAACAAGGATTCGAACTATGCCAGTAATGACGAAATTAATCAGTTTTGTGGTTATCATCTGTACTGGAATTTTGCTAATTAGGAGTGTTCAGAGTAGAATTACCTGAAGGGCTAATTAATAACATTTCACAACGCATTAGTTCGATAAACATTGATGAAAGGTTTATTTTGCCAAATGTACAGCGGTTACCGGTATTTATCCACTGATTATGATCACATTACTTCAACGTTGAGTATACAGATACCCCAGAGTTTGCCATTCAGTTATGATTATCTGCAGGTGCAGCGGCTAAATAAAAACAGCTCTACATCAGTGGCAACATTACTGTCTCCATTAGTATCATAAGGACTGGAGGAGGATAGGAGGATCTATGTATAATGTCCAAAATAGCCCTGCTCCCATCATCCCAGTATGTCCTGATGGCACTGGGGCACAATTTCTCTCGACTCTATATGTATAGTATATGCTAAAAGTAATACTAAATATGGCCCGTCATCTATGGACAGTGTGCGGCTGATAGGTGTAATTAAAACATATGTAAACTTCATTTAGCGTGATGGTTTTCGCTAATGGATCCCTTATTTATGTACATTTCAACGTAGGAAATTCGAAAATATCCACTGTCGCCCGGAGACACCGCTAGGCGGGTAAAGTGATTACTTTGGTCCAACCATAAATACGTGCCTAATAATGTAAATCCATGTAGTGTAGGTGTATGTGTATGTACGAGAGAGGGACTAATTGAAATTTGAAACGCCATCACGAGGACCTACTTTGTCTTCTTAATTGGAACAGGTAACAAGGTTATGGTAACAAAAATTCCATTTGATACCATTGTCCCGTGATGAATGCCAATTATAAGTACCGTT
This sequence comes from Dioctria rufipes, assembly GCA_963924295.1. NCBI lineage: Eukaryota > Metazoa > Arthropoda > Insecta > Diptera > Asilidae > Dioctria > Dioctria rufipes. Next base: position 51,042,387 of record OZ002743.1, read on the forward strand.
CTCTGGGCGATATATTCTCGCAATATTTCACTTAAATTCAGTTCGAATATGGAGGAAAATCAAAACTTATTACCGGGGGAGTAATTGATGATGAAAAGCTCTCCCTCATCTGTAATTGGAATTCAAATGTAGACAGACAATGGAATGGAGGGATGTTGTGACGATCAAACGATTTGTATGGATTTTATTGTACTTTTCTTTTCTATTTCTGTAGTTCGTCTGGATGAAATTTCTTTATTATATCTCCAAGAATCAAAATTTCACTTTGAACTATACAAATTCTTTCGATATTTTCATTAATTCCAAAAATAAGGCAAACATTTAATTTTCTATCAATTAGAGGGTGTCCTGTATACGTGGAGGCAGTAAGGTAAGCAAATTTTTTAATTACAGTTGATGGTTGCTTTTGGAGTTACTATAATAATTTTGAACAGAACCTCGCATTCTTATAAGGAGAACAAAATTCGCAATTTAGGCTTTATTCTGAGGCCAGTTCATGCAAATCGACGTCAAACGAAAACGACAGTTGAATTGTCGTTTATGGATCACGCAACTCGACATTTTCGAACTGCCGTTAGAAAACTGTCGAAAACTCCTCAACACCAACTTTGGTGTCATTTTTAATTTTTCTTAAATCAAAATGAAAAGAAAACCAACTATTTTTAAAATTGAAAAATGTTATATGGCATAAAACTCGAATGCAGCCAAAATCCGTCATCAATGTCTAGAAGCTTCTTGGTCAGGTCTTCAAAATTTAACCCTTTGCACTCCGAACAATTTTTAATATGACCTGTCAGCAACTCCGAGACATTTTTACTATGGGCTACCAGCTACTCCGGAATATACTCGTCAGTATGTCATCAAGCTTTTGTATGTGTTGAATGTGAGCTGATAACGCCCGATTTGCATAAAACGTTTACAGTTTGTATAGGATACCAAAATCGCTCACACGTATTTTTTTCCTTCCCCCCACCATGCCCCCACCCACCGCTAGAGAGGTTAGAAATTGCTGGATTTTACAATGAAACGTAATTTTCAAAAAATCATATCTCGAGAACGGAGCAACCGATTTTTCTGATATAAATGCCGAATGAAGCATAAAGTCTAGTATCGAGTTCGAGTAAAATGTGACATTTCCATACAAATTTAAGCGCTGGTAAAATCGCAAGCAAAAATTTTACTGATGATTTTACTAGTGCAGTACGGAGTTCACTGGTAAAATGGTAGATGGCACTTTGCATGTCTCCACTTATTTTACTGAACATTTTAATGCACGTAGCATTAAAATGCTGGTAAAATTATGACATTTCCTGTTTCTATGACAATTTTCAGATTGTTTTTTGAACTTATTGAAGAATTTAATTTTAATTGAAAATTTTCAGATTTTTTTATTCAAAGGATTTAAGTTCTTTTAACAATTTTCAGATTAATTAAGTCAATTTTTAATTGTATATTGTAGAAACATTTATCTAAACTTTATAAACAATTTGAAGTTTTTCAGCGATAAAATTTTTAGACTTTTAGTCATTCCGTTTTCTCCAAATCAACATACGTCAAAATTTTACCGCGTTAAATTTTACTTTGCCCGAACTCGATACTAGGCTTAATGCTTTATATTATTTATAAAAAAACAAAGCAGCACTGAACTAGAATAAATATTGCTAATAATAGTACTTCGTGATTTTATGGTATATGGTGACTTTAAAAATGCATAAAAAAATAACTTTACGTGGGATGGCCGGAGAGGAATGCGGGTTTCTTTGTTGTATTTGTGGTATTCAGAAGCAAAAGATAGATGAATAAAAATTTGGTTTAGGGTTTGTGGGGTTGGCGGTAGGGGGTGGGTGCCTCTTGGAGGGGTTGTCCAAAATGGGGCGTGTGGGGTATCGAATTAAAGAGGGGGTATCGAATTAAAGAGGGAAGAGAGTGTGAATGGAGAGGTTCTTGTTTTGATCCTGTAAACTTCATACGGACGGTTTTACCGTTAAAAGAAGATTTTTTGGGACTTGGGTCATATACACCCCCTTCCTTCTTTTTGCATATATTTTGCCCGTCCATACAAACGTCTAAAATTGACGGACCCTCTAGGTCCCACGAAATCGAGCGGAGCCAATTTTCCTCAGACACACCTCGAATATTTTTTGATTACGCGTCGTATAGGGTACTACGTTTTTTCATATGGAACCAGAAGCAGCAATAGTAGGGAATGTTCTTCCATGTTTAGTACACTACTAGAAATACTTGAAGATTGTACAAGTTGATTTAAATTAGTTGCTTGAGAATTCAGAAAGATACAAATGCTCCAGCAAGCACAAAGCTTATTCGGAAGAGCTCCAAGAACAAAAGGTCTTTCATACAAAAGTTCTTGCAGTTCTTCAAGAAATAAAATATAAAAAAAGAAGCTAATACTAGAAAAGGAAACTGGTCAAACTTCACGATTTTAATGGCGCGTTTCCATTTGTTTATCTCAAAGTACTCTTTACCAGCAGGTTAAGCTATGAAAATGATATTCGACACGTCGACTAACGTGAATCCAATGTCTGAACTTCTGGCAACTTTCCTCATTTTCATAAAACGTCGATGTCGATTGCGAGTGTCTACTTGCGGCTTGTGTGAACAGGCCCCTGAACTCGAAGATGACAAGCTGTTATGTTGTTATGTTTTTATAGATCTAATTAAGGGAAATGGGGGATAGTTGCAACAGTGTCTACGGAAACAATTTCAATCAAAAGTCGTACCCCCATGTCAAACATCTCTCTTAGATGTTTCATTCAATTCAATGAGCTTATTTAGTCTCTCACAGACTGTGACAATGACAAACTCGTCTTTGGAATGATTTTGTAAAAATTGCCTAACCTTGAGGTTATCTTTGCAAGTAAGTATACGTTATTTCTTGGCAAGTTCTTACTACACATTATTACACTCTAATATGTGTTTGTGGATTAGTGTTGTGCAAGAGTGTATGGATGCAGTGATTCATTATTTTACAGCGTATTTTTTTTTTTTCGGGAGTGTGATGTGAGGCAAGTTGCAAGAAACATCTAAAAACACTTTTGTATAATTTTTTTTTTTTTAATTTTTTTTTTTAACTATTATTAAGTTGTGCTTATTGTTAGATGCATATTTGGATTGCGTTAGTTTCCATCACACATCCCAACTTAAATTCACGCTACTCGCTTGGAAACTACTGGATACCTTCCGCCCTTCACCCTCTTCGCTCAACAAGGAGATATAAACTATTGATACTGCAATTGCGTGTTAAAGGTTCTAACATTGTTCAACTAACTCTTCTATGGAATCTGTTGTCTGATGATGCTCAGAGAGCCAGGAATCTTTTAATAGATTTTCTTAACTGATCTTCTCTCACAGTGACGCATTTTTGCATAGATTAGTACAATTTATTTTTCGGTTCAAGACAAAACTAGGACTACAGGAAATAAGCTAGATTTGAAGCTAGATTTGAAGTTATACTTTTCGAGAAAATAGTGTCAGCTCTGCAGGGGAGTGAATCTTACTCATTCCAGTGAAGTAAATTATCTGGGAGTCATATAAGCTTACCTAGAAGGCTTATATAGAAGAACGTATTAAGAAAGGTTACCTTCTACACGTGCAAAAGAATTTTTGGTGGTAACTGCGAATTAAAACCCAGGGTGGTACGATGGATCTATACAGCCATAGTTCGACCGATCTTCTGCTATGGCTCCACGATCTGGTGGACGGCATACTTAAAGGGAAATGTAACCTGAACGTGCAGTTAAAACCCCAGAGGACTGATTGCCTGCGAATAGCTAGGTATATGTTCACCACGCCCACGGCGGCACTGGAAGTCATCCTTGCATTTATTGTCGCTAGATCTACATAGCTGTCAGGCTATGAAAGGAGGGGGGGGGGGCTGGTGGATGGAGATGGCGTTCTAATATACTCGAAAAGATACACTATAGCGATTGCAGGGAAAAAAGCAGACTACCAAATACCTAATTTTTGGTGAGGGTGTCAATGTAATGAAGCCCGCCAGGAGTGACTGGGATGGGAAGGAGATGGTGGTAACATCTGACATTTCTATTTTTACTGATGAAACCAAGACGAGTAAGAGCAGAGAGACTGGTAGTGGTACAAAACATATAGATTGCCGGATAAATGCAGTGTGTTTCAGACAGAGCTTGCAACGATTTACCAGGTGGTACTATTGTATATATGTATGTATCTATCTAAGATGCTGGATACTGTGCTGGTTAAATGTAAAATGATGCAGTTGTACAAAACCAGCCTTAAGGAATTCACTATGAGGTACGAGGTCACCCTATGCTGGGTACCAGACTATGGGATATGGATATCTACGGCAATGAGTTGGCCAAAAAGAGCTCTGAAGGGAATAGTTGTGCAGCACTAGCTTATTCCGATTCCGATTGGAGCTCTAAAAGAGACGATCATCAGGGGCACCTTACAAAAGACAAACCTCGGGTGGGTTAATAGAGAAACCTGAAACCGCATATGACAGGAAAAATAAAAAAAGGAGTTTCTTAATCATACACGTACTTTTCAAGAGCCCCGCTCTGATGAATAAAAAAGGTAGACTATTGGGTAGCTACTTCTTTTTAAATCTGGGAGATCTGCAAAGAGCTCTGATATTTTTTGAGATTCCTGAGGCAAGCAGGATGGATCTAGGGCGGTTTCAGAAAGGTTATTGCATGAGATCAAGGGGCATACTGGATCTGATAAAGGTCTAAGTGAAGGAGGTTTGACGTCTCTAACCACACTTGGGTTCACGTTATGATTATTGAAGAAGGGTAGAAAAAAAACCTGAATGCTAATTTTCCTCAACAAAAAAGTTTAATATAACACGAACATCTACATAGAAAAAGCAAATCAAAAAGTAATGGACGGAAATCCTTCAGAATTACCATAACAATTGCAATGCCAATATGAATGAGGTTGTATTACCGCCGACATGTAAGATTGTCTGGATTTCGGTAAATTTTCTTTTTCTCTTAAATCTAGTATGACTTTAATTCGTTTTTGTAAAATCATCAAAATATATTAGGAAGTGAACTATCCTAAGCAGTCATAGGTATGCAAAAAAATAAAAGTTAAATACTAGAGACGTTCTTCTTAATTCCAGCTCGATAAGATAAAATGAATCTTTTCAACTTATCTAAAACAAAAGGATAAAAACTAAAATTTTAATGTGAATAGGTCTTCCGTCCCTCTTAAGGTTCTCTATTCAGTAGAAATTGTAACCAAAAGTTAATAAATTTCAGGATGAGCCTTCGTACGGAAGCAAATAGTGATAGCTGATTTAGCAGAGTATATGTTTTCTTTTCCTTTCCATCTCTGGTAGTAGGTAAAAGAAAATTGTTTTTATTTTTAATAAACTGAACTATAGTTGCAAAAGTTCAATGTCACATAATTTGTTCTTTCTCTCATCAACCGATAACCAGTGAGTGATTAACGAAATCATTCAAAGCACACTCCTTAGTAGCTCCAGTATTACTTACTTTCACCAACTGAAGATTATTATTTGTAATTTGCAAGTGTAGCTTTTACTACTTTTGAGGTAGCAGATTAAAACAATGTTGTTTGATGGATATTAGTCTAGCAGTGGTGATTTATCTGATTGAGTTTCCAAGATAAAAATCATATCTCTCTTCCTATAAAAAAACAGTCATTCCCGTGAAAATCCAAAAGCTATTTCGAATAAAATGGACTCATAAAAAGCCATCAAAAGTTAAAGTTATTTGACGGAGGTTGGAGGTGGACGGACATTATATTCCTTGCAGTTGCATAAAATTGTTAAAACCAAAAACATTTTGCCGGCTTATGTTTACATTGTTAAGTGAATGCTCCGGGGACTAGATACGGATATTTTCCATAATGCCATCATCTTCCTATAAGCTGTACGGGGGCTTTCATGCTTGCACAGTGCAAAGCCAAATCAAATTTTACGTCGGTTACTGGCCACACAATATCGCCTGCAGTACATTACCGGAAATGCATTTATCCATATCACAAATCCAGTTTCCCTATCCTACAAAATGCATTCAATGTTGTCCCCAATCCAAAGGACACCCAATCTCATCCCCAGTCAACGTCAATATGTGAACACATCCAGACCAACCTTAATGCAAGTAGTTTGTGCGTATCTCGGAAATGCATTGAATTGCGGTCGTCAAAAGTGCATTAAATTCGTCATCACGTTTTATGTACCTACATCCTGTCAAAGCAGGTGTTCGACTCAGTTGCGGGTGTTTGGTGGAAAACTCCCCACCAATGAACGGTAGGAAAAGGCAACATTACATGTTACGTTTAATTGTACGAACACATTTCGACAAATGTGTTTTCGTGATAAAGTTTAATGCAGTTTTAACTGAATTCAATTTGTGGAAACATTGTATTTGCGGAGGTAAGTAGTAAGTAGTAGTATCCATTGTTCGTTGTTCCTTTGTTGTGGAATTTGTTTTCCTTTAAATATCTATGCAAAGCGAGAGCTCATTATAAAATGGAATTAGGAAACTTGGTCCTTTAGGGTTCTAAGTCAAATCTACGGTTTTGTTTTCAAATAATAATGAAAATTCCAAATGGGAGAATTATATCTAGATATTGCACCTTATTATTTTCTCATACAATGTAATTGACACAGAGATCCTTGGTCAAAAATATAAATTTGGATATCTTAAGGAACTGATGAAAGTAAAAAATTATTAATTAAAAGTAAATAAAAATAAAAACAATCATAATATAAGATACAAGCATTGAAAGCATTGGTACAAAAGGTCAAGGAGTGTTGAAATTTAGTATATATGTACAGTTCAGTGTCCTAATTAATATTTCAAGTTTGTAATATTGAGCAACCCTGCGCCACTCGCACCGCGGTATTGGAAAAACAGTACAGAAAACCAGTTTTTCGAGAATATCTTCCCTCCAGCCCCACCTAGGTTACAAATAGTTATAAAAAAAAATTATAGAGCATAAAATTTCGTTTTTAGGAAGAATTTTTCAATGAGATGAATAGTCCACGAGTTACAGTGGGTCAAGCTCTACAAATTCTATAATTCACTAAAATCTTTGCGCTGTTTTCACACGCGTCTCCATAGCAACGATTTTGCGAATTGTAGAATTTTCTGTGCTTGACTCCGCTATAACCGATGAACTCTATTCATCTGATTGAAAAAAAAAATTTACAAAAGTTGCAGACAATTTCATGATCTATAATATTTGTAACAGGTATTTTTAAGCTCAAAGTCGTAAACTCGGAATACTCATTAGGATACCGAACTGTACATATAAATCAAAATTTCAACTCTTTGTGACCTTTTGCAAGTCAGAAAACCTATCCATTGCTTGAACTAAATTCTTAATTTTCTTCAAATTCAGAAATTGGTAAATTCCCCCTTTCCTGTCTCAAGACGGATTTTAAACGCTCCATTTGTTATGGTCGCATGTAAGCATGATATTAATATCTAATGTGATAGTTCTGACATCTATTACCCAATAGCTGTCAGAGGAACGAAGCATGCCATGTGTGCAACGGGAATTACGAAATCGGACCGAGGAAAATGCCGTCAGACATATTGGAATTCATTCAGTGGTTAGATATGAGGTGGTGAGGTTGCAAGAAGAGAAAGCACCACGAATAGTGAAGAGTTCTTTTATTAAAATAAAAAAAAACTGACAAGATAGAAGCAACAAAGTGAAAAAGTCATTCTACAACGAAAAAATGGAAAATCATAGCACGTGTAACAATCGTCGCCAAACAAATCCCATCTGGCATTATCGTAATAAAACGAAAGTAATTAAATTCAAGGTCTAAGAAACCTGCTCGGCGGCTCGAACAATAAACCGACAATTTTAACTAGAAGAAATTCTTGAGAAATGCACTAAGGGTTGATGTAAATAGAATACACATTATATGACAGGTTATATGTGCCGGCTCCAGGTTTAGCTGCAGGGTAGCTAGATTATTTTATGATAGAGTAAGAATAATTATCAACATTGACAGCATTTTTAATGTATAGTTCAAGATACGAAAGATATTGAGATGTAGAATCAGGGCAATCTTGTTTTGGAAGTATAGGCGGTAAGTTGTTGTCGGGCGGGCCGTCGAGTTGTTTACGATTGATAAATTCTTAAAAATTCTTACACACGTGATAGCTCGGGATTTTGTTTTACCCACTCCATACTCTCCACCAATAGCTGAGGTGTACTAGCATACCGACCCACATGAAAAAGCTATCAGTTCATGCTGGCAGATAGGACTTCACGTCCTCCATCCCTAACTCGAAACAAAGCATCCACAATACATTAAAATCCTGCTGTAAGCTAAGGAGAAGCTGATTGCGGCTCTTACAATTGCCAGACGTTTTCCATTTGTGCCTCGAAATTAATATTTTCTACTGTAGAAATGCCACAAGTTAAAGTGTTGATCCTGGAGCTATTAAACCAAACGCAAAATAGACAAGTCACTCTCAAGTCGTATTTGACCAACCGAAAGAAGTTGATGATAAGGGGATAAATCAAAATTGGTGAATATAAAAGTAAGACAAATTTGAGGTGAAATGTTAAAATATGTGTGACTATGATATACGCCTAAGCTGCGACAAAAAGAAAACATTGCTTTAAAAAAAAAGGTATCTCGATATCTAATTAGAAATATTTCTTATTTACTATTTCGTAAAAAATTAAGTAATTCTCTATGTCTTGCCTCTTTTACTTTTTTTTTCTAGATAATTTTGTAATAGTTTTAGCTTCTTTTCTCTCACCTTAATTTTTTTATTATTGTAGCCTCTTTTTATTTCGAGAAATATTTTCTTCACTTTTTTGGCTGTATCTTGCCTCGATTTTATAGTTTTTTACTTAAAAGCCATCGGCGCTAGTTCGGGATCGTTAACCATAACAACGCTCACGGAGTGTGGAGAACTGATGATGGGGTTCTTTCGAAATAGTTCATCCATTTGTTTAAAATTCAAAAATTTCGAAGTACTCGACCCTGTACCCCGATCCTTTGCATTTTTGTAATCTCTATACAAAGCCCTCCATTTGACATCAACTTGATCGGCCGTAGTTGCAGAGACCTAAAATGTTTTATAATTCATCTATATAAATTTTGATATAACATATTCCAAGTAACTTACAAGTATATCTAACACTTCCAAATCTGTTAAAACTTTTTTCCAGAAGTGTTTTATATTTCATGTGCGGAAGTACTTATCTTTCCTAGTTTTGTAAGCGTGAATTAATGCTTTTCCCTCAATTTTTCATAATTTTATTTTCAGTAGCCTTTAATGACATTAATTTGAGTAATTTGAGAAGAAATATAGTTAATAATCCTTACCATTTTCATAACAAGCTTCTTATAATAAAAAACACGGAGGACAAGAAAAACAAAACAGAATTGTCAGAAATTGGAGGTTATGTATTACTCGTGACAATACAAACTAGCCTTCAATTCGGAAAGTGCTCGCGAATATTTTACGCAGCCCAATGGAACACAGCTATTATTTTCCGTAATAATTAATCACACGGACTACTTTGAAGGACTAATTTAAGAAATTATTAAGTATTATTTCCTTCCCTGGATGACTGGTAATTCAACCTCCGGTTTTACTTACCCCAAATCCAGATCCGCCAAAATTTACTTCCACAAAAAAAAATGAAAATTATTCAATTTTCTTCAACACCAAAATAAATAGGTACGTAAATATATTGTATAGGGACCAAAACCATACTTTAAGCACGCCACATACTTACTTTAATTTAGATATTACCCAAAATAACAGCATTTCGACATACATATGTATATACATAGTGGCGTGGCAGTACTCATAACTACTACCAGCAATTATCTAAATGACTCCTACGAGCGTTGCCGCACCATAAGTCATAAAACACTAAGCCCATCTGCTCACTGGGAAGGTAAATCATATCGTAATTCACATGCGATTAATCATGGCGAAATTAAACTAAATTGAGTGCAATTAAGACCCATTTTACACTTTACGCATGTGAGGCTGGCACTTAGACTGCTATTTATGTATATGTGTGGGTCGTGTGTATGTTTATTTGCGGACGAATGGAGGATATCAAACGCCCGTATGTATGTATGTACAATTTCACCAGTCTTTTGTGGTACTGGAAACATTCAACATCCACCCTTTCAACATAGGTTTAATGTCACCATCGCGCCACGTATATTTCAATTAAGTTCGACTTAGACTCTACTCTGGACTCTGATGTTCGCGGAAATTTTTTAATCGCCCGGCCAAAGATTAATTAAACTGGCCGACGACGCGTAAACATATGTCGCCATAGAGCAGTAGGCAAATTACAAAGGAATGAACCGGATATATCATCATCCTCCCCCCTGGAATAGACAAGGGACATTCATTTTAACGGATGCAGAACATGGAACAGAAGAATGTCCTTTTATGACGAATTTATTTTTCCTCTGATGCAGGAGAAGAATTTTACAGCTGAATTTTATATCCAGCTTTTACCTTCTCTGAAAATTTTTTCTTTTCCACTTTTCAACGAAAAATTCCATTCAAGACAATTGAAGTCATAAAAAGTTGAGCGCGACATTATTGTGTTTTTTGTCTTTTTTATTCTTTTTTTTTTTTTGTCAAGAATTCAATTAAATTTTCACACTACTGCTATTATAGTCTGAGAGTCTTTCATACTTTGCTGGAATATTGTATATATGTTTGTAATCTCATCCTGTTTGAAGTGACGAGTCTTTTTATTGGCATATTAAAGGAAACTAATTAGTATACTTTTCTGTCTGTGCAAGTCATGAATGAAAAAGTTGAAAAAGTTGAATCTCGAGGGGTTTACATATAAAACAATTTCCTACTTGCAATAATTCTCTATTGTATGTTCACAGACGGAAAGGACTAAATTCATCTCCACATTGCAGATATAAAAGTCATCTGTGACCAGGGATGAATTTATGTATGTATGTTGATACATATCCAACATGTACTCCAACAACCGCTGCTGTCCACACAAAACCCAACCAGATGTGGATAAATTTTACAATAATCTAAATTAGTCACCCTGAAGATGACTGTGTCCGTCCCAGCTATGGTCAGTGATAACCAGAGGACGAATCCAATATCTCGCTCATTAGACGCTCACAAACAAATTAGCCTGTACGGGAATTAAAATCATACGCTTCAAGTAATTTGGTTCTATTTAGGAATCGTCCCCCATGTGAGGAGGATTTTGGACGATGGAAAATTAAATACGAAAAGTTATTCAGGGATTTTTCGTTTTTTAAACATATTTAGAGTAAAGGAGTTTTTGTTATCTTTTTTTTTTTAATTAACTTTCCTCAAATATTTGACGTTTTTACATCTATTTATATTGTAAAATAATGGGGTTATCAGTGACAATGTAAGACTTATGTAGTATCTCACCACTATTCAAGCGCCTACTCAGAGTCTGCCAACTTACTGTGAGTGAGTGCATTAAAGAAGATATGCAATTAGGCCTAACCGCGGATCTATAATTTCACACAGAGTTCTCTTTTTCTGTTTTTTAAAAGATTACCAATGCAGCAGGAAATACTCTTGATTCATTTACTTGCATGCCAAGAAGGGAAGTAGTAGGAGGCATTGGGGTAAGTGTGTAGGGGTAGGATGGGCCTGCCCCCCCACACTCCTTAAATGCGGACTTATGATGACTGTGATTTGTGTAGTACAGGCACAAAAACCGGGAGGCCAAGATATCATCCAGATTTTCGGGTCACGGTCTCGTGTAAGATTCTATTAAAATAAATAATAAATAATTTCCCACGAACGAAAAAAGAAAAAGAAAAAAAGAGTTATCAGAAAATTTGGAATATTTGAAATCTTCCGCACACATACATATATGATATAAAAAAAAATAACGCAGGAAATATGAAGCCTATCAAACGTTCCGATAGTATCTTTTATTTTAAATTCCTTTTAGTAGGTACTGTTTTTCGTATAGAACAATAATTTTTGTTTATAAAAATTTCAATGTAAATTAAACTAAAATAAGAAATAAATAAATATGGACTAGAATAACATAAACAAAACATTAAATAATATGATTACAAAATAAATAAAAAAATAAAAAACAAAAAAATTACAAAAAACAAGAAAAATTTTTAAAAAAATTATAAAACTAAAGTACACTACAAAAAGAACACGAAATATTTCAAGAATACAAAAAGCAGTAATAACTGTGTTTGGGGATTTTGATTTTAGGATTTGTAACTTTAGGGATTTCGTGCCTGGAGATCTCGTATCGGGGGATTTTGTAGCTATAAAGATTATGGTTTAAGGATTTTGTGATTGGAGATTTCGTAGGTAATCCAAAATAAACCTTCTTGGATTCTTAGCATAAATCGCTAATGAGAAATTATTCTGCAACTCAGTTCTTTTTTTTCGAAATTTCAGCCATTCCCTACGAAACCGATCACCTTGGAACCCCAACCACCAACTCCGATTTGGATGAAACTTTAACAATTTATAGGAAATACCAAAATAGCTCACCTATATATTTTTTTTTATTTTCACCTATCCTACCCTCCACGCTAGGGGTTATACATTTCATGATGTTACCATGAAACGTCATTTTCAAAAATCATATCTCGAGAACAGAGCACAACCGATTTTTCTAATTTAAATGCCAAATGAAGCTTAATGCTTTACATTTTTCATAAAAAAAAACGTATACCAGCACCGAACAAAAAAAACAATTTGTTAATAATAGTATTTTTTCACAAAAATTGCATTATATCTATGTACAAAAAATTGTCCAAAAAGGAAATGTACAACATTAAAAAGACACTAAAAATGGTACAAAAATAGACAAACCAAATTCAGGAACTCCTTTTTAAGTTTTTTCCATTGTTTTCTGTTTTTTAATTCAATCTTAGATTGTTTAATTCTTTTTACTCCACCCTCAATGAAACAAAAAAAAAACTGACTGCGTGCTTGTTTCTATCTTGTTTTTGGTCTGTGTAAAATGACTTTCAAAAAAATTTAATTTTAAAATTTTTCAATTTGAACTTTTTTTTCCGAATTTATCTACATAATTTTCTACTGTATTCTGAACTCAAAATATATTTTTTTTTTTTTCAATAATAAAATTTTGTTTTTAATCCATTTTCGATTCGATAAAGCTAGAAGCTTTAGTAATTTATGATATCCTCATATTTAGGTTCAGTGGTGTACACAGGATTCTGTCTTGGTGAAGGAGGTGGAGGGCGTATGTAACAATTGATTCAATTGAGAAGTCCTTTTTTCAATAAGAATTTTTTGACAGATCATTCATGAATAATTTCGGCTGTCATTGCAGTGTTTAACTCAATATTTCATTATGGAAGAAAAACTTACATCGACACCAGCTTCTCCAAATTGTGGATCTGTATTACAAAAATCAGTGATCTATGAAACAAGTTTTTCATGCACATACGGTTGGAAGGATCTTGGTTTAAAAGCATGCAGATTCCAACTAGAATTGAAGCTGCCAGACCTTAATGATCGTGTTTTCAGTGAATGGATTCTTTAACAGCTCAATGATGATCCACTGTTTTAAGCCCATTTCTGGCTCAATGGATATGCTAATAACCAAAATTGCCATATTCGAGCTGGCGAACAATTCATAGAAGCTCCAGTGAGCCACGATAAGTCGCCACCGAAATATTTTTCAATTCTTATTCGAATTTTTCAGAACTGAAGCTATTGATAAAATTTAAAATACTCCATAAATGAATTGAAGATAAAAGGCAGCTAGCAGAAATTTTTTAGCATAAGACTAGCTCTAATATCTTTGAAGTATTGAATTTGACAGTCAAGACCATCTGTTATCATATCGTAACATTTCCCTTAAAGTTCTACTTCTATATATTTATATATTCAATGCTTCAGGTGAAAGTACTTTGTCGGTAGAAAATTCCCTTTACGATGTAGGGAGAGGGTTCAACCAATGCCTTCTCTAATTATTTACTCAGTTCTTGTTGCTTAAGATTCTTATTATCTAACTGAATAAATATTTAGCAAAAAACTTAAATTGATTCTTTTTTTGTATTCTTTTTTTTTTATTGTAAATGAAAAGTAAATTTATCTCACCTATAAAATTTTTATAAAAAAATGATTAATTTAAAATAATACATTAACTTCATTATAGAAAGTTACTTCATGTAAAACATAACTGCTACTGCAGATGAAAAAAAGTCGGGTCGGGAAGGCGTTCTGCTTCCTTGAGAAGTAATTATATAACTGCTTCTAAGCTCTTCTCTTTTCTTACTGGGATATTGAATGATAATTTATGGAACTAAACATATTCAGATGTGCGTAGCAAAATTGACCGTTAACTCTGAAAGCGTTTTTTTCAAAACATATGCTCTGATTTGATGAAACACGTGTGACTCCATCGATATAAATTCATAAATATCTGCTGCGCAGACTTGCTTGCTCGTTTTTAGTTTTCTTTTTTCCGCTATGTAGATGCAACGGATTTTATAGAACGTTCAGAGCACTCTGAAAAAAAGATACAAGTCCAGAGTACTCCGAGTGTTCTTGTTAATTTTTTTTTTTATATTGACAGCACTTGTGATTTGTGAACTGTAAAATGATATAACAATATATAAATAATAATATTTTAATAAAGTTATAAGAATAAATAAGGGATGAAAGACACTAAGGAACTATGGAAGAATTTAAAAACTGCTAACATTTTCAATATCAGTTAGTTGGAATATAGTGTTTGACAATTATGAAAATTTGAAAATTGAGCATGAAAACAGACCTTATTCTAGAAATATGAATATTAAAGGATATGCAGAAAATATAGATAGTGCTTATTGATATCCTTAATAGTACCTTATAAAAAAAATAAGCATCTTGAACGAAAGTATAAGAATTTTAATAGGGCGCTTTCGAAGGCAAGGGTGTTATTGAAAACACTTTTGGGTTTGCTAAAGATGCGTTTCCGGCACTGTTATGTCCATTTGTTTACTTAATTAATTTTGCAATTTGGATCCAAAGAGCTTTCTTAAGTTTAACGTCGAAGTCTTCGTAATTTTGCTCGACGGCGAAAATCAGGCATCTCACTTTTTTATCTGTCCATTTGTGAGCGGCAATTATTATGTTTCAAATTTTCATCATTAACAATAAAAAAATATACTAATTACACTTTGTTGCTTGAACGCGATTAATGTTGGATTGATGTTGCACAGTTGTACATAACACATCATAATCGAAATCTTCTACGATCATATTATCCTAGCAATATTCTGTGTAAAATATAATTTATTATTTAATTAAAAATGTGCTTAGAAAGTTTTAATTGCATTTTTACTAGCCGCTGAAGTTTCCATTGTTTGTTTTCCTTTTTTAATTGCACATTAATGTCACCTATTAAAAACTTTTTTCCGCTCTATTGGTATTACTGATGGTTTGCTTCAAATGCTCAGGGGTCTACCTACGACTGGTTAGAGCACTCTGAGCAATAATGAAGATAAATGTTCAGAGCGCTCAGAGTACCTACTCTGAAAGTGAATAAAGTTACAAGAAATCGGTATTCAGAGCGCTCGGAGTGCTCTGAGCAGAATAAAGATACACGAACTTAGTGCAGCAGTAGCAGATTGTTGTGAATCTTCGTTGTAGTACCACATCACGAAATCAAATGTGCAATGAAACTGTTTGCTCTAGTAGTTAAGGATTCATTATTTCTATGTCCTCCAATGACACGATGAGCTAGGCTACATTCTCTAACTGCACTGTAAGCATACCTATGCCTGACCCGTATAATTTTATTCTAATAAATCAACTATGTATAGTCCCTATTAAAACAATAAAACCAAAACATTTACCTTACACCTACAGTTACTCCTGTATAATATCTTCAGGTACAGGTAATCACTATATTTTATTAAAGCAACAAAACTGAAAATTTCTCATTCATTTGCATACATACTAACATAAATACAATTGAAGTGGCAGTGCTCTTATAATACCAACAATAGACGCAGCCATATATGTACAAATATAAGCGAACCAGAATTGTATCCCTTGAACTCAATTGCTTTTGGTTGCATGGTTAAATTTAAGAAGCTGCTGCAGGGCAAACAGGACAAAAGGAGAGTTATATATGTCTTTAGTGCTACAAGTAACACCTAGGCATGGTGACTTGGCCCATTTATCTTCTACAAGTGATTGCCCATGGACAGCCTGACTGATTTATAATGTGTCTTTTGGGTAATCGTCAGGGAACAGAGAGCGAGTTAATTTATTCAAAAGCATAAACATAAAGCTGCTCTGACATTTATGATTTATGACCGCAATAGGGGCAATTAACTTAGACTGTCAGAAGTGATTGCAAACTGCTTTAAAGGAAGTTGAAAAGAAAAATCATTTCAATTGGAAGGGGAACTTAAAGAGAAAATTTTTGGGGATGAGAACCATCCAGTCCACTCCACACCCAACTATCTATGGAATGCTGCATATGACATATCTCAAGTCAAGAGCTTTTCATATTCGCCCGGCAAATGTCCTTCCTATACAATGGATAATAACGCCTTTTAATAGGCACTCATTTTTGCTTCACATATTCCCATATTCGGTGTGGAGCAGATATAGATAGAGCAACAAATGAAACATGGTGGGTTTTAGGCGCCCTGGCCTGGCCTGGCCTGCATTCACTAGCAAATTCTATCGCAAATTACGCCTTTCGAAGCTGTAGGGTGTGTGACAGTTCCCTGACAACTTGTCGATACTATCGGACATTCGAACTTGATAAATGTTCCTTCACGCTAGAGTTGAATGCGTATTGTGGTGGGTTATGTATGCATACACGATTGTTATAGGTATGTAGTAGATGAACCTATTCCATCTCCATGCTCTGCAGAGTATATTTGTATAGACACGAAAACCAGGGGGATCCTTGTATGTAGCCATTTAGTTATGTAACCCTTGCGGTTTATTGTTGGCTAACGCATCCATTCAATTAAAGTTGACTTCAATTTAAAGCTGAACTAGATTGATTACTTGAGATTTTATCTAATTTTTGGTTGAATTTATGTAGTTAAACTATGGAAGACTTAATGACAATAGGAAGAGAAAAACGTGTGTCATATGAAATTATTTAAAGTGAAGTTAAAAATTAACAATTCAATCATTCTTAAATTTGCAGTAAACGAAAAAAAAAAAAACAAGTTAAAAATAATTTGAATAAAAAATGATATGAGAAAATAATGATTCGACTGTTGTTAAGGACAAATGGTTTAACCAAAAATTTTATGGGCTTTCTAACGAATGTCAAACCATCACTCCACCCTCTTCATGTAGCTAATTATAGGACGAAAAATTCAAAAATCCTGTTTTTTTTTTTAATTTAACGATTTGCCTGCCAAAATGCCTGATAAACGTTACATTTTCTTGCAAGATTTGGAGACCTCAGAATATTACCTATTTACCTACATTAAATCACATGTCAATATTTTAAATGAACTTAGATATGAATCTGATGATTGGCGGTATTTTCTTCATATGGACGAAGACAGTTATATGTACTTATTTAAACCTTGAAAAACCAATCATTGAATAACATATATTAAAAAAAAAAACTTTTAAAATAAATAACTTTTGTAAATAACATACACTAAACAGTAAAAAAATACTTTTTTTTCTTCCTCAGTGATATACACAAGAAAAGTTTCATTGCAAAATAAGAAAAGCTACAACTCAGATTAAATCTTAAAAGCTTGTGATTATAGTTATTAATTTTTTACTTTTAGTGCATTTAATTTACAAGAGTTATTTATTTTAAAAGTTTTTTTAATATGTTTTATTTTCTACTTTTATGTCGTAAATTCTATACACTTTCCCGTCTCTCGAAACCTAACTCTCGAATCTCTACTCTCGACTCTCAAAACTCGACTCTCTAATAAAGACTGTCAAATTTAGACCCTCGAATCTCGACTCTCGAACCTCGACTAACGAATCTCGAATATCGACTCTCGAATCTCGAATTTCCATTCATATCAAACACGGCCCAAATTGGAAGGTGGTAGTTACTACCCCCACCCCAAAACCCCACAAAAGTAAGAAAATGTTACCCCATCGGAAAACTCCCCATTAACTCATTCTAAATCAAAAACCCCATGTAAGTCCATCCACATTTACTATCCTAAAACTCTTTCATCACGAATGGCACTCTCAGGCCCTCAGGCGCTCAGATACAAAGTTTTTTAGTCAGGGGCTGGTGAGTTAATAAAAGTTATTTAAAAATAAAAGGCAAGGATGTGAAAAGCAATTAGTGCTCATGAAAGGCTTGTAGGAATTCTACGATTTTTAGCTACTGGGCGATCTCAAGTTTTCGGGCAGCGATATCTGCTCCAGGTCTAGGTTATACCACAAACATGAGAGGTAATATATGGCGCCATTCAGCCAGCCCCCCCCCCCCCCCCTACACAAAAAATCCGGGAAAACCATATGTGAGAAAATTATGTGCCTACTGAAAATTTTGTGCTGGAAAATTTATTAGTTTTTTGAAATATTCAAAATGAGGAGTGCAGCGGCGTCAAGCTGCACCCCTCCCTAGTATTAGCTCTGCCAACAAAGTTTTGATTCGCACAGGATTTATTTGCTAATTACGTTCTAATTCATCGCCAAATTTAAAAATTGTTGTAATTTTTATTTTTTTTTTATAAATCAAAATCGCGGTGCAGGAAGACGTTGTTCTTCACCCCACCATATTGAAAAGTTTTGATTCACTCCGGATTTATGTACTAATTATGTGCTAATTCTCTGAAAAATGTCATATTCGAAAATCTAATGGATTTTCAAGCCTCTCAAATGGAATGTAGGACGGCTTCGCTGCCACGTTGACCTGGTAAAAATGCTACGAATAAAATGTTTATTCATTTAAGATTTATATGTTAATTATTTAGGAAATCTAAAAATTTTGTATTACAAACTTGTTTTTATTTTGGCATTCCACGATATTTTTTCTGGAGTCACGTTTGTTCCATGGCTGACCACGATATCGTACCCCACTTGATTTCACCATATATGTATTCCAAATCTATACGTATACGGGGTGTTTCCGCCTAGGTAAACCCGTTTGGGAGAAACAGGGTGATTAAGAAATTATGCCCGCTTTTCACAAACACCTTATACATATATTAAAAACTACATGGTGTACGGACGTTGTTAAGAGCGCATTGTATGTAGAACTTCATGGCATTTCCAGAGAAAAGAAACGTTGCGAGTTTGCAATGGGGGTTGCTTCACGGAAGTTTTTTAGAGCGCTCTTTTTCCCAATGGGTACCAACTTTAAATATTTTTTTCGTATTTGCCTTAACAGTAACTATGATCCATGAGAGTTAACTGAAGATTTTGTTTCCTAGCCAAACCATAACATGTAAAATTTAATTAACGATATTTTCTTAAAAACCTGTATCCCCTCTGCCGGTAACAGTAAGCTGAGATCTTTTGTGATGAATAAAATAATATAATTTTCCAATAATGCTATTATGTAAATAAGAACTTATATAATATATGTATGATCCAGAAACTATGGAAATCTCTTGAGAAATAACGAAACTTTCAAAACTCTTTAGCAACTTTGCATTCGTTATTAAAGGGCATACTGTGTTAACTCTATACCAGGCACAGGAGTTTCATCTTCAGCTCTTGCTGTTTTATTATTTGCGGAGCATTTAATCAATTTTTGTTGATTTAATAAATTTACACTTCAAAATTCATGAATTCATTAAATTAAAAAAAAATTAAATTACAGTTCCTACTGTTAAAATAAAAAATATCGGTGCGTGACAGTAGTACTGTGCTGGCGATTCAGCAAGTCGGAAATTTGTGCAATTGCAATTTCAAATTTGAAAAAAATTATTACTAATGTCCAACCTCCAATAAGGCCAGAGATATCTATTAAATAACAAGAAGGCCTATCAATCGATGCGCAGCTGATTTATGTAATGCTTTTTCCTCTCAGAATTCCTGTAGTTTGATATATTCAGTACAGAACAGATTTGTCTAATCTCTCACACCATATTTTCCACAGTTAGAGATATGATCGGGATAATACTTTAACAGCCGCTAACGGCACTACAATTAAAATATTTGGAAAAAAACTTTTGAAGATAGTTTTTTGTCTTCGTCGGAATTTAGTTTTACCATTCATCATCGTCAAAGTCAACAAACGTATTATTGGCGCCAATTTCTTGTCCAAACTTAATTTATTAGTGGAACTTAAAAATAACGAATTACTAGATGAAAAAACAACACTTTAAATATTTAAGAATCACTATAGATCAAAGAACCCAATTCCTCTCTAAACTATTCTCTAAATTCACAAAATTTTTAGGTTCGCACCAAAATCGATCTTAACCTTATCATCCGCAATCCAACGGGATAATAGAACATTTTCATCGTCATCTTAAAATTGCTCTTCGAACAAAACAAGACCCAATTAATTGGTCTTTGCAACTACCAGCAATTCTATTAGGTATTCGGAATACTTTCAGAATAGATTTAAATTGCTCCCCAGCAGAATTAGTATATGGCGAAACCCTACGTATTCCCGGTGAATATTTGATACCTGAACAACCAACCAACCAACCTAGACCCATCCAATTTTATCCATTTACTTCGACGACATGTGCAAAATTTAAAACCAGTATTCAAGCAAAAAACATTATTATCCAAAGATCTTACACGATTGTAAGTACGTTTTCGTGAGAATAGACAAATCTAAACCATCTTTAAATTGTCCGTACGATGGTCCATATAAAATAATCAACAAAATAAACCACAAAAATTTTGTATTAATTAAAAATGGAAAAGCAACAACGATATCAGTTGATCGTCTAAAACCGGCTTTTACGGACGAGACGAGCTAGTATTACTCTGGACTTCAGTGCTACCGGACATTAGATCTATATTCGCAGGATACTAATAAACAAAAAATATCATTATAAAAAGCCTTATTATTTACAACAGGGACCTACCACAGAAGCGAGGCTTTCCCTTTCTAGTTCAATATCACGGCTGCTAGTACTGCTTCCGCCATTTTGACATAAAGTCGACCTGACTAACCTATCGTCTACTAGCCCGAAAGCCACGTCCTTGTTGCAGTTCCTCAGATTGCAGACATCAAGAGAACATAGGGACAGTCTGAATTTCGAAACCTAACTGGTTAGACGTGTTGAACTTGCACCCTACCCTAGTTTCACATCAGCTAGACTAGGGGCCTCTAAGTCCTTTTCAGATACAGGAGCTGGTGGCCACTTTAATGGTCATTCAGCGAATGGCCAATACCGCCAAAATGCAACTTGTAGGGTTTTAGTTAACAGAGCTTGAGATTTATTCATTTTTATACGGTTATATTATTAGAATATATAACAAACAGGACTAGTAATAACCTATATTAAGTCAAGGAGGACCAATATTTATGTAAGTTTGTGAGAGGTGTCGGTGACAAGTCTCAAAAAAAGCAGACCGTACATTTCCATTAGTTATTTCCTTTACACGAGCTAAATTACTAAATATAGCATTCTCAGATTTACTTAAACCATTTAAATTTTAAGCAAATAAATTTATACCTTGAACAAATAAATTTAAACCTTGAACAAATGATTTTAAACCCTTAACGAATGAGTTTCAACTGTTTACAAAAAGACTTAAACTTTTAGCAAATATATTTAAACTCTTAACAAATTTATATTTAAAATATCTTATTTCAACTTAAGTAAGCATTTCATTCAATTTTTTTTTTAATTTTGGGTGCATATATAATCAGCAATACTTCTGACTTTTAGTGGTGCAACGGTTGACCATCCACTACCTTAGAAGTAAGTAAAACAAAATCCAATACAGAGTTAGAACAGATGTGATTTTTCGCAGGCTATCTTCGATCACTGAGAGAAGATTATGTTCTCTATTCAAGTCACATAAAACTCTGAATATGTATGTGCCTTCATTTTAGAAAACGATTTTTCGATGAAGCCATATGCACGTTCATTTTTAAGTAACATCAATAGAGAATATAATCTTCTCTCAGTGATCAAGGATAGCCTGCAACAAATCACACATAATAACTGTTCGAACTATATAATGGATTTGGTTTCACTTATTCTAAGGTAGTGGATGGTCAACCGTTGCATTGACAAGTTAGAAGTATTGCGGATTATATATGCACCCAAAATTTGAAACAAATTGTATGAAATGCTTACTTAAGTTGAAACAAAAATATTTTAAATATAAATTTCTTATGAGTTTAAATATATTTGCTCTTTTTGTTAACAGTTGAAACTCATTCGTTAAGGGTTTAAATATATTTGTTAAGGGCTTAAAATAATTTGTATAAGAATTAAAATTATATTTTCAAGGTTAAAATTATTTATTCAAGGTTTTAATTTATTTGCTTAAAGTTTAAACTCATTTGATAATAGTTTAAATAAATCTGAGAATGCTATATATATACTAAATATAAGTCTAAGAGAAGCGTTCATTTCGTTGTAAGAATTTTCTACTAATGATGCTATACAATTTTAAGCGACATTAATTTTGACATCTTCTACACATTTTTTTGCTCTATGATTTTAAAATATAAAAGGCTTTGTTTTAAAAATTGAGTTTAAAAATTAAGAAGTGTGAGAATAAAATACGCAACCATATTTTATTTAATATATTTTATATATAATTTATACAGGGTATTCGAAAAGTTGTGAAATCTATTTAAGGAGTTGATAGCTGTGGTGGGAATAGGAACAATTATACAGTTATTATCTCTTGAAGAATATTCAAAAAATTTTTTTTTTCAGACATGATATGAAAAACAGTTTTTTTTTTGTCAAAGTCACTTACAGTCGGGCTAGAAGGTTTTATGTATATATTACTGCCTTCAATATTTAATTTATGTATATATATTTAAATATAAATTTTCGAATCACAAATTTACTGAATTAGAAAAATTTAGATAATTGATAAATTTCAAGAATATCTTGCCTGTAATCTGTGAGGGATTGTATGTATAACTTCAATAAATAAATTTAGAGTCAGGAATACTCTCAGTACTTACTTCAAATTTTCAAGTCTTCTCTCTCTAATTTTCCTTTTTCGATTATAAGCATTTTTTTTAGCATAATAAATTTGTTCAAGATGCCTAATTTTTCGAATTCTCCGGTACAACAGTAAAATTGAAAAAAAAAAATTCTTATTCGTTAATTCATCACACAACTTATTGATTTAGGGTAGCAAATTTTAAGTTTTGACTTAAGTGAAATTGAGTGACTCGAAAAAAACAAACGAAAATAGAAAGATGGAAAGAAATGATAGAAATGGAAAAATTGAGACAAATAGAAAACAAAATTTGGAAGAGTTGAAAAATCACATTATTCGAATAAATTATAATTGTGTAAGCCTACATTGGGCCGAAAAAAAGAAAGAAGATAAAGTAAGCGTTTCGTGTAGAAGAAATCGTATAGTCATCAGTACGGCATGGTATCTGCTTGCCGTAGGCCCTTGGGATCTATCACTGAATCAAAAAAATATTTGAAACTTGTTGCCTTAATCAATAAGTTGTATGATGAAATACAAATAACGAATAAATTTTTTTTCTTTCACTTTTGTTGTTGTACCTTAGAATCCGAAAAAGTGGGCATTTTGAACCGGTAGTAAGTCATAGTTATCTTAATATAATAAAAAATGACAAATATAATCTGAGCTTTCACACATGTAATGTATATCAAATAGACATATTGGTTCACTAGTCAGAGAGGAAAGGAAAAAAAAGAACTGTTCTCCTTTCCAAATCAAAGTTTATTAAGTTCAATGAAAAAATTTCTACAGTTAATTTGAGTGCCATCTACTGACAATTAGTAAAAAGGACAATTTTAACTTTTATGATAGAGCAAGTTTTTCAAAATTACTATTAATTTACTTTTCATATAAAAAAAAAGTTAATTTTTATTACATAATATGTCATCAAATGCCTCGTTCTAAGTAATAGTTCCAAAAGTGTATATGAGAACGTATTCAAAAATAAGGAAATTCGCCACTAAGATTTAGCTAATCTAGTAAACACCATAAGCGCTATTCATAGACAAAACACTAAAATCGACTTTAGTAAAAGTTAATTATATTATATTTAAAGTCGACATTAAGATAATGCTTATTCATAGACGAATTTGAAGTGTGTTGTAACTAAAGTATACTTTAAAGCATACATATGGTAACAAATTGCAGAAATACAAATTTCCCATGTGTAGGAAATCTATCAATCTTATTATTCGATATAGGATATGTCAAATAGTTGAGTGTCGCGGATATTTTAAAAAAAAATATGGAAAATTAATGTGTAGCTAAGGTAAATAAATAAATGTATAGCTTCTGTCTGTCTTTTTTGTACAAAGTATATTTAATATATATGTAATACAGAAAAGGGTATGTAGCGAAAACTGGATCTGTAAAGAAAATGATTTTCACCCAGAATTAGTAGAAATACATTGAAAATAGAAGAAATTATACAGAAATAAATGGAAAGAAAAACACAGTTCGGAGCAAAATTGAGTAGAAAATGAAATGCTCGGACTTTAATAGGAAAAAACCATAATTTAAAATCAATAGAAATAATTAATATTATATAAAATGCATTTTCTATATATATTTATATACCTACATTTTACTATTATTGCAGTTTCGATCTTTTTAAATATTATTCAAAACAGCACACGCAACTACTACTGTATTCGCGGTGTCCAGATAAACTCGCATCTCTCAAATATAGAACGAAATTTGCTTTTGATCTGACCATTCAATCGTCCTATGCATTCTTTTGTTAACATATGCTTTCTGTTGTATATCTCCTCTTTTGCAGTCGAAGGAATGAAATTGGTGTTAACAGGATTAATGCAGCATATCCAAGTAAACGACCAATGATTCATCTAACTAATTTTGTTTTTAATGCACATGAACTCCATTTCCTAATTTGAATCGCAAACAATGTAAAAACCATATTAATGGCAACTTTTTTTTTAATGAATATTATTTTACTTGTATATTTAAAAAATAGAATTGTTTCATATTAATGTAATGTCCAGCAACTTTTGTTCCCAACTTTTTTAAAGGACATTTTATCCAGACATGTATATAATTGATTGCATCAATAACATTTGGGAAGGAAGCCACAGAATAAATTTTTTTTTTGGCTTCTGCTATTTCTTCAACGCTTTGATAAAATTTAATGAACTGTGGTAAAAGTAATGCCATGGCTCGACTTACACATTTAATTATCCTACTAACTGTAGACTTAAATATTGTAATAAAGTATATCTAAATTCTAATTTCCTATCTGAGTCCTCTTAAGTACATATTTCTACCAAAAAAATGTAAAGTAACAAATACCATCAAAGAATCGTTAACAGGTAATCTTCTGGTATTCATTCTTTTCTATAGAATGCTTTTTGAGGCCAGCCCGTCCCTTTAACTCGTACACGAATTTGTCTGTCTATTTATATATTGCTTTTTTACTATTTTCAACACTCTCGTAGACCCACTTTTCGTCATCACAGCGAGCTGAAATTAAGCACACAGGTTCATGTCGCGTGACAATTGAATCTATCAAAGTTTGAACGAAATTTCCATGGAAAACCCGGAAAATCGGGAAAAATCATTTGAAAATTTGGTACAAATTTGATTAGTGATAAGTCCGTTTCAGGAAAAATGCAGAGTTTTCCGATTTTTCCGAAAAAAATTTCCGGAATTTTCCGACTTTTCCGGAAAATTTTCCAGTAAAAAAGTTTTCTAAATTATGCAGGATTAAGTTCCCTATCAACTGGCATCATTACTCCGATAATGGTGAAAACTTGCAGAAAAAATCGAGGAAAATCCATGTAAAACGCTTTTCCGGAGTTTTTCCGACCAATGAAGCATTTTAGACAAAGTTGTAAAGCGAAATGATGATGATGAAAATTTTCATCGATATGATTAGTGATAAATCTGTTTCAGGAAAAATGCAGAATTTTCCAATTTTTCTGGAAAATTTTCCGAAAATTTCCGGAATTTTCCGACTTTTCCGGAAAATTTTCCGACAAAAAGTTTTATAAGCTATGCGGAATCATTTTTTTTCCGTCCTACTGGCATCAATACTTTCTCTTCAACAATCATGAAAACTTGCATGAAAAATCGAGGAAAATTCAGGTAAATTTTTAAAAAAAATTCATAATAATAGGAAAAGTCTGTGGAAAACATGGAAAATCGGGAAAATTCATGTTATATGGGAACAAGTTGGAATACAGCTGAAAAGCGCTGTTTAAAACATAAATTGAATTTCAGAAAACCGTTGCAGTACTTCAACGATTTGATATTCGAAAAATTTTTGTCTTCGGATCGACACCAAACATGACTTAAAATGATCAAAAACTTCCAGGCAACCACGGTGCTGACTTCCAATCATCTCATCGTAACTGCCTTCAAAACTTCAAGTTTTTCGAAAGCTCGGTAAACCGTAGTCCGAGTTATCGAAACTGTTCGGATTGTGTTCGAAGTACGGTCAGTCGATTGGAAACTCTCGAGTCGTATGGACGCAAAAAAATTTCACTGCGAATATTCAAAAATTGACTCAAAATAAAGAAGAAAGAAAGAAATATTAAAGGAAAACGGAAAATTAAAAGGAAAATGGAAAATTAAAAAGAAAGTAAGAAACTAAAATTAAATTAGAATTATAAGTAAAAATATAATTAAGTTCGGTTAAATTGATATTAGAACAATTTAGTTAACGTGAAAAAGGCAGAAAATAAAATAAGTAAAAAACAAGTTTTCAAACTGAGACCAAGCCGCATGAAAAAGTAGAAAATAAATTTTTCTTCACACACAGAGGTGGACTCAGATTTTTTGATTGGGACATTTCTCTTCAAATCACTTATTACCTCTGATTGATCATACTGAAATATATCGGTGATTGTCAGCGAATAAAATCTGAGTCCACCTCTGTGTGTAAAGAAAAGTTTATTTTCTACTTTTTCATGCGGCTTGGCCTCAGTTTTGTTTGAAAACTCGTTTTGTACTTATTTTATTATCAAGTTAATTATATAAAGAGCAGATTCCTTACTAAATGTGTACCGGTAAAAAAAATTTGTGTCATCCATTTCAAGAGGGTCTTGTAGAGAATTATATATTTTTTGACGTCGGAAATTATTTACATCATTAATTATAACTAAATTTTCTTCGATTCTTTAATCAATATCGATATCCATCTTTTGTTAAATTTTTTAACAATCCTATTATTTTTTTTTTGTAATTAAAATTTTTTTTTTAAATTTAAAAATGAAGAATTTACGCAACACTCTAAAGGTAAAATATACTTACAGACGTCGAAAGTCTGTTTTAAAGTTATAGTGAACTTTTACTGCTAAAGTCAACTGTAAGTGCTTTATGAATAACATAAAATCAACTTTAAGATAAAGTCGACTTAAAGTTGATTTTAATTTGTCTATGAATAGCGCCCCATGTTTTAAAATACTTTTACTTAGCATGTTTTAATAATTCTTTACATCCAAATTTATTTCCAACAATGTCTCCGTAAAGCACCATTAATTTTTATTTACTACAATTTGAATAATGTAGACGCTTTCAATAAGTTAAAGCCGTGTTCAAAAATCATGGTATTTCACAATTTCGAGATGAGGTCCCTTAACGCCTGTTTTGCAGAGTACAAGGTAATTCATAAATAGTGACGAAGAACAATTGTGCTGATGGTGCGCCCTTTTAGGTTTTTACAATAAATCTCCAATAGTATATTCGACTATCTAAATTTTTCTGGATTTCCATGGATGAAACGATCCTTTTTGAGTCCGGACTACGACCTGACAAGACATTCTTAAATTATCTCTTCGAGGTGAATGACCGCATATGGTCCATTTTCACATTTTCGTTTGAAACTCGAATATTCCAACAAATTTATAAATAATCTAAAATATATTTAGATCCATAAGAAGCGCATGGCACAAGTTGAGTATTACCACCGCTAGATTATTCTTAAATTTCGTTACTAATTAATATAAGAAGCTTATAAAAACAATTACTCTGAGTGCAAACTTTGTCATCTTCGTTCCTACATTTCGTGGTATTAATATCTCCTAGGCGAAAAGAGACTGTCACAAATTTGGTGGACAAAATGGATTTACCTAACACTTGAAAGTGCTGAGTCCTATCTAGCTAACTTGATGAATTTCTTTATCGCTAATTAAAATTGTCCCTTTATTTTCTGCTCATCCCCTAACTTGCTTTTATGAGCCTGTATATGGAGATTATAGAGTCGCTGCCATTAGTCCTAATATTGAATGTCTTCAAAACTCACTTATTCCCTTCATTTTCTAAAAATATACGGAAATTAATGAAATTAAAAACAAAATTATTCAATCCAACTGTGAAGGGTTTTTTACTACTGTGAAATATTAGACGGCGGCATGATATTGTATTTCAAAAGGGTTTAAAAGTGTCTATTCTGTAGAGGTGTAAAATTTCGCAGCATTACCGTTACTTCTTTATTATCTTGAATAATTTTATGTTTTCTTAACTTGATTATATTGGAATGGAAGCTGTATGAGAAAAGAGTTTTCTTTGTATTACAACACATGTGGGAAAACTTTTGCAAATTTTCATGCGATTTACTTTTGTAATCAAAGAGCATAGGACATAACTCTTGCCCGGGAGTCACACCTACTTTTTTTTACCATTTATCATGCATTTCTGTGCTTAGATAATCCACTCCCTTCACATATTGATCAGTTTTGTTAGCATTTCAAATTATTTGGGCCCGGAAATATTTAACACGAGTTTTTTCCACTATGGTTGATTTATTTTCTGCATAGTTTTCTGAGGCTCCATGATAGTACCAACTTTATCAGATTTTTTATGGCTTCTCTGGTTTTTTGTGCTCTTGGCAGTATTTTTTCCAATTACTTGAGGCTCATACTCTGAATTCCCTGCAATTGTGTACCTACTATAGGCTTCGCGATATTATTTTCAACAATTTCTTAAAGATTCCTGACAGTATTCTAACCCTCTTTTTAAGACATTATTATGTCTCATATCCAAACATTGGAGTCTTTAGTGAGCAAGTCGTGCGTATTCGTATCGTATGTGCTCTGCAGAATTTACTGCTTCATTACAGAATTGGCAATTATTATCTGTGCTTTTTTGCCCATTTTGTTAAGCATGTTCTTAAGTGGGCAATGGCTATAGTCATTATACTACTGAATAGCATGATCTGGTGCCTATCACTGTTGATTACTTTTTTAAATTCTTTTTATTGGAAGATAATGAATTTCTTCGTATGCCTTAGTCAAGGAAGGTTTTGCCATTGTGGTGAGCTTTTTCTGTTTTGGACATTATTTCTCCTACTAAGTGTGTAATATTCATGTTTCCCAGGTGAAGATCATTCCGTAGAGCTATACTTTTTCAGCAACAGAACCAAATTCTTTGACCATCTGAAGAGGATATAATGTACCAGAAGGATATTTTACTTTTTTATACCCTACACTATAAAAAAGTAGAACATAAAAATAAATGTCATTTTCTCTAATATAAAGGGAAAATCAGTTTAATTTCTCCAAAATCAATTTAATTTCCCCAAATCAATGGAACGTTCAATGGATGTAGATATTTGGCACCAGAAAACCCTATATAGTATTGTACATAAAATTCCCGAAATGTTAAGTTTTCTCGGATAAACGGAATAAATTAGGTATTATTCTACATTTGGAAGTATCTACATTTTAGGGATAAAAACTTATTCTACTTTTTCAAATGTGGAGCTTTCCCTAAGCTTATTAAAAAAATAGCTAAGCTTAGTGGCACAAATTTTTGCCATTCATTTTAGGTAAATTTTTTTTACTGTATAGATGAAATTATAAGTTTGTCATTTTATAAGGCCACAGATGGATTAGAGTCCAATGAATGGAGATTTCAGTCCTTTTTACTTTTCTGGCTAAGTAGTAAACGGTCTCAGTACCTTCATGTAATACCCGTCGTGTCCTAATACCAATCTAACGAACAACTACCTATATCTGCTTATTATATTTTGTCTATATGGTATTGGTGCTAAATATTCACATTTCAAATCATAAAAAACCTTTTTAAAACAAAGTAGTAATACTAGTTAGTTAAGAAGTTTTAGAATTAGCACAACAATACTACAAACACTAACTAGATTACCGCAACGAAAATAAACTATAGATCGGAAATATCATTCATTACTGTACATAGACAAGCAGAATAAGAGTATAGACGTATGCCTGAAAAAAGTATAAATGGTTTTCTGAAGACTCTGAAATTCCCACAAAATTTATAGAATATCCAATCCTTGTTTGCTATAAGTCATCTTATGCAGGAATGAAATGTAGTCTGACTAGAAAGCTATAGCATGAACAAAGCCATTTTATATTTTATATTGCCTTTTTTTCATGGCAGGGGGACGAAAGATCTCAAGCACGAAAGCCAAGCCGGCCCATTGTTCTAACCTTCTAAGTAGTAGTATAGCTATAAAGCTATAGAAGTAGACAGGAAACTAGGTATGAGGATATAACGTAGGACTGTTTCGAGGTGGGGCTTGAACCCACTACCCCTGCTAACGAGGCCACACGTAATTGTCTTACGATTAGATATAAGCCAAATATTTTTATAAAGGACAACTTAGCAGTAGGATAAAGAAATGAAAATCAAAATGCTTAGTAGACCTACACAAATATACATCCAACAATCAGTAGATGAAAAGAAGTATGGGTAGACTAAATGTGACTAATGATATCCAGATAGAAGTTCTAGAAAGCTGTTCATTCTGAACAGAGATGGTATATCAAAATATAGTGAAAAATCTACTAATCTCTATTATCCCTAAGGGAAACAAGCATAGTACCGACTACATACTAGGTAGCTGTGGCTATTTCATTCTCCATATTCATATCGCTATGCAATTCTCACACGCTAAGTTACCGCAATATCTTGAAATTGCCAAACAACAGCCTCATCAAATAGCGAACAAATTTTAAGCGGAATTTTGTTCGCCCGTATAAACCTAGCCTAAAGATACTAAATAACATTCAAATTGCAAAAACTTAATTATTTTTGAACGGATCAAAACTGTTGTGCATGTAAAAAAACCAAACCAAAAAACAAAGAAAAACAGACAGACAAGCTTCGGTATAGTTTCATTACTTTGAGTCGTAAATACATAGCCGTTGTCAGTGCACAGGAAAAATGTCATCAAAACGTTTTTTAATTAAATCCGACAAATTTTCTATCCGATTGCACCTTTTCGTACATACATACATACATACACTCACAACAAACACGCGCATACCCAAACCAATGAGCCTCTGGCATTCAACCATTCATGGAGTGTATTCAGCCAAAATGCAAAGTCCATAAAACCGAATGGACTTGCTCGAAACGGCCAATTCTGGGAGCTTGCCCACCCCCCATAACAAAAAAGCCAAATGCACTTGGAAAGCAGCGTTCCGTCAGTACATTTTACTAGTCCGTTGCACTTGCAATTGTTTTTGACTGCATCCATCCTGTACGCTTCATATCGCAAGCCCCATGATGTTTCCTGCGACGATGATATGATCATAATCATAAAATGTCAGATACGGTGCAGCATATCATCCATTTATGACGCTCCATCTAAATGCGAAAGGGTTGCTGAAATATGCAAATGGCACGTGTTAGACCGCTTTCATGGCTTTCTTGAATCCTTATGTGCGCTTCCTTCAAACGTTTGATGAGCTCTCATGAGCTCCATAACAAGTTTGTTGCTGCTCTTTACAGCATCCCACAATATTTCCACCAAATTCCAATCTAGGTGGAGTGTGGTATCTTTGTTTCAACAGACAAACAGGAAACCTTGAAATTTCAGGATCTACCGAAATTTAAATTCACTTCATTTACATTATTGTTTTCAATGGGATTCTGGAAGCTGCCATTTAGATGGAGCAGCCATCACATTTCTCCTTGGAAATAGTTGCAATAGTTATCTATGGAATATAGAGAATATCTTGAGTGAAATAAGAGCTTTTAAATGATGCTAAATAGAGGAAAACGGGTGATTGTGGTGAGAACAATGGAGTGAGTATACTCACTATGTATGTAGACAGAATATAGATGTATGTACGTATATATGTTGTCCCTACAATGTGTGTCGCGTGCTTCTAGCAGGAATAAATTGCCAAAGCTCTGACCATTTTTTTTCGTGGCATTTGTGTCCATTTATTCCAAACTATAGGCCTATAACACTTTTGGAAGTTTCAAGTAAATGAAAATAAAATCTAGAACAATACGATTTGAAACAAACTAGTTTTTCTGTTCTGGGTCACCTGTTCAATATATTCGTTTCTGATTTTAACCTAAGTCCAAATGTGTTGTCAATCCAATTCGTTTTTCTGCTTTCTACTTCTAGGTCATGTGCACATCCACAGGAGCTAGTGGGGCTTAAGCCTTTCCCAAAGACAATCAAAGCAGAAGGAAAAAGAAAACTGTTATTGATATGCAAAATTCAAAACAACTTTTAATTTTATGCTTGGCTGTCATATCCATTTTTCTTTTCCTTTATCCTTTCTGCTTATGACAGAGATTTGGTATCGATATCTTGATATTTACATACATAAAAGGAGGCATTGATGTGACAAGCCGTACTTTGACATTTCAATTGAGTTTACAGATTTTTAAGCGTCAAAAATTTGGAAATGAATAAAGTGACAAATATAGTAGCTTCAATGCAGGCTAAACGGCAACAATTAACTGTAAATATACGACAAACTCAAGATTTGGAGTGAAAAAAAAAACAAGTTTCTCCATACTTTGATAATAAACGATATTTCCTTTTTTTCATTATTTTTTCCGGAAAGTGATAATTTTGCTGCTTTTGACTCTATGTTGACAAAAAATGTTTGGTTCTTCTTCTTCTTTTCGCTACTTGGAGAAAACATAGACTATTTTTGCTTAATTTGACATATTATCATATTATTAACAACTAGATGGCACTGCGCAAAGTAATAACATAGATGACGCATGCAGTACCAAAAAAGTATACATACAAAATTTATATGGCTGGGTGGTCCATTCCGGAATGGACCACAATATTTGAAATGATGTATCCGTCGAGTGATTCATATTTTTTCGTATCTGAAGTATTGAGGAAGTCGATCAAATGTATACAAAACTGCTATTATAAAAACATTTGCTTTCGGCACGGCACGCTCTTTAACATATTACGGTCCATTCCAGAATGCACTATACGTACGAGTATTTCACAATCTGTACACTCTGCTCTAGTATGCCATGCGACATCTAGTTCTTGTGCTATCTATGGTAATAAGCACCTATTATCAGGCTACCCTGGAATTTTTAAGATTATTAATATCTAGTCTATTACACACTAGTTTTCTGGTAATATTGGGAGTATTTGGTGACACACATGATATGTAAACGGGGTATTCCGAATATGTACATATCGATACTCCATGTCTGTCGTAAGCATTATATATTCGACATGTTAAAACCGTAACATCGATACGAAGTATCTGGGAGGCCTCGGTTATTATGGTGGAAACCTGAAATGGGCTCAATCCAACATATATCAGCAAAAAATACCCAACTGTTGTTTATGTTCACTGTGTGTCAAATAGGTTATATCTAGCCATGCGGTAAAGAAATTCGTTTACCACTGCAAGATTTATAATTTTTTTAACACGCCGAAGAATCAGTCTCAAACTCAAATAATCTGACCAGGATAGGACGAAGTTTAAGTAGCTTTGCTCAACAAGGTAGATCGAAGGGCATGTCGCTGTTCTATTAGTCTGCCAATTGTTAACATGACTACATCCTTAGAGGAACTACAATTGTCGTAGAGCTTCTTCGTCTGATGAGTTTCTTGTTCTGCAAGAGATTCTCCAGTCAGAGTTTATAATCTCAATATTGTGCTCTGAGCAGCTCTTTAACTATACGTAACTATCATAAGATTTCATTAAATTAGTGATTCTAATTTTTGTATATCATGCTAATTTCAATTTTATCTGACATTAGTAGCAAAGGAGAACAAGAATTCACACAACTTTATGCAGAAGAGGAAAAAAGGGTAGATTCTTTCGGAACGTCAATAAACCTTCCTAGATTTGCAAAGAAATAAACAATTCAAACTAATAAATGCTGAAATGTATTACCGGTGAGGTATTTTCTTATCACGAACTCACTCGTTAATAAAATTCCAGATAGGTTTCTAAAACATGAAAACCTTATAAATAAGAGAAAACGTTATAATTGGTGTAAGACCAATTATATTATTCCATAGGTGAAAATAAAAGTTATGTAAAGTGAAAAACTAAAGTTTTGAATGGTAACACACCAGAATGGATTGCCCGATTTACTCCATTTTAGAAATTTTATTTACTATTTCTATGAAAAGCCATGTACAAAATTTCAGCTTTCTACGTCGCCGCGTTTCATCTTAGACGTATGACAACCCTACGACTACGAAGGAGTTGCCCGATTTGTCCCATTTTCGAACATAAATCTACAATTTTTTTAAAAGAAAGATCGTTCTCAATACTTCAGAGAATCATCAAATACCTCAGGAACACTATATGAGGAACCCAATTAAATTACTTATCTAACCTCAACATTCACCAAAAACTATGTAGATACTGTAGTAATTATGGTTTTAAATGCAAAAAGCCTGTTTAATAACTTTAAAATAAAAAATTAATATGATAAGCTAAATGCTAAGGTTACTTTTTAATCAAAACTATTTTTTTATTTTGTTAAGTAAAGTATATCGGCGGCTTACTACAAAAACTAGATAGCTCGTTTTTTGTATATTTTTGAGTGATGTGCGCCTCTGTCGCCTCTGTGCTTGAAATATATCCTATTATACACTACCAAAACGAGACAAGTGTTCTACGCATATAAAGGGTAGATTCAAAAACCAATTGGGTCATATTTCTGAAAACTTCTCTATCTACATTTGAGGCGTATTAGAAGGAAAAACTGGTCCTGGTAAGTTTCTTTTGATTCTAATAATGAGAAATTTCTAGAATAAGATAAATACCTTTCTTGGTTTTTGGGTACAAAGTGTAATAGGTCAGCATAAAGCTACGTTTTAGGGCTTCTTAAATCCAGTTTAAAAATTGGTCTTGATGACGTTTTTTTTCCATAAAAATAGTAGTTAAATAAAAAACATTATTAAAAATTCCTAAATTTTAACTTTGTTCAGCCATAACTTCAATATGGAGGGGAGGAGAGGAAAAATTGGTTGGAGAAAAGGTTATAGACCGTAGGAAAGGTTTAACTATTATCTTTCTACCAAAGTTTAAATCATCATCATAGGCTGTAACGTGGAGAAGTTATAGGGTGATCGATGAAAAATATATCCAAATATGTTTAAGTACTGTTATCTCGGAAACCCTTAGGATCCCCTCCCTCCCAACCCATTCAATTTTTAGCTCATCTAAGTATGACCTATCCATAGCCTTTGGGTTTCACACCACTTACGGGACACCCTCTATATGCTCTAAAAATATGATAGAGATTTCTACAGAATCATCAAATTCTCATACTGGGATAAAAAGACAAAACGTTTATACAGTCAGGTAAATTCTGTTACATAACCAATACTTGATTTAAATCTTCCTCTCGATTTAATGCCAGCTCATCACCTACGGTTTTAACATATAACACTTTACTCATTTCCATCATTTCACTCGCCTTACCAACCTTCTTTTTATAGTGTATTCCCTAGTACTTTAACAATCTAATAAAAAAAAAATGATTTTACCGCTTCATGCTGTAAATAAAATTAGGAGCATGTTAAAGTGTTTAAGAGAATGTGGGTAACGACAAATCGTCTTCACTGGAGAGCCCGTACAAAAAAAAAACAATTGCATATCAAGGTCCACATACCTAAACCTTACACATGTCTTGTTATCTATCCGATTAGAATGACATATAAACACTAGTCAAACATAGCCTATTAATGCTAGAGATATTGTTTGCATTGCTACATATTGCGTTGAAAAGGCGCAACTCTCTATACTTCCATAGAGGGATAGCTTATACACTAAATGCACTCCTTAACTTGTTAATACGAGAATTGATGTCGTCCTCTTTACCACCCCTTTTGGTAATTTTGCTATTGGGGTAACAGAAGTTTTGCACTTCTTCCAGTCTCTGGTTATTATGTAGGTTATTAACAGCTTAGTTTTGGGTTTATCTAAATTTCTTTTCTTTTGTATAGGTTAAGTCTCCAAACCAGATGGATAAATTTATACTTCAAACATTTTTAACATACTATTGTCGATTGGCTAATAAGCAGAGATAATCATAGTATATTCCAAATTAATAGATTTTAGATTTATATTAGTTAATCAGGATGAAGGACCCTTTTATTACAGCTATTTACTGACTTATCGTACATCACTTTTATAGCAGGAACTAGTCCTAATCTCCCATTGCATAGCAGTATCGTTTTTAATGAAATTCTTCATCAGCTAAATATCTGAAATCTACGTCATGCAATTGCCTGGAATTCACATCATATAATATGCTTGAATGTTTCATCCCCATCGAGATTTAGAGTCTACATAATCATAAGTTCTAATCAGCTATTTTAAAAACCTTCCATAGAAAAGAGCTTGTTATGGTCGTATGAATGCAACGTAAGTATATTTAGTTGCGCCACTGACATCTGCAGTGAAATCTACAAGACAAATAATGGGACCATCTGAAAAGGAATCGGAAATGATAAAAAATTGATTGGGAAAGATGCCGGAACTAGGAAAAGAAGACATGTTTCTGGTTAGCTGTCGAAGAGAGAAGACGGTACGGAGTGAAAGTCAAGTAAAAAGGGAATAAAAAAAAATGAATAAACAAAGATCTTACCAAAAAGGACGGAAACAAAATGGAGCCCAAAAAAGGGAAAAGGCACAAACGGATCGGCGGCCCAGCTGCCCAGAATAAAGTTACACTCAGCCCCGGCTGAGCAAGTTTGCTCGTGCCCAATATTCACCAAATATATCGGGCAAAATATTCGCGCAACACAGCGCATAATTACTGCAGTGAAACCTATGAAGATTTTGTATTTTAAGTGTCCAATTGACACCAGTCTACAGCAGAGCACTTAGTACATCCCCACCATTGAGACAGCATATCGGGTGAAAACCTAAGCCACTCGGCGAAATGAATTAGTGTGCTGTGTTTGTATTCGTTTCGTCATGGCAGTAATGAAATCCTGACATTTTGAAGGGGGACAGTTTTTATAATCCAAATTGCTATGTAAAATAAACAAATATTTAGCTCCCTCTTATTTTCAGATAATATTTCTTGGCGTTGCCTTTGTACGACTGGCATAATTTAGGATTCAATGGTAAACAAACAAACCGGTATTGGTAAAATGTTAAATTTTTTGCCATGGCTGTTTATTTTTAAAAATATTTCACTTTTATTTTGCTAGAAACACTATAATTAATAAGTAAAGCTATTAACCTTACTTGAAGAATGCTTTCCCACGACAATAACTCCGTTCGTTCCTGCAGCACAGCACAGTGCACTTCATTATAATAATTTAAGACTCCGGAGTCTCTATTACACAAAATATCGTTCACAAAAGAATATTTCGCACTTATTTCACACGTAAAAATCACGTTTGATTCTTTATTTTTCACATCAAATCAAATCCGAGAACTTCTTTTCAAAATTATGAAATGTCAGAATGTTGAACTGACACCAAATAGCCACTAGGCCCTCTTGTCATTTCTCTCCCCCCCCCTCCTGCCGACCATATGTCACACTGTCTTTGAAATGCTTACGTACATTGTATTCGCACGATACCCCGCTTTCTTATTAGTTACTTATTCAATGATCCCCACCTATAATCTGACGGCAAAAAGTTCACTACGATGCCTATGTACAAGTTTCTTTGCCTAGTTTAAGATGAATAGTGAAAAGTTTCGTTGTGAGTCCTAGTCTCGACCAAAGAGTGGCCTATTGATTAAAAAGTTATTGTTTCGGAACCTAGGGTACAGCGGATAACCATGGAGGTCTCTGCGGTGGACCACTAACAACAAATCATGTAACTTGACACTCTAACATCACATTTGTTTTTAAAAACAAAAATTAATATATTCGCATAAATTCGTATTATATTGATAATGATAAACGTAAGGAATTTACGATACATACGTTAAGTATATCTCGGGTTTTGGAAATAATACAGTAAATACCCAATTAATGGTAAAGAGCTCACTAAATCTTGGGTACCTATACCTTAGGTACGTGACGGACCGTAGAACATACGGTCTCACAATGAATTAATTATGGTAAATTTAAGGAATTTTTAGATGCATACTTACAGAAGGTATGCCACTGATACTTGAGCATATGTATGACCCAATAATGCATTAATCCCGGAAATTTTAAGATATTTTAGATGCCTACCTTCTGTATTCCTTCTGCTGTGGAATTACATAATTAAATAGCGAACTAATATCGTTTAATATAATAACTTCTCGATGCATACCTTATGTATGCCTCATGGATTCGAACTGCACAACTAGATAGATAATTAACATCGATTAACTGCAGAAATTTTCCTACCTACTTTAGGGATATCGCTTTTTTTTTTATTTATACGACAATCTCAAAAAAATAACAATAAATATAAGAAACTCTAGATCTATGTCTTATGTGTGCCACTTGGTACAAAAATTAGTAATTTTCTCGATAATAACGGTTGAATAGGACCGTTCCTTCGCCAATTGTTCGAGTTTTTAATATGGGTATTGTCAAAAAGTGCCAGCTGTACATACCATGGGTGGCGGGGTTTGGCAGTGGAGGATCTATCTGACCCCCACCGAAAGATAAGTTCAGGACTTATTTGTATTTGTTTTTTTTTTTTTCAGTTTTTGCTTTTCATCCTTGGCACGAGATTTTTTTATCTATGGTGCGTAGTGACGCAGGTCAACCTCTTCATAACCCACCCCACACTCTCCGTCAACACGGAGTGAGCTATTAGCTTCGGCTGATAGATAGGACTTCCTCCAAAACCCACTCCACATTTTATGCTTCCATAACAAACACTGGATAGAACTATTGGGACCAAATACATTAGAGTTCAAGAGGAATAATAGAGTTTAAGGGGAATACCAGAATAATTACTAAAATAGTGTCCAAAATTTTGAGTTTATTATTACAAAAGAAACTTCGGGAGTGCGATACTATAAGAGATAATAGAGGACAACGAATACATTCAAAAACTTTTCGTGCAGTTTGTAAATCTATTGAAAGCTCTACATATATTTTCTCTCGAAATAGCGTTTTTATATTATTTTTAATTAAAAAAAAAGTATATCATGATAAGTACGATGTATAAACGGATATGGTACCAACTGATAAACAAGGTAAAAAAAACAGAAGTGAATATTAAAATAGAAATCACTTGGCATGTTGATCGCACAGATAACTACTTCAAAGAACTACTAAATGGACAAAAAAACGGCACCATATGTGAGAAACATTAGGTCTGTTGTTCAATGAAAGCACTGGGTAAACTTAAGTTTTTTTTTAACATAGGATTGTACGAGGTTACAACAGAGCGTTCGATGAAATCCCAGTGTTTCTGTTTTCGTACCCCGAATTTACACTAAAAATTTATTTGGGTAAGAGTTTGACATTTATCACTTGAGAACTGTCACATGGAATTTGTTTGTGATGGCGGGATATAAAAAAGAAAAGAATAAACACAAATTAGGAGAGAGAAAATTGAATAATAGCATTTTTAATTTTTTCACCAATTTTATAAATAAATTTTCACGAATAACAAAAAAACTCGAAGATTAATTATACTAAGAAGTGTAAGAGAAATTACAGATTACACCAGATTACCCTAACTTCAAATAAATTGTTCGATGAGTGCACAAAACCCTGGGTAAATAGCCCCCATATTGTAGGGTAAATTTACATCAGTGCTTTACAATGCGTTTTCATCGAACTATTACTATTCAGCAGTTTCATAATGTATAAAATTATAAATCCAATTAAAATGGTGAATTTACGGTCAAACTACAGCGCTATCTAGTAGGTTTTCTGTTAATATTACAAAGCTCACTCTGAAAACACTGATTGCCAAAAAAACGGAAAACTATTACACAGAAATATGTTTACTATATATTACATACATGTGTAGGGCACGTCCCAGCGGGAAATATTGCAATATTCCTGAGAGGGAGCAATAATCATAGAATAAAAATAT
Organism: Dioctria rufipes; assembly: GCA_963924295.1. NCBI lineage: Eukaryota > Metazoa > Arthropoda > Insecta > Diptera > Asilidae > Dioctria > Dioctria rufipes. Next base: position 51,082,671 of record OZ002743.1, read on the forward strand.
GCAATGCTCGCCTTATACTTATTTGAAGAGTGCTATGAGAGCAATAAATTATAATGAAGGGGGAGCCAAAAAAGAACACTCCTTGCCTTCTTTAAGAGGCTTCTCGAATGCTTGTAATCATGCTTCCATTTCGCGCTGGGATGGGACACGAAGGGAAACACAATATATTTGCAAATTCAGTAAAATATCTCCATCGGGATATGGGAGCATAATAATATGTTTCTCGAGTTCAATTGAAGTTGAGTTAGCGTTAAGTTTTAATGGCTGAGGTAACTCGAATGGGCGGCTTCTGAGTTGAGTTTACAACTGAAATATTTGGTATAAAGTAGCCGGATTTGTCTTGGATAAAACCACATCCGCACTATTCTAACAAATTCTTAAAAAAAAATCTAACTCAACTCAACTGGTTTCGTGGAGATTAGATATATACCCGGGTTTAACGAAACTCAACTTGATTTTGCATGAGCACTAACTCCGGTTCGCTTTGAGTTGAACTCCGCATGGAAACATAGTAATGCATCCGAGAGGCCTCTTAAAGAAGGTGAGGGGTGCTCTGTTTTTCCACCCTCCCCCCTGTCAATGTAATTTAATACGGTGACAGCGTTGCCAAACTCCTGGATTTATCTGGAAATCTCCGGCTTTTCAATAAACCTACAGACTTTCGGTCAATATTTCCAGCAGGCTTATACATCCACCCATAAATTGACGAAATTAAATGCCAGCTCTTAGAATAAAACATATAAACGTACACGCAAAACTGTAAGTGTAAACATATTTTACTTCAAATTTAAGAACGTGCCTTAAATTTTGTCTCGTGCGACGTTCGACGTGCCTAAATGAGTAATGGTTTCTTTTAAAATTTCGTGAATTTATGTATGTTCGTACGGTACGGTTTGATATGAAACGATTTTTAAGCTCAACGCAAAGAAGTAAATAATTGTATTTTACATATAATGTGTTTATTATTTATATTTTTGACATTTTTAAGCGCTAAAGTAAATACCTAGTATTTCGCCTCATATGATTCATACTCAGAATTTTAACTGAGATTATATATGAGGTCTGCTTAGAACTTTTCTTTTGGCGTCTACAGCAGGCAGGAACTAGCCGTACTGAAGAGTATTGGTTCCTTCTGATACGAAACACAAGAATAGTAAAATGTTTACTCAAATAAACTGTTGCTCTCCTAGCCTTCTTCAGATAAACGAGCATGGCATATTTTTATTGTAAGATTATTGCTCCCTTATATGCCTCTCTCAGGGAGGATTCGAAATATTTCCCACTGAGCCGTTACACAAAGAGGGATGTTTCGCACAAAAATTACATTACTCTCCATAAAAAATAAAAACAAAAAAATTAAAAATTGTTACTAACCCTTACTTAAAATATTTTGTTCTAAAAAAATACAAATTCACTTTACAGATGATAGTCATCTTCAAACTGCTAAATGTCGCCAAAGTGGCTGTAAACTCCACTGAAAATAATCCTTACGAAATCATCACTTCCACTCAACTGCACATTTAGTGAAAACATCAAGAATGACTCCTTCTTAAGTGGACCGTATACTCCTCAAGCAATGCCAATTCCTTCGACAAAAACGACGTTAGCAGATTCAGACTAATGTCCGCCAGTATTGCCTGGGTGTGGTAAAGTCCTTTAGTTAATGAAATAAAATTTTACGATTTTCCTTAATGTTATTTCTCACTTACGTCAACATCTTCTTCGCCATTGTCTTCAGATCCACTGGATCCAGAGATGTGTGTAACCGGAAAGCAACATAACGACCAAAAGAAAAACTCTTCCTTTCTATTTCGTTCTCGATTTCCGCAAGTTGTTAGCATAACTTCTGACAGAGGAGGAAATAAAGCTTCGTTTGACCGGATGCAGAACCATTGATAAGGAAATAAATATCCAAATAGTATTACACTCTGACAACAGCAAGCAATATCTGAGGATATGCATAGTGCAAGAGTACTTCAGAGTTGACCATTACAATCCTCTCAGGTATGCAAATTACTGTGCACAATAGCAATGCATGCTTAAATGTAATTGTTGACTATAGATATGTATATATATATATAGAGGAATGGTATGGCGCCTTGGGTACTACCGAATCATTTCAGTATTAATTGCATACTATCTGAAAACAGCACCCTCAATTCCAATTAACATGGCATCTTAAATGAGTGCTCATTCTAGATACGGCATTCTGACACATGACAAGTTGTAATTGCAAACCCCCATGGATTTTCGAGTTGTCCCTCTCAGCTTTAAGAAAATCTTGTAAGCTTCTTACGACCAACCACACTTTGGAAACTTATACACGAAATATCTCCCTTGTCGGCAGGTCGGCATCTTTGGATTTCTATATAATCTTAGAGAGGGAATACAAAATGTTTTTGTTTATCCCCATAGAACGCATTTATTATAAAGTTGTGCCATCCTCGACACCAACAGGAAACAAGTCGTGTCGCCTCTTATAAATGGGCTGACTGAGACACGTTCGGCTAAGGACTGTCCTTAGCGGAAATAGGAAGAGGATAAGAGAGATTCATTGAATTACATGGCTGTCCTTATGGTTGGCCGGTTTTGTAAGAAAATTAATTGTTGAGTAATTGAAGTTTTATTTATATTAGTTTCCTTTCCTTTTCAACTTGTAATCATGCTCCAATGATTTGTGTTGGCTTTTGGTTTTGGTTTTTTCTGATTCGATTTCTTTATTAACAAATGGAAGGAGTGTAAAATTAGGATGCTGATTGGTTTGTTGTCGGTAATTTCAGTGTGTTTCTCTTATTGAATTATATATATATTTATTTATCATTTTTTTTTATGAGATATGTTTAAGAAAACCCAGCTTAAAATTTCCTAATCACTAAGTTAAACTAGATTTATATCGGTCGTTCGGTAGTGTATAATGGCTTCATGGATCGTCTATGCAAATTTCATCTGGGCGGCATCTAGCATTTATTGGCTATTCATACCTCTGACAACAGTAAAATAATATAAAATATTGTTAAATCATGTCCCATGACATATTTAAGATAATCGTGAAACAAAACCCCCAATTCTACACAAAAGAGATTTCTTTTCTTAATGTGATAATTTTACAAAGAGGAAATGTTAGTAAAAATCGGCAGTCCGCATAAAAGATCTGTGAAAAAATTATGCTTTAAGAGGTTTACAAATTTTAAAGGATCTCAACACTTTTTCACTAAGCATTGTTTTAAAATTTGTCCAGCTTTCTTGTAACACCCGCTTCATTTGATTTAGAACCAAGTCAATCGTTAAGCAGCAGTCAAGGCCTTGTCAAAATCCTTTACAGCCTCCAAACTTATTTTGGAGTGTGAAACCACCCTGAGTTCCCTATCTCGGAATAACAGGGTACTCGTTCTTGGATGTCAGGTCACAGATATATCGGATATTGGGACTAAACAAGCCAACCTTGAAAAACTTGGTGTCACTTCTCACTATCTTTTCCGGGGTCACCTTCACAGGATGGGACTTGCTGATGATTCTGTATGCGGAGGATGCGGACAGGAAACCGAAAGGTGACTGTCCGACCTTCTCAGGAAACAGATACAGATTTCATCTGTACGAACTGCATGAAGTCGGCAAGGAGGATTGGGTGTCAATATTGAACTTTGTAAGAACGTTCGATTGGGACCTATGAGCAAATGTTCATAAGTCTGGAGGGTAAACAATGTTCCTTGTTATGGCTTGCGATCCAGAGGTCCCGGCGTCGCACAGTGTGATATTTTGGCAATATAGCGGGATTTAATTCCTGTCCTTAAGATATGACTTTTGTTTTTCGATAATTGTGTAGAAACTACTACATAACGGGTCTTCCAATAAGAGGTGTTATTTTGATATTCAAAGAAAAATGCCATCTTTTGAGATAAATGATCGGATCTTTATTTCATTATAAAGAGGAAGGTATGCCGTTAATAATGGAAAATAACATCAGCCAAATGATCACCACGACCACGCCTACAGGACCATATCCTTTTCATGAAATTTTCCATAACCAAATCGCAAACCTGCTGCCCTATGTCCTCGATAGCCTCACGAATTCCATCTTTGAGGTCTTGAATCGACACTGGGCTGTTGGCGTAGACCTTCTCCCCAAAGGAAGAAGTCGCAAGGTGTTGAGTCACAAGATCTCGGTGGCCAATTGTGATCACCTCTTCGAGAGATAACACGGTCCGGAAACTTTTCCCGTAAAAGATCAATGGTTTCGTTGCTTGTATGGCACGTAGCGCCGTCTTGTTGAAAGTAAACGTTGTCCAGATCAATACCATCCAATTTCGGCCATAAAAAATCATTAATCATCTGTCGATAGCGCAATCCATTCACCGTAACTGTTGCTCCAGCTCCGCGGGACCATAAACCGCACCAAACAGTCACACGTTGAGGATAGAGAGGCTTTTCAACAATAACTCTTGGGTTTTCCGAGCCCCAGATGCGACAATTTTGCTTGTTGACGAAGCCATCGAGGTGGAAATGGGCCTCATCACTCAAGATGAGTTTTCGATGGAATTCCGGATCATTTTCATGCATTTCAAGGACCCAATCAGCAAGGACTCGAAGTTGTTGATGATCGGCCGGCTTGAGTTCTTGTGTTAACTGAACTTTATAAGCCTTAAGACCCAAATTTTTATGCAAAATACGGTGTAATGACGTTTGTGGAATGCCTAATTCCAAAGAACGACGAGGAATGGACAAACCTGGGGTTTCTTCAACACTTTCGGATACAGCAGCAATATTCTCGGCTGTTCTTGAGCGACGTGCACGGGTTTTATTCTTCACATCACTAACTTGTCCCGACAGCTTGAATTTTTCTACCAATTTCTGTATTGCGGTCCGACAAGGTATTTCACGACGACCCAAAAATATTCGAGTTTTACGAACCGTCTCTGCCACATTTTCACCGTTTTTATAGTGCGTTGTTAAATCGTGTATCGTTCCATTTTCATTAATGGCGTAGTTTTTACTGGTCAAATGTCAAAAAATGACAGCTCCAAAAGTGACATCTACCGAAATAGCGGGCTAATTAAAATAACACCTCTTATTGGAAAACCCTTTATTATTTACATTTACATAAAACTAATGATTTACGGTAGTTAGCTTTGAGATTTAAAAAGTAAATATCAAATAAAAAATGTTTATCAAATTTTTTTGTTTTTACATAATACATATGTATATACATAATGTATATCTCTAATAAATTTTATTATAAAAGGGCTATAAAATAATAATAATTCATTTAGAGAGTAATGCAAGAACTTCAGGGCTAGTGATGTTTTGCTTTGACTTTGGCTTATGCCTCAAACTTGCTAAGTAAAGATCTGAAGAAATGAGAAGCCTGTTTAGCAAGCCCATATTAGTATTAATTAACTCTTGACGATTTCCTTGTGAAATGTTCCCTCAAATTCCGATTGTCTTTGTTCCAAGCTTCTTGCCCTTCTTTCGATAACTGACCTATCGGAAGAATGCAGGAAGCAATAATATCTTTTCCTTGCAACAAAACTTTGTGTTAAGTGCTCGGCATGTAATACCAAGAGTATTCTCTTCAATAAATGTTTCTTATATCTACAACATATTTTTCAAATGCATCTATTTTAATAGAGTATCCACAGATTATAGTTTGTAAAATAATTCTAAATCTATTGATTAACTCTAAATTAATAACAGTTATAATCGATGATGTTTCAGCATTTCTGAAAAATCTTCGAGTGGTATTCCCATCTTTAGTGTTACCGGCTTCTTGGGTGGGCAAATCAACTAATAGACCCAATTCCTGTCTAAATTTATCTTGAATATTTTTCTTTCTCTCAGCAATTTTTCTTTTATTTTCATCCTCTCTTACCTGCCAAACTTTCAGATCTATCCTATACGATTTATGGAGTAGACATTTCATAAATCTAATCCATGAGTGAAGAGGAGATAAACCAAATGCTAAAGCTCTTACAACAACTGTTTTAGTTTCGATAATATCAGATTTATTCATTAGTTTTGGTGTCGAGCCACATAAGTAACAGTTCTGTGAAGAAGAATACGCAGATAATTCTGAACATACTTTACCATCTATCATACTTAAAACTAAAACGGACTAAATCAAAACAACCTGATTTTCAAAAGTAATAGGAACAGGTGTCAGTAAACTGGCTTGGTCCTCAACATTTTTCACTTCTTTTGTTATTATTAAATCAGTCGAATCCTTTTTAAAAACAAACTTAATTGGGTGGCAATACCTCGTGGATGACGGAGCAGGATTCTACCAGACAATTATTCAAGAATTGCTCCATAGTACATTTGAATAGGGCACATGGAGATACTATAAATGAATTTTCATCTGATTCACCTATACTCAGTTTTTGCTTATAGCGAGTTTGTTGCGTTTTCGCAATTTCATTTCAGCATCCACCCAAGGGCAGATCCAGACATTTGCTCTAGGGGGGCGGGGGGGCATCGCCCACATCTTCCCCTATAACCGCACTTGCCATCAGTTGTAGACCGCTCTGTATAGCTTTCTCTTTTCGTTTCAGCATGAAAATTTCATTAGCATTCAGATCACTGACTTATAACAATGGACTGAGCGATTTGCTATTTCATGTGGCACAAAAAATATTGTGTTTCTGTATATCACCGTTAGAGCACTCTTTAAAACAATTACGTAAAAAACATGTAAAACTCAACCAATCAGATGAAATTTTACACCCATAAATCGAATTTAATTAAAAAAATATATTTTCTTGTGCTCAAGTGATATGTTAATCGCTTAAAAGGAATTAAACTCATTCCGACTTTAATTTTCAAAAGTTATTCTTAACTGAATCCTGCTTATGGGCAAGAGAGACGGAGCATGGTAAACACTATCTTTACCTTATTCCTTCTGCGGTGATTGCATCTGTAGCCAACCTAAAAATATCAAATGGCATAAGCAAACGTTCCAGAATGCAATATTTTGTGTTGGTAGCTCTAACTCTGCCATAGGGCAAAAGAGAGAACTATAAAACTTGTGCCATGCCTTCCTATAGGAAAATGACAATATGCTCAGTCCATTGTTATAAGTCAGTGATTCAGATATCGCCGGAGTTCTTTTCATTTATATAATATAAGTTGTTGATCCCGTAAGCATAGTAAAATTTAGTCTAACATAAAACAGACAATATACACTTCTTGTTTGTCTTACTGATGGTGTTTTTCATATGAAGGTCGCTTGCATTTCGTTCAAACACCATAATTTCCTGGGCTGGACAGCAATTTCTTGCAAATTAAATGGTTAAAGAAATTTTCCGGGAATGCTAATTAGGTAGGGTTAATATATGTCGAAAACTAAATTAAACATTTGCAGGAAAACTGACCCTGAAATTAATTACCCCGGGTATGATAATTTTCCCAACATACTTCTCTTCATAAAAGTATCCGGCTTTTATTAGCTTTCGATCACAAAAAAAGTGTAAAAATTTTGCTTATACTGAAAATTCTTTAGTGGTATAATTTTAAATTTTTTGAGAACAATTTATGATTAAAAAAAAATAAATTTAACAAATCACTTTTTAAAAAACTATCTAGAGTTTTCCATTTAATTAAATATTAAAATTATATTACATTTGTGTATAAATTTTAAAATTTTCATGGTACACAAAGAAAGCAAAATCAAAGCAAAGTAATTTAATTAAGTATTTTGATAAACATTAGGAGTTCCAAATTTTATTGTTATTCACTGTAGTGTTAAAACTAAAACTGCCCAGTGGCTAGATTCCGCAACTGTGAAAAATTTTCCAGTACACACGATTTAAAAACTCACCCTGAGGGAAAGTGTACACTTAAACGCTGAATGCAAAATTTTCTGTGCTGAATGTTGTTTGAGTGAGAATATTTTTGAAGAAGTTAAGTTCAATTATAAAAAAAATGAGTGCATAAATTCACTAGTATTAAGTCGACTACGGCTTAGAAAAAGGTAAAATAAATAATATAACAAAAAAATTTGAGAATAACGCTTTATGAAAACTCACAAGTATCTTTTCAAAATTCACGACCAAAATAGCGGAGAGAAAATAATAGTTAAAGTGTACAAATTTTTGCCAGAAAAACTCATTTAAATTTTTGTGGAATCGACAAAATTTTGTGTGTACGCGTAAACTAATAGTACGGAATCCGGCCCCAGAGATCTTGCTTTCTTTGTGTACCTTGAAAATTTTAAAATTTATACACAAATGTCATATAATTTTAATATTTAATTAAATGCAAAATTAAGGGAAACTCTAGAGAAAATTTTGATGTATTCATTAAGTGAAGGGAGAAATTATTTTCTAATTTTATTATCCGGATTTAGAAGATTTGAAACAATTTTTTTTTGTTTTTTCCATTTCATTTGATTAGAGTATAAATTTTGATTTATTAGAGCTCTAGAGGGGTGGCGATCGCCTCGATCGCCCCCCGCTGTATCCACCACTGCATCCACCGATATTTCTTCCGGAGTAGTTGTTTCAACAAGTTCTTTTAGTTTACGCTTCTTCGTCCGGTTACTTTATTCCAGAAATATTTTCGATGGCTTCCCATGTCTTGAAGTGGCACATTCAGAAGACGTAGTGCTTTATAAACAACATCTGGGAAATACACTGGTTCATTTAGCCACACTGGGAACATTTTCAAAAAGTGCTTGCGATTTCGTCCACATTCGTTCCATTTCAATTTAATTTGCTGGCATACACTTCCTAATTGTCTTTTAACACACTTAATTATCAGATCAGGAAACATTACATCACCAAACTGCTCCAAAATATAGGTATAAACCGCATCGAACCGGATTTTGCTATTAAAAAAAACCTCAAAAATGTCCTTCCACAAAATGTTGACAAACATTCTGAAAATGAAAAACAATTGTATGACCGTTGCAAATATACGCAGTTATTTCTTTAATTTCCTCAAAATAAACATCTTAAACTATGATATAAATATATTCTTAGTTCCATATTTGGCCATATCTACATATTTTAAATCTATAATATATTGAGCTACATTACAAAAGTACAATAAGATCGTTATATTGATTTTTCCAAATTATATTTATGTAAATAAAAAAAAACTATATTTACGTGTAAGATCAAAAACACACAGAAAACAAAGCACATAAACACAGCAAGTTCGTCAATCAAAATCACATGAATGAAATAAATTCGCACGGTGTCTTTTACCGTCTACCTGCAGTCCCTTTATTCAGAACCTCTTCTTTTATGAATGGGTCAATACCTAAAAAATAAAAATGAGGCTTATACCTCTTAGGATAGTACACGTTACGATAAAATGCTTTTAGGCATAATTTAGAATATCGCAAAATTTAATTAAATCCATCTAGATTGATAAAATTTAACACTGTGCGTCGGGGTCTCAGCCTCTCTTCAATCTATTCATCCAAGTCAATCGCTGTTGCGATCCTATTTCATTAAAGTTTTCAATTTCCAGGACAGCTTTTTTTATGTATTTTAATAATAAATCTCCTATTAATATTGATTTCCCTGGTAATAGATTTAAATTCAATTCATATTAGAAGAACAGCTGTTTTTCAGTATGAACCATTCAGTATGAACCATTCAGTATTAATTTTTTATTCTCACCAAACAAGTTTTCTGGTAATTAGTAATTGCCTCAAAAATCGAAAGGAGGTATTTCAAAGGCTTTATAATAACAGAGGGTCCCATAAGCATCTATACATAGCGCAAGTCCGGGATATTTGGCGCATGTTTTTCGTTTTGCTCTAACTTAGACAAAAAAAAAAGAAATAAGTAATTAAAACAAAAACGAAAATAAACTTTATTTCAAATAAAATAACGGGTTTTCCAATAAGAGGTGTTATTTTGATATTCAAAGAAAAATGCCATTTTTTGAGATAAATGATCGGATCTTTATTTCATTATAAAGAGGCAGGTATGCCGTTAATAACGGAAAATAACATCAGCCAAATGACCACCACGACCACAGGACCTACAGGACCATATCCTTTTCATGAAATTTTCCATAACCAAATCGCAAAGTCGCTGCCCTATGTCCTCGATTGCCTCTTTGAAGTCTTGAATCGACGCTGGGCTGTTGGCGTAGACCTTCTCTTTCACGTGGCCCCAAAGGAAGAAGTCGCAAGGTGTTAAGTCACAAGATCTCGGTGGCCAATTGTGATCACCTCTTCGAGAGATAACACGGTCCGGAAACTTTTCCCGTAAAAGATCAATGGTTTCTTTGCTTGTATGGCACGTAGCGCCGTCTTGTTGAAAGTAAACGTTGTCCAGATCAATACCATCCAATTCCGGCCATAAAAAATCATTAATCATCTGTCGATAGCGCAATCCATTCACCGTAACTGTTGCTCAAGCCTTCGAAAAAGTAAGGTCCAATGACCCCGCGGGACCATAAACCGCACCAAACAGTCACACGTTGAGGATAGAGAGGCTTTTCAACAATAACTCTTGGGTTTTCCGAGCCCCAGATGCGACAATTTTGCTTGTTGACGAAACCATCGAGGTGGAAATGGGCCTCATAACTCAAGATGAGCTTTCGATGGAATTCCGGATCATTTTCATGCATTTCAAGGACCCAATCAGCAAAGACTCGACGTTGTTGATGATCGGCCGGCTTGAGTTCTTGTGTTAACTGAACTTTATAAGCCTTAATGACGTTTATGGAATGCCTAATTCCAAAGAACGACGAGGAATGGACAAACCTGGGTTTTCTTCAACACTTTCGGCTACAGCAGTAATATTCTCGGGTGTTCTTGAGCGACGTGCACGGGTTTTATTCTTCACATCACTAACTTGTCCCGACAGCTCGAATTTTTCTACTAATTTCTGTATTGCGGTCCGACAAGGTGCTTCACGACGACCCAAAAATGTTCGAGTTTTACGAACCGTCTCTGCCACATTTTCACCATTTTTATAGTGAATTTTAATAATTTCAATGCGTTGTTGAATCGTGTATCGATTCATTTTTATTAATGGTGTAGTTTCTACTTGTAAAATGTTAAAAAATGACAGCTCCAAAAGTGACATCTACCGAAATAGCGGGCTAATTAAAATAACACCTCTTATTGGAAAACCCTTTATAATATAAATAAAAAAGAAAGAAAAAATCTCATTTGCAAAATTAAAAAATATTTTTGAAAAAAACATTCAAAAGTAGCATTTTACCCTATATGTAGGGTAATATGGTATATGAGAGTAGGTGATATGGTACATCATGTTTTCTTTAAATTTTCATTGACACAATCAATGCACGTGTTTACATAAGAGGTGCAAGTATTATGGGACCACTTTTTGCAAACAATGCACTCTACCCAATCATCTTTTTTTTTTCGTTTTGCTGTATTTCTCTCCACAACCTGCGCAGAGGTCTTCCCCAAAGTTTTTTGGGCCATCAGATTCGTCGGCATATTCAACAGTGTTTTCTTCGTCAGATGAAGAAAGCAATGTCGGACGATCAATCTTCTTTTTACGTTTAGGACTTCGTATTTTTGGTTTCGTTTGTAGTTTGTCGTCCTTTCTGGATAATCTACCTTTTTGATTTGTGATGTTCTCTTGCGATATTAAGTAACGTGTGCTACATGAAATTTTCCAGAAGTAGTTTTCCTGAAAGTTGAAGCGGTAGGTATCGGGGAAAACAAATTCAACATTTCAGCATTTCATTCTGTATCTTTTCATTTACATAGAGGTGTGGTGACAGAAAGTTGTCTAGGAATTTCCGGTGCTTGGTTATCTTCAATCTGAGGTTCCTCTGAGCTATCTGGAGCATTGCTAATTCGTATATAGATATAGACAGGTATAATTGCATGGTTAAGTAGATAAAATCCAGTTGCAGAAAATGTTGCAACTCCATTGCTTACAGTAGCTGATTTACACCAAGCTGTACATAACAAATATCCAAATTGCAACCGGTTAATTTTTCGTCCTAGATGTGTTTCGACAAACAACTTGCAGGCTTTGTTAAAGTGACTCTTAAATGACTTAAAATAGGCCCTGTCTAACGGCTGAAGAAATCGCGTGGTGTGTGAAGGCAAGCATAAAAGAATAATTTTGTTTTGTGCTGCATACTCCAACATTTCGACGTTATTGCAGTGAGACGAACGTCCGTCTAGTATGAGAAGAACTGCTCCTTTTTGTTTTCGCGGAACGAAATGTTCCTTAAGCCAAGTGAAGAATATAGAGGTATTCACTTAAGCGGATTTTTCTCCCATATAGACCACCGATCCTGGGGGCATTCCGTCTTCAAACTCCGCTCTTTTCTTTTTGCCCTTAAATACACATACTGGAGGAAGAAAATATCCTTCTGCATTGCAGCACGCAATAACTGTAACGGTCTCTCCTTTTTCGGGGGAGGTTAACGCAACGACATTTTTGGAACCCAAATATAAAAATAAATGTGAATGTATACATACAATTTTTAAATGTGAAACAAACATCTTTCGGCAATGACGTGCTCTTGGCATCCTGTATCATCCATATTGTAAATATGTCCAGGTTTGTCCATTAACTCATTTTCAGCGAGAATTGTTTCCAACAGATTAAAATATCTTGAAACCTTTCCTCTGTCCATCTTTTCAGTTCTTGCTTAAGAGCCGCCTTCCGATTTTCTTATCGACAATTCGGGATGTCGTTTCATGAAAAGGAAAATCCAGCCACATATTTTCATGATTAAATTTGTGCTTGATGTGCAACCGTTCTGTTGGAGCAAATCAATGAGCCTGTAGTTTTTTAATATGGATAACAAGTTCAAGCTCATTTGTTCTCCAAGGCAAGACGGGGAGCCTAGCGCTGGTTTCTTGTTATTTTTTTTTAAGATTCCTTCTTAAGGTTATGTCGGGAATGTGGTAGTTTTTAGAAGCTATTCTTATGCTTAATTTCTTAGCACCGATATCCTGTAGGGCTTCTTTTAATTGCTCTTCTGTCCATTTGGCACGGGTCGAATTTATCTTCTTCTTATATACTAAAGGCATTTCTGAAACCGTATTGAGGAAACAAGTGATAAAATCATAATAACGGTCAATATAACTATTAATTTAAAGGTATTTATTAAAAAAACAGGTGTATGGTGATATGGTACTCATACCGCTGTAAAAACTATACTGCCTGTCTTTTGTGTATTTTTTGCAAACAGCAAATGCAACCATGCTCTTTCTTATTTATTTTTTATTTTTGCCCTTCATTTCCAGTGAATACTTACCGAGAAACTACAACACAAACACTACAAAATAAATTTCTGCGAAAAAATTGGTTGTTTCTTTTTTTTTCTTTGCTCGACCAAATTCACAGCACCAATGGAAATAATGGCTGAACTTCACTACACGAGTTGTGATGAGAGACTGAGGAAATGATGGGCCCAAGCCGTTTATAGCAGGTTCAAAGTTAACTGTTAACCTAATAATCATTATGTTAACTTTGGCAGGGTGCTGTAATGTGAGAGATATTGGATGTGCGCCATATCAATCGACGCGCCAAATCTTCCGGACTTACCCTACATGTAAAGACGGAATTTTTATTGTTTGGCTTCTTAAATTCTTAATTTTCTATCAATTTCCATAGACCCTCAAATAGATCCTGGTATTCATGCAAAAATTCTTCTTTCAACAGGCGAATAAATCACATGTGTAATGAAATTAAAATTTATACAAATCGATAAATCGCTTCATCCTACTAACGTGAAACCTTCCCAATGAACATTTTTGCAGCTACTTAGTTACAGGAGTTAGATTTTTATTTTATAAGGATTGTATAACAGCTACATGAAAACTAAAATATTTTGTAGAGGTACCGCTTTTTCCTATTGAGTTCCGGTGCTAAATTGTTTTATAAGGTAGCACTGAGAACTCTTGCCGAACCTCTTATAAAACAGTTTTGCCCCCCTAATTTATTCTATAAGTATGTATTTTATAATAGTTGAAAATAAATCTTTTAAAGGCCTTTTTAAAACAATTTAGCTTCCGGAGCAATCTAGTTGTCAAAGAGTTTTGTAAAGGCATTAAAAAATTATATTAGAACACTTATAAAACCATTTGGTTGCAACTTGAATTGAGCAAGAGATTTCCCCTATATAAAACTCGAAAGTTGTATTTTAGCTTTTATGACAACTTTATAAAAAATGGAAACTATTTTCATTGATATTAAATACTTTAATAAGAGCTATTCTTCACAAATACCGATTAACCTGTGTAGAACTAAGTATTATATGGAGTGTACTTCGATTGTGAAGATTTCACACGAATCTAAAATGTTTTATAAGAGCTGTAAAGTGAGGTGAAAACATTTGGCCATTTTATTATAAAAAAAAGGGAATATATTGCAGCAAACAACATTTTAACATTTAACTTTTTCGTTTATTGACACGCAAATCGTTTTTGCGAATAAAACAACAAAAAATGATGATTTCCCTCATAATTTTTAATTTTTTTAAACAATTTGGAACTTAACATTAAAAATATATTTAATAATAAATATTTATTTAAGTTCATTTATTTTTAGAATTTATTGGCGCGTTGTATTTTTTCGAGCTAGAAGTATAACTTTTACAATAAAATTAAACAGATTACGTTTGGACTTTTTACCGGCTTAAACTTAATTTTGTTCAAGAAAGAATTTTTTTGGATTCTCCGGTATATAGAAAAAGCTAAAAAATGTTCTAATTTGTTATTTCATCACACAACCCATTAATTTTTGGGGACAAGTTTCAAGTCTTGGTTTGACTCATCAACAGGTCACAAATATCGAAATTGTGTGATTTGAAAAACAAATGAAAAAATGAAAAGAAGAAGAAAGAAATGAAAAGTTTGAGAAAAATAGAAAATAAATAGAAAAAAAAATAGATAAATTTAATAAATAAAAAAATTGTTGTTAAAATAACCGTTAACAACTCTTATACAGTGCGCCCAATTAGGGCTCTATAAGGGTTGCTTTAAAGCTCGCACAACATTTTTAACAACAATTTTATAAAACAGTATGTTTTAAAGGAAGTTGTGGGAACATTCCCGTCCCGTGGCCGTAATAAAGTATAAATTGTTCATTGGGTTCAATCTTCAAATTTTTCACTTTATAAGATTTTTTTTTAAATTTTGTCCTTTAAAGTTTTCATTTTTTTTTTTTTTGTTTTTTTATAAAGATCACGTCCATCGTCTATACATCTTCCCAAAAAAAGCATACTTTCGCCCTACTAACTAGCCCGAAATGTATTAAAATATAATTTTTCTTACTTCACTTACAGTCACTTGAAATTTCATCAGAATCAGTCCCGTTCGAACAAAAATAAAAATGTCTCATTTTCTGTAGACACGTTTCAGAAGTAATGCAAATTCTAAAATCTCGGCTCCGGCTAGCTACACACCCCCAACATGACCCGGGAAAATGAAATATGAGAAAATTATGTGCCAATTATGTGCTACTTACGGGGGTGGATCAATCAGTACCCGTGTTAGGAACGCGAAAACACGCACTTTTGGTAAATTTGTTTTTTTTTTTTATTTTTCAACGTAGTCACCTTTAAATGTAATACACTTTTCCCAACCTAGAACGTTTTTTTTTTTTAAACATTCTAAAAAATACGATTCTTCAAACCCATCAAAATAGGATTCTGTTTTCACCCATAATCTCCTCATTTGAACTGAACTTTTCCCTGCGGGCTAGGCTTTCATGTTGGGAAATAAGAGAAAATCACAAGGAGCCAGATCTGGTGAGTACCGACGGTGGATGCGCCAGCATTTCCTAACGCAGTTCATGAAGTTTGGCCGTTTGGCCGCAATGATTATGATGTTATCATTCTTCCTCTCTCCAGAAGGTCGATGTGGATTATTCCTTTGGAATCCCAGGAAATCGTAGCATAGCCCTCCCAGCCGATGGAACCACCTTTGCCTTCTTCGGAGCAGATTCGCCTCTAAATGTCCATTGTTTTGACTGCTGCTTAGTTTTTGGCATATAATAGTGAATCTAGGTTTCATCCACGGTTACAACCCGACGCAAAAACTCCTGCGGATCTCGCTTGAACAGATCTAAACACTGCCTTGAAGTTTGCAGCCGTATCCGCTTGTTATCCAACGTCAGCAATTGCGACATCTATCGGTCCGACAGCTTTTTCAACGCCAACTGTTCATGCAAAATATTGATTGCCGATCCGTAAAAAACGCACACGGCCTCCGCTACTCATGAACTTTTCGCACGATTTCTTCAATCACCACGTCTAATCGACGGCCTGATGGGCGTTCCTCATCAAAGACAGACATGCGGCCAAGTTTAAATTCATTAAACCAATATCTAACTTTTGTCACAGATGACGAAAGGTTCTCATAAACTGCATCTAACTTCGCTTTTATTTCTTCGCAATATTTCCTGTTCAAAAATAAGAATCGAATCACCGATCGATACTGTTTTTTTTTCATTATAGCGTAAACTACCAAACACATTCAACACAAATGACTATTAATTAAAACTGAACTATGAACTCATTCAAAACTCTTGTGTACTGTCACTTGGCAGCTGACAGTATACGATGGTAACAGCAACATTCCCCAGCAGCGCCATCTACCTTCAAACACGGGTACGTCGTCGTTCTCCACCACCCCTCCATATTGAAAATCTTGTTTTGATTTACTCAGCATTTGTATGCTAATTATGTGCTAATTCTCTGCCTATTTGAAAAAAGTTATACTCGAAAATTGAATGGAATTTTTTAACAACCAAAATGAGAAGTAGGACAACTTCATTCGCCATGTTGCCCTAGTAAGAATGCTACCAATAAAAGTTTGATTCACTCAGGATTTATGTGCTAATTATGGGCTAATTGTTTATCAAATCTTTTGTATTCGAAAATTGAATAGTTTTTTTTTTAACTAAAAGAGGGGGGCGCACCCCGCCATAGCTAATATGCTATCAAAATAGCTTTGTTTCATTTAGGACTTATGTGCAAATTATGTATTAATTAAGTAAGATAAATAATCAAAACTGATCCCATCAAGAAGAACAAAACAAAAGATTTTATTTTCCAGTTTCCAACCAGTATACTCAACTATGTTTTATGGAATTAAAAAAAGAAAAAACACTTGCCGTTCGTATTGGTTATACCGAAACCCTAAAACAATAGTACTAGCAAGAAGTAGAAACTCCACAATAATTAATCAAACCATTGTCGAGCCCGACGCTCCTATGATTACCATGTGATTAAAAATTTCCACCATTGTTTGCCAGCAAACTTGAGTACATTTAGCAATCAATTTAACTGGCACTGGTCAATGCCACAATGTGTGAGGTGCTTTTAATCAATTCAGGCAACCACACTGGACGTGTGTACGTTGGACAAGCAATCTCGTCGCTATCACCCCCACCACCTACCATTGGATTTTGTGGACTTTGATTTTTTTCTTTTATTTTATTTTCGCCTGAGAACAATGCAGTGAATGATTCTATTCGAATATCCAGCCGTTAGCAAATACAATAGATAAAATGGAGCTGTTCGGGGAAATATGCAGCCGCTGCGCTACCCTTAAAGGAGCGATGAATACACTAGGAAGAGGGCAAACGTGATCGCCTTTAGGTACATCAGATAATAGGATGGCCTGAATGGGGGTTGAAAAGTTGATTGGACACTGCTCCACGCTATAAAGTATTTGCCCTACAGTTAAACATATGCAATTCAACTGAATAAGTGAATGCACCATGTCCTCAGAATGTTAATTGATTAGAAATTCTGAGGCAAGTTTAGGGGATGCAATTTACGGGATATGCTGACAAGAATGGATTTATTGCGAAGATTCATCCCTTTTACCATACGACTTTAAACTAACAAATTTTTTGTCACATAACTGCCCCTTTAATAATCCTGCAATAATGATGGAATGACTAATAAAAAATGCTAACGTCCAGCATTCATAAGAGAGGATGGTTATGCACTCATGAGTTATTAAATATTGCAAAAATTTTAGATGCTTAAAACTCCACGCAAATACAACATTTTTACCCATCTAGGTCTACTACTACTACCTACTACTCTACTACTTGGCTCGCAGATGTACATAATTCTTTAGGGACGACGAACGGTGAACCCCATCCTGATGGGAATGCGGTTTTAATGTTATCCCATATAAAAACTCTCAATTTACCAGAAACATGTTTGAGAAGCAAATAGCACATATGGATACAGAGAGACGTTCCAGTCTCTGAAGTAGATCCCATTACAGAAGGGCAAAATGATGTCCTGCAGGTGTTGCAGCTCTATGGACCCGAAGGCAAGGATTTTAATTGTTGGACTGGAGAAAGGCTTGCGATAAAAGAAACGTCCGGATAGAAGATTTTTATAGGTGAATTGTTGGCTTGCTAGCTATACAAAATATGTGTGTAGAGATATATCTATAGATTTTGCACAAGGATCCTGACTCTTTGGCTAATGACCACCATATTTCAGAAAGTTTATTTTCATATCAAAGCAATTTGGACGGTGACGATGAGCTTTGCAAGTTATGGATGAATTTTTGTATACTCGTACCTACTTCATTTTTTTATTTTACAGAATGAATGGCGTGTGTAGCGTAAAGAATTCAAAGGCGAAATAATTTGTTACTTTGCTTATCACTTTAGTCTATGCACAATTTAAGGTTTCTGACAATTTTTTTTGAATAGGTTTAAATTTTGATATAATTTTTCCGTATGTAGAAAATTTGAGCAAAATGCAATCCACAATCCAGTATTAAGTGGAAAAAAATAAAATTTATTAATGACTAATAATAATAATAAGTTTATTTCCGATTTCATATTTACCCAATTCAATTACTTAATCTACAGTCATATTAATATAATAAACGTCAACAATGGCACCGAGGCCATCTGTCGAGTTGGCAAGCTTCCCTGCTTAAATTATATCAATGAGAATAAAAAGAAAAGAAAGCAAACTAAATGTAAGAGAAAAAAAAACGAATAAAAACAAGTACTTACTAGTAAATAAGGAAAAAAGAAAACAAAGAAACTTAAGGTATATTATATACACAGGAGAAGAACTAGACTGAGAGCTACAATTACAATCTTCACACTGATTAATTTTTAGGAGAACTATGACACATCCTTCCGTCCAAAATTCTTCTGGCCTCTTCTTATTTATAATGATCTAACATACGTGCGCTCTGGTTAAGTTTCCCATGGTCTGTACTGATTAACTCCTTTTTACCTTGAACAACCATATTCGAAAAATCATACTCGAAAAACATACTTTTGTGTCTAATAACTAATGTAAAATTTGAGAACACTTTTCTGTACTTGGGATAATTCCTTATGGCTTCTCTCAATGGCAAATAATTGCACTATTAAGAAAATCAATTTCAGTTATTTCACAACTTTATTTTAAAGGCTTGAGCACTCATAACAATAAAAATTTTTAAAATATACGAAAGAAAGACGAAATATATTTTAGTTCCAGGATTCTTGCATGTACATTTTCGTCTTCTAACTCACACGAAATAAAATAAGTTGTAGTACTTCCCACTGCTCTAGAATTCTGTTTAAAACGGCCTCAAAGGAAGGTCATCTAGTTTGGGCCAATCCTAAAAGTTTATGCCCCTTTAAATGAAGTGAATGGCATATACATTTTTAAAAAAACAAATCTGAATTAATCTGTTTAGGTCGTGCTTGAAAGCCACTCTTTTCTCCTGTGCTCTTTGGTTCTACGTTGCCCTCATCTTGCAAGATGCACTTTTCACTTTCCGCATAACATAGAAATATTAATTATTTTTGAACGGAAATAGATATTGAAGTAATTCTTTCTATGTTTTAAAGAACTGTTTACGGATCATATTTCAAGAGAGAAAATTATATCCTTAGTGGAAAATTTTACGGGTTAAAGGTATCACTACAAATTTGTATGAATTTTTTTACAAAAATAACTAGACCTCTATTGACGAAAAAAAAAAAATCATCCCTACACCTATTAGAATTGTTATGGAACTATCTGAGTGAGAATCGAGGACGTGGAGTCCTATCTGCCAACCTGGGCTGACAACTCACTCCGTGAAAACGGTGCATGCAGGGTGGCATGCTAGCACAGCTCGGCTATTTGGCAGATTATCGGATGGGTTAAATTCAAAGAGGCCTGCCGTTGTCACGCACCATAGACAAAAGAGATCGTGCCTAATAACGAAAGCCGAAAGGCAGCACAACCAAGAACCGATACGTATACGTCCTGAAGGGACACTACACATCACTTACCACAGCTTGGGGGGGGGGGGGGGGGTCGGATAGATATGATCCTCCGTTGCCTTCCCCTTCCGACCAATGACACCGTCGGCAAGTATCCCGATATCTCGTAAACTTGAAGTAAACTTGAAATGAGTGGAAGAGCGGACCAAGTCAACCCGCCATCCCTAGAAGGCCCCCGGGAGAGAGAAGGAATGGAGCTAAAGAATTACAAAGCCATGAACGTCATAGAAATTCCGCTAAATCCCGCTGGAGTGAATAGTCGAAGTCTATCAACTCCGTTACTCGAGGTTGAACTACCCTTGGTTGTTGACCGCTTATAAGGCTAAAAAAAAAAGACCTTGGAGTGAATTTGATTTTTTGATTTTTCCTGTTGAAAGGCAAAGAAACGTACATGTCAAGATTGAGAGCGGATTGAAAGGATTCTTACCATGGCCCGGAATGATTGTGGATCCCCCGATAAATATGTCGGCACTAGGAACTACGCATGGATTAAATAGTCAAATATTAAACCATATCTGGATTTTAGAGATGAATTCATGAAAACAAGCAAACCGTGTGCATTTTGCAAGCAGTTGAAGAGATTGAGGCTTATATAAAAGATCCATCGACAATAGGTTTCTTAGAAAAACCTGAGGAAGAAAATGCTAACAATGATGATGAATTCAATAAATTACGAAATGAAAAAATGCCAGGAAAGAAAATTCCTAAACTAAAAGAAAAATCCATTTCCGGAAAAAGTACAACAAAAAATTCAACAGTATCGGGAGAACGTAAGCGATCATCTGTAGTAGTACCTAGTAAAAAAGTTAATGGCTCTGAGATTCTAACACCGACAATTGAACGTCCCGAAATCCCAGACGTAGATATGTCTAACGTTTCTGATAGTGTTAAAGGAAATAATATAACACCATCCAAACTTAAATTTGGTTATCTTGGTATCGTGGGTGAAAAATGTGAAAATCTCGTGAAAAATGGCATGTGTCCTGGGCACACAGTTGTTATATCTAATAGAACAGCCTCTAAGTGCGAGGACTTTGCAACTGTTGAGGCTGAAGTTAACCAGATACTATCAGAAGTTATGATGCTGTGGAGCCAAGAACTGCCAAAGCCACAGATAATCTAAACCCATTTGAATTGAGGTATAGGCATTTCATCTCTGGATTGGACAGTATTCATCAATTTCTGGGGAAAGAAGAAGATTGGGAGCGTTATAAATCTATAAGCAATATATACAGGGCCAAAATAAAGAAAGCTAAGAGTAATTTCATTAAATCGAAAATCGAAAATTCGTGGGACCAAAAATCAATGTGGAAAACCATAAAATTTTTAGTACTGAAAGACACCAGAGAGGAAGTTAAAATAGTCGAATTTACGGATGGTCATTACGAGGATAGTGCAATGGTGGCTAATAAGTTAAATGATTACTTTATAGATAGTTTAAATGTAATTATTGGCTCTATAGATATGGTTGTATACGTGAACTTGATAGACCGTGTTTCTACCCAATTAGTATTTAAACCTATAAATTCTTGGTGGAGTATCAATCGGGCTTTCGGGGTAAGCATTCATGCGAGACAGCTTTGACATGGGTTTTAACTGAGTGGAAGCTGGAAATAGATCAAGGCAAATTCGTAATTGCAGTATTTTTGGATATGAGAAGACCCTTCGAGACGATCGATCGAGCAATTTTGCTTCAAAAGCTAGAGCAATATGGTATCAGGGGTACACAGAGCTACAGTGGTTCACATCGTTCTTGACTGGTAGAGCGCAAGCAACTAAAATTAGTGGTATATATTCGAACAGTAGAGATGTAACGGATGGTGTTCCTCAAGGATCAATTCTAGCAACACTGTTGTTCATATTATATATTAATGATATGGGAAAAGTAATAAAGCATACAGAGCTTAGACTATTTGCTGATGATGCGCTAATATTTATAACGGGAGTGAATGTTCCAGAATGTGTAAATAAGCTAAAAGAGGACTTAACGCAAATTTGTGAGTGGTTAAAGATGAACAGGATGAAATTAAATATAGATAAAACGAAGTGCATGTGTATTAATATAGATATAGACTTGTGCGTGGAAATGGACAACAAAAATATTGAACTAGTCAAGGAAATAAAGTATTTAGGGGTAGTTATAGACTGTAAATTAAAATTTAATAAATTTATAGATTATATTTGTAAAAAAGTGGCAAAAAAGATCTCATTCTTCAGGAGAATCAGAAACAATATTTCGACAATTAGTGCTATAAAGGTATACAATATAATAATCAAACCTCATTTCGAATATTGTGCTGCGATAATTTTTATGGTATCTAAAGAAGATCTCAATAGGTTACAAAAGCAACAAAATAGGGCAATGCGAATAATACTTCGATGTAATAAAATAACACCAAGGCAACATATGCTGGATGCGCTAAAATGGTTAAGTGTAAGACAACGGGTGTGTTTGAGTGTGCTAATTACTATATTTAAAATTAAGAATAATATGCTTCCAGGATATTTGTGTAGTTATATTAGATATGTCAATGAAGCACAACCATATTCGTTAAGAAATAATGATAAGTTTAGATTAAGTAAATTCAAAAATACTAATACGCAAAATATGATAATGTATAAAGGTTTGCAAATGTATAATGAAATGCCAATGGAAATAAGAAATGAGAATGAACTAAGAAAATTTAAGAAGAAAACAATTGAATATATAAAAATAAATGTTCCTATAGTATAGAAGTTTAGGTAAGATTATAAGCTATGGTTATAAAGCATGTATTTATTGCTGTGAAATAAAACACTACTACTACTACATCGATCATCCGATTACAAGGTTTCAACATCATGGAGAAGCTATTCTATTTGAGTTAGCTTTTCTTCGAAGATGTATCTTGGCTTATGTTATTGACCAAGCAGATGACCGTGACTGGATAATAAGATTGAAATTGAAAGCAGAAAAGCAAACGAACTCTGTGTCGACATCAATGTCAAAAAATCAATGCACTAATACTGCAACACAAACGGAAAGGAAAAATATGTATTGCTGCAATGAGCCAAAATAAATGAAAAAAATATATTAGCAATAATAAAAAAAACATAGTCGGGAAACAACAACAAACATCAGCTGGAACTTACCTGTGATCGAGAGTCCAACTGCTATTCAAAAAAAAATCTGATAAACAAAGAAATATTTTAAGGTAGATCAGTACATAAGATAAATAGAGTAAGTTAAGCTAAATGTAAAAACAAAAGAAAAAAACTTCAGTTATAAAATTATTTAAAAAAAAAAAAATACAGGATCGTTGACACCCTCTGGGTGTAAAAGACGCTGAAGAACGGTCGTGTCTAGATCTTGACTGAGCTAGCCGGTCTTTACACATGTGCGTGCCTCATCCTAGTGGGCATCCAATGCTTGTGAAATCCATGCTTGTAAAATGTATGCTACGCTAGCTGTGTGAAAACCAGAAGGTCTTTGTCAGCCCTCTCTGTGCGTGACGACTCACAGCCGAAGTCACGGCGACCCTTGGCCAGAGCCGAAAGCCAAGGCGTACTCACAGTCCAGCAACCCAAAAAATCTAGTCTGTCCGTACGCCCCCGACTCCCAACACCAATACCAGCCGGAGAAGCCTCTGCAGCCAGTAACCTAACCAACTGACTGCAGGGTCAACCCCCCACTGGACATCTGCCTCTGACCGCGGATCACCATTCGGTCGAGGGTGCGCCTTAAGTCATAACAGCCAGATTGGGTCTTCGAGGTTGTATGTTAAATAGCAAGGATGTTAGCACAACAAGCATTAAATTGTTCGAAGGCAGGAGGGATTTTGACACATTGTCAAGCTAGGGAGTGTGAAGAAATGAGTTTACTAATAAGAGGTATACCGGCCGCTGGGCTGGGAAATCCTAAGAGGCGCATTGGTATCCTGTAGCTACCAGTTAAGCTGGCCGGATGCCTTCTTAGGGCTACCAGGATTGAAAGACATACATCAGAGCTATAAATATTATTGATGGGTTCGCATGCGACCACAACAGAATGCTAACTTGGAAATTTAACAACTTACGCGTAGTACGCTGTTTAAGCGAAAATTTAGTTTCCTATACAAAATCTATGTAAAAAAAATGTGGGTGAAAAGTCCCACGAAAATTTCGGTTTGAAAAAAAGAAAAAGTTTAGATCATGGAATGCAGATGGCGCTAATACGAAGTGGAGACATTTTTCCGCAGCGATTTATATGCTGCGTTCCTTTTCTCGTTCAGAATGAGTTTTTTCAATCCATCTCGTTCTTTTTCTCGGGCCGAACCGATATAGTTTCAATCTGTCATCGTTTTTTCGGACTCCGAATCGTTTTGAATGCACCTGAGTTTTTCCCGGATGTAAGCAGAACGATTTTAATTTGTATTCGTGAATGGGTTGTTTAGAATTAGTACGAGGTGGTAATAGTTGAGTTTAAGTTGCTTTTGTTGGAAAATGGCTTTATTTATCATAAACAACAATTTTTACGAATTTATACTTGCTTCTATCAAACGGAAGATATGTCAAACACTTGAAATGGTTCTGTTTCGTTCCTTTTCTATGAGCACAGAATTAAATATGACATCGGTCTGTCGATTTATATAGATTCATTCAGAACAAGAAAAGGAATGCAGTGTATATACAGACATTTATTTCGCACGAAAAAGTTGACAGATTGATTATTGATACCGTTTGATGTTTGACGCTTGGGCACATATATTTAATTTATGATTTTAGGTGTATTACTTCAGTCAGTTTAATGTTATTTAATTTATGATTTTACATTTTCTCCACAACTTTTTTCCGTGTAGATTTATATGCCCAGAATGCAAGCGAAATTTTCGCTTGAACAGCGTACTAGGCTATAACTAACAACATTATGAGCATTAATTTAAAATTAAAATATAAGACTAATAAAATAATATTAAAATAATAATATATAAAAAATCGGCGATGTATAAGAATTTCAAAGTCCTTTAATTCAGACGGCATGCATAGCAAGATAAAAAATGAGTGGTATTCTTATCTCATAACTATTACTTAACTTTCAGCAAACGAAAGACGAAATTGGTGATGGTCGGGTTGGAAAATTGCGAATATTGATTGATTTTGTTAAGGTATTTAAGTAGGTAGGAAATTAGTTAGAACAAAAAGAATCAAAGTATATCCAAAACTAGTTAGAAGAATAAATTGTATCCTTTTGGATCCAATTGCATACAAGGGGCAACTCTGGTGTACTTCAGCAATGATGAGCGACGACTTCGACCTGAACAAATTGTAGAGTATGCTCAAAATATGAAAAAATACCTATGTAGTGAAAATTTCGCAGTTTATTTAGTTCGCAAAAAAAAACCGTCACCTTCACCTTCACCACCTTAAATAAATAAATAAAATAGATCGTACAGCCATCAACTAAAAAATCGCAAATGGGTAACAATCCAAAATTGAAATTTTGTAATAACAAACACAATCGTTTGAATTACCATTACTGGAAAATACATCGCTTTTGAAAACCTCGAAACTTTAGTATTGGCAATTATTATCTTATTTGCTTATATGTAATATATCTTGTTAGTAGCATTAACACTTTGCCTGATTCTTTTAAATATCCAAAATCATTAAGCTGTTTGATATTATTTGTTATTGGACTATTATTATTTGGAATTCATTTAAATTAATAAGTGCCCTTAAAAATTGATGCTAATGTGATAGTCTAAAGTTTTAGTTTCTTCTTTTATTTTAAGTATTTTGTAATGCATGTAGTACCTATATATATTTTTTAATGCATGTTAAGGATTATTTTTCCTTTTTGGTCTGTAAGATTGTCGAATCGGTAAAAGGAATAAATAAATAAAATAAACAAATTATAAACTTTAAACTCCTTTTGTTGATACTTCCTGCCCCACCCTGAAGGGATGCAATAACGACTATTTCCAACTAATTTATTTTAAAATTAAGGAAATTCCATATTGTTGAATTTTTCGCAAGAAATTATTAATTTTTCACGTTTTCCATTTCCGTTGTGCAAATTTCTACAGCAAATTAAGATCTCCAACAACCATATATCCCTGAGAAATTCAAAAAGCATCCCTTTGTAAAGCGACGTCTATTGGAATCAAAACTAAACATTTCAGACGATATATAAGCACGTGCTCTTTTAATGTATGTGTGTGCTATAGGTCCGAATGCTCAGAATTGTTTACATACTCGTTATAAAGTGAGTGACACAAAACCATCAGAAGAACGTCAATTTTCGGAACTAGAAAATAGAAGGAAAAATATTGTAAAAATCTCCACGGTGGAGACGCTGTTTTTAATTTTTAGTGAGATCTTTGCTTTTATTACAATGTTCCTAAGTTGCGAAACTCAAGGCAGAAGAACAAATGGAGAAGGAAGTAGTACTACTAGACGAACCAATAAAAAAATCAAATTAGACATAGCTGACGTTGACGACGACGATGAACTACTGAATAGTTTCTATTATCCTGCTATATACAATATTCCTCCTCCAGGATCACCCGTGGAAAGAAGGAAAATCCGTAAGGCTGGTGAATTTCTGATAGGTCCTGAAATTATTGGTCACCGACCTGTGCGAAGTATTGTACAATATTTGGGAAGAAAAGAGAACACAGATGAATTTTATCAACTAAAGGTAATAGGAGTTCTTATTGGATTGTCATAATTCAGCACATTTTTGCTTTTAGATTCTGCAATTATCCACAAAAAAGAATGAAAGTAACGATGAATGTCAGGGGAAAATGCTAATCCACACCGAATACTCTCTATTGTCACTTTTGGAAAACGAAGACGGTGTCATTAAGCAACACGGACTTTTTACTGTACTTAGGATTTTCTGATATAAATTCATATTTTCTTTAAAAAAAACACATTTTAAGGACTTAGCATATGAAGAAGAAGTATCTACCTCAGGTACCCCAGAATACACAGGTGAACTGAAGAAACGTGTTGTTCTTATCTTAGACTGCCCCATCCAACATCCTTACTGGTAAGATTTATCCTTTAGTAGTTAAAATTGATCTGAAATGATGTTTTATTTTAGCAACAAATCATCATCGTATATAAGCTTACAAGAGTACATAATGCAATACAAAAAACTTTCCGAGCAAGAGGCTTTAAGCATATTCTATGACACCATTTTGATTGTTGAGAATGTGCACAAGGTAAGTAGAAATCTTGTTCTCATCAAGGTATACTACTCTTAACATTTTTTTCTTCAAACTTGCAGAGAAATGTTATCCACAGAGATCTAAAACTTGGTAACATTATATTGAACAAGTGCTCCAGAAAAGTGACGATTATCAACTTTGGCTTAGGGAAATATCTTGTTAATGAAGATACTCTTCTATATGATCAGAAAGGTTCTCCAGCGTATATATCTCCTGATGTGGTACGTGGCAAAGCTTACAAAGGAAAGCCATCTGATATGTGGGCCCTTGGTGTTGTTTTTTACATTATGCTCTATGGAAATTTTCCATTTTTCAAAGCAAGCTCATCAGCCCTATTCGAACAAATTTTATCAGGACACTATGAAACTCCAAGGTAAATTTTTGTTGCAGTTACTGTTATGTATAAAAGATATCGATATACTTGATATAATTGTCATTATATCGTGCAGTATTTCTTAGAAAATAAAAACAAACTGTTACTTTTGAACGACGGCTGGGGCCATATCAAAGAACAAAAAGTTATGTTTATCGCCCCGAATACGAAAAGGAACAGGAAACTAAAAAATAAACTCCTTTCTCTATGATTTTACATACATATTGCCTATAACATCGTCTCGCGTCCTCCGTGATAACCGGCCTGTTCTGTGAAATAACACTCAATTCAATCAACTATCCTCCAACTCGACTTTTATTTCATGATGGTTTGAAACCCAGGGTGGTGCAGCAAATGCTATACTTGGAATGTAATACTCGACTTAAAGACGTCCACCAGAAATCGCATTCATCACATATAAAGAGCGTGATCAAAACATATCCATTTGCAAAATGAGTCACGCTATTCGTGTGCTATACTTAAAGTTTTTCAACCTTAGCAGCTTCTCACTTTTGCTTTTATTTTTGATGAGGCGGTAACATCAGTTACTCTGTATCTACTTTCTGACAACAGTTGACTTTGCATTATGAGGAATCAGCGCAGCTTTTATACCCGTATTAATGCTTGAATAACGATTGTCAGTGTAGAAAGATTGAAGGCGCATTCTAAACTCTCGCACTTTCTTGAACATCCTTTATATTAGCATTTGGAGCAGTTTATCAGGACTAACTAACTACAGCTTTTCTATTATGAAAAACCCCATAAAGTACCTTGGATTCGTTCAGCGATGCGAGAAATTCTCTCTTTCAAATTTTGCGCTATAAAAACTTTATTACAACAAGACTTGAGTGTAGTTCAGGGCAGGGGGTTAAACGACGACTTTTAGATTCATTGGGGGTGCCATGACAAATAACTACCATTAACTTCACGAAGCACTTCTACCGCTATCACTATAGATACTATTGCAAAGAACTCTTGTCTAGTTCCCTATCGATAACATCCAGCTCAAAACACTCGCGCCAAAAGCTGCTCTCATCCAAACCAATTTCGACTGTACTATGAAATATCGTGATAGTTTCATAACGCGAACATTGCAGTTGTGAAACTGTTTCACGTCTGCTGTTTTTCCTCCACGTGCAACTTGGATATACTAATGCGAAATTAGCACATCTTTCGCTCTCGTTTTAACACCTCAACCCTTACCTTACCAAATTTTATTTATATATGAATTTTATTTTCAAAATAAATCAAATTATGCAATTGCACAAAAATATCGTCTTTCTTAGCAGAAGTTTGACTGTTTCTTCAGCCGTGACAGAATTGATCAAAGGACTTTTAGATGTTAATCCAGAAACAAGGTTTACCGCTAATGAGGTAAGAAAAAAATTGGAATCAGTTCTGTTTTTAAAACCGAACATATCACTGGATCAAAGAGTGCCATCTCTCTTCGAAAATCCACTACACTGGCGAAGTTCACACACGGTAAGGAAATCAAATTCGTTATTTATGTACCATTGACCACAATCATTAAATTATTTTTCATGAATGTTTATAGGTCCCAATTTTCGGAAAGAGAAACGATCAAATTGTTCCGAAGTCTGCAAAAAAATGGGATGATGGGTACCTCGTGCAATTTATGGGCGATACCGATGGAGTCGTCCCAATGTTAGTAAAAACTTCACGAGATCCAACATTCCAAACACTAGGAAGCAACGAAAATGAACTTCCCGAAATAGCAACTTTCATGTCAACAAGACAACAACAATTTATAACTTCTGCTACTAATCTCTCAAGAACAACGAATCAGGGTAGAGATAGACTTGTATATCGGCCACCAAGAACACACTCTCTACAGAATTCCGACACTCTTGTACGAACATTTATTTCGAAATTGGATTTCCATTTTATATCGGGACAAATAACCGCTCCAAGGGGTAGACCTTTACAGGAATTTAACGGTATTCTAACTTTTGAATTTGCGAACAACTTGCAAAGATGGTTACTGGAGAAGTTCAGTAGTGATCCATTAGTTCATCAAGTTTTAATAAATTCAGACGAAAATGCAGTAACAAAAATAAAAAATTTACTCGGACGATGTGGTGTTCAAATAGAGATTTCAATATGTGGACCAAGAATATGTCGAAAGCAAACTGTTCACGTTCTATTACTATTGACGTACATGTTGCAAGTATCCGGATATACTAATATTTATTTTATAACGCAACTATCTGGAAGCAGATGAAACACGTGGGAAAATATGATCTCGAAAATGCAACTAATCACTGTGCTATTTTCGTCTTGAGTTCGCTAGCTTAAATTTATTTCTGAGGCTAAGTGTGGCAGATTAAATGGTGACAATACCGTCTAAGACTTTCTCTAGATTTAAGTATGTAACTCCTTTGTAGACCTTTGTGTACTTGATTGTCTAGATGAAAATATTATTAAAAATAAGAAAACCAACAACAACAAAAAAAAGAAATTTGTAATTTCGAGCTTGAAAGTAATAACAATTTGTATAATCTACATACATTTTCAGGAAGTTTTTTGATTATTTTAGTTTTAAAGTTTGTGACTAATTTATAAATAAGTATCGATTGAAGGTGAAAATCACAAGCAAAAGTGAACTAAAAAATTCATATCGAAATTGGAAGTGTAAGTTATTCGGTGTTTTTAAGTTGCCAGAAATTTGGTAAATTTAATAATAAATAAATGAAAAACAGGATTTTTAACAAACCTCGAGATGAGATATAGTCAAATAACTGTAATTCATAGTCAAATAATAAATGTGATCTCTTTAATTTGCAAAATATCACTCGCGCATTGGCCTATCCTTTGGCACAACGCAATGAACTTTTAGGCATAATTTTTAAAATATGAAAATGAACTTTACTGTAGGATTTCGTAATTGTATTATATTAAGCGATATTTAGAAGAAAAAGTGAAATAAATGTTTATCTGATCAAAATAGATTTCTCATCCATCCCCTTAAAAAAGATAAGCTTTGATCCTTTACCTATCCTAGTGAATCGAATGCAATTGGATTTTTATCTTTTGCTGAAAATGTGTACTTTTCATAAATGATGTATATTGCAGAGACTATAAAATACTTTTCTTAGTTACCAATAGAATAAAGATCGCAATTGTAACATGGATTCGAAAATTAACCACGCGTGAAGAAAGCATAAGCAAAAGAGAATCGCTTGTGCCAAACTAAAAACAGGTTTTAGCAAGACTTAGAAAATGGTCTGCTTCGGCTCCAGCGTCTGGTGAACGGCACTGACAAGGAAATATAACCTGGATGTGCTGTTAAAAATCCAGAGGGCCGCCTATATAGAAATAACTCTACGCACCACGCCCACGGCCACACTGGAGGTCATGCTTGACTTATTGCCGCTGGACGTCTATTGCAGAGGTGTAGCGGTAATTAGTGCTGCCAGGCTTAGGACGGAGGGTTGGTGGATGGAAAGAGGTCTTGGGCATTCCAATGTACTCCAGTGTGTGCAGGGAAGAAACAGACTACCAAGTACCCATCTTGTCTTTTGGTGGGGTGTCAGTGCAATGACGCCCACATAAGAGGAATGGGATATGGAAAGGAGATAGTCGTAACATCCGATATTTCTATTTTTATGGATGGTTCCAAGACGAGTCTTATAGATTGCCTGGCAAACGCAGTATTTTTCAAGCAGAGCTCGCAACCATTTATCAGGCTGCAAAATTGGTATCCATGTGCAGAGAGCCCTCATGGCAAATCTGCATGTATACCGATAGCCAGGCAGCATCAAGGTGGTGGATACTATGCTGGTAAAATCAAAATTGGTACAATTATGCAAGCCCAGCCTTAAGGAATTGACTATAAGGCACAAGGTGATCCTATGCTGGGTGCCAGGTCATAAAGATATCTCAGGCACGAGGTTTAAAAAAGGAGATTATCAGAGGCGCCTATCACAAGGCAAGCAATTGTGGCCTAAATATGACAGGAAAAGGACAAGGGAACTGTTTAATGGCAGCAGAACAAATACCAGGAATCTAGAGACTGGGTATAGCAGCGAATGATTTCTGCAGGAGCTGTAAGAACACGGAGGAAATCGAAACCGTCCAACACGTCGAACTTTTCAAGCAACGTAAAGAGTTCTGATATGTCCTGAGTTTTCTGAGAGCAGCAGGATAGATCTAGGTAAAGAGCCTTAGATATATCCTGGGTTTCCTAAGTGAAGCAGGATGGATCTGGGGTGTTTTTAAAGGTTATCCTATGAGGTTTACGGGCACAATGGACCCATTAGAGGTCTAAGTGATGCAGGCTAATCGTCTAGCGGCGCCCCTCTTACTTAACCTAACCTAAGACTTAGGAAACACAATTGAATAGTGTTGTCACAGTATACATAGTGTTATTCTATACATCTGTAACTGAAGGTGTTACCACAGTATATATCATGTGTTACAGTCACTAAGGCTTTGACAATGACAACTAATTAGGCATAATAAAGCCTACAAAATATCAATTACAATAAGGTTACAAATTATTTTTTGTTCAAAAAGAGTACACTTTGCAAGTATTTCATAGGTGAAGAAAAAACGATAAAAACTTTATTTTCTTTTAAAAACATATTTTTCTTCGGAGTGGATTTTTTTTTTGCTTAATGATAATGTTCGTCTAATAATGTAGCCACATCCGAACAACTTTCATTTTGTCGTACATACTACGATACTACGCATGCGTCAAGACTGTCAAGCAA
This sequence comes from Dioctria rufipes, assembly GCA_963924295.1. Lineage (NCBI taxonomy): Eukaryota > Metazoa > Arthropoda > Insecta > Diptera > Asilidae > Dioctria > Dioctria rufipes. The sequence goes on from OZ002743.1 coordinate 51,115,177, forward strand.
GCCGTATATACTGCACATCAAAGTTCAGCCTGGGGATTACGTACACAAATATTGGAGAGATAGATATATCCATCTCTTTTCACAAATGTAATTTTGACGTTGTTAGAAAAAGAGGTCTGTAGCGAAAAAAGAGTACAAAATTCAGTAAATGAGTATAGTTGGTCACCTTAATTACAACCAACAACTCAGACAAGAATATTTGACAAAGAAACTTAGAATCTTCGATTTGCAACTGATTTGAAAATTAGATCCTTCTGTCTTTCATAAGTATGCTCCCATAAGTCCGTGAGCAGAAGCGCTTGAAAAGGACTTTTGAAGCATTTTTACCCGCTGGGAGGCTTACTCTACTTATACATTTACCAATACCATATATATATATGTGAAGAAAAGCCCTTTAAAAGGCCTTTTCAAACAATTCTACGGGCGCTAAAAACGCTTCGATTGTTCTTGAGTTTCATACAAATCCTAACATTGCATGTCCGTAGAAGGAAGCGCTGCTTTTACCTTCGCTATAATTGCTTTTAAAGAACTTTGTGGGAAGCATATTCGAAGCTGTGCACGATTTTTCAAGCTACAGTACAAATATTTACCAGTGTTGCTTGAAATTATAGAAAATTAAATCTAAAAAAGAAAAACATCTGCTTTGCAACACTTTGCACCACCTGCGGTGTCTACAAGAGAAAATTTGCATAATCAGATTACTCTGGAACACAGATTGCTTTCAGAGAAGCACATTTTTGGAAACATATCATTAACCTTTTATAAGAGCGTGGAATCTGCTTTTTCCCAAGCACTTAGAATCTTTCACGCTGTGTATTTTGTAATTAATTACAATTAATTCGTCTTTCCAAAGCCATTTACTAAATTACCAATTTTCTATTAAGAAAACTTACCCAAGACACAAAAATATTGTTTAAAAACTAATTGCAATGAAAATATTCAACAAAAGTTTTATAATATTGGATAATTGGGTTTTAAATAAAAATAAAAACAACAAACATTATTTCTTTAAACCTATTAGAGTTTTAATAAGCAGCCTTCCAAGCTTCCAGGATGGAAAATAGTAATAGCTACATTTATGAGGTTTAATATTTTAACGTTTTTCAAGTACAGAACAGTTGTCAGGTATTGAAATTGACAATCAGCTGTTCTGTTGGAGTTACAGTAGTATTTCAGCTTGCAAATAAGGAGAAAAAATTGGATTGGACTGGATATCTGAAACAAGCGCGTGATTTCCTTCTAATTTCTATTAGTTTTAAATAATTGTTTTATTATTATTTTATCAACGCGATTAAAGTTAAGTTTGTCATTATTTCGTTTGCATTTTTGGTAAGTATTCATACAAAAGTAGCAAATATGATACAAATCAAATATTGTCAATAAATTCTTCACTGCCAATTAATCAAATTAATGATTCAATTGGTTCCTTATTTATTCAATTTCGTTGGAGAGGAAGTTGTGATTATTCCAGTAAATTGGTGATTATCTTATTTCTATTTATTTATATCCTTAAGTTGTATAATAAACAAAGAGAGTATATAATGTGTGTGGGCATTTACTATCTATTTATAAATTGAATAGTTGTGTACAATGCCCTAATTTTCAATGGAAACTAGTAAACAAAAGAATAAAAATGAATTGCTAATCCCATTTATGGTCCACACAGATAGTGATAACTTCGTTGTCAGATCTTTTATTGCCGTATTTATGTAGTGGCTTAAACTCAAGTTTATTATTCAAACTGTGCAAGGTTTTGGATTTTTATCAAATCACAATCTTAAATCTATCTAAAGTCTAAAACAAATATCAGTACTTTGCTTATAACCGTTTTTCATTTTATGAAGAATATTCTTCCAGCATTGTGTCTGAGTGTGGGATTCGGACATGCACTTTAGTAATAAAATTGCACCTGTAAATTATTTGGAATGAAGCTGCTGTCTTTCTGAAAAGTATTTATTGAGTTCAGTACTGAATAAAGTTTAAATAAGGCTGCTAAAAAAATCACAAACCACTATAAATTAAATAATACCAGGTCAAGGTAGCTTAACCGGAAGGGTAGTTATCACATTAATAAAAAATAAAGTTGTCTCCAAGATTGCTCCACAAGTCGTTCGGTTAATCTAAGACTTAGTTGGAAGCGAGCATAACACATCCCATGCAATATTTAGAATAACCTAACAAATTAAAAGCAGCCTATCTCGTAATCCTATTAGACATTCAATCAGCATTTGATTCAGTGTGGCACAAAGGGCTAATCTATAATTCGAGTTCCCACCCTACCTCATTTTATTAGTAAATAACTTCCTTAGGGACAGTTTCTTTCAAACTTATATAGGTTCAGAGCAGTCTGAACCTGGCAGAGTAATAGCGGGTATCTCCCAGGGATCTGTCCCAGAACCTACACTATACAGTATACTTAGAGCTGACCTTCCAACGACAGAAAATTGTCATGTTTCTTTGTTCGCGGATGATATGGACATCTATGCGTCAGATGTAAATACGACTTATGTCATAAATTCATAAATTATAGTAAAAAGCAATGTTTTTTACGCGTAAAAGAAAACAAGATAACCTGCCAAGCATAAACCTCTCCATTAATAACCATGGCAAAGCTTGGACTAATAATGTAAAATATCTAGGAATCATCCTGGATAAAACTGTTACGTTTAATCTCCACATATCTCAAATCATACATAAAATTAATATGCCTACAAAAAGCCTGCATCCTTTTATAAACAGGATGTCTAACAAATATACACAACATATTAATAATATTCAAATGTGTCATGCAAGCTGGATTATTCTATGGTGCGCTATGGAACAATTTCGCGAAGTTAAATTTACTCTGTAACATGTACATCAATTGAATAGAATTTAATAAATTGAATTGAATTAGAGTTGGTTGCATTTGTGGCAGCTTGGCGGTTTATATCGCTAACTTCCTGCAATTTAAAACTGTTAATCTTCATATGGGCAATATTTGGGAGCTTTTTTCAGTTACAGTGTGGCCTAATGTTAATGGCGATTTGCTTGAACAAACTGCGCACTGGCTGTTCCTTATAGAAGAAAATCTACTTGCACAGATAAAACTTATGATATTAGGAAATATTTATATGTTACCTCAGATAGGTGCTATCGGTGGCATCAACTAGGATAAAATCTAAGTTTTAAAACTAGGCTCTAGGGTCAAAGTATCTACTGATATTGACGCATATATATTCAAAAACTCATTGTCATCCTTCTGTACAATCTGAGGTGCTGCCACCTGATGTGAGTTTTAATTTGATTATATTTATAGGAAACACTATAACCACTTATTATCACATCCATCTTTAATAAACTTATTACATGGTCCAACTTCTCAGACTATTAGAAATCTGGACTCAACATGCCTGTAAGATTTGCTAACATCTTAATGGCTATTTCTAATGCTTATCAAGCCAGCATCATAAATTTCTCTCCAAGTATTTCAACGCTCGTAAGTAAACACCCAACTTCGACGGCTGTGTTCATGTTTCTGACATTCGTGATCTTTGTAATGGAGGAAATAATGTGACGTCTGTTCTTCTTAACCTTAGCAAAGTATTTGACTGTATTCAACATAATCTTTTGATTGATAAATCTAAAAATTTTTCAATCTCTCCACATCTTCAAGCACTCTCTCAATGTAACGCTCAGACATAATATTACACTGTTGCCATGAAAATTTCGTTTTTCTTTGTCGTGTCTCTGAAGATACCATTAAAGTCCATATTAAAGCTAAATAAAATAAGAACGAATCAGGCTTGCTTAAGATGTTATTAAAATATGAAGGATGCTACCAAAAAGCGGACGCATCAACTAGCCTTGTGTAGTTTTCTCGAAATTAGCTTTTCCGTTTAGCCAGTTGAGTATTGAACCGAGAAGGAATTATTCAGCTAATTACTTCTACCTTGATACGCGTTAAATAAGGAAAAGACTTAAATTCTAAAAATCTTCAGCTATGCACATACATATGTAATATTCACGATTAACGCTAACCACTAGATAGAGAACGAAATAAGCAATAGCAAACCACCATCTGAAAATGTGCATTTCAGTCAAAGCAGAAGTCTTCTGTTTTCGTACATAGTTCGTAGACAAATATCCAAGCTTCCAGTAGAATACTGAGAATATGGTATTTCGTCATTCCATTCTGTATGAAACGCCACACCCCCGCAGCACTGATGCAATGGACAGTCCTGATTTTTCTAGACTCATTTCATATTCCAAGTCTTTTCTGTTTTTGTTTTTTATTTATAATTATTAATTAATATTACTTGCTACTTTTAAATTATCCTTATAAAATGTTTGCTAATTTTAAACTACTAAAATACTTCTAAAATTTATTTCAATTTTATTTTCCTATCAGAAAAAATAACCTTAAAATGTCTTTGCCTGAAATCGTTGGAAATCGCTTTCTTTATTTTGGTTACGGAAGTAATATGCTTGCAAAACGTATTCAAATACTAAACAAGTCTGCGGTGAGAAATGACCTCGGTAAATTAAAGGTAATTAAAGAGGCTTATACACAACAATAATTAAAACTCATAAAAAGTGAAAATACTTTTGCAGGACTTTAAATTGGAATTTTATTCATCTTCAACAAAATGGAAAGGTGCTCCTGCAACAATCATTCCAAAATCAGGTGATTATGTAATGGGTGCAATATGGGAAATCGATTTATCAAACATGAAATCATTGGACGAGTTAGTAAAATTAGTTAGTACTATAAGACTTAAGTAAACTAAATGAAATACTTTTAGACAAGAATCTGTACCTCAAGGAATTTATATACCGCTAAGTATAGCAGTAGAAAACTCTAAGGGTGAAACTGTTATGTGCAGAGTGTACCGCTTAAAGAATTTACCAGAAGATCTACCAAAAGATACTCCAATTCCTTTTGATAGACAACCTTCTCACACGTACCTAAAAACTATAGTTAAAGGTGCAATAGAAACAACTTTACCAAAGGATTATGTTGCATTTTTAAAATCTTTTAAACATAATGATGTTCTCGTTCCTGATTTAGAGGAAGAACTGGAACTGGATGCATTTAAATTATAGAAAATATTGTTATTTTATTTTTAATAGAAGGCATTTATTGTTGCTTGTCGTTGCGTTTATATCTATATATTGTTTGTAGCATAATATTTCCATAACGTTAGATTTTCGAGTAAATTGTATAGTTGAAATGTACAAAAACTCCCACTTGGAAAGCCAAAAAACATCTTTATTTATAAAGTGTTGGGATTGCGTTTTCGAAGATTGAAATTTATAACACCAAATACTGTATTCCGACTTTATTAAGTGCAAGTTCATCTTTCTAATTACTTTTCAAAATTTCGAATCTCTTCATTTATTCAAAATTACAGATCTTATCTGCTTTTGCAATTGCTTTTCTATTTGATATTGATTCCCTATTATACGTACGTCTATCCATTTATGCAAAGGTATTTTTATATAAAAATTGTAGTTCTTTCAAGTTCAAAAATGGGGGAAATGAGGCAACTCTTTCGAATGGTTGCCATACAAAAATTTAGTTTTTACTATACAGTCTGTTCCATGCATATGGTATAATGTTTCACAGGGTTATAGCATACATCAATCGAAGTAAAAGGTTATTCTATAGGGGGTTCGCCTTTCCCACTCTAAAGAGAAAAAAAACTTACTTTATTTGATAGCCTTAATTCTATACTTTTCAAGGCATGCATACTATTTACCGATAGGCTACCGCTAGAAACAAACACTTTTAAAATCACAAATGTGGAAAAAAGTCTATATAAAAATCTTACGATATCTTGAAAATTCACCCCAAAGTAAGGATTTCAAGACAAATGTGTTTCAAACGGTAGCTTATATGTAAACAGTAGGTACCAAATATACCATTGGAAAGTGTAGAGCGTAGAGTGTAGATTATTAAATAAAATAAGCTGCATTAATTTAGCTTGTGTATTTTTGGAGCCATAGGCAAACAAGCAAGACCATTCCTTTTTTGGAGGTTATGTCAAAAAATTTATATCTCCATAGGGTGGGAGAGAGAACCCCTCCTCTGGAGCAACTTTTTGCTTGGATTGATGTACTCTACCATCTTCTGAAAAAATATATTATATAGACGGAACACCCTATATATTTAGGCATCATTAGAACGCCTTGAAATATTATACATCTGAAATTTTGCACCATGATGTTATCTAAATTCAAAAAGTCCAAAAATAGGCAAATCCTTCGAAATGTTGCCTTAGAAAAATTTAATTTTTATATAAGAACTGAATTTAATATGACGTGTCTAAAAATTTCAGAACCCATTTTGTATTCGAATTTGCCTACAAATCTTTAAAATATTAATTCCGTTTGGATTTGAGTGTGATCACAACAAAAAACTCTACACAAGAAAAAAGTGAGTTAAATTGCTAGAATTCTTCTTGGGATGTGGCTGAAAAATAAGAAAAAAATCAAACAATGATGGGAAGTTTTCAAGAGTGTGCCGAGTTAATAACAAGAAAAAAAAAATACAAGGAGTAACGAAAAAATAACAAACAGCCAATCATCTAAAGAGCTTGAATAATGGGTCAGCTGTTGTACATGGATGATTTAAGGTTTTGTGGGGTAGATTATAACCCGCTGTAAAAATTATTCTTGTAAATGAAAGGTCAGTATTGAAACTTATCAAAATTAAAAACAATTGCGATGTCGATGGCAGAAATGGTTTCATTACGTTTGGACGACCGAAAAGTGATTATTGTAAAAATTAATATTCATGGATGATATTAGGCTGAAATAATTCGTCTCAATGTAGATAATGCGAAAATATAATTTTCTGCCAAAATCAATGTACTGAAAGGGGTGAAATTAGCCTAAACAGTAGGCGCGCGAATACCGTAATACACAGCATATTATGGTGTGTGTTCTGCAAACTAGATCATGCATTACGACACAATTTTCTGATTTTCAAAAAATCAGAACAAAAGGCTTTTTAGTGCTGGATATAACCTACCCAAAAAACCTTAATTCATCCATATACGACAACACTTGACTCATCTCTCTAACTATATATCTCAAATATAATTTTCATACATTCTTAGGTTCACAATATTACACTTCATACCAAGCCGAAGTTTTTGCACAACATCAATTTGCATCAAGAAATTTGGACCAAATACCTTGTGAGGTGGGCTCATCAAATTAACTTCATTTAATGGCTTTTAATACTGGCGCAGGTAAAATAGTAAGTAATTTAGATAATTAAATAAGATTTGAAATTAACTGCAAGAATTTTCAGTACCATATTTATTACAATAACAATTCAATTTTCATATAATTGAAGGTTGGAATATTCCTGTTGGACGTTTAAGACAAACGCAATATTATCCACGTTTAGTTAGAAAAAACATGAGTTTGAATTCTTTCTAATAAATTTGACTTCATAGCTGCAATTCGAAATATCTTGACATAATCTTGAAAGGTTCTTTTGCAAATTTGTAAAAGGAGCATAATAGAAACAAATCATGGATAGGAAATGATATAACATGAATATGAAATTTATTGTCTCAATAATAAAGCACGTTTGATTGTCCAAAGGGATCAGTATCAGATTATCTGGACTACATGCGTCCCACGTTTTTCTTAATATGATTAAAAACTTTGAGAAATAGATAGACGTAGTCTGAAACGAGGTGATCCTCTTTTAAATAAAATTTATAAAAATTCTTCCTTCGTAGATAATTAAAAACTGGTTGAATTCAACTGCCGATAGAATGTATGCTTTCCAACACTGATCATGTCATGGGACCTCTTTTTGCAGAAGTGATTTGCGAAACATTTATCTTTCCATTTGATGAAATTATTTAGATTAAATACCTACGATCAGCCAGACTTATACCATTGATGGTCCATTATAATGATACCTCATCGCGACTTTACCTTGAAATGATTGCTTAATTAAAAAAGAAAAAAGGTCCCCAACTCCTTGTTTGCTATTTCCCCCAAATTCGCAAACAAAAGTAGCTACCAATCGTATTCCTTCTACGTTTGGTAAGGTTTGGCGCATACACACAGCAGGTTTTGAACGCTCTCAATCTCTTCTTCGTCCATATATCCTCGACAGAAATTATTGTATGGAGCTTGCACCCATTCCGCATGTTTGCCAAAGAAGCAATCTCCCTGCAGTAAGATTCCGCACGCCATTATTATTCCTCACTAACAGAGTTAGAACTTAAGAACTTCTTTTTTTTTGCTTTGCGCATATAATCTCCGCTCATAAGATGGCGCGATTGATCTTCAGTTTTTAACTTCGGACAATTTCTTCTATGATAGATTAGTTAAATTAAAAATCTTTCCAGCAAAAGAAGATGGGCAGGTTACACACTTCCTTTAAAATTCTTCAATTTGATTAATTATAAATTTATTACTAGACTAAATTTGTTCACCTTTTAAAACATGACAAAAGTCATAGTGATAATAATTTAGTTGGATTGGACACCCACGCATAATATTAAAAGTTATTTTAGTTTTTGCATGTCTGTCTGTCCGTTCGCACGATAAAGGTCGATGCACACTGCAGGCACAGACAGACATCGACCGGTACCGGAAATTTCAGGCACATATAACATATAAAACGGAAAGGAAACTTTCAGTTAAGGCAGGTATCGCAAGAAAACTATAGACTTTAGTGATCCCATGTTAACTTCGCAACTAGACCAGTTAAAGTTTCGTGCCGATATCTACCCGTGCCGGTTGATGTGAATTAGCTAACTTATTTGCCTGTCTGTACCGGTAAATGTGCATTGACCTTTACTCGAGAACGTGTTCACACTCTAAGAACTTTTGCACACGGGCTTTTCTTTAAAAAAAATACACGGAAATTTAAGTTCTGAAGTGGGACATAGCGAGCAACTCCTTCGTAGGGTTGTCATACAAAAATTTCGTTTTTAACTATATATGTGGGCACTGCCCCAGAACACGTTGACGTAGAAAGTTTAAATTTGGTACATGGTGTTTTCATAGCAATAGTAAATAAGATTTGAAAATAGACTAAATCGAGCAATCCGTTCTTGGTTAGTTACCACACAAAACTTTGAATTTTCATTTTATTTGACTTTTGTGTTCATCTAGGGTGCAGCAATATTATTGGTCTCAGATCAATTATATCTTGTTAAATTGCAATTTAATTTTTTGTAGAAAAAACTACGGTGTATCTCATACGGGATGTTTGATAAATATTATAATAGGATGGAGTATGTCAATGGATTCCTTGGAGTGTCCTGATCACACTTGATCTCCCCCCCCCCCCCGTTACTCCTTCCACCTCAAATTTACATACGTTTAATTTCGTTTTTCAAAAAAAAGTGTAGTCACTTAAATGATCCTAGTCTTTTTAAGGATATCGCAGGATGAAACTTGAGCACTTGTTCCCATTAACAATCCTTTTCAAGAAAAAAAGAATACCTCAATATCTGCTTCCGTTTAAAAGCTATTTATATTTTTATGTTACGCTAAAAGTGAAAAACGTTTAGAGCATTTTATGTAAGTGTTTTAGTCGCCTCACTCTTCCTCTTGCATGATGCAGATTTCTGCTCTGGAAATTAAGGTTTTTCATTTTCGCATAACATAAAAATATTAATAGCTTTTAAACGAAATCAGATATTGAAGTAATTTTGGTTTTCTTTTCAAGGACTGTTATTTTAGAAAATTTAAAAAATTATGTCCTTGGCATAAAGATTTTACCGGATCAAGGATAAGACTACAAATTTGTATGGAATTATTTTCAATAGCTCTACTTTAAGTCTCGATAACTGAGGCATTGAATTTGACCATAAATCACAACATATTGGATATCGTTAAAAAGGATGAAAGTGCCAAAGTTTGATTCTGCGATATCCTTGGAAGAAGTTAGAACTTCGAATTTGAGTGATTATACTTTCTTTGAAAAACGTAAATTTAAATGGGAAAGAGTGATTCTGGACCAAAAATGTGATAACAGCACTTCAGTGCATACTACATCCTATTGATGTATACATTTTCAAGTATCAAATTCATTTCACTTTTTTTTTTTTTGTATTTTATGACTTTTCTTAAGCTCGAACAAAGCTATTTGTATGTACATATATGTTTGTAATACATAGAAATAATGATGGTAGAGAAGAATGGATTGGAACAAAAAAAGTAAATTTCGGTTTGAAAATGAAATGGGATCCATCGGGAAACTCCTTCGTAGGGTTGCCATACAAAAATTTCGTTTTTCACTATATATTTGAAGACTACCTGAGAACGCGTCAACATAGAGCTGAAATTTTGTACACAGTCTTTTTATAAAAATAATAAATATAATTTCAAAAATGGGCTAAATTGGGTAACCCTTTCTTGGTGTTGCCATATTAAGATTTAGGACTATTACGTATACTGTGAAAACCATCGATCAGTCCTAGACATTTTTATTATACTAAAAATTTCTTTTTAATATGAAATCCTATAAAATTGGTTATATCCTTTTTTCTGTCCGACGAATCGTTCTAGAAATATATGCAAAAAATCACTTCATAAGTCAAAATTGCACAGATGGGCGACCCTATGAAATTTCATACGGGCATTCATCTAGGGTGTAATAAGAATTGGTCTTAAACCAATTCTAGCTTTTTTACTTGTTTGTATTAACTTCAGTATATAAATCATTTGTCATCTACATATATTTCCTAAAAATTTTATTCGCACGACATTTTCAACTGTGTTTAGACAATTAAACCGGTCTCGCACCGCATCGCATACTATAAATTTTGGTTTCATTCAACTTGATGTGTAAACATCGCACAAATCGTGTGAAAAATGATTTTCGACATGCGTATATACTATATCGTACTTAGTTCCCCCGTGTAAATGATTCCACTTAATACCGCTTCACGAAGCTAAATTTAAATTGTGGATATATTTTAAGAAAAACTCTATTAATTACTTGCACTATATAAAAATACAACAAATATGGCAATATATGTAGTATTATAGGCCGCCTTAAAAACTTTTTCATGTAAACAAGTTACTATAAAGTAAACTGCTTTCAAATAATTCAAATAAATTACCAATTCAGTTTAAATTTAAAGTCTTGATGAAGATTTGTAAATTAAATATTTAATTTATAATACTTAATGAGTTGAACGTTTTTCAAAATGTTCATAGGTACTTATTACCCTTAATTAGATGAGCATTCTGAATCTAGATTTATTTTGATAAACAAATTAATTGTAAATTCATAGTACATTATTATCGCACGTATATAACTAGATGCCAAATCACGTGTACGTATCAAGGAGATGCATCAACACTTAGCTTATAAATCAAAAACGGGAAAAAATTTACTTTTTTTTTTGCTTTTCGTCTTAAAAGTTTTCCTTTAGAATTAAATGGGTGTGTATTACAATTACATACATACATATGTAATATCGCTAGAGCAAATAGATCTATTCCAAACAGGCCATTTTATATTTTATTTAGTTATCTATTGATAGTTGAGAAAAAAGAAATTAAACATTAGTCCACCAATGATTATCGCACTATTGCTCAATTCTGTTTGCCAGTAATGCGATTAGCCAAAATTTATATCGAACTAGTTATAGGTATGTACATACCTATATTGAGATGCATCTCATTATGGAAGGCAGATGAAACACTAGGGACGATGAAGTGCTAAACCGGGGGACGTTCATTTTAATTTCGTAATAGAGAGCATTCTGGTATAAAGTGGTCATTTTATAATAGTTGCCCACCGACCACGACCAATATATTGTGTCTACAGCAGCTTCTCTATTCTTCGTATTTTATTATTATACTAGTGTCTACACTATTCGACGTAGATAGCCATTAGTATGCTGACTCTTCTAATTCAATATATATTGTATATATATATATATCTATTGCGCGCTTGTTGTGCTGTTGTAATGTGGTTTTATTTATATCAGGAATCGTCAGCTCCAGGTCAGAAATAGAGAGGTACTACAAACGAGAATGTCTTACTATTCAAAAAAGCAATGGGATAAGACATAAGACGCGCGCGCGATAGCCAATTCCACGTCGGTCGTCGTTGTCGTCTTGGACGTTTAAGCTTATATTTTTATTTTTTCAATTTTTTTGTTTTTTAATTTCATTATATTTTATTTGAAATTTTAATCTATTTCATAAAGAGTATACCTCAATATAAGTTCTTGTAACAGATTTCGGTTCTCCAGGCCAGGAGCCAAAAATAGTTTCATCGGCCTGGATTTTATTAATGTGTGCGCAACTGGTTATATCTGGACCAAGTGAACGACGCAACGTTGTAGAATATTACTTATAAAAAAAAAACAAAAAAAACAAAAAAAAGACCAAAACAAAAAAAATATATATATTTCTCTTGACCAATTCCGTGGCGGCGACACATAGCGATAAGAAGAAATAACCGAAAATTTTTGTCGTTATATCTTTCATTCTCTGTATGTGATTAGTCATACCTTCGTCATGTCCTTAAACACTTGTGTTGTGTAAAATAGCTCCAGAAATTGATAAATAGTTTTCAAAAAAAAAAAAAAGAGAAAAAAAAATTAAAAATACTGAAAAGGTGTTTATATATTTGATTTGAAAATTTTTTAAGTGGTTCTAAAGTGACTTTATTGAATTCCGGTCAGTGAATTGTACTTACGACATACATACATATGTACATCATAGGTATAGAAAATTTCATCGAGATTATAATTATACGGGTGTGTAAAAGTGCAGACGAAATAAATCAAATTTGATCGTTGAATTTGATTTGCACTTTTTATTCTCCGCGATTAAATCTAATTATAAATTTGCGTGCGTATTTCTATTCTAAATAATACAAGTAACAAGTGTTCTCAAAAAAAAAAAAAAAAAAAAAAATAGTAGTGCATCATTGAAATAGTTGGAAGTAGTGCAGAAATAGTATATTGTTTCTTTTTTGATTTTATCCGTAAAGTGTTAAATAAAATAATAATAAAAAACAACAACATAGTTTAATATAATATTAGACATCGATTACGCTACTAGTTATAGATACTAGCAATCTACTACTATTCTAGATTAAATAAATATTCCTGGTAAATCTTTCTGTTATGGATAGTGCAAATTCCTCTACACAGCATCAGCAGCAGCAGCAACAACAGCAGCAACAGCAATTCTGTCTTAGATGGCACAATCATCAGGTAATATACCTACATACTTCTTGCATTGTTTCTATTTTGTCGTCTATTTTTAAAATAAAATATTCACATGAAGCGTATAAATCTCAAAAATATCTCGTCTGATCAAGTACAGATTGGGGATTTGTGGTTGGTAGGTTGGTAGGTATATCTCTAATCTTCTGATCTATAGCTGAACGTTCCACCTAACAAACTACGGCATTGCGTCGGACGTGGCACCATACAGTATAGTTCCTTCTAAATGGAATTTTTGCTTTGGCAACAATTGTCTGATTTTGTTCAATTCGACCCCTTTTAATTCATTCGCCCAACCCCCGTCTTGTCTTTATATTTATGTAGGTACTCTACTCGACAAAATTCGAATAATTTATTTGAGCGAAAACAATAATCATCGCGAGAGGATTGAGTGGAACGCGGCGGCGGCGGATGCAAGTAGTATCGCTCGCGCTGCACATCGCAAAAACTTATTTTCATCTTTGGATTTCACCCTGGCTGGAGGAGGTGGTGGTGAATTTATTTTAAAATTCGTCACAAGCTCCTCGTCTATCTATTCGCTCCACCAACTCTTCACACTATTAAACCTAGTTAATTCGACACTCGACAAACTCACTCAATATACTTACACACGCTTTTTGTTTTATTTTAAGATTTTCATTTTTTGTTTTTTTTTTTTTAAAGAGCAATTTTGCGTTCACGTGTTACATATATCCAGTTAGAAAAAATTTCTTTTGGCTTCCGGACTAATTCATATATATTTTCCGAAATCACATTTTTTGTTTTTTGTTTTTGTCGACTCAAAAAGACTCACCACACGAGTGCTAGGCTAAAATTTAAGCTGTTGTTTCTCTGTTTGTTTGTTAATTGTCAAAGAATAGACAGAAAGGTGAGGTGGAATACTATAGTCATAGTGAATTAGAAGATAGATATTATTTTGTGAATTTTTCCGAATTTAGATTTTATTTGACATGTGTGTATTACTTAGGTAAATTAGAGATAGAAATTTAGTATTTTTTTATGTTATCATTTTGTTATTAAATGCAGCATCAGGTGACTATTCCTTGTTGATATGTATTTGCTGTTATTTTGGGGTATTTTATTATAATTAAAGTGCCAACGAACATACGCATTTAGAAAGTGAGATCGTAAAATAAAAATATCCCTGATATTTTCGTTCACTTCAATTCCAGTTCTTATTAAATTTAACCTAATTAAAAAAAAAAAACAGTATAATATACAAAAGTTGATATTGATAGATATAATAAGAAAAAACATTATAAAATAAATAAATTTGGAAACAAATACCAAATTATTGGCTACTATCTCATATATACATACATATATGACTAGCTTAAGTTGCCCTTTTCTCTCTTTTAAGTTTGTAATTGTTTTTTATTGTTTTAATTTTTTTGAAATTTTAATTATCTCTTATTTTTTAATTTAATTTTTTACTTTTTTTTTACTGTTTTTTTATTTTTTTCTGTATATTTTTAATATTCTTTCACTAAAAATAAAAGCATGCTGGGATTCGTCCGTATTACAAAAAGGTTCTGGGCTTTTTTTACATATTTATTATTCCGTAAGCCTAGTACGCCGATAGAGCGAAAATTCCTCTTGCATTCTGGGCATATGTATGTATAATTCTACACGTAAAAGAGTTTTGGAGAAAATATAAAAGGAGAATGTATAATTGAGAAATTAAATTTCAAGCAATCTTACTGCCAAAAGATTTTAATAAATTTTGTGATGGAAATTAGAAATAATGAAATCTTAGACGAAATAATAATTGTTCAATTTCGTTTTCATCTACGTAATTTATTTCTGCCATTGTAATCTACTTCAAACATATCCAGATCGTAATCCTCTAAAAATTCAATCTTTTCCATTTTAAAATTTTTTATAAATAACACTAAACTGAAGTGAACTAATAGACGTAAAATCACAAATTAAATAACACAAATTGGTTATTATGTGCCAAAGCGCCAAAAATCAAACCGTATCAATGAAATCAATCTGTAAACTGGATATATAAATCGCTGCGGAATATGTCTCCACTTCATATTAGCGCCATTTATATTCCACCATCTAAACATTGGTTTTTTTTTCGAACAGCATACTACTTTACGAAATTTCTGTTGCACTTATCTCCCACATTTTTTTTTTTGCATAGATTTTGGTAGGAAACGAAATTTTAACGTGTTATTTTTTTTACCACTCCTAAACAATTTTTCATTTACACACCAATTTTTATTATTTTTCGTACATATTGGTTTTCCAAACATATTTGTAAATGCTACCGGAGTTGTTTTTCCAAATTTGTGACCCCTGTAACTTGAATAGAATTTATGGCTACGTTTATTTTAACACAAGAACGAAAATTGAGGTATCTTTATTGAGTAGCCTAAAAACCGGATAAATTCCGTAAGTAGTTTATTTTATAAAAAATCAATTTGTAAGCTTCTATCTTGATAAAAAGTGAATGATTTATTTATTTTAATTCTCAAAACATTTTCGTGGTGACGACAGGATCCAGTAATCTAATCAAATACGCGGTTTTATATAGTACATATGTATTTAATTTTGAATAATACCTTATAAGTATTATTGGCAGACATTGCTAGTGTGATTAGAACGAAAGCTCAAAATTTTGGAATCTCGGAATCGACAACTTTATTTTCTACCATTCAACCTTAAGTGGTTATATTTCATATATTCAATAACTTTCTCACAACTTCCGAATTTCCAAATTAATCGATAAAATAATACCTATAGCAAAAACCAAAAACTGCTTAATACCTTCTGGTTTTAAACCTATCAGGTTTATATGTTTCCTCTCCAAAATTTTAGAAAAATTAATTTACAAGTAAATTGTTGAATGTCTTGATAGTCAAGCACTGCTCTATAAGTGGCAATTCGATTTTCGAAAACACCATAGCTGTGAAACGGAATTATTATAGGTCACTATATTAATATTAGGAAATGACTCGACAATGATGACATAGGTATTCTACTAATGCTAGATTTGTCGAAAGATTTTGACAGCGTAGACCACCAAACACTTTGAAAATGTTAAGGAGTTTTAACTTCTCTCCGAATTCCACCAAAAAGATAAGAAATTTCTTAACAGGCCGCTTTCATAAGGCTTATGTAAATAAGAAGTTTTCCAACACTCTTTCAATTCATAATGGGGTTCCACAAGGATCGGTTTTAGGCCCACTTCTGTTGTGCCTTAACATAAATGAAATCCCTGATATAATGTAAATTTTTACAATAACGCTAACGATACTCAAATATTTTTAAAGAGACCCTATGAATTTATTACAGACTGTATTTACCGAGTTAATGAAAATTCAAACCATATTGGTGAATAGGCTGGCCAACAAATTATCTTTGACATGATTTTAGTACAATGGCCGCTAGACTGCAAGGATAATTTATTAAAAGTAGATTTTTGCAAAATTTGTTTCCGACGAAGTACTTTTGTAATTTTACATTTGCATTTATGAAATCACTCTTATAGCTGCATCGCTGAAGAAAAAACTAACCAATTTTATTCAGTATTTGAAATACATATGTAAAATATTAAGGGCCTTGTTTTTCTAATTTTATTTTATGGTAATTACAGATTTTTAGATTTGACAATGTGTCTGGCTTTAATATATATATATATATGTAGGTATCTCCAATGGCACAATACAAAAATTAAAACTTCAGTATTGTAAAAATGCACTCTTCCTACTTACTTCCGCACCAAACGAAGGTAGGGACAAAAATAAGAATAACTCCCGGTAACCGCGCAAATTGCACCACCCCCAGAAAAACACGATCCAAAATTTATAATTCTAATTAATCATAATTAATTATATTTAATATCCAACCAAGCAAGCATGAGGATATACATTGAGAGCATAATGAAAGTTATAATAGTGAGAATTGGCACGCCATCTGGAGTTGGTTGCAGTCGGCTTTTTTTCTTCTTTTGGGTGTGGGCGAGACCAGATGCTTCAAAGAGGAACAATGGTCAATAACCATAAGATATGCGAATGGTCCTGCATAATCGAAAAATTTATAGGTTTTATAAATTGTTCCACCTCCAGAGTTGCGCAAGAACTGGCTACATTAATTTTGTTCCATCGAAGGCTTGCCTTTTGATAGGCGCCTCTAATGATTTCCTCTTTTATAGGTCCGATTAGGATCCTCACAAAAGCTACCGCTGCGGAGCTATCCAATTCAGAGCGTTTTTTGGCCAACTCATCAGCCATCTTGTTGCTTGAGATATCCTTATGACCAGGTACCCAGCATAGGGTCACCCTGTGCCTTGTAGCCAATACCTCAAGACTAGTCTTGCATAACTGCACCAATTTTAATTTTACCAGCACAGCATCCAGCGCCTTCATGGTTGCCTGGCTATCAGTATATATACATATGTGTCGTGAGGGTGCTCTGCACATAGATACCAATGTTGCCGCCTAATAATTCGCTGCGAGTTCTGCCTTAAAAACACTGCATTTATCAGGCAGTCTATAAAACTCGTGCCACTGTAGATCACTGGAGTACACTCCAGCCCCTGTGCCCGCACTTGTCTTGGAACCATCCGTAAAAATTAAAAGATCGAATGCTACGACCAACTCTTTCCCATCCCAGGCACTCCTGGTGGGCATCATTGCATTGATACCCCAACCAAAAGTAGGATTGGTACTTGGTAGTCTGTTTCTTCCCTGCAATAACTACAGTCTATCTTCTGGAGTATATTGGAGTGCCCAACACCCGTCTCCATCCACCAACCCCCCACGTAGAAATCTAAAATTTTGTAAATGTCGTCGTTTTCATAAAAATTGTAAATATATAAGCTCAAAAATTAACTAAATCCTGCAGCATCTTCTTGTTGTTGCCATACAAAAATTGATGTTTTTTGTTTTTGTATACTGTGAAAAGATCCGTCCTAGATCTGTTTATTGTACTGAAATGTTCTTCAGAATATAAAAATCCTATGATATTGGTTAAGATTTTAAAAATCAAACTTGAACAGAGATCATACGCCGTGTAAATGTAGATTAAGTTAGTGCAGCTTTTTGCAACGTTATTTTACAACGGCTATTAAGAAATTACATCTTTACACAAAAATAACTTAAAATGTTGTCTTGAATTAAAAAGTATAAAATTTGTAAGTCGCTATCAGGCAATTTTCATGAAAGTGTAAAATATTTAAGCTCTTTATATAAATTATTATAAACTAAATACAAAAAAAAAAAAACAACCTTTCCAATTAATATGTTCATCACTCAGTACGTTTACATGAACATACTTGAAGTATACTTCAAGTAGAGATCAAGTAATCAAAATATCATGTAAACACGCATTGACTTCAAGTATACTTGAGTCAAGTAAATCACAAAATTTTGTTCGATTTATTTAAAAAAATTCATGTAAACGCAACTTCAGTACTTGAAAATTTTTCATTTGTTCGAGATATGAAAACGGCAAAGAGGAACAAGAAGAAGATTCTTGTTGATAATTCAGGCTGTGATTTTTAGCACTTTTCTCAAGATATTTATCTAAAAATCTGCACGTATGTATTGAACTTAATGCAGAGTTGTCACAGGTAAAATGTCACTTCAAATAAAATTCAAGAAAATTTCAAGTCAAGTAATTGGAATTAATTCAACCAAAAACCCTACATGAGTTTTAAGTGGATTTCAAGTCAAGTACTCAAGTATTCATGTAAACGTACTGACTGTGTTACCCTGATTTTCTCATTCTGATATGAGTACAGTCGATAATTAAAATGCATGATGAAAATCTGAACCTAGATTGCCACGTAGTGCCAAGATCATTCGCGTTTATTTTATCCAATTTTCACTTTTCGGTAAAATTTTTTCGGATTCTTCATCTACAATTCTTGAAACACTTGATTGTTGAATCCCCAAATCTTCTTCTATGCCAATCTAAAAACCATCCAAATACACCTTAAAAAAATGTTCATCTTGTTTACTTTCTCGAAATTTATTATGTTTTGCAAAGAAACAATCCGTTATCCAATCAACTTGATTTGGATTAAATGGGTAAAGATTTTTAGAGTCTTTTATTTTCTTCACTGTTGGTGAAAATGTGAATATGCCAATGCCATTTTTACACCGAGACCGCTAAAATGTAGTCTCGATTTTTTATAAAATAAGTTCATCTCTTTTGAGATGCAGCTAAGTTTTATGCATACCGAAAATGATAAAATGACACGACACATGTTTCAAGAGTCAAGATGAATCTTAATCTCTGGGATTTGTCTAGTACTACTTTGCATACGTATCCGAGCGAAAATTATACATATAAAACGAGATTTGAGACTAAGTAAAACTTTTTGCACCAAGACCCAATATCTTCGTCCATTGGAAAATTAATTTCCGTATTAGCAATAAGTATTTTCAATTCGGAATTCAGTTTTTCTTAAAATATATAAAAAATAGAAATGCTGCTTAAGGGAAGCAGGAAAAATATTAGTTTTGATCTCTAGTATGAGAGCATAGTGCTAGCAGAATTCATGAAAGAGCAGTCAAGTTATTCTATAATAAAGTCTGTAAGTTTGTTGACATTTCCACACGATCTGCCATTCATTTATCACTTGAAGTCGACCATGTTTTTTTTTTGTACTTGCATCTCATTTGCTCTGTATTTTCCATCCTTTGTTATCACTTACCTCGCCGAGATATTATTAGGGGTTTTCGGCTTCACTTATGTATTCGAATTTTATTTTGATACCCGCATTCCTGTTTGTTATTGTGCTCTAAGATCAGATTTTTGATTTTTTGGCGGGGTTAAATTTTTTCTTAAAGTTTAGTTAAGTATCATTTAAGAAAAATGCAGTGCGCATAGTACCTACGTGTGTTCTCAATAGTAGTAAAAGTACTACAATTGTAGTACCTACCTATAGATCCAACACTACAGTCCTTTCCTTTTTTTTTTATTCAATACTATAATTTGATTTTTGATTCTCGAATCATTCATATTTTTAATTTAACTCCCGGGAAACAAATTATTAAATTGATTTGATTCTTAATATCCTGATTTTTTTCTTGTTTTTTAATTAAAAAAGTTCATTTATCTTTGAATATAAAATTATGAAAGCCAGTTAAATTATACAAAGAGTGAAGAAATAATTCATAAAAAAAAACCGTTCATAAAAAAAATATAAAAACAACTTAAAAATAATTTTAAAATACCGACTAAGCTTGTAAAATGAAACTGAATTGAAAGCCTTCCACGATGTACCATTCCACGATCATCTAAGTACTCTTCATAAATGTATAACAAAATTTTCGTTTCTCCTTAAATAATACTATAAAAATGCTTAGTTTTCTGCATTATAAGCATATTATAAACAAAATTTCAATTCAAGCCAATTTGGCATGTTGCCAATGTTTACCAACAAGTCACAGGATCCTGCTTTTTCAGAATTTTGTTGTGATAGCATCAGAGACCATTTCTCAGAGCGTAAAGGAAAGATGTGAAGATCTTCTAGCACCTATATTATTGGTAATACGAAATTTTTAATACTCAATTAAATGATTCAATTTGATAAAGGAAACATCAGAAAATTTAATTAATTAATCCCGGTAAAGTGCGATGTTGTTTGTTTTTTTTTTTTTTTTTTTTCTATTTGTGCACTTTGTCTATAACTTTCTCTTGTTTATGCGCGATAGTAAATTATTTTTCTACGATTTTTGTTTATTCTATCACAGCGTGCCTCTTATTTGATTAGGAGCGAATTTATTTATTTTTTCTTTTCGGCTGTTCTTCTAATGTGTTATTTACCCCGTGGAAATTTAGTCGTGATCGGTCGTTTTACGAGAGCATTACGCATTTTATGCGTAAAAACGTTATATTACAAAAATACCGATTCTTGTACAGACTGCCACACACACATTTTATTTACGCAATCATAATGCAAGACGGAACTAAAACACACTCCTCCCCGTAATTTTCTTTCAGTTTTGTGCTGATGATTTAACATTGAATTGATCTTCTTCAGGATTGCATTCTTATTTTCATCAGGATCAATTTCTTTCATTTTTTCGACTTAAATAGCATACGCAGCATTTTTTCTTAGATTTGTCGGTATATTCTTTTGATTCGATTTTCCATAGCATTGATGCTTTCTATATAAATTAATGAATTCCTTTCAAAATTCACGGAAGCTAATCTTAAATCGCCCATTACTGATGTTTATTCACTTGAAAATATCAATATGACTGAATACAAATCACCGAAGTCCCACAGACGATACGTTTTTTAAATCGTCCTATTTGTACACGCAGAGAAAAATTCAACACCAATCTGATTTCAATCAAGTCAAATAAAATTGACGGAACATATTAAATGAGACTGTGGATTTGTAGACACACACAAGACTAAGCTTTCATTGCGACTTATGACTGCGCAAGTAAAATGTATGATAAAACGGAACGTGCGTGGAAGCTTTACGGTGCGTTTGTTTCGTATTGATTGACGAATTGCACAACCTCTACTTACCTCAGTGGAAATTTGATTTTGTCGTAGGTGGGAATGTTTAAGGGAGCTGTTTGTATCCTTAATAAGAAACTTTCGGGACAACAACCAATGTCTTTCAAAAATGAAGAAAATGTGAATTAAGTTAAAGTTTCTGTATCTGTATTACTTGACGTCAGCATATTCACACGCAAGATATCGGCTGAATTGGAGGTTCCGTTATGGCGTATAATAAAAAAGGATTTAAAATTGCACCCTTACAAGATTCAATTGGTACAAGAGTTTTAAAACGAAATGACTTAAATTTACATAGCTTTTTTAAACAAAAAAAATTAGATCACACTGAAGCAAATTTAATAGTACATAGTTCATTTCTGGTGGACAAATGTAATAACCCAAACACTTATATCAAGATTTCGAGTCTTTTGACACATGGAGATGATCCAATTCGACCAGATATTTTTAAACGACATCAGCATAAAGATGAACCCCTAACCGTAGCATTCCGGGCTTCACAAATGAAATCATTAAAAAATAGCAGAAAAAGTAGGCGTCGTAATACTGATTCCTGAGGAACACCGCAAATGGAATACACTTATACATAATGGGCCACCTCTTCCTTTAAAAAACCGGTTTGCATACTGCATCAAGAATACTCATCTGGGATGGCCCATTATGTATAAGTGTATTCCATTTGCGGTGTTCATCAGGAATCAGTATTACGACGGGGACGAGGGGAAAAGACGCAAAGAGATGCAGTATGCAAACAGGTTTTTTAGGGAAGAGGTGAAAAGACGCTTGCGTCTTTTCGCCTCTTCCCTAAAAAACCGGTTTGCACACTGCATCAAGAATACTCGTCTGGGATGGCCTAATTATATCTACCTATAATTTAAAAAAAATCGCCCATTTTTACATATTGAGCCCTGCTACAGATAAACCAATCAATAAACTTAACAGCAAAGTTAGATAGTAAATATTGTACTTAGTAATTTCGCATGGTTTACTTAGAAGAAATCGTATATAACCAGGGTAATAAGTTCATTATTCCATTCTACACTGTTTGACAGCTAGTGGGGTTCAATAAAAATACCGGTTAACATTTATTTGTAGAACGACAAAATAAATTTATCAGCACCAACAGCATTTAGCCTGGTTCAGTGTGGAGAGGCTTGAAGCAGAGCAGTTGCGCGTAACCGCCTCAAAGCTGTAAAAACAGAATTTCTGATTTCTGTTCAATTCGAATTAGTTTCGAGCGGCTGATATTTGAGCGTTAAATATAACCATGTAAAGATCAATGCTGGTTTTTCTATATAAAAAGTCATGTTTTAAATTAAAAAGGTTTTTAAAAAGAAAATTTCAGTGCATCCAGAGAGATGTTATGCTTATTTTCGGATGACAAGTGCTACTTCTGAGTACATTTTGCCAATTTCATCCCATAATTTTCTAGTTACATTTCGCTTACAATAATTATTATTTTCCATATCTCATACACCGGGTGGTTACGATACGAATACCCTATCAGTTTACCAATATCTACATTGTCTAATATTTCGACAAATGAGCATTCACAAAATGCTATTCATCCACAAGGTGGTTGCACGCACAACCAATTCGCTTCAAACCTCTCCAGGCTGAACACTCTCTTAGACTTGACGGAATTAACTGAAAATTTTATAATTGTTAGTAAGCCTAGAGACAGGGTTTGCTCTACACGTCGAATTCTTGGAGTAGTGGAAAAGTTTTTCTAAAGAAATTTGAGCATTGATTGGAATTAACGTCCCTTAGCTTTTTGCACCGCTCCTGATTACAAGCTACAATATACAGATCTCTCGCATATAGTTCTTAAGCGTCTATTTTTCCATAAAAAAACTTCGCGCTGTATAAACATAAACAACACTCTGATAATATTTGTAATCTATTTTTTTCCTAACTCCTCATACAAGCTTAAGGCTTTCACATAGCCTTCCCACCTAACGCTGTTATCAGTCGTTTATTGAGAAAAGGGTACCGTGTGTAGGGAAGCCTTTGATTACTGTCATAGATGTTCGTTGGATACACTCCTCAACCACGATCCATATTCAATTATAGCACAGCAGTACATTACGCCGTTTTGACTCTTCTATACTGATCTTCACTCTTAATATTTAAAAAAAAAAGCTCAATCAATCTTTTATTTTATCACAAAATCTCCCGGTGTTTTTTGTCCATAATATAATGCCTATCCTTTAAAAGTCAATATGGATCCCTGTAACAGTGTCAGCTCCTAGTAATAATGGGCCCTATTCTGATAGTCACGTCACCTTTGAGGCTGGTACTTGATTTTCACTGGACTCCTTTGAGCAGCTTTTACAGCTTGAAAACTGAAATTCAGTCTCGTTTTCCCGAAATCAAAAATTAAAAAAAAAACGAATCTTCTCTTTCAAATTACAAAAATTGAACTCGATAGTCCCGTAAAAACAAGAGACTGACTTACATGATGTCACTAAAATTTAAATTTGTTTTTTAAAGTATAGCTACTAATTTTTTTCCTTCTTTTTCCAATTTATTTATTAGACGAGTCTTCTCAGCACTCTACCATTACTTCTAGATCAATCTCATTTGACGGATGTTACTTTATCGGCGGAAGGAAAAACATTACGAGCACATAGAGTTGTTTTAAGTGCATGCAGTTCTTTTTTCTCTGAACTATTTCGTACACTAGATTCAACTCATCATCCTGTAATCGTTATACCAGGAGCATCATTTGCAGCAGTTGTGGCTCTTTTAACATTTATGTATTCAGGAGAAGTAAATGTATTCGAAGAGCAAATACCAACTCTGTTAGCATTAGCAGAAACATTAGGAGTTAAAGGTTTAGCTGAGTTTCAAAGTAATGTAAGTACCAATCTACAAAATAATAATAATTAAATTAAATTTATTAATCACATTATTAAACTTTACAGAATGCAACAAAATCACCTAAAACCGATGTAACAACTCCAAAAGATGTTGAAACACCTTCACCATCCTCATCAAAAATGCCATCACCATTAGAAAATTTCTTTATGAAATCATTTCAATTTTATCCAAACTTAATCCCGCAACCATTGAATTTCTCTCAATCAGCACTCAATAAAACTTCAGAATTCTTAGCGAAATACCAAAATCAATGTAATTTAGCACAATCGTCAAAAGATAACAACGAAGATATTGACGAAAATACTAGCAAGCGTACTTGTTCCGGAGACAAGAAATGTAAAGATATGAAAAGAATAGATAAAATCGCTGAAAGTTTGCGTACTGCTACATCAAGTAAGTGTTGTACAGAAAATTCATCAGTAAAAGTATCAGGTAGTGTAACACATTCCCCACCAACATCATTAGTATTGAAGCCACCACCATTTCCAGTTTTACCACATCATATGATGCAAGAAGATGCATCAAAAATTGGTATGGAATGTAATCTAGAGTCACATCCTTCGACTCCCACTTATAATATACCTGAAAATCTATCGACAACAGAATCTATTCTAGAAAAGACTATATCAAACCCACAACAAAGAGCTTCAAATTCAAAATTATATGCAACATGCTTTATATGCCACAAGCAATTAAGTAATCAATATAATTTGAGAGTACATCTTGAAACCCATCAAAATGTTAGGTGAAGAATATTTTGTTTCAAATAAATAAGAAAAACATTTAAATTTACATAATTTCTATTCTATACAGGTATGCGTGCAATGTTTGTTCACATGTATCAAGAAGCAAAGATGCTCTTCGAAAGCATGTTTCTTATAGGCATCCTGGTGCTCCAAGTCCATGCGAATCGGAAACACGTCGAAAGAGATCGAAAACTATAAGCGCACCTTTCCAATTGATAAAACCAGAAGCAAATGATGGAGGAGGAGGAGGAGGAGGTACAACACAACCACAACCAAATATACCGAATCAATCATTTATGTTTCTATCTAATCAATTTCATCAAGTTAATAGTCCCCATGCTGCTTCTGTTGCTGCTACAACACCGCCAACTCCAACTACGCCCACTCCCAATGAATCCAACAATAGGAAAGAATCTGCAAGCTCTGAACCTCCGGAGTCTGTTTGATACAAAATAGAAAAAAAAAATAGAATTAGAATTGGAATTGAGATTCATTTAAGTTAGATCGAACTGTGTTTTGCGAGCTCACTTACATAAAAACAAACACACACACACAAACACACAAACAAAGAAACAAGACCATCGTCCCTAGCTGTGATAGTTAATCCGTCGATTGTTGATATAAATCTAATCTACCAAAATGTGCCCTGAATCCTATCAACACCTCTTACTTAGTTACTCTATACTCTAGTCAAAGTACATAAAAGACACTTTATTACCTGTTTATTGTTGTTGTATATTATAGTCGTAAGTATTTATTTAAATTTGTTTCTATCTGAGGATTGTTGATCATTAAAATTATATTATAAAAAATATGTTGAACCTTTGTGAAATGCGTGCTATTTTTTGCTATGTTCATTTTAGTTTAATTATGGTGTGCCATACAAAGTATAAGTTCCCTTTTAACAGGTAAATTACAGACACATATACAAACTAAATGCATACTGTTAGGTATAATTTTTCTGGGCCGCACAAAGAAATGTCTGCTGGTAATAGAAATTGGTTCTACCATCAGACATGATTAAGTCCGCCCAATAAGTGTCCCAACGGAAAATTTATTGGATCTATAGAAATGGTAAGCATCTGCATATATTATCTCGTCAAAATTAAATACACCCAAACTAAGAATAAACAGACGATCACACAGCACCTACACAGCGAATCTATTTTTATGCTCCTCAAGAACAGACCAAATTGTGATTGCACGCGATTTGATATGACATTTTGCCATACGACGAGTACCTACAATGAATAAAATTATATTTGTATGGCTGTACAAAATTATAGAAACTCGTGAAATATAAGACAGATATTCACTTAGTCAAAAATAGTTTTTGTTCAATTTTAATTATATTTAATATTATGGTTTAGTTGTATGTTGCGGTCGGAGCATTAAGGACCCCATTCATGATGAAGTCAGAAAATTTTCGGTAATGTTAAAGTAACAAGTTTATTTGCAAAAGCCGTATGTAATTTCGTATGGTCACCCATCTGTACAAGTTTAATTTTTAAAGTGGTTTTTCGCATAATCTAGAACGGTTTATCGGACAGTAAAAATGACTATAACAAATTTCATATTCTGAAGAAGTTTTCAGCACAATAAAAACGTCTACGACTGATCGTTTTCACAGTATACGTAAAAATTAAAAAAAAAATATATGGCAACACCAAAAAGGGCTTGCCCGATTTCGACCATTTTTGAAATTATATTTAATATTTTTATAAAAACGTCATATACAAAATTTCAGCTCACTACATTCACGTGTTCTCAGACAGTGTCCAAATATATAGTGAAAAACGAAATTTGTCTATGACAACCCCACGAAGGTGCCGGATTTGTCCCATTTCAGCCCTTTAAGTACACGCATTCTCGAGTTATCGTGAGGACGACATGCAAAAATCAATATAACTTTTATTATTATGCATGGGTGTTCAATCCATTTTGCTCCACCAGCATTATTTCTATGTTACAAACTGAGTTACACACTTAGTATACCCAATAAAAAGCAATCATCGAGAGTGCATTAAAAATTGTTGACTCAATATTTTACGGTATTGTTGGAAATTGTTAATCTGTTAATAAACAAACACGCCACTTCGATGTATCAAGAAATATCTTCATACGAAAGACTATACCTGCATATGACGTATACCAAGCCAACCGAATAGTACGAAAATTGTCGCTGCCTATACATCAAATCATGAAAGATGTGATGCGAAGGTAAATTTCACAGTGCAAGCAATGCGCTGCGTAATTTTTTGGTACCTAGCTCTGCATCTAATACCACTGGAACAGTATTTTCAGTTTTTATAGTAATCTAAACCGTAGTCGTCTAGTCTAATCGGCTGTTAACAAATTTAATCAAGTGATAAAAATAAAGATATCTTATTAGCCACAATGTTAGAGGACAAGTTGAAAAAAGAAAAGCAAGAATCTGGATACATCCTACACAAACAAAGAAATAAGCACCGTTGATACCCATAACCTAGGACCAGATGCCCAACAATGGACTAACGGAACCGTTTTGGCTTCATGGAAATTCAATTGCATGCGCACTCCATCGACAATCTGGTGCTTATTGCATTTCAATAGCAGTGACTTCGATTCCACAGTGAGTAATTCATGTAGTAGAACTCGAAGTGCTATTTTTGATAGAATATTATTATGATTATATCAAGGTTAATAAAGTGGTATAAGTATAAGCGATTTTTTATTTAAAATGTTACATGCCTACAGTAAATTAAGACGGTAGATACCTAATAAAACAAAATTGTTCTCGTTCCCCAATTTTGAAATTTGGTGTAAAAATTTTTAATGGTCCATAGTTGGGCAACTCAGAGACTAACTTTGTACCAACACTTCGTTTCTTTAGTGAAGATACACAAGTCCGAATACCGAAAGTAAGTGGCACAGTCTAAATGTTTTAAGAAATTATAATCTATTATTCCTGAAAAGTTGTACAGAGTTAAGGGAAATGACGGTATAGAACTGTAGGAGTATTTACCCGTCTTATTAATCACAGGCGTTTCTATTATTATTTTAAAATGACAAAGAGTATATTTTGTTGAGTAAAAGACTGTTCAGTGCCCTAGTTTATATTTTAGTTTTGGCAATGATTGCCGCTAAATATGCATTTACAGCAGAAATCGTTACATTAAATTTGGACAAAAAAAATATGGTTGGATACCCAATTTAGTCAATCGTGAGAGTTTTGACAGAATTTCAAAAAATAAAAATTAATGTCCAAAGGCTCAAATCATTCGTCTCGATGTGGAAACGAAACTCGAATTATTGGAAGGGGAGAAATTTACCTGCAAGTGCGCCGCAAGCCACTTTACGCTCAATTTTCTGCCATGGAAACCACATTTAGCAAATTTTTTCGGACATTTTTAAAAAAAATAACAACAAAATGGCTGATCTTGGAGACAAGACTATTTTTTGTTTTTTTTTACTTTTATTCTATTGTTTTTGAAAATTTCTCAAAACCGAATTGGCAGAAAATCGGTTTGCAATCACTTTGCGGACGTCCAAATGTAATGCAACCATTCCTGTCAAGAACTAGCCTTTATTTGTATATTTTCAAATCTGAGGCCCCCACGATTCATGTCGACACTTCATTTACAAGAATAATTTTTAGAGCTGAGTATTATCTACCAAAAGGACCTTAACTCACCCATGGGCAAAACCATACCCATCATTGCACTCATCTCTCTAGCTATAAGTGGTAGAGAAAGATATAAAGGTATTGGTATTATTGAAATTTCTGCAATGATTGGTCAAAATATAGAGGCTAAAACATTTAGTCTGGCAAAATAAAAGTCGATAAGTATACATGGACATGATTTTACTCATGGCATAGTCAAAGACGCAGCAAAATAATCGACAAATATCAGTCATACAAATTTTAAATTCCAGGATATCATTTATGTTACCTGAACTTGGCTGTAAATGCTTATGACCTAGGACCTTATTCTGGAACTCGAGACCATTCAATTCGATTTTGTTATTCTTGAACTCGATTGAGTGCATGAAAAAGTGACCTATTCAATTTAAGAAAATTAAATTTCGAACTAACCTACCTGGATAATTTAAGGGTAACCAAGCAGTAGCATTTGGATAATCATTATCTCATTAAATGTACTGGAAGATTGAGTGGAGATATAAATGTTACTTTTGTTTCTATCCTTGAAGCAGATGTACCAGAAGATTTGAACGTTTTTCATCCTTTCCATTGTAGAAAAGAGGCCTACAAGCTCACTTACAAAATTACAACTGTTTATTTAGACCGCCACCTGTTCCAAAGCGTTCTTTTTTCACACAATTTTAGATTAATCGGTATTAGTAGTCATATAACCTAACCACCACTTCATATTACTTTGTGCCGAAATTTAGAGCCTAAAATTTCATTAAGTGACAATTTTTATGGACTTAGACTGTTATGTTTTTAACTGTATGTATTAAGAATAAATCTCAACTTAACAAAACCCCTTTTCTGACAGTCGATCGACTAAATGTCATAGAGTGAATTGCCGAATGGAAATAATGTAGTCTGTATCGAGCTCTGTAATCTCAAATCGTTGATTTTCACAATCTTTATAGAATTGATATATAGAATAAGGCACTTCGATTATCTGTTGCTTCTTGTTGCTCATTCAAAGTACTTTAAGATAGGCGTGTTTCGGATTGACAACGCTCTTCACTGATATTCTGTTCATTTGTCTGGTCTGATGCTTAAAACGTCCTATAGAGATAAGAAACATGTATTTGAATTAGGTTTAAATGGATCATTAAAAACTTATTTCATCTCGAAAATGTTTCCGTAAAACAGAATAACAATAAACTTTTTTGTTTTTGTGACATTACCGCTTTACGCCTTGCAGTGTTTTCAAAATTTGATATACATAACTGTCTCAACGATCCCTCCACTTATATGAAGAAAGCTCTACAAAAATGTGCCTACTAAATGCTTTTAAAATCCATGAAATAATTATATACATACAAATTTCAATTCTTCCCCATATTTTTTGACAGTCTAAATTTTCTTAATTTTAAGCAAATATGAGATATTTCCAAATTTCGAATAAACACATGATAAATTCGATAAATATTTATTAAATAAATATTATAAAACACACGTCGAATAACATTTTTGTATAGCATACAAAAATAAACTAAAAAAAATGCATTGAAGCAGGTTTTTAGTAGAAATGATAGAATGACGTTAAAATAATGTTTCGCTGTCGTAATAAATAAATCTTGATTATCGAAATAATAAATATGTAGAATACTTTTGTCTCCAACATGATAAACTTTACTGACTTGAAAAATAATAAAAATATATTTTAATGGGGTCTTTCGTAGAAAATGCCACCAGCACGACACGCGTCTGATACGAAGAGCACTTAGAGGGATTAATTTATATCGTTTCAATTTCCCAGATTTTCGTATTGCAATCTTGACCAGTAGAGATCACAGTGTTGTTATCTAGCCACACAAGTCGAGTTATTTGCGACTGCGGATGGGCATCTGAAATCAAACAGAAAATATTTTGAATTTAAGTAAAAATATTTTGAAGTAAATGGCGAATTATTTTCAACGTGTTCTACACCGGTGCAATGCAGCTTTACGTGTTTTTGTTTTTATAATGCAACAACAAAAACACGTAGAGCTGCACTGCATCGGTATAGAACTCGTTGAAAAGAATTCGACATAAGTAAAAATATGATTTTGAAAAAAAAGTCCTTACTTTTTATAATTGTATGTTTCGCTGGGCTTGATACAGACCAGATAATTATAGTAGTGTCCAGTGAGCCGCTAGCTACTAGGAGAGAGTTTGGTGAGAATGCTACACAGTTTACGCGTGCATTATGGAAGCCCCATTCTTTATTGTGTGCAGGCTGTAATAAAAGAAAACATATTATTGAAAATTTTAATTTACTTTTATTGTTATATTAATAATAAATAAAAATGGCAGCTAAAGAGACGGTATTGGTACCGTATTTTATATTTGAATGAAAAGATAATTCATCAAAGTGCGAGCCATAACAGATGTGTTAAACGCACTCAATAATTATGGGAAGATCACCTCCAATTGCAATCATTAAAAAACACAAACAATTAAGGAGCCGACAGTTCGCAGACTGGCCTACCAAATAACCACTTGAGGAGGGAACAACAATTGGAAGAGAGGCATCTCGATCTTCTCTGGCGTGGCAGGCCTGGTACGATGCAAACAAAGTAATTCTTCATCCTCTCTTCACTCCAGCCGCACAAACTAATTGGTCTTATTATATGCGTTTGTCCCGTACTTGCAGATTTAAGAATTGAGAAGCATTTATCACTCCAAATAAGGTTAGCAATTTAATCTCAGACAATAATGAAGCTAATAAAAAGGCTATGTTTAGCCTAATAACTCTAGGAAAAGACGTAATAGATCAACGCAGTCGTGATGTTCGCAGAGCCCTAGTGGTCTAGTCGACCCTATTTCTAACTTTAGCCTTATGCAGTTTTTACATATAATTTACAAATAATTCAATTTTATAAATTTAATTTAATGCATATACGAAGGCAGCATAAGAGGATTTTTGTAGGGAAAACAAGAAAAGCTCATAAGATCATCTGTTTACAAAACTCCGCTTGGAATTAGTTTTATTGACAACATGAATCAATAAGAACCTAACATGCTTGATTTTTAAAAGATAGTTTATGGAAAATACATTTTTTGAAAGGTGTCAAGTAAGAGTTTAAAATGGCAAAATCGCGGTCACTTGTAACAATACGGAAAATCATTCTGTTGCACTTAAATGCATTTTTGTAAATTATTGAAATTATTTTCAATAAATTTCAGTCTGTTAGACGAGAAATCTTCTTTCGTAGAAAATCATATCATCAGCATTAAATATATCATAATGGTGAATGATAAAAAGTACTGTACTATTATGGCTACCTAAAGATACACTTGAGGTGATATTGAACTAGAGATGCTCAATTAAAAAAAATATAAGGAAACCCGAGAATAGATAATTTATTACTGAAATAAATGAAAATGTAGTCGACTTTGCTTATCGGATTCAATAGCAGAATGCATAGCAATTGAAGAATTTCAATAAGTTAGTAGTCGTCGATTTAGTTTTCACAAAACAATGTTGAAAATGCCAAGAAATGGCTTGCAGTTTAATCCAAGAGCATAACAAATAAAGGCTCCGAAAATCTAATTTGATGTCACTTTTATTCCCCGCAAACAAAAAACAGAAACCAGAAAAGGACTTCTCGAGAAAAAGAACTTATCCGCTAAATTCGAGATAATATTTAACAGCGTTACCAAATGCATAGTCTTTTGATTCTAGGTCTAGAAATCGTGTTAAGGGAAATAGTATTTTGCAGATATTTGTAGTTTAATGAAGAATGTAACGCGCCAGAACTTCTAAACGAAAGGGAAGAGAGGAGCAAAGGAAGACAATGATAAGGCTTTGGAATACTCCAACAATTATAATAAATTTTAGACTATAATCATAGAATGTATTATTCAAAGTTAAAGGGTGATTCATAAAATACGATATGCCTACCATACTTCCTTTTGGTCAAAATTTATGGGTGCGATGCATTCATTTAAAAGTCCTGTAGGTTTGCCTAAATATATTTGTACATCGTGTGCGTAAAGTAAATTTTTAAAGGGCAACTCTGGAAAGATCAGTAATGAAGCTTTAATATCAGAAGAGCTAGTTTATAAGCGTGAAGTACACCACCCAATATATTGTAATAATCTTCCAACCATATCGTGATAAAAGTGAAAATAGTTTTGATTTTGTTAATAAATAAGCTTAGTCAGCACAATTGAGAGCTATGGAGATATCCAGTAATATCAATGCCATGAAGTTATCTTGATCGAGGACATATCATGTCAGAAGAGATCTATAAGGCAGTAGTTTTGACGCCTCATTGCCAAAATATAATATTTTCTTTGATATAGGAAAGAATTTGCTTATAATGTTTAAAAACCTTTAACAAAAAACATAATAGACTTATTGTACAATGGCTCGTAGAAAATAAAAAATGAAACAATATATAAAAATAAGTTTTTAGACTGCAAAAACTCCTGGGAACCAGTATCTCTAACTTTAAGACAAGCTATGGTATACTGATTTCATCACCAAAAAAGAAACTCTTCATTATTTGTGGCAAGTAAATCAAGCAAGAAGTATTTATTTCAAAAATGGAGGTGTTGACGAAACTTGTGCTGAGTATCATACAATTTTAAATTATCATTGAAATAACCTGCTTCAATGGCGTTTACATAATTTTATATATAAGTGATATAGTTTATGAGATTGAAGAGCTTTATTGCAGTAAAAACAGTTTGAAAGACACTGCTGGAAACAATCTCTACACATAAAAACTCGATTAATAGATCCCTCGAAAAGATAATTTTATGAGAATAGAGGGGCTTTCGGCAAGCACTGTCTCAGTGAGACAACTGAGACAAAACTTTGAGCAATCGTCTCAGTTGTCTCAGTTCAAACCAATCAGCTGATTTGCCAATTTTGACACTTAAATAATTTTGAACACAGAATTGGATAGTAATAAATTGAGGAAAGTGTTGTTAGTTTATTCAAACAGCTCACTAAACTTTTATTTGTAATTAAAATCACAAAATAACGAAACTGAGTCAACTGAGACAAGAAAATTCAGTCTCACTTGTCTCAGTTGCTCAGTGGTTGCGTTCGAAATTGGTAGCTCAATATGGAACTGAGACAGTTCCCCGAAAGTGCAGTCTCAGTAAGCCAACTGAGAATATCTCACTTGTCTCACTGAGAATGTGCTTGCCGAAAGCGCCTTAGGTTATAGCATTGTATATAGTGTGAAATATGCTTAGAAACATGAAGTTACATAGATCAACCAATTTTCTATGGATGTTTGTTGCATTTTTGGTACAAACTGAGTACAAAAATTGCTCATTTTAATTTATTGTTCAAAACGTACAATAATAGAATGAAAATCTGCTCCGCATTGTTTTTAGAAGTTCAATTAAAGAAAATATTGTTTTGTTTCTGTGGTGACTTTCTTACTAAAAATATTATTATACAATCTAAATGTTCCCAATACGATTTTCTATAAATGCCTTTAACTACTTATTACTTACAACAATAACAAAATAAATAGCTTACCAACTACTTATATAAATCCGCCAAGAGCAAGCACAAAATAATCAATAACGCATAATATTAGCAAAAATTAAAAGCGTATTATGTAAATAGATAAAATCATATAACTTACCTTATACTCTGCAACATCGTATAAAACAACTTTACGATGAGCATCGCAAGCAACAAGTAATTTGTTACAGGGAGAATACGAACAATCAGTAACAGCACCTAAATGGTCGAGTTCCATTTTTAAATCGAGCATGTTATCAGTTAATGAATAAATTCTCAATTTTTGATCATCGCCGCCAACTGCTATTTCCATAGTTTCTGGATTAGCTGCAACAGAGCTTGCTTCATATTTAATTGGAAGCGAAAACACTTTTTTGTGATCCTACGAGAAAAATTAAATTTTAAATTATTTTAGAATCTTTTTATAATTAATGAAGTAAAACTACCTGCACAACGGTAATTTCTTTTACACATGCTAAAACAATTATATTTTTCTCTCTGAAAATAGCAAGACCTCTTGGTTGACAATTTAATTTCACCACAACATCCGTATAAGTGTTTCCTTCAATATTAATTTGTCGAAGGGAATCATCTATGCCACAAGTGTAAATAAACTCTCCGAATGCTGCTATGCCATTTATCTGTAATAAACAAAACAAGTTTTAAAATTCTTAACAAATGACGCAAGTTTATTTACTTGATTTCCGTGTCCATTACCCGCTACACGGTCATTAGTACCATTGCCAGAATTCCAATTTGTTACTGCACCGTCATGACTACCCGAATATATAGTACTTCTATCATCACTTAATCCAAGAACTGTTATAGGTTTATTATGGCCCTTAACAATTCTTAAAGGTTTTTCAGGATTGTTTACATCCAAATAGTTTATGAAGCCAGAAAGGGATACAGTAAGTAAATGTTCTCCTTGCCATAAACAGGATACCTATAATTATTGAAACGACATCAGTTTTATTGTCTGAATTATAGTTGCCCTGATCTTACTTGTTGGTCATCTACAGTTGTTCCCATTACGAATTCACTAATAAGTTCTCTTGTCTCTACATTCCATAGTCTACAAGTTTTATCTCCTGAACATGTTAATAACTGACTGCCGTCAGGTTTCCATGCTACACCATATACGCCACCCTTATGAGCAGGATTTCCTACTTCTCCAACTAATTCAGATGTTGTACCATCATAAATGAACACCTTTCCATCGAATCCAGCAGATGCAAATAAATTTCCACTAGGCGAATATTTTACTGCTTGGACAAACCGGGTATGATCTTGTTTAGTCATCTTAAATTTGAATGGTGGTCCTTCAAATACTGCGATGGTATTATCTTCACTGCCTGTGATAATACGGAAAGGACGTGCCGGTCGGAAATCACATGAATTAATTGATTTAGACTGTCCACTTATTTCACCAACAGAGGTTCCAGTTTCAGCCATAAAAACATGACCAAATCTTTCTCGTCCTTCCCCAACAATTACAATTCTTTGATTGTCATTGGACCAAGATATATCTTTAATTGGGCCACCAATGGGATGAAATTCATTTTTGAGTATGTGCTCCTTATTAACGGTATCCCAAATTCGAATTTTTCCAGATTGATCTGAAAATAACAAGGAAAACAATTTATATGAAAATATTTAAGACACTTCAGCATTTAAAATATAAATCAAATTTCTTGTCTTGCTTTGTAAAAATCACCCGAGTCTTACATGGCCTGTGCTGAGGTGGTGTATATAACTGAGTCGATCATGAATTAATCGCGGAAGCTCAAAATACTGGGCGTGATGACGTATCTTGCTTGAAGAGCAGGCTCAAATTTTAGTTAATTATTCGCAAGTTGCTTCGCAGTACCGATCTTCCTCCAAACGCCCACCGATGAGCCATAGCCGGCATCTCTATAAGCAGGTTATGTAAGATTGAGATATGGCGACAGCGGGAATGTGGTACGATACTCTAATTAAGTGGTTTCTGTTCGAAATGTTATGTTCCGAATACTGGCATCATTACACACAAGAGGATTTTATATTGGTGACTTCAATATAAATTAGCTTGAAAAGGAAACATATAGAGAAGAACTGAAACAGGCTTTTGGAGACTATGCATGCAAGCAGTGGATAGATCAACCAACTGGAATTACTCAGAATACGCGAACATTAATTGATTATGCAGTTTCAAACTGCAACGTTATTAAGGCCAATGTAAAAATGAATGGAAAATTAGTGACTATGAAACTATTGAGATAGTGCTACCAAACACGAAATTATTTCGCTGAAAGAACCGATATTAAACAAATTGAGTACTTGAAATATAACAAAGAAAGTTATATGCGGCAATTAAACTCGAGTCTGATCAAAAGTATAAGTAAGGTTGAATGCGTAAACAACAAAGTTGAAATTTTTTCCAAGGGAATAAAAAGAGTAACGGAAACTTTCGTGGTAAAAAGACAGGTACGTGAAAGAAAAAATGATTGGTTTAATGATGAGCTATAGGAAAGGAACTCTGTTGCAAGAAGAGAGTCATTGGGAGCTAAAGTAAATATCATCAAACAGAACATCGTGAACAACCATGACCCGAAATCAATGTGGAAAGTAATTAAATCCCTAGTATTGAAGCAAGGTAGAACAGAAATTAGATTCAGGTAAGAGATATTTCCAAATAAAAGGAAAATAGTGAAGGAGTTCAAAGACTTTTATCAGCAGTATTGAGGATATACATGGTTCTATAGCGCCAAGCAATACGAAAATGCAAGTTGTAACATTGAAAGCGAATTTGTGTTTGACTTAGTGAGTTATGAAGATGTGTACAACATACTGGGGAAAATAAACCAGAAACGAGATTTTAATCGTATTAGTGCTAAAATGATTAAAGATGTAGGGGAAACTACTATAAATGCACTAGTGGATATTATAAATACATCATTTAAAAATCGCATTTTTCCAGAAGCGTGGAAGAAATCTATAATCGTACCAATACCAAAGGTGGGGAAAACAAAAAATTGCGAGGACTTTAGGACTGTGAATATGCTACCTACGAAGGAGAAAATTTTAGAGAAAGCCACACAAATGCAGTTTGCACGATACCTAGAATCAAATAAGATTTTATCAAAATATCAGTAGGGATTTAGATCTGGCCATTCATGCGAATCTACTTTAACTGGGTTGATCGTGAAATGGAAAGAAGAAATTGATAATGGAGACACGGTTGTAGCTGTGTTTCTTGACTTAAAAAGAGCCTTCGAAACCATCGATAGACATATTTTAAAAAACAAACTCGAAACAATTGTTTCAGAGTTTTTTGGATGGCCGTACACAAAGAACCAAGGTGGATAGTGAAATATCAAATAATGATGTAAATCTGCTAGGTGTACCGCAATGATCAGTGCTAGCAACACTTCTTTTTATAGAATATATAAATGATGTTGTGTGTGTGCTAAGGAACTCCGATATAAGACTTTTTCCTTACGATACATTAATTTTTATATAGGGAAAGAGCTTAAATGAATGTGTTGTAAAGTTGATTGAAGACTGAATGAGTGGTTAAGAATGAATAAACTTAAGCTGAATGTAACAAAACTATATGTATGGTTCTAAATGCGGATGAAAGAGTTAATGTGTTGATTGAACAAGTGAATGAGATGAAATACTTAGGTGTTATTATTGATGAAAAACAACTTCAAAGCTCATGTGGACTATGCATGTGCAAAAATAGCTAAAATGGTTGGATTTATGAAAAGAATAAGAAAGAAATTATCTATGAAAAGTGGAATTAATATTCATAATAGCATAATTATGCCACACTTCGAGTATTGCCAATCAATTCTCTTTGTGTACGAAGGAACAGATGGCAAGGTTACAAAAATTACAAAACAGGGGAATGAGGAGCATATTATGGTGCCATAAAATAACGCCCATTAGTGCAATGTTAAATACTCTTAAATGGATGTCAGTTAATCTGCGATGTATTAAAAATGGTGTTCAAAAGGAAAAATAATCTTGTCAGAGTATTTATGCCGGGAACTCCAGTATGTAGCGGATATGCAACCTTATCGATTGCGCAACTTGGAAGACTTCAGATTGGAGCGACTGAGAACGAGTGGGACTCAAAATACAGTAATGTTTAAAGGACTTCAATTATATATTAGTATACCAAGTGATTGCAAAACTGAAAACAATTTTATGTTTTTTAAAAAGAAAATTGTAGAATTTATACGCAGGAAGGGCGCATATTCCTACTTTTTTAATTTAGTGTTTCGCAAGGTCAATCCTTACTCCGTTGAAATATATTTAAAAAAGGTACAGCCTCGAGCGAGCTTTATGAGGAAACAGAGATATATGCTTGAAACGCCCAAGATGACAAGATTGGCAGGCGAAATGGCGCAAATTCTCACCATTCAGACAGATTATGAGGAAAATATAGCAGAACAACTTTCGTCGAGGTTCTGAGTTCACCTAGTTAGATTACTCAAGTAGTAGATAAATTAGATTGAAAGAAAACAATACTTGTCCGAGCTTAATACTGACAAAGATTAAAGAAGGCTACATTGAATCATAGTGATGATGTTAAAACGTATTATTATTATTTCTGTGTATTTATTAGGAAACAGATGAGTCATTTTTATTTGCTTTGCTCAAGTGCCTTCAAGGTAGCTAAAGAGGGCATTTTATATAGTTTTGCAAGAATAAACTGCTGATCTGACAGATAAGTGAATAACTCATTTACTGACCTTATATTGTTGTTAACTCGACATTGTCAGCTAACTGAGTCAATTTGAATTGCTAAGACTAACAAAATAATCTAGTCTAGAAATAGTTCTACAGACCAAGGGAGTGATTTTACAAGGTAAATATTAATAGTCACTTCAATGATAAAATTAGCGTTGTCAATCAAGATCACCTTACAGAATGGCACCCCTGCTATTTACTTATCTGCGCTATGAGCTCTCATCCTGCAATATTATATATTCGAATTCAAATTGACATAAATAATTTTTAAGAAAATATTTTAATTTTAAAGCATTGCCCATGCTATAAAAAAAAATTCCACATTCATCTCCATCGTCACAATCGAGGCAAGCGCCAATTAATAAATTTGTGTTGATTTCCCGTCGTGCCTCCGTTTACCCAGCGACAATCATGATAATTAGTGAAAAACAAACTTTCAAAACAAAATTAGATAATATTAGAGTGAGAATAAATAAATATTAGAAATTATTGTTTACCGCCAGAAGCAATGTAGAACCCGCTCGGCGAATACTTTGCAACATTAACAGGACAAGAGTGCTCTGTGTAGACATCGGAAATCGCTGGATTCTAAAATAAAATCGGAGAGTGGGCGATCAAAGAAAAACTTAACGAGATAAAAATAAATGTTTAAATATGCTACGATGCGCTTACTTCAATATTTCGAATTATTACAGAATTTCCATTGGTGTACAAGAAATTTTTCCCTTTAGGGTCAGCACCCAAAACAATCGGTTGCCCTCGTTGTGTTCGTGGAAGGGTTCCATAGATGTACTCTAAAAAAAAAGTGCAGCATTAACATAAAATTTATCACGTTTAGTAATTGATAAGAAAAATGATGATAAGCGAAACCATTGAAGTTACACGTTATATCTAATTCGATCAAAAACCGGCTGCCACAGACCACTTTTAAATATGACAGCGAGTTCCATAAATAATAACTGAGCGAATGTTATCGCAGCGGAACCGCAATGATTCACTATTCACTCGTTCATGCATCAGTAACTTTTTTCACCAAATATGGGGAGAATTTAATTCTGTTCTGACTAAATGAAAAAGTATATATTTCCCATTAATGGTAACCAGCTCCGTTTTAACTTTCTGAATTTGTATACATTAGAAAAAATAAAGTGCAACAATTTTTATATTCGGCCGAGTGGAATGTCATACCGGTGTTTTATTTCTTTATTAATAAATCTACAGAAACTCACTATTTGAATAGGCCATTGTTATTTTCTTCAACTCAAAACAATAATTAATAAATGTTTAAGTTAAATGGTAGAATTTTTCACTTAAAACCAAGTAATTTTATGCAAAAGAAACCCTCCCGACTTTCCTAAACTAATCAACGGCACTAAAAAAAAAGACTAAACACTTTCCTTATTTGGCAATTGGCAACTGGAAATACAACACAACCTTCAACCTGCGGCGCGAAGCAGATGTAATTTGATTTGCAAGTTCAATGGATTATTTCGAAGAAAACATTTTGGCGCGAATAATTTAAACTAAAAATTATACTGAAAGCAATTTTGAGAAATTAAGTTGATGTTTTTTCTAAAATATATTATTTGAACAGCATAAAGGAATTAAATAAATTATACACACAGCCAAAGATTTTAGAAATAGATTTATGTTTTTTTTTAATAAACGATTTTATGAATTAAATTTTTGAATAAAAACTGAATAATGTATTATTGTAAACAATTTTGAAGAAAAGAGGACTGCGAGTGTGTTGTATCATTATCGATGGTATATTTGCAATTTCGTGCTTTTCTAATGAACATCACAAATAGATCTAAAGTGTTCCAATTGTGACTCGTGTAGTTCACGTCATTTTAAGATAATTTCCGAAGTTAATTTGTAAATTGAGCAACAATATGACGATATGAACGGGCAAGCGATGCGGTTTTAAAGGAATATGGAAAACACCATATTTATAGGATACTTAAGAGATCAGAATTATAGAAACAAATTAACTCGACAATCTGCACTGCACTGTCCGCAATTTTGCAGAAATTAATATAAAGAATTTTGATATTACCGCAGTTTTTTAAGATAGGCCGAATTGAACATCGAGCAGAAGGTAAATCAAATATGATAAGTATCAATCAACATATAACTCGTACCTTTGGACCGGCCAACAAAGGGTTTATGTGTCTCTGACGACAAAATTATCCTTGTTATTTTGGATGTCTCATTTGCACCTGCACAATATTTCTCCGTCGTATGATAAGTGTATCCGGATATATTCAGCAATACCATCTGCAATATACTTGACGTAGTCCTTACCGTGAAATTGTTAA
This sequence comes from Dioctria rufipes, assembly GCA_963924295.1. Taxonomy (NCBI): domain Eukaryota; kingdom Metazoa; phylum Arthropoda; class Insecta; order Diptera; family Asilidae; genus Dioctria; species Dioctria rufipes. The sequence continues at coordinate 51,156,732 of OZ002743.1, forward strand.
ATTAATTTAATTTGTCGTCATTCAGAAGATAGGAAATAGATTGATTAGATATAATTCCTATTGTGTCATGAAGATAATAAATTAAGCTAAGCATGACCCATGACACAAGGTCCGATGTTGAGCAACAGTTTATGCCATGCTAATACAGTAGAAGGTTTTAAGGACAAGCAATAACTCAAAATTTGTTAAACAATGTTTTTTTTCTAATTATTAGTTATTAGTTTCTGTAAACAGTAAAGCATGACTATTTTGCGTAATCCTTCAAGGACGTTCGAAGAAAATTGTTCATAACAGCAGTTACAATTTTAAAGAGCAATTCTGTGAACATGAATTATAACTGATATTACTTAAAGCAAAGCGTATCTGTTTTGCCTGCAATTAAAAAAATGCACCATACATCATATATTATAGAGCTAAGTCCGTTTCACGCCAAACAGTGATCTGAATCAAGATCTCAGAATGCAATTCACTCTTTTCTCAGTAACTAAACTCTTTGCGTGTGTAATTATCCGAAATAATATTAGTGGAGGAAGCTAGTCTAGGAAAAATGATAATTTACTGACTTTTGGTTTGGTAGTTCTAAATTCTTAGCGTCAACAGTAGGTAGGCGGAAGTCGCTACTGCCACCTACGACTTTTAGACATATCTATAGCCTCAGAATTTCCCTAATCATCTTAATGGCAACAGCAGTGAAACGGAGACTATTTCCTTTGTAATCCATTTGTCTGTTATTTGTCTCTCATGTATCCAGTCGTCGCGATTTTCCGACTTGGTTTTACACCTATATGAACCAGAGAGCTTTTAGTTATTTAAAATGCATTCACTACAAAAGTTTAAAAAAATCAATAGTAACCATAGAATTTTTTATTATTTTTTTAAACTATAAATAAGGATCGATGTCCTTTTTCATTCTTTCATTTTGACTCTCGGCACCTACAGCGCAAGCAAGTAAAGTATTTACACTTTTCTCCTCTCCAGCACCGTACACATAGCCATTGGCCTTATCGACAACATTTTTTAATCTTAACAGGCTTTCATTGCTATTGGCGTCAAGTAACTGAAATGAAACTAATCCATAGTCTTCAACAAGTGATATAATGGCTGCATTCAATCGTGTATATTTCTGCATTCCTGGAGAACTATCAATAGCCTCAAGAAGGTATTTTAAATCCAAGACTTCCGTATAGAAATCCATGCCGAATAATAATTTAGATTCGTACTGTTTAAGAAGATCTGCTTTACTTAGGACATTCACATGAGGTAGTCCCATCTGAAGCATTGTATTTAATGACAAAAGCAAGGTAGAAATAAATTTTGATGGCTCTGAACAGTAGTGTGAATCGACTAGATGAACAGCACATAAATGATAACCCAGCAACTCTAATTTGGAAAATATCCTAGACATTGATTTATGGTGTGTATAAAGTTCAACTTGTCCTGGACAATCAAATATAAAATAATTTTTTGATGATGCTTTCAGTTGGCTAAGTAACCAATCGAAGTTTTCTTCTAAGTATTCCATACAATACATAAGCGCTCCATTTGGTCCAAGATTAAGATGCTCCATAGCATCGGAGACTTTTATCAACTTCATTATATCAATTTCTGCTTCATAAGACATGTTTTCGTTTGCCGGATCTAAATTTATTACAGAAACCTTCCGTTCCAATTGTTGCAGGAAATTACAAACATTGTGGCAATATGTGGTTTTTCCAGATCCCGGGGGTCCAATTATTAGTTGACCGTATAAAGGTGTTGAGAATTTTGGTATTAACGTAGTTGTCATCATTTTATTTCAAAGCATTTTTGAAAAAAAAGCACAAAACTCCTAAATTCGCGTACAGAATAAGCTTGAACTGTCAAATTAAAACTTAACTTCAGCATCTTCTTCTTGTTGTCTACGGGAACTGCCGTGGCATATTTGAAGCTAAATATAGAAATTCGAAAATCGAGAATTCGTTTTCTTAATTCATTCAACTATAATAAAGCAAAAAGAATCTGATTATTAAAAAATTTGATATGTTAGCGGAATTCGCCTCTTATACATACCTTAGGAACACAGCGCACCTAAAATTAGACGCTAAAGCGCACACATAGCCATTTCTTTATTTTTTTTTAATTCTAGTTTATGCTTTACATTTTTTCTTAATATTTTTTGAAATGGGCAGATGCACTGCGGCACGTTATACAATATATGTATAGTCTGTATACCGTGCACATTTATTATTACAAAATTACAGTTTTAGTACATTTTCCTTACTTCCCTCTTACTGAATTCTAAACGATTCAAATGTAGCTTTGTAAGATTTACGATTAAACATTAATTATATCTCAATCAGTAATATGATCTCTGTATTCCTAATTCCGTTGTTCTGTAAGAAGTGCTTTACTTTTAAAGTTCATCATGAATGCTTTGCCTTAAAGTTGTTTTCAAAAGCTAATAGTTTTTCTCGTTACAACGATACTTTTCTCCAATCCTAATCACCCAGCAATCACATATCCTGAACAATATTTATTAATTGCATTTGATACACAAAATACACAATGTAGAGCAGTATCCCATTTCGTGATCAACACAAGTATAAGTTCTAAGAAAAATGACAATAAAAGTAAGCGACCCGCCGATGTCCAAGGCGCCATTGTAAAATCTCCTAAAATACCAGCAATAATTTCAACCGATTCTAGGATGTAAAGAAATTGCAACCCTGCAAAAACCACTGCCGCTTCATAAGACGCTATGTAAGAGTTCACCAGCCGAAAGCCACTAAAGCCGCCCCGGCAGAGCTAGTTATATGGTCCGAGAGCATTTAATTGCGCATTTTAGATATATTATATACACACCAGTCTTCCATTAATATTATCCTGAAAGACAGTTTAGTCAAAGTCGAGTAATACATGATTTGAAGTATGCCCAAAGATAAGCACCTGTACTCTATATACTTGTCTATCCATAAATTGCCTAATCTGTATTAATGCAAGAATGACCGCACCTGGAGCTGTAGTATGCACCTTTATCGCTATGCCGATGACTATCCATTATTTTGAGGGACACGGACTAATTTACTGAAATGACTTTGCTCGGGCATATTCATAACGCCCGTAATTTTTTAGTGCTACCTTCAAGTATACATAGGTGGATGAGAGAAATTGTCTCGTTTTGTTCTGTAATCTGGGCTGGATGATATTACTTCAATCTTCGTTAATAAAGGGCTATCGCGTTTAGTTTACTTTAGGTAAATCAGCCTAAAGTAAACTGAACGCGACAAATTTCTTATACGAGTTGAAGGTTTAATTGTAAAGTAGAAGATGAAAAAACGATGCGCGATATCCGGGATAAATTTCAATCCGGCTATTATAAGCAACTTGTTGGATTAGATTCTGGTTGTCGGCTGATCGCTGGCGGTGTACGAGCACCGAATGAATTCGAACCAGCAAGTCCAATAAAAATCAAGAGTTCGACTTTCCACTACAAGACGTCTATGTATGCACGCAAAGTTTCGTTGGCGAAGTACACGAAATCGCTTCCTACAAGTGCAGTAATGTGCACGCAATCCCCCATGCAACAGGAATATTTGGCGTACACCGAAGAACGCCTGCAATGGTTTTCGAGACGTCAAGAGGTGTATGGGCAGCGCAAAGTTGCGCACGTTTGCGCTTCAAGAAATATATTTGCACAGAACGAGAAGTGCATCGCTTGGCGAAAGAAATCACGAACAATACTCGTGAAACTCTAGTGTGCATTGGTTCGACCAAAATTGCCGCAAACTCGCCAATACGGGGCTACGTTCGGACGCCACACACGTTATTGTTGTGGGCACTTAAAGTACATTGCTCTGTCCTCGAAGTGGATGAGTTTCGCACAACGAAGCTGTGCAGCATTTGCTTTGAGCCGGCGAAGCCGTCTCGGTCTCCACACAGGTACCAGTTCTGTAAAAACTGTCGTATCACGTGGAACCGGGACGTGAACGCCGGCAAAAATATTTTGCAAATTGGCCTGGCCCAACTGCAGGGCAGGCCATTGCACGTCAACTTCAATCGAAGTACCCCCCCCCTTCCCTGACCAAGGGAATAGCACGGCTACAACAAGCCCAAGCCTACTGCCTTGCCATGACTCGCTCTGAGGAGTTTACTGGGAGGACTGTGTGGACGGGCGTGATTGTTTGGGCACATATACTAGTCTATATGTCCACCCAGCTTGGCCGCCGCAGTTATGCAGTTCATCTCTGTAGCCCTCCTAAACGAAGATTGAGTAATATCATCCAGCCCAGGTTACAGATCAAGACGAGACGACAGAACCTCTGATCCACATATACTTGAAGATAGCACTGATAAATTACAGTTAGGAGTTCTAGATTACTATTAGTATGTACAGGCTTTATCCCCTACTGTGTTCTGAATAGGGAATTCTAAGAATTTCTTTTTTGTTTTCATATATTTAAATAAGTATTTAATTTACCGAACTTATTTACATAGTCCTCAAATGTTAAAGGTACACAACATTCATTTTTATATTTAACTAAATATTAAATTTTGTAGGATCTCTCACTTGTCCACAAAATAGTAAAGAACCTGTGGTCTTTTCGACTATAATATATGCAAAAGGTCTGTTAATGTAGAATCGTGGTGGTGTAGCCTTATTTGCAAATGTTCCTCCAGTAACGGCTGATGCAACAGTACCCTCTTCGTTGACTTCTATTCGTGTCTTATGAAAAACTCGTGATAAGAATAATGCATTACTAGACATTTTTGATAAATCAGCCTTGTTTACATCGAATAAATCCAAAATCCCCATCTGAAATTTTGAAATCATTACTAAGAGTTGAAACATTTTTAATTATTTCGAATGTATATACTTGTTCCAAAACAATGTTTAAGACAAAATCTGAAGTAGAAGTAAATCGTGGAAGGTATACTTCCACTTCATCGTCATCGTTATCTAGTGCGGATTTACGAAGTTCAGCGAAAATATTTGCAATTCCATAACTGGCCAATTTCTCAATAACAGCAGTCAACATTGCACCTAAAATTGAAGAAATAAAATCAATATGAATTAAATCTCATAATAATGTAAAAAAAAAAACAACACAAAACAGCAGAAGTATCAAAATAAAAACGTTGTTAATCCTCTAATGGATACCAATGGATTTCTATATAGAATATGCTCATTTCACTTCCTCACCTTCAAAAATTGTACCAATTTGGATCGAAGAATAAAGCCATATGACTACCATTGGAAGTAAATGTAGTTTGATCGAAATTTACATTTCGGCTCAGATACTACAATAATTTTCATCTTTTTGTTTAAAATACCACCAAATATTTTGGATCGATGGCATCATAAGTAAAAAAAAGTTGAGACCTGATTGACCGTAGCCACTGGAGAGGTATGTATCTGCATATTATCAAATACAGAGAAAGTCTTTCCACAAGTAATTCTGAAAAAATTAAAGGTTCATTTGCTCGCATGAGAAGAGAGCAACCTGGGTTTAAAAACGCTAGTCCTGTATGAATCAAAATAATATCTTGAGAATTATCATGGCGCAACCTACAGAGTATCAGCCCTCCTACATCTAGCTTTCGTGGATTACAAAATGGTTTTCCACTCAATTGACAGAGTTTATATTTGGAAGGTATTCCCCAGAAGATAATTGAGCTGATAAAGGGTCTTCATAGGAACTCTAGAAGAATTTTAATTAACATTAGATTGCCCGACAGCTTCAATATGAATATTGCAGTTAGATAAGGATGTTTACTTTTATGACTTCTTTTTCTTATCGTAATAAATGAAGCCCTTGTCAGTGCACCAGTAAAAAGTAGTCCTGCTGACTTAATTCGAAAAATAAAAAAATGGAATAACAGGAGAATTACACCTCCCGAACCGTTATCGGCAGGAATAACGTGGAGGATGCCAGCTAGATATTTTTGTTACTGCGGTAGTATTCTCGGTCAGATGTCAATCAAGACAAAACTAACGGTTCTTTAACTGCAATGTAAACGCAGTCTTGTGACATATATGTACATATGCTGGTGAAACGTGGAAAGGCCATCCAATTCATAATCCGTCGTTTTTGTAAGTAATTATTCAAGTCACATTCTAAAAATTCGCTGGAAAAAACAATGTTAAACGAAAGCTGTTAAGACACTCGGACTAGGACACGATCGACGAGTAAATCCAAAAAATTAAATTAAATTGGATTGAACAGCTATAAAACAAATAACATTGCAAAGTAATTCCTAGAATGGGAGCAAGGAAGCTGACGTATTGAAAGACCATGAGCAGTAAAACCTGGAAGGCTATAAAAATAACTTAAAGCTGTCGTGTTGTGAATGTTCTTCGACTAAGATTGGGACATTATATAATATAGGGTTAGACACCATTAGTCACAAAAAAGGACAAATATGTGTTTCCTTGGTCACGCAAGTTAAAATAAAACTAAAATCAATAAGTAAATATTTTCCTACCTTTTCTAGGGAGTAAAATTATCATTGCAAGACGATCTTCCTTTCCATAAGGTAATTCTAACACATGAGAATCTAAGGCAGCTATTGCAGTATATGAAAATATTCCTCTTTGGAACATCATGTTAACGTTTCCGATTGGCTTTCCATCCTCGTCATAGAATTGTTCCTCAGTTGTTAATGTACGATTGAATGGTTTCTATAAAATTGTATTAAAAAGAAGCATACGTATATATGAGTTTTTTAATTAACATTATATTTATTTTAAAGACTTACCTTCCATTGCCCTTTGAAGAAAATAGCTGAGACTAATACCATTTGAGTACCAATTAAATCATCTTGGTTTACAACATAATCAATAAGTCCATGTGTCGCCTTGTCTATGTAATTATTGATACCGGTTTGAGCCTTTAGAGAATCTTGGAAATTAACAGGGAATAAGTCAGCGTTATATGAATTTCTAATCACTGCTTCATATCCTGCATCAAGTGGTCGATTTATATCGGCAAATACAGCTTGAATTGCAGACACTTGAACTGTTGTTGTGTTCACGCTGTAAATTTGATTGAATTTTAATTAAAAACATTATACCAAATCGACTGTATACATACTTAAGAGCCTTTTGAATTTGTTTGTAACCTTCTCGAACATATGCTACATCCTGATTAAGACGTAAGGCTCTTCGAAGTTCTTCAAGTGTATTTCCTCTGGAACCTTCTGCCACTAGTACTAGTAGAGACCAGATTGAGAATGGCGATATCATGAAATCATACGATAAAGGAGCTACGGCTACAGATATTCTCTGTGAAATAGAATTTAGTATTGAAAGCAACATTAGGAATAGTTTTTTCCGAGAGGTACCAGTATTGTACTTACTTTGAATAGATCCAAGGCGAATTCTTCAGATCCTGTGGCAATCTTATGCATAATATCTTGCATATTGACTAGATTATTATTGTTGTTGTTATCATTATTACTATTAATATTTGGAGCGAATTGTGATCCAATTAATGTGAAACAAATGCACAGAAAAATTGTGGAAAATATAACTGGAAATTAGAGAATAAGTAAGGTTATGAATAAATTAATTCATGAAAACAAATATAATATATGAAATTGTAATTTATAATAAAACTATGAACTAAAAATATATTTTAATTATAATCGGAAGTACTTGGACATGCTATGAACTGAATAATTATGGACACAAATACTGTTCCGGTCTCTTGCCGAAGCATTTTTAGAAAATGTTGTCTGCTCTCTGAACCTGAGCACATTCATAGAGAAATACAAAAGCATTGTGGAATTTTGTGGTTCGGCTTGCACTATTGAGATTTGATAAAGACCTTGAAGTGATAAAATCTTACTCATCGCTCTGAGAAGAAAACATCCTTAGTTATTATTAATATTTCTGAGGCAGAATTTAAGCGTAGTGTAGACGATATTTTCTCTACACTTGTTCTAATGTTGGGCAAAAACCAAATCGGAACAGAAGCTGGAATCTATCATTGCTTTAAGAAAAAAACTATGTAGCACTAGTGTAGAGAATTCTTTAATTTGATTTAAATTGAATTGATATATCAAGATCTCAGTAAGACACCGTTATTTTTAAACTCCATAATCTCTAGTATGATGTGACCGTATATAATATTAATGCAGAAATTAAACTTAAGGGGTCAGGCTTTTTGGCTAAAACTCAACAAAGCCATAATGTGATTGGTGTGACTTGGAACCGAAACATATTTATTACACGCAGATCTTCTAACTGTGTTACCAACTTACTCCTTGGCAGGGCATCTTACAAAAACTACATGTTCCAAGTTGAAAAATGCTTTCCTGCATCCTGTCGCTTAATAAGTTCAATCTTTAATGCTAATTTTACTATTAAAAACTTTGTCAGAGTATTTGTGGTCTGTGAGACTTGGCCAAAACCTTTTTATAATACAAAAATTTTGGAAATACCAGGATATCTGCTTATGGCTTTACGGACTGGATTGGACGGTTGATAGAATCTTGCAAGTTCTTACAGTCAAGACGGAATGACAACATTAGTCGATAGATTATTATCTTGATGGTAGTATATGGATGCCTCTTTTTTAGACAACACTCTTAAAGCATTTATTTTATTAGTTATATTACCAGAAACTGAAAATTACAATTATTTTCATTTTTTCTAACCAAGAAATCATTTAGAATAAATTGTGAATAAAAATCATAAAATGATTTCCATTTCACAAAATTGTTTTTCGGGTGGAAAATACTTTGGCGGTTGGTATTAAATATCGGTCGAAATAATAACTAAAAGTCAGGTTTTGATTTATATTTTTTGTTTTTAAAATAAAAATCATTTTTTAATTATGATTCTTATTACCAAATCTTCACGAATTTTCTACACTTTTTAAATTTATGATTTTTATTCGAAAGTATAAAAAAGACTTTTATTTTTGAACTTATATTTTAAAAATTAGAAATAATAATTAAAAATTGACTTTTATATTAAAAATAAAAAACAAAACCTGACTTTTATTTATTATTTCGACCCATATTTAATACCAACCGCCAAAGTATTTGGACATGATTTATTCACGCAGCACTTCACTGAAATTATTCAGGCCCTCTATCTCATGCATGTTCTACTTAAGTCAATTTGTTAGTGCAAGGAATCTTAAGTTTCCGGAAGTAGCCCTTTGTTGTTGCTTATAGACAATGGAAGAGTATCAAAATACCGGATCGTTTTCTCAGTATACGTAACCAACCTCAATTTTTGTAAGGCAACACCAAGAAAGGGGTTCCCGATTTAGTCCATATTGGAAATTGTATTTAATATTTTTATGAAAATGTCATGTAAAAAATTTCAGCTCCCTACACCTTCTCAGGCAGTGTCCAAATATATATAAACGAAATTTTTGTAAGGTGACCCTACGAAGGAGTTACCTGATTTGTCCCATTTTCGAACTTAAACCTAAAATTTTTTTTTAAAAGGTCGTGTGCAAATTTCAACTCTCTCACAAGGGGAGGGCGTCTACTCGTCAAGACTGCGATTACGTCCGGATTCCCATAGTATATGCAGGGCTTGACTAGAAATGAAGTGACGCAAGTGGGAGCTCTAGAAGCGAAACCGAAATAATGTAGGGGAGCTCGGGGTTGAAATTAACACTTTTCGGAAAAATTTTGATAATTTTTTATCCTCTAAAATGCTCTATATTGATTTATGAAAAAGTAACTAAGCATTGATTTTTATATACAGGAAAATAGTCTTCCAGTAATTTGAAGCTTGGCTCCTTACCTTCCCAAAGGCGACACATACTATACAGGGTGTTTCCGCAATGGTTGTCCATAGGGCAGGAGGTGATAGTACTCACTTAGGCAAAAAAACAATTGCTTGTAAGGAGTGGGGGGGGGGGGGGGGATTCTCAACGTGATTAAGAAAATATGCAAGTTTTTCACAAAACGCCCTGTATCTTAAAAATTACAGCGTGTACGGTCACCGTCAAGAGCCAGTTCCTTTCAGGAGTTATGGGGCTCTAAAATAAAAATTTTGGATTTTCTTAAATTTTTTTTTACTTTGACCTCGTTTTTTTTTACAGAAAAAACTAGGTAACACTAGTGTAGAAAATTCTTTAATTTGATTTAAATTGAATGGATATATCAAGATCTAAGTAAGACACCGTTATTTTTAAACTCCATAATCTCTAGTATGATGTGACCGTGTATAATAGCAGAAATTAAACTTAAGGGGCCAGGCTCTTTGGCTAAAATGCAACAAAGCCATTTTTTATAAAAACTGTAAACTGTGGACTCTCCTCTTTAATTTGATCTATTACACCTATGTCCTAACCCGTGTAACAGATCTGAATTCCAGCGGGAGTCTATCGGAACTCATTTCCCCTCCTAATACTGAAACATGCAGAATTCAAGCGGAACAATTACGGAATTCCGGATTCCGAAACTTCAAATTGCAGAGGCACTGCTGGAGTACTGAATTAAAATCTATTCAATACTAAACTTAAAACCCATTCAGTACTGAATTTAAAAACTATTCTGTACTGATTTTCAAAACTCTATTCTGCTCGAATTTAAATAAATATTCAGTACTTAAATGTTACTGAAAGTTAATATCGGTATAGTACTGAAAATCATAATTGAATTAAAAAAATCCTTTTTTTTTAATTTATTCAACTATCACAACGTTTTTTTTTCCCCCATTTACGGTTCTCTTATGCAACCTGGCAAACACGCAACTGCAGGGAAGAATTTTTTTGTTCACACTATTTTTAAATTACATATCTGCTTGCAGGATTGAACCCAGAACCGTGAGCGCGGAAGTCCATTGTACTCTAAGCCATTGTGCTATTTCCCACATTAGAACAGATACCGAAAAAAATCTATATGTCTACATAAACAAATTCATATTGCGGTGAAAAATCAAATACTGAAGTAGTACTAATAAATATTATATTACCAGGGCGGCGGTAACATAATGTCAAATGTCATTGTTAAGGGAAATGACATGTCTCAGAATAGCATAGTAATATAGTATTTTATTGTCTAATATTGGGAAAAAATAAATTGCTTAATAACAGACGTTTAATAAAACATTAAGATCATACTTATTACTCTACAAAGGCACATAAAATTGCTCCCCGTAAAATAAAGTTGTATGCAGATTGTAAAAATAAGTATACAGTCACAAATTTAACTTTAATTATTCAAAACTGATATGTAAATTTAAATATAGTTCCATCTAATGAAGGTGACAACAGTAACAATGAAGTATTTGAAGAAAGAATAACATTCGGTAAAGATGCAACAATTATGCTGCCGGATCAAGAATATATACAAAATCATTCAATATCGCATGATAATTCATTTTTATTGAAATTGAGAACTTGGGCTACTTCTTTTAATGTAAAATTATTAATTATTAGAAATATTGGCGAAAGATGCTCATCTTAGCGTACCAATGGATGTTAGGACGTTGCTATCCACAACATTATCGACCGAATTGCGACATATAAAAACAATTGATAATGGAAAATATATTCACTTTGGCATAAGAAATTGTTTAGAATGTCTTTTAGATTCTTTATAAAAAAAAAATATGTTTACACACGGATGTTTCTATACTACGAATGTCGTTCAATATAGATGGAGCCTCTATATCAGCAAGTGGGGGTTCTAGTTTTTGGTTGATTCTAGGATGCGTTCAAAATTTGCTCCATATCATAAAGCCTGTGCCAGTATTTACTGTTGGGATGGCATTCGGAAAAACGGATAATCTTAACAATTTTCTTGAGGATTTCGTGACCGAGATGGAAAGTCTTTTGAAGAGTGGATTAACACACAATTCTAGAAGTTATGAAATTAAGTTCCATGACTGCGTATGTGACGCACCTGCAATGGCATCAGTAAAATAGATCAAGGGTCACGGGAGATATTATTTCTGTCCAAAATATTTTACTAAAGGTGTTAGTACGACTTCAAGGAATGGTAGAAAAGTAGTCGTTTATCCTGATATTAATACACAATTAAGAAGTGACAAAGACTTTAGAAGTACAAAGACTCCTTCTGGAAGTGATGATAATGATCATCACAAAAGTAGCCGTTCGATTTTTGAGCGTCTTCCTATTGATATGATAGCAAACTTTCCTTTAGATAAAATGCATTTGTTTGATGAAGGAGTTTGTAAAAAGCTAATTTCCGTTTGGCTTGGAAAACCAAGCGCACAAAAATTGAAAGCAGAGCAGTTGTCTAAACTTAATAAAAGACTTGAGCAGTGTTACTCTGTGCATGTTCAGAGCTCCAACGAAAAACAAGAACTCTACATTTTGTCAATTATATGAAAGCGTCGGAGCTAAGAGTTTTTCTTTTGTACACCGGTCCAGTTACCTTAAAAACAATTATAAACAGCTCAGCTTATAAACATTTTTTATGCTTCAGTCTAGCTATTAGAATTCTGACTTCCTCATCTTACTATTATACTTATAACGACTATGCACAAGAGTTACTTACATACTTCGTAAGACATTTTCAAAAGTTATATGGATTAAATAATGTCAATTTTAATGTACATGGTCTTGTTCACCTAGCAAACGATGCGAAAATTCTCGGTCCTCTTGACGAGAATAGCTGCTATAAATTTGAGGCTTATATAAAACATATCAAAAGTATGTTACACTCTGGCTTTCGCCCACTAGAACAATGTTATAATAGAATTCATGAATTAAATCAAACAAATAACCTGGATATTACTGATACTAACAAAGAAAAACCAGTATTTGGTAAATTTGTTTTAGGCTTGAATAAATTAAGACTGTGTAATTTTTGCAACTTTAAGATAAATGCAATGATAATTGCTTAATGTTACGAGATGGACATATTATTGTTGGTGTAAAATATTTTGAAAAAACTAGAAGTGATGTCTATTCGGTCAACAATTTAATCATATTAACACTTTAAATGAAGAACCAGGCGGTTTAGAGGAATTTTTTATGTTTTTGGGGACATTTCCAGAAAATATATTGAAGTATGACATCTCTGATCTTAAGAATGACGTACTATGTAAAATTTGTTGTCTTCCTACGGCATATTCTTTGTTTCTCCATTAAATCACACATTGATAAATTTATAAAAAAAAGGAATTTATAAGGGAAAGAAATAAAAATTTGTGCAAAATATAACTTTTAATATAATATAATAATGTAAACATAAAACATAATTCAGCGTTTCTATAAAAAATTATAAAAAAAAAAAAATAACAATAACAGTCAACACGAATATTCATGACACGAATATTCATGAATAACTCACTTACAATATTCAGTAGTACTGCCAAGGTACTGCATAGATACTTATAGAAATAATAAGAAAAAATTTCTGTACAAAAGTTTCCGAATACTTGTACAGAACTTAATAGGTACTGATTAAGTATTTTAGACTTTGTAAAATTTTATTTTTTTAATTCATAATTTCAGTAAATTTACAGTAATACTTCAGTACTGTAAAACTTAATTGTTTTACCCATCAAAAAGGAGATGTGAATTTCGAAAAATCGGAATTCTTATGATACTTACGATGAACTGAACTTCTGAACTCCTTTTTTATGCTTAATTCAAACAATCGGTATTCGTTTAGTACTTATCCAGTACTTAAATGAGAAAAAATAATTTTAATTCCGGATGAATTCATAAAAATCAGTACTGGACTTTCAGTACAATAAATTGTTACTGTAGTCGTTAAAGAATTATTAACTCTTAACATTTAATATTGAGCTCAAAGATAATTTTTTCTCTTTGAAAATACTTACGTCATTTTAAAAAAATATTGTCTTAATTCGATATGACCTGAATAGCTTTTAAAGGCTGCAACAGTGCTAGGAGATCGTGGGAATTTCTGGCCTGATAAAATACAAAAAGGGAGAAGGAAATAATTTCGTCTACTCGTAAAAAGCTTTGGGAAAATCAAACACTTAAAGTTCAGAAAATATTTCCTTAAAATTGACACACAAAATTGAATTTTCCCAAGTACCTACCTATCTTAAATTAATTGCGCATGACACTGAATATTGAGCACTTTTCAAATAGAAAAACTTTGAGAAGTCTGATGACAATAAGAATTTTTTCCTACAAATTTACTGGAAATTTGTTTCTTAGAATTTTTATTCATTATTGGAGGTATTGTATCTGAAAACAACTCCAGTCGGCCACTAGATTCAATAAAAATTCTTCCGAATTCTGCAAATTTTAAGAAGAAATGAATGCTTATTGTTCATCTAGGCGTCTACGTCTGCGCTCATAAATATTGTTAGTGCCCAAGCAAGCACCCATTGTCGGCCTCCAATAATGCATAAAAATATCCAGTAAATTTCTAAGAAAAATTTCCAGTAAATGTCCAAGAAAAAATCGGGGGCTTCTCTACACTGTAAAAAATGTCGACATTACACAATTCTTCCGGCCTTGTCTTACTGCAGTGCAGAGGTTTTTCATGTAAATGTAGCTTGGATTTCGTTTAAACACCATAATTTCTAGAAATTTGTTCTACATGAAATGTTTTTTTTACACCATTCGAATGAAAAATATTCGGCTGCAATTTATTTCAACTTCGTGAAGTCGGCGATGACACTGACACATTAAAAGACCTTAACAGGCCGGCTTCAGCTCAGCCATGCAGTAAGAGCTCACTCTTGTTTTGTACACTCATCATGGAGGAAGAACTTATGTCGAATTCTTTTCAAAGAGTTCTACACGGTGCTGTGCATCTTTACGTCTTTTTGTTTTTGTAATGCAACAACAAAAACACGTAAAGCTGCACTGCACCGGTGTAGAACTCGTCGAAAAGAATTCAACATAAGATTTCATCTTAAATAGGTCCAATAGCCTAAACTATCGCTTCCACAGAAAAATGAAGTTAAAGCAAATTGCAGCCAAATATTTTTTTGTTTCTCATGGTTGTAAAAAAAATACTATCTACAACAAATTTATGGAAATTATAGTGTTTAAACAAAATACAAACAACTTTTATATGTAAAACTCCTGCAGTAAGACAAGACATCTTCCGGGGGTTACGGTTACGCTCTAGGACCTGTTTAAGATGAAATCGTATTAAATCGTATGAAAGTAAAGTGTGAACTCTTTTACCATGCCTTGTAGTAGCCGGTCCACTAATGACTTTTAATGTGTTGGTGTCATCGCCGACTTTATGGCTTGTATATTGTGGTGGTTAAGATAAGATAAGAGTTCCTTTGTTTTTTGACTATTTACTCGAATATTTTCTTCAGAATCTATTTGCATGGTTAACAACAACAAACTCACCGGCAATTATTCTTTTTGTATATTAGTAGTCATTCTTCTGAGGGCGTTTTCTCAGAATTCACAAACGAGTTCCACTTCCAAATTTCCCTACCAATGATTCATATAACAATACGATTTCTCATGCGCAGCTCAGTAGTTTATTCGTCATAAACATCAAATCGGAAAACGTCAATTTTGTTTAATTTTTGATTATGTCGGGTCGTGTTGAAAAAGGTAATAAAATAAATAACAAAATGAAAATAACGGTGACTGTTTGCGTATTAGATTACGTTTTGTTTTTAAAGAAAATTGTGTTAATGGGCAGAAGAGAGTTCACAGAAGACTATCAAAAAGACAATCAAATTTTTAACCTCTGTTAACGCTTCCAGAAAAAAAAACGAGCTAAAGATTTTTGTTATTGGTAGGTAAGGCTAAAAAGCCTTCAGAAACCATATTTTACTAATAGAATATTGCCCGTCTAAAAACGTGTAGATGACAACGGTTTCAATTAAATAACGGTTCTACATGCTCTTCCATGCTTTCCACCAAACACTCCCGCACCTTAAACGTAATTAAAGTTGAACTGATAAGCAGTAATACTAGTCGAACTTGCACAATGGTCTCTCCTTCGAGCACGGCCGTGATCCAGCCAATGGATCAGAATATTTTGCATATTATTAAGGCGATGACACAATGATTGCTTTGGCTCCAATTCCTGATCAGATGCTTGCAAAAATCAATTCTGAGTACGGCAGCGCAACTTAATTAAAAGAATGGCGGATTCGGTTTCAAATTCGATGCTGAAGGCGATATCAATTGATATTTGATATTGCAAGCGCCATCTTTAAAACGCAAAATTGTATTTAAAGATTAATTAATTTATTTATTAAGCCCATGCTGTCTTCTTTGTATGTATGGGGTCGGCTAAGCGGAGTAAAAATGAAATTCTTGGGGTATAAATAAAATTATGTTGTATATAAAAAGCGTGTTCCTTGTTTAGACTGAATTTATTTTTCTAGAAACACTGCGTCTGGAAGTTACGTCATCATTAATCACGTCTGTAGAGAAATCACCCAACATTATCAAAAACTTCGATGGTGTTTTTTTTATAAGACTTTGTTAGATATTAATAAATTCAGAAGCCGTAATTTAAAAATAATTGTATGAGGGGCCACTAAATCTTCAAAAACACGTATGCGCGAGGAATCCTCCACACTAGGTGTTCCTACTTTACATATCTACGGAAAATAAACAGAAGAAATATCTCGTCCTCTCTACATTTTCGAGAGATATTTCTTTGCTTCTTTTATCTCTTCCCTAGAAAACCAGCTTGCATACTGCATCAAGAATACTCGTGTGGGATGGTCCAATGACTGTCTCCATCAGTACTGAACTTTCTGATCGCTTTTTCTACATCAATTTAAGCTTTAAGACATAACACTGGCAAATTTTGAGATGTGTCACTATTGTTTCGAACGAGCGGTATATACTATATGCAAAAAAAAGTAGTGGAAAATTCAATTGAGTTTAAAACAATTTTACATAGTTTTTTTATTAACTGCCTTAAGAGGTTCAGAAGAAAGAAGTTATTATAACTTTTATTAAAAAAAACTTCAAAACTCCTGTAAACTTAAAGCAATGAATACCAATACTATAATAAATTTGTACAGCCCCGGAGCCTGAATTTGTTTTGGCCCCTAGTGCATAAGAAGCTGATGAAAAAATTTCCAGTACAAAAACCATTAATACTTTCTCCACTGTAAAATTTGCAGCAGCCCAGGCAGTAGGCAGATAGCACTTTTGCATTAATTTTATAAAACGAAATTCCTTATTTTCAAATTGCAAAAAATTTGGTAACTAAAAAGGGTTGCAAATTTATATTCTGGTGGTATAGGACCTTCGAAGGACTATGTAAAATTTGCAAAACTTTTACAATATTTCACGAGTATAAAAAGTGAAAAATATAATTGTTGTTAATTTTTGGACAGTTATTCCGATTTTCGCTACTCTAAAACTCTTGAATTTAATACTGAAGCCAAATACCTAGGAGTGATACTAAGACTCCAGATTAAATAAATGTGAATGATCGCGTCAAAAAGGCGGTCATTGCACTTAATGCCTATTGTAAGACCTCCTCACCTACGGTATCTTGGTGTGGTGAAGTATTCAAGAGAAAGCGACGATCCTGAAAAGTCTTATTAAAATACAGAGGGCTTCCTGTCTATGCTTTACAGGAGCTCTTCGAACAACACTAACGGCAGCAATGGAGATTATACTCTGGCTCCGGCACCTTGACATCCATGGGAAATGCATAGCTGCAAAATGTGCACATGACTTAGAGAGTCAAGCTGTAGATAACCGCAAACCTTGACCACAGCAGAAATGACTGATATATGTCTTTACAGATGGTTTGAGAATGGTTGTGGGAGTGGGAACCGGTGTATACTCAGCAATCAGCATTCCAAGAATCGTACGTCCTACCAGACTGCTGTAGTGTCTTCCATGCGGACGTTCTGGCTATCAATTAAGCAGCAAAGCTGCTGGAAACAACTTATGATGTACCTAGCCTTCGAGTTATCAGAATTTGTATTGACAGTCAAACTGAAATCTGTACCTGCTGTGTGAATACTCTAGCCTTGCTAAGCCTAGGAGGAATATGTAGGCTTGGTGGCTACTTTTCCTGCGAATTGGGTGGAGTTAGCAGACAATGAGTTGGAGGACCAGGTAAGGTTTATTAACTCTTGTGGCTGGTTTCAATGCACCCCATAAATTTGAGTAATATACTTCAGGCTGCGTCCCACCCAATAAGGTGGCATCTCAATGGACCATAGATGGTCTAAGTGAGGTTGATTTCATATTTGTTCCGATGGTCGCCACTCTAACCTAATTTTCCCCCATTTTTTAAGTGCAGACTTTTATCTAAGGTTGCAAGCTTACTAAATTGTGAGGAACAACAAACTGAACGTTTGCAACCAAATTTCATAACTTTTGCATTTTTTTTTTTGCAAGTAAAAAATTGTTCTACCGTTTTACAGTACTTTCGGAATTTTGGTTCATTTATAACTAAGAGAAACGTTGTTTTACAATACGTAATTATGTATTTTGCGTAGTTTGTAGCAAGTCTGCTTCCACCTGTTTAAATGGGGAAACAAATTTGTCCGCAATTAATACATATAATTCTTTGGAAGAGAGCATAGGTACCGAATGCATGCTTGCTATAAACATAATTTTGGTTAAAAAAAAAATAGTAGATAACATTTCACTAATATTTTTTTCCTAAACCGTTATGTGTAGTTATCTTGTTTTTTACTCTCATAATCCGGGAACTTTCCTAAAAGTTGCTAATTGATGTTTTCAGTATAATTCAATTGTTTACAAAAAACTAGTTTTTGAATCTAATTCTGCCGTGCATAATTAAATTTGCTAGTGATAATCTTGATTAATATGTGCATGGTCAATGACTTTTTATTCACTAAAGAGTTATGTATGTATGTAAGTAGAACTAAAAGTTAAAATATGTGAAATGAATGATAAACACAAACAAAACATAACACCCGAATCATATATGCTTAAATTTAGTATTCTCTAAAGTTCTATTTGAATTGGAACTAATACTGCAAAACATGCTTATAGATACAGTGGACCTGTTTATACGAAAACTAAACCAGTTTGGAACACATTGCTTTATGTAGTCGAATTGTATAACCTCAAGTTAAAAATTTAACATTTGCTAAAAGTATTTTAATAGATCTTACAACTTTCTGTCTACATTGTCAAGTAAAGTAGTATACCGGGTATAATGTGTATTGAGTTTAATTTTGGAAATTATATTTGCAAGAAGTTTATGCTCGTCAACTCCAAACAGGTTTCGAAGCTAATTCAATCATTATTTTGCCTCTTATTTTTTATATCAATGAAACTATTATAAAATGAAAACGGTCTGCTTAGTGCTTCAAAGTCAAATTGAAAACGACATAAGTACATAGTGTATTGGAATTAATTGTGGTTCATATACTCGAGGGTCTTTCTTTGAGAAGTTGATGATACAATTGTGCGGTCGATTGACCAAATGCTAAAACGAAGAATTCTAATCATATTGGGCTAGTCACCATTCAAGAAAAATGATGGTGTACTAATTCTAAAATTGTTGAGGACTACTGTACCCAACATGGAATGATTTAGTGAATCGCGACAAATATAATTTTATTTTTCCTCATCAAGAGATAAAAGATTGCATATTTAGTCGTTTCAAGTCGTTTTGGATATGTGTGTACCTACTGTACAGCTATTTTCAAAATTAAACACCTTTTAGTGCCTATAAGATCGAATCTAACGTAAAATATAAGATTTGCATAATGTGAACGATTACTAAGGTCTATGTAGAAGAACATGTGAATAAAATTGGCTACGTGAGGTATCAATGGTGGTGTACTGCATGTACAAATCAATAATAAAATCCATTATTACCTAGGTCTCTTGAGTGCGGAAGCCAAGAATTCAAATTAGCGTTTCGAATCAAATGATAGTGAGCCTACAATTGATATTAACAGCCGCTCTTGAGGCTTAACTTAACCTGCTATCACAGGATTTGGTCGTTCAGATGAAGGACAAACATGCTATTTGTGAGATGCATTCATCGGGTTGTTGAATTGAAGTGAATCTGGCCTTGGACGTTACATTTAGGCTAAGTAGAGATAATCTTTTGGTCGCCACAGTTATACTAGAAATGTGTTTCAAGGTTCAATTCTTGGTGAGTTTTCTTACATATTTTATCTATAAAGAATAGAAACCGTTCGGAAAATCTTCGTTCAATTCAAAGAACTTTTACGGATGGCTGTATCTTTTAGAAAACGAGTGACAATATTCAGTGGTGTAGTTTTCACTATTATGATGGTAGTGAAGCTAGCTAATGTTGGTATCTAGGAATAGCATACTTAAAACTTTGTTTTCAGATACTCAGGCTGCTTTAATGGCTCTAAATGTGTCTTATATAATTTCTGAGTTGCTGCTGGAGACTAAGGTCGGGTGACAAAAAAAAAACAATAATAATAAATTAAAAGAGGAAGAAATCTACATAATCATTTCTTAGCTGTTTCAAATGTGGGTGTTATTATGGATGATGGATGAATTATATTGAAAATACAATTTTAAAACTTTACTGGGTTCTAAATTTCACAATGCTGTGAAAAAAGAGTTGTTCCGGATGGAGAGAAATTTATTGCAGATGAAAACAAAGTGGGGAAAAAGTGTGTTTGGTAAAAAAAATCCCACACTAGATCTACAGTAAGTCTGTTCCTATACTTATTTTTGGGACAATGCGTTATTCTAATGCGTTTTCACAAACTTCTAAAATGTCTGTTTCTTAACTTTTTTGGACAAACAAATTACATCAATTTTATAGACATTACAACTTCCCCTCTTGCAAGAATTAACTTTAGATTTTTAGCTATTGCACCGGTCACAATTTTTTCATGTACTAAGTATGTGCACTGTAACTGCCGAACTGATTATAAAACAGCTAAGTTTGGATGCAAATTTTATTTAATTTTTCTGAAAACTTAAGTTTTTTTTTACAAAAAGTTATTTGAAATTTTTGGCTTGAATAGACGATTTTAATATTGAATGATCTCCTGGGACTTTTGCAAGTGTACAACTCACAAAGAAGATATTCTTTTATGCAAGTCCTCTTTATGCTGGTCTTCTTTTGTTGAGGCACCAATCTCAGGAAAATCTCAACATTATTGTCATTATACTCCCAATAATAAATCATGCTTATACACTAGATGAAATTATAGGTATATATATATAGGTATACTAAGTTTGTCATTCAGTTTGTAACGCATAGAAACAATGCTGACAGGACAAAATGAATTGGACACTCACATGTAATAATAAAAATTATTTTGATTTTGAATGTGTGTCCTCTCAATAACTCGAGAACGCTTAGACAGCTGAAATTTTGCTAATAACACAGGTCAATAAAATAAAACAAAAAAAAAATTTAAGTCCTATTTTCTAATTCTTTATATCAAAAAATATCTGAAACCGTTTATTTTTGAAAAACTTTGCTTTTGCACCTTTTTTTTTGCTGTCGACGTACCATTTTAACCTACCTTTCTATAATGATAAAGGGATCGTATAGTTTTTATGCTACCTATGAGCCTTGAATTCAATTAAGGAAGATTAGTAAAAGGCTGAATCAGTATTGTCGGGATATTCACTAAGAACAAAATACATTTTTAAAACTTTTAGTTTTTCCTTTTAATCATTTTAATATTAACTCCTAGTGCGTGGCTCATAGCCGATATACGCATACACATTGCAGCCATACAACGCATTTTGTGAGACAATAGGTTCAATAGGCTCAAAAATAGCCTGAAGAAGTTGTTAGACCGATGTAGGCTGATTCTGCTATATTTGCGGTGAGTTTGTCAAAACTAGAAATAAAAAATTTGCTTTGGCTACAAATTTAAAGCTTTATGAAGCCTATGAAGCTTATTGTAAACTACTAATTCGAAGTCTAGATAAAGACTGGACGCCTCATTTCTCATGTATTAACTGCAAAATTAATCTCGAAGGTAATTCATATTTGTAGCCAATTTAAACTATATTTTTATTATGTTTTCATTGCTTATGATAGTTTTTTTTTTTAATTTTTAGCCTGGTAAGGAACAAATTATAAAGTTTGCCAAAAATATGGAGAGAACCCGCTGATCATGCTCAAGATTGCTAATTTTGTATACATAATTAATTCAAGTGAGCGTCAGGCTGGCAAAAATACACAAAAAAATTTTTTTATCCAGATCTACCTTGAAATTTTGCTCTAGTGCCACATTGTGTCAATTTTCCTGTACCTTCTCGTCCAGAGTTGGAGAATTCCCAAGTATTTGCATCACAAGCTTCTAATACCAACACCAATGACAGCAATAAATTCGTGATCAAATCAGTAAGTTGTGAGCTATATCTCATTAACTCAAAAGAGTTAAGCGGCTTAGTCAAGGATCTGAACCTGCCCAAAAGTAAAGTAGAAATCCTAGTTTCTCGGTTGAAAAATTGACTTTGCTTGAAATAAATATTAAACTAAGGATCGAAGAAAACGACATGAAGCATTCTCTTGCTTTTTCACTCAAGAAAACCGATGTTTGTAATTGTCATTGTAATTTGTTATTGTAATGATGTGATGGGGTTGTTTGAAGAGATCAGAGCTCCATGCATTCATTCTGACTGGAGCCAGTTTAAAAAAAAAAAAACTTAAAAGTTGTCCTTCTTCACAATGGAAATAAATTTCCATCTCTTCCTGTGATTCATTCAGTAATGCTCAAAGAAAATTACGAAAGTGTGAAAATGGTGATTCAGGGTTTAAAGTATAAGGAGTACACCTGGCCTGTAATATGATATTTTAAGATAATTATTGGAATGCAAGGGGATATACTAAATATCCTTGCTATCTTTCTTATGGAACCATAGAGCAGACAAGGAGCATTATCAAGAGCACTTATTGCCTAAGTGGACCGAATTCGAGATAGGAAAATGATGTTAAATGGAACCCAATTGTGGATGTCTCTATTGCATATGAAATTAGGCCTTATGAAGCAATTCGTTAAAGATCTTCGGTAAATTTCTACTACCGGTATTTTCGTCCAACTACAAATAAGAAAATAATGGCCAGTAAGCAATTTTCACAGCTACTCAACACACACGAAAGGCAAATCTGGGACAGCCTCAAAGCAATGGTTCATGATTTTCTCGGGAACAACAGAGCTGATAATTACAAAGAGCTTATTTCAACTAAGCTTAATGGCCCTCAAAATGCCTCTTAAAGTGTATATGTTACATGCTGATTTGGTCCAATTCAAGAATAACATGGGTGCCTATTCGGAAGAACAAGGTGACAGTTTTCATCAAAATCTGATGGAAATTGAACGTTGTTATCTGGGTCAATACAATGAGAGAATGATGGGAGACTTATTTGGGGCTAATATGAGAAAGTCCATACAAACACAAAAGAACTACTAAAAATGTTCATTTCTAATCTTTTTTTTTTTTTATATATACTATTCTATAACGGTGTTTTAAATTGTTTTCTTTAAATAAAAGTTATTCAAATGATTAGCAATAGTTTGTTTTATTTTTACATACAATAAAGAGATGAAAAAAGGGAAATTTTCTTGAAATCCATAATTTCATTCTGATAGCTACAGAAGCAAACTTTTTCAGATAAAACTATTTTTTCTTTAATTAGTAATGTGGAAGAAGTAAAAATCAGATATGCAGAATTCAGACTCAAAATTTGTATTGACCGGTGTGATCAAACTTGCACTGGGAGGGTGATAATACGAAATTACATACGCTCTGAATGAGAATTGGTCATAGATCAATTTTAGCTTTTATCTCGTTTTTAGAGTATTTTCTTTTTTCGAATTTTTGTCCTCAGTTGTTACAATATTATGGGTAATTCATTTCTTCATAACTTACACTTATTAATATCTCATAAACCTTGTTCTTCTTATTTTTCATGAAGATACAGAAAAAAAATTGTTTCGTATTTTTTCATTTCATGTCTTTAGCTAATTTTTTACTAGCAAGTTTCTGCTAAAAATTTTAGGACATAAAATTAGGCTTCTGCTCTTCTCAAACTTTAAAATGGTTTGAAGCAAATGTTATATCCTGAAAAAGGAGAATCCATGAACGTAACCAAAAACTGAAGTCTATACAGAAAGATATTACGTTATAGTTAATAATAGCTTGCTTGAGGAAAGTAATATGTTTCTGAGGGGGACTCGAAATGAAACACTTGCCTGTTCTTATAATATTGACTCTATTCAGCTCTTAACAGTTTACACATGTACACACATTTGTAACTATTTATTATTACTAGCCATACAGCGAATAATCTCGGTATTATCTACAGTGTTACCATAATAACTTAGCTAAAAGTTATATTCTAAACATATCAGAAGGTATAAATTATCAAATTCTTTCAAGTAAAAAAGTATTGTTAATCAGAGACTTTGCCAAAATAATTGGGAGCTATGGAAAAAAAGGGAGAGCTGGG
Source organism: Dioctria rufipes (assembly GCA_963924295.1). NCBI lineage: Eukaryota > Metazoa > Arthropoda > Insecta > Diptera > Asilidae > Dioctria > Dioctria rufipes. The sequence continues at coordinate 51,181,035 of OZ002743.1, forward strand.
CAAGTATCAAAGAAAAAGTACAAGTATCGAAGGCCTGAGTACTTCAGCGTAAGTACAAGTAGGTACCGTATGTATGAAATACTTGTAACTAAGTACTAAGTCTATAAAAAGTACTGAGTACTTTTTAAAGTACTTTTTTAGAATTTTTGTACGTTGGCAGTAATATAATGAAGTTTATAGAATTCAGATAATAGATATTAATAAATAAATATCTTTTGAAAACTGTAATATGTATAGTAACCAGTGGCTACTATTTATAGTTTTCGGCATTTCTCGTAGAGTAAAACTTCCACCTCTCATTTGTAAACAAATTAGAGGTCCACCCAAGCACCCATTGTCGCCTCCAATAATGCATAAAAATTCTAAGGAAAATATTTCCAGTACTTGCCCAGTCTTGTTTGTATGTTATTAGTTTGCCTAAGGTTCTGCTTGGCGCGTAAGTGTAACACAAGCTTTGAAAGTTCTTTGCGCACTTTAAAGCTCAACAAATAAGGAATTGCGCTAAAAATTGTGTTTGCTTTTCTACGAAGAGTTAGATATTTGTTGGCATTTAATAGTATCAGAAATACTTAAGTAAAAATCTTGGTACTTAAGTCTTAAGTACAAGTAAATAGAAGTAAGTAGTTCTGTTCAAGTACTAAATACAGCATTTCAAAAGTAATAAGTAATAAGTCTTAAGTAACAAAAATGTACTTAAGTAGTACCTACTTAAATCTTTTTTTACTTAAGTATTGCCCAGCTCTGATTCAAGTAAAAGAATAAATAAATACTTTTTTTTGACATAATTATATCTTGGTTCTTAGCTTTCTTAAGAATTGAAAGTAGGTACAAAATAAAAATAAATTAGTGTTTTACTATGGTGCAAAATTTTCCGAAACAGTACATATATTTTTATTGATTAAGAACAAAACAAAATTATTTATTTATTAAAACTGTCTCCAAAATACATGATAGACTTTAAATAAAGTATTCAAGTTTACAATCTTAATACTACACAAGTATTACATATAAGTATAGTTAATAACTTTGGAAATTCCTAAAAAATAATGACGAAATAGACAAACTGGTTCAAAAGATAAACGTGTACCACAACACCTACTACCTATACTACATAGTAAATTATACTATAAGGTAATTTTATAATAATTGAATATTAATAAGTAAGCCAAGTTTAAAAATTGCACAATTCTTTGAGAATAAAACAAATCATTAAGTTTTGTTTTTCGCAAAATACCAAACATCTCCTCAGCATGGTAATCAAAATGCGCGTAAAACCGGTTTTTCCAATTCCTAGTTTCGTTTCTTTTTTTCAATTCGTATCTACTCAAAAGAAATCCTCAAAAACAATCGAAATAATTAATGCAATACACGCTTTTATATTGTAACATATGAGGTGAGGACTACAAAAGAGCTTCTCAAATAAATTAATAAGCACCTCAAGTCACCAAAAGATCTTTGATAATATTTTTATAAAAGGCAATGAGGAATTTCATAGGAGAACACTGAAAACTGTTGTGTTGCGTTTACATGCCTAGGTAGATGTGTTGTTTTAGCGACGTCATATTTCATTTAAGACTTTATAAGTGGGGAAAAACGCGATTCTATATATTTTCTTTGGAGGTCGAAACCCTTTTAATAGATTATTACAAAAAAAAAAAAAAGATGGAAAACAGAACATTGATTCCATATATGTATGTATATAATAACAATGAATACAATGAATACAAAATTATTGTTATGATCTTTATAAACTGTACATGTCAATCAATATACGTATGTATGTATACGTATGTACATAAGTGTATGCATAAAACAAAAATACCCTTGAATTGTGTGATATATTAAGAAATTATCAGAATCCAATCGAAAATCATAGAATCTCAATCAGTTCAAATTGAGTGCGTGTTAAAGGTCATTTAGATAATGATCCTCAGTTTGAAAAAATTCGGATTTCCGCAGCTACATACACATGATAATTCTACACAATCTAAAATTAGTCGATGTACGAAAAAATCAAGGCCAACTACATAGTTTATGGTCAAACAAGTCGGAAAAGATACAAAAGAAAAATAGTATAATAGCTAAGTAGTAGTTCTAGCTCAGTCTTACCATAATTTATCGATTTATATAATTATTTACTTACATTTGATCATATCCATTTCTTCTTATATTACTGTATACTATGACATACGTATAAAAAAACAAATAAAATCTAATTATTATGGAAAGAAACAAGATCACTTTCACACTTATTATCACAAGTTGGTATTTTCTTCTATTTTTTTTTTTTATATATATTTTATAAATATATTCTTAATGATATATTTTGCTCTTGTTTTACATCCCGATTTTCACCAATTAGGTAAATAATATAATTTAACACTAGAAGATTTCACTTATGTTTTGAAACAAACACTTGTTGAACATAATTTTCTTGGATAAATTTATAATGAAAATCACACGAATTATATATAATAACTCAAATGTAAAAAAAAAAACAAAAAAAACAAACACACCACGTAAATTCAGTGAGGAAGAAGCGATGTCGCGATCTGTGCGATCTGCGAGTTAATGTTCGTTTGGTTAACGCTACGCTCAGCAAAGCTAGGTTTATCATCTTTGCGCCGCCAGCTTATTGACTTCTTGCTTACCAGACTGACTCATGGAATCATGTTAATGAGAAAATTAAATTCATGTTCATCGCGTCGCCCCGCCATCCGACTGTACCGGGTGATTATGAATATCGAGTTCTTTGTAGGTAAGATGTTTTTATTTTATTTGTCGTAGAATATATTTTTACATACCTACAAAGATTGGGGGTTTATTTCAGTAAGATTTTGATTATTCTATTTCATCCAATTTTCTTGAATGATTGTGTGAAGGATTCATTCTATATTTGGCTTTGAATTTTTTTTTTATTTTTTTATTTTAAATATTAAATTTTAGGTCATCAGTTATATTAAAATACCCTATGTACTGGGTAAAGACAGGCCCGGACATTAAGACCCAGGGCCCCTAGCCGGTTAGCAGAGTACAAGGCCTCTTTTTTAAAATAATTAAATAAAACAAAAAAATGTTACCGTTATTTTTCATTTATATAACGTACATCGACCTTAGAAAATAAGCAAGCAGACTTAGAAATATCAATCATAATCGCGTCCAAGCTGAGCTGAAAGGCCAGTGTGGCCTTCTACACGTACAAAAGAATTTTCGGTGGCGACTGGGAATTTAAAACCCAGGGTGGTATGTTGGATGTACATAACCATATAAGGTGGAACTACAATAGAACTAATAACTTTACGAAATTGAACGAGACTGAGTTTTACTTAAGAAAAATTGAAATATTTTTAGCTTAAATATATATCACATTCCGTAAGAGTTATTATCTTGATATTTAATGTTTTCAATTTTAAAAAGCGGTAAAAATGAAAAAAAAAAAAAAAAAACAACAAATGGATGTTGATGTATTTGAAGATTTGTGCCTTCTATTAATTCGCAGTGCCTTAATAACATTTTATGTGTTAAATTTTAAAAAGTGGTAAAAGTGAAAAAAATAACAACTGGAAGTTGATTTAATTGAAGATTTGTGCTTCCTATTAATTCGCAAAACCATTTTTATTCCATTTTAATTTTTACATTGGACTTTTAATCATTTAGTAATAATTTATTTGTATGGATACATCGCGTTCTTACGGAATGAGCGATTCTTAGTGCACTATTTTTACGGAAAAATGGATATTTAAACTTAACGAAAGTTCTCCTCACACGAGTTAAAGTTATAATTTGTGTACATCTGTTAAATTAAAGGGCGAGTTCGCTTTACATAAGTAAATGTACTTACGTATACGTCTGTTGTAGTTCAGTCTATAGTTCGGCCGATCCTTTGCTACGGCTCCACGATCTGGTGAACGGTACTGACCCCAACAAATATTTTAAGACTTGTCTGATCTATAGAACGGAATTTTTTAACTGAAAATAGATTATGAATTCCTTGCTCATTTCGACGTCATTTAGACGTAAGTTTTCTACGAAACTAGGATATGTTGATCAAATTTTCGTTTATTATTGCCCCTTCCCAGCGACGTCCTTTTTACGTCAATATTTGAAATTTTAAGATAATCGAGTTTAGTTTCCGTCAAATATAGACTTCGTTTTGACTGGCACTTTTTTAAGTCGATATGTGACGTCTTTCAGGAGTTCAAGATTGTATAAGTTTAAATAATGTAATCGGAATTTGCTCACACCATGCATGTATTATACAGAAATATATGAAAGAACGTCATTTAATGACTCAAAATAGAGCCTAGATTTAACAGCATTTTGCCATCTTTCAGACGTAATCCTAGTTAACCCTCTAGAGAGCCTAATATTACAAATTTTTTTCATTGTTTTTAACCTCTTTTTGATATCTTATATTTGCCGTCTTTTTGTCGTTGTTTTTACTATAGCATAGGTACGCGTTGTCTATTTCTCGTCAGTTTTTGACTGCATTTGAAAGTGGCGCTCTTTGTCGTCATTTTCACGTCATTTCTCGATTTTTCGTAGCTTCGTGGAAGGACGGGCATTCAAGACTTGCATTAGTCTTGCTCAAGCAGTAGTACAGACAACAATTCTATGGTGTTTATTCAAAAGTACTTATCTCTAAAAATGTACTATGCGCTACTTACAAAGTTGTGCGCTTTTAATCGAAATAATATTGAGTTTTTTTGAAGCTATGCATTTTGGATACATCGTTATATTTAAATGTTTTTGTGAACGAAAATTCAACGAAAAACAACGTAAAAAATTAATAATTTCTTCCGAATAATAAAAACATAAGAATTTCCCTACCTTTTAGTTTAAGTTCTATTGGAAGTATTCGTCGTTCCAGGGTGGAAAAGTGAGTTTTTTTCATTAAGCGTTTTTGTCTTTCGATGTGCCAACTAGAGGTCATTTTGTATTAATAATTGGTGGCTAATACGACCACTTTATTTCCGTCTGAAGACGTGTTTCAGGAGTTATAATGACGTCTTCTGGGCAACCAAAATGTACTCATTCAGTTTAATTTTGGAGGTTATTTTGGTGGCTAATATGATGACCATATTTCCGTCTGAAGACGTGTTTTGGGTGGTACATTGTCGACAGGACGACGTCAAAAAGATGTTCTATTTAACCAAAATTTTGATTTTGACCACTTTTCAATTCCAGTACAAAGGACGGTCTATTCTATGTACTATTGACTAGACAATGTTTGTTGGGGACGAGGAAATGTAACCTAGATCACGGTATATATACTAACAAGGTATGACTGTTCGGCTCTATAAATTCGCCATTTTCTGTCTTAGTCCATTCGCATGACGCGTTTCTTATAAAGCGTTTAATATTTATGTAAATTTATTCTACTGGATCCATTTACAATCTTAAAATAAGTACCATTTTACTTTCTAAACATAAAGATAAAATGAAAGAAGATTATTAGAATTGTATTCCATATTTTAATTTGCAAATTTGCCTTCTATTTGAGAAAATTATCATTACCACTAACTAATATCGCTATAGAAATAATAAAAAGATCTTAAATAATAATCAATTAACAGTGCGAGTTATAAGGATTTCAGTCTTATTTTGCATTTTTTTTATCGATAAAACTTTCCTGGCACTTTGTCTTGATTCGAACTGATTTCCCTCAAATGAACTTTAAATTAACAAATTCAATGTATATTTATGGTAAGAAACTCATATTATATTTATTACCACATTTTCAATGGATCCAGTGGAATAAATTTACATAAATATTATTACTTTATTTTTCCTGTTTTAAGAATTGATTCGTGTGACGTCACATGAACTTGACAGCCCGAACGATCATACCTTGTTACTCTGTATATGTGCTGTCAAAAATCCAGAGGGCCGCTTTTCTGGGATAAACTGGGTGTTTACGTACCACGCTGCATATGTATAAAAGACATCGCTTATAGTAAGAAATTCGGATACAATGAAAACCTTCCGCTGGTCCCCATTATTTCGGATTAACCGATTTTCACTGTATGATGTACATAGATAAGAGTAGAAGCTGGAGAGACGATCTGTTAGCACAACAATATGATACATTTTTTGTGACATGCCCATACCTGGTCAGGTTCAGTCTGCGTGCACCCTTTTTAGGAAGGTAATTTTTGTTTTTCATGAGGTTTTTTGGACCTCTGATTGGGTTATAAATCACTTACCCAAACATTGGAGTGTTTAGCCAACAACAATCGCAGAGTATGTGCTCTATAGATACTACCTCTTCGCTGTAGAATGAGCAGTAAACGCATGTGATTTTATCTAATTCTTTAACTGGACATTGGCCACTCAATAGGCCAGGAGTACTCTAATTTGGTGCTTACTACAGTTAATGACTTTCTTAGAATCTTTGTTTGGGAAATTGATAAACTTCTTCGCGTATCTTAGTCCACGAAACTCCTCCCATTCTAGGGTGAATCCTTTCTATTTTTCCTAGATTTCTAGGTGTCTCTTAGTAATTCCACAAAAGGGTTCAGGTCCGGTAAATAAAGATACACCTCCCTCTCTAACGCGAGAGTCAACAGTTTCATTATGTGCATGCCACTCATATTCTGGTACCTATCTAAGGATTACTTTATTTACATTTGATAGTAGGTTCAGAACATTCCTACAGACCGAAAGAAGCTTTGAATTTAATGCTTTAATCAAAGCTTGGATATCAAAATTTATTTATATATATTTCAGCACGATAAACTTTTTGTATGTTGATTCTTATGCACGCTTCTTTGGCATTGATTTCTTTTTAATGTACAAGACGAATAACTCGCATAGGAATTGTAGTCCAATATTTCTGTTTTCAATGATGAGCTCAAAGAGGCACAAAAATTTTATGGTAGTATAAAAAGTCTAGGTTAGGTTAGGTAGGAGGGGTGCCGGTGCCTAGCCTGATTCATTTAGACCACTCTTTGTCCTCATACAATAACTTTTAAAATCGCCCTAGATCCATATAGCTTTCATTAGGAAACTCAGGATGAATCTGAACCCTTTGCTTCGTAGTTACCACAGACTTGGAAAGAAATATAGCTACCTAATATCCTATCTCTTTTATTTATCAGAGCGGGGCACTCGCAGAGTAAGTGTTGGACGGATTGGATTTATTCCAAATTCTTACAGTTCCTGCAGAAATCGTTTGCCGCTATTTCCAGTCTTTTAGAATGGTCTTCTATGTCCCAATGATTCGTAATGACCCTTATACTAGATTTCTGGTATATGTTCTGCTGCCATTAACGAGTTCTCTTGTCCTTTTCCTGTCATATACAGGCCACAATTGCCTCGCGATATGGCAGGTTTTCCTGTTGATCCACCAGAGGATTACCTTATGACAGGCGATAGTGATGATTTCCTCCTTTAAAGCTCCGATCGTGATCCTCACATAAGCTAGAAAGTCTAACTTTGGTCTTTACGATTTTTAATTTTAATTGAGGGAGTTTTAGACCTATCACTTAGTATAAATTTGTTAATATGGTATTGTAATGTTCTAAAATTATTGTCAAATATTTCTGACCAACATAGAGGTCTTGTGGCAAGTACATAGTTTAGGAGCTTAAGGACATGATTTGATTTGAATGTTTGTTTTTTTAAGAAGAAGAAAGAATATTTCACTAAATAAGGCCAACAGCAATAAACATTATTATTTACGTTATTTAAAACATTGCGAATTAAAAACAAACCGGAAACTGTCGAGTCATATCGCGCATAAGTAAGCATTATTATTTTTTTCTCAATGCTTTATATAATATGCCAACTAATGCATATTTTTATGAATTGACCTTTAGAATTCGAGCCAATGAAATTAATGTCCACATTTTGGTATTACAATTTTAAAAACTCTCATTTAGTACGATCACAATTATTAAAAATTAGCGATCGTTAAGTGTACTTATGAACATATGTATGTATTGTATACGTATATTTATAGCAACTTTTTCCCACTAAGTTTTTAAAATAACGCCAACCATGATAAGAGCTTACGTATAGCAAAGCTAAGAATAAAAGCTATCCGCACTTGTCTGATTCAATTTCTCATTAATGTTGGAAAAAATATCAGAGATCAAAGTTTATACCATAAAAATGTGCAGCATTCTCTAGGTCTGATTTTTTTTTCAATCCATTTATTTACACAAAAATTCTGATTCTTAAATAGCAAAATGATTACAAAAAATCATTTAAAACAATAAAAGAACTCTGCGCAGGCCTACATAGATAGATGCCTAAAGTTGTATACCGGTAAATGACTACAGGAGGAAGCATGGATCACGATCACGGTCATTCCTAACTGGTTTCGTTATAGTGGCTTAATACTCTCTTTACAATACTCTGGCGAATGCGCGTCTACTGGGAAAACCCAGAGACGAGCAATTATATTTTATCAGCGAGCTGTGATGAACACAACACAGGGTAATCTGCATATTTTCAAAGTTTAAACTTTGCGGAACTAATTCTTTAACTAACTGCGGAATTTCACCAGCATTTTTATATATATTTTTACAATGAATTATGTGCAAAAGATAAAATATTCTTAATTTTTATGTTCTTTTTATTTTCCGCTTGTTTCTGTTTGCATCATGAATGAAATTTTGTGCAAAAGAATTAAAATTAGGAAAAAGCATCTCCGGGATATGGTAAATTTTCTGGGTGAGATATTCTTTAATATTTATTGAACAATGACTCTTAAAGTGCGATGACCTAAGTTTTAGAATAAAAGATTCGTAAGATATTAAATCAGGAATAAAGAATCACCAATAAGAATTATACGTTATTTCCTGTGCTGTTGTTAGTCATGACAGAAAGAAATTTATTTGTATGCACCCCATATTTCCATGTTAATTAGTATACATAGTAATAAATGCTCTGCAAATGTATTTGAATGATATTTACCTGGCCGCATTTAGGGAAGGGTGCAACAAAGGGCTGAAGCCCCGGGGCCTACACAATATGGTCTTTTGAAAAAAAAAAAACAAACAAACATGCCACCCGTTCTGGTAAAGAAAGCACTTTTTTTTAAATAATTTCAAAGTATATGTATTCCTGAAAAAATTAATGGAATACGCGAAACATGATGAATCCTCTGAAATGAAATTCTTTTCGGAATATGTAGATACCATATAACCAAAACCCCGAGAATACTTCACAAGCCATGAAACAGACTTCCTCACTACCGCATGAGAATTTTTTAAAATAATTTTATTAGGAAAGGTATATAAAAATTTTATTTCGGTTCGGAAGATAAGAAAGCAAGCTTGAGATTATCAGAACACAATTTTTCTGTATGAATAGTAATTTAGGGCGGAGGAGCTATTCAAATCAAACTTTTGTCCATTTTACATAAGAACACTGCAAATATTTTAGAATATTAGGACTCCGTTGGGGCTCTCATTTGGTAGTGGAAGAGTCTCTTTCACGGCTTATATAACACATTTAATGCGCAATGTTAACGTTAGTGTTAGTAGGCGTTTACGCAGAAAGTATATGCTTTAACAATATTACAATACTCGTAGTTGTTCGATATATAGAAAAATCAATGTCAAAGGAAAGATATTTCTGAACTTTTTGCCCAACAGCGACCATACTGATGAAGCCACAGTGAACACTTTAGGTATTAAAATTTTTATGCGACCATCAAATTGACATTCTCGATTGTCGCGGCCAATCATAAGATAATGCTGCAATAATATGAGTGGCAAATACAAAGAAATGTAAAAGCTCTAATTCTAGCGAAAAAATATTTATCAGTGTTTGTACCATGTTGTGGCATTCTCTCTCACATCAGCTGTTCAAGTCCCTCGATTTCGTTCAGAATTTACATGTATTTTTTACAGCAAGTGCAAAATAATATCGAATTTGAATTCAGCAGAAAAAAAATAGAACAAGCATCTGTACGTCTTGAAAAAGCTTAGCGATACTCGATGGTCTTGTCGAACTGAAGTCACGAATACCATTGTCGATATCTTTAAATCATGAGTAAAAAGGCATCGTGAGAAATGAAGCAAAAATCTTTTGGAGAAGATGAGCTTTATTTGCCATCTTTTGGAACGATATCTTAGAGTGATTCAATGCTACGAACAAGCTGCTGCAGGATCCGAAGTTGATTTTTGAATCTGCAATGCGTGCATTGGAATAATTGAAATTGTTTATTGAATCGGAAAGAGACGAGTTTGATAAATACGAAGATACAGCTCGAAAAATATCAAACACTGATGAGTATGTACAATCACGCAGTAGAACAAGAAATGTCAGGCTGAATTCGCTCGATTATATGTAGGTGCAAGACGCTAATCTATCGACAAAATAAAAATTTACAGTGTCAGATTTTATTCCGCTGGTCGATTAGCTATGTGTTTTCTGACTGAAAGATTGCATGCATATACCACACTGATCGTTTACGATTTGGATTTCTTAATTATTTAGAGGAAATGGACATTAAAAATTTATACGCTGCTGTGGAAGAAATTTACAAAGACGATTTAGAACCAAGTTGTGATAATAAGGCTTCGAACTAATGATGACCCAGAACCCCCTGTCAAAGTTATCCCTACCTAGTATTGAAATTGAAAAAAGTAATATTAAGTATTTATTTTTTTCAATTTCTTGTATTTTACGACACCTTCATAGGTATGTTCGTTGAAAACATGATTTTAGGTTAGAACGAATTATTGGAAAGCTCTGAAAAAATATTTTTTTTTCTGGTTTCACTTCTTTGTTGCCCCAGGGCCTCCAAACTTTTAAATCCGGCTCTCAATATTCATAAAAAAATTAGTACTAAAAATATTCTTGAGTGTATCTAGTGTTGTGTGAACCACCTAACGGGCTTTCCAATAAGAGGTGTTATTTTGATATGCAAAGAAAAATGCCCTTTTTTGAGATAAATGATCGGATCTTTATTTCATTATAAAGAGGAAGGTATGCCGTTAATAATGGAAAATAACATCAGCCAAATGACCACCACGACCACGCCTACAGGACCATATCCTTTTCATGAAATTTTCCATAACCAAATCGCAAAGTGGCTGCCCTATGTCCTCGATAGCCTCACGAATTCCATCTTTGAGTTCTTGAATCGACGCTGGGCTGTTCGCGTAGACCTTCTCTTTCACGTGGCCCCAAAGGAAGAAGTAGCAAGCTGTTAGGTCACAAGATCTCGGTGGCCAATTGTGATCACCTCCTCGAGAGATAACACGGTCTGGAAACTTTTCCCGTAAAAGATCAATGGTTTCGTTGCTTGTATGGCACGTAGCGCCGTCTTGTTGAAAGTAAACGTTGTCCAGATCAATACCATCCAATTCCGGCCATAAAAAATCATTAATCATCTGTCGATAGCGCAATCCATTCACCGTAACTGTTGCTCCAGCCTCATTTTCGAAAAAGTAAGGTCCAATGACCCCGCGGGACCATAAACCGCACCAAACAGTCATACGTTGAAGATAGAGAGGCTTTTCAACAATAACTCTTGGGTTTTCTGAGCCCCAGATACGACAATTTTGCTTGTTGACGAAGCCATCGAGGTGGAAATGGTCCTCATCACTCAAGATGAGTTTTCGATGGAATTCCGGATCATTTTCATGCATTCCAAGGACCCAATCAGCAAAGACTCGACGTTGTTGATGATCGGCTGGCTTGAGTTCTTGTGTTAACTGAACTTTATAAGCCTTAAAACCCAAATCTTTATGCGTTTGTGGAATGCCTAATTCCAAAGAACAACGAGGAATGGACAAACCTGGGTTTTCTTCAACACTTTCGGCTACAGCAGCAATATTCTCGGCTGTTCTTGAGCGACGTGCACGGGTTTTATTCTTCACATCACTAACTTTTCCCGACAGGTCGAATTTTTCTACCAATTTCTGTATTGCGGCCCGACAAGGTGCTTCACGACGACCCAAAAATGTTCGAGTTTTACGAACCGTCTCTGCCACATTTTCACCATTTTTCTAGTGAATTTTAATAATTTCAATGCGTTGTTGAAATGTATCGTTCCATTTTTATTAATAGCGTAGTTTCTACTTGTCAAATGTCAAAAATGACAGCTCCAAAAGTGACATCTACCGAAATAGCGGGCTAATTAAAATAACACCTCTTATTGGAAAACCCTTTATATGTATACTGGATGTGAAGGAAGGAGGTGAGAGTACTCTCCAGCAGGGAGCATGCATCAAAACCATTTCGGAGTTACAGGGTGATTAAGAAAATATGCTAATTTTTCAAAAAATACCCCATAATTTCCTTGTTATACAACTTATGAACGTGATCTAGCTCAGATCATAGTTAACCGTTCAAGCTTTTCAACGAATGTCGAACCATCACACCACCTCCTCATAAGGCTAGTTATAGAATGTCATTGTGAAAAAAATAGGAAAAAATTCATAATTAAATTAAAGGCAAAATATTCAAATGAGAGCTGCTTACAATTTGTGACGCACTAAAATTCCAAAAACCGTTTTAGACATCCCGAACGAAAGTGGAACAGGATGCTTTTCTGATTTCCTATACAAAAAATCAAATGCCAATAAGAACAGAATGCCGCAAGGGGGGGCCGGTAAGAAATTTGACTATTTAGCATTTCGAACGGATGTCAGCAAAAAGGTGAGTGTTAATATTCTTTTTTTATTATTATTAAGTTTGTTGCCATCTTTTTAGGCATTGTGTATGAATGCAACAGTGGCAGAATGTCAGAACGAATCCTATGCGAAGCGAAGGAGGACGACACAGGATTAATGATCTGAATTCTCCGCAGAATCGTTTTTTTTTTGTAGCTCTTTTCTATGTTTTGTTATGTTATTATTGAATTCTATTTTTGTTGAAACCCGCATTGTTTAATATATCCTCTATAGAGTATACTAAGTATGTCATTCCATTTGTAACGCACAGAAATAATTCAGAAAAGTGAAAGAGGAAAATGTATTGAACACCCACGCAGAATACATATTAAAAGTTATTTTGATTTTTGCATATCCTTCTGTCCGTCCGTCCTCACGATAACTCAAAAAGATGCTTATTTAGAGAGCTGAAATTTTGCACGTGACCTTTTTAAAATATTATGTAATTGTATATTAAATTTCGAAAATAGGACACATAAAAAAACTCCTTCGTTAGGGATTACAATACAAAAATTTCGTTTTCACTATATATTTGGGCACTACCTGAGAGCGCCTCGCGACTTAGCGAGCTGAGATTTTGCGCACGACGTTTTAATGAAAATTTTTCACTTTTTTTTGGTGTTAGACCAATTATAACTTTTTCTCTACTTTTCTCATAATATAAGGATAAAAATAATAATATAAAAAAAAAAAACTGTCCAGTGAGATTCACTGACTTATAACAATGGACTGAGCGATATGTTATTTCATGTGGCATACACATTTTGTGTTTCTGTATATCAGGGTTTGAGCACCCCTTAAAACGTTTACTACATAAAAAAACATGTAAATATCAACCAATCAGCGTGGAAATCCGTAGCGGTCTTTAGTTTATAAGTTCATTGTTTGTGAGAAAACTTCAATTTATTATATTTTTAATACTAATTATTTACATTATTCCTAACTTACTCTGGAAGAGATTCTGAATAATAATTTCTGTTTTCAGATAGAAAAAGTTTTAGTTTATAATTTATAATTACTAATTGTAAGCTCATTTTTAAATCCTAGAGGCAATTTATTAAACATTTTAGGACATAAGATGCTAGCATGTCTTTGAGTATAAGTTTTTCACATTTTAGTTCATATAATAGGTTTGATAACTGATTTCGAGTAGCATAGCATGCACGATGAAATGGAAACTTTCTTAGGTTCTTGTAAACGAATTTTAAAGCCACAAAAGAATATAATTGTCTTACATTCATTACACTGAACTCCAAGAACGCCTGCGTAGTGGAGTAATATTTTGATTTTTTCAGGCAAATCTTAACTATTTTATTTTGTAGATTTTGCAACGGATTAATAATGTTAGTGTAAGCTGCACCCCAGCCAATTATGCCATACTGAATAATAGACTGGACAATTGCAAAGTAAATCATTCTCATAGTTGGTAACCGGATCATATTTCTTATCATAAGAATTTTATAAACTACCTTCCTCAATCGGCTGCCGATATGTGTGATGTGCTTGTCACCCTTCAGTTTGTTATCAAAAAGACTTGAGATAGCTGGTGCATCTTGTTCATACTGTCATCGTAGATTGATATGCTATTAGGAGTATCATCACCAAACTGCATATATTTAGTTTTTGCAATATTTAAAGAGAGTTTGTGACAATTCAACCATTTGTAAATCTTACGGAGACCTTGATGTGCTGCCAGTACTGCGAATGAGGCTTTGAACAAGATGACAGTATCATCAGCAAAGGTAACTACGTGACCTATTATGTTCACACTCAATTTACACAGGCCGTTAACGTATATTAAAAACAAAATAGATCCTAGTACTGAGCCTTGAGGAACACCAGATATAATGGACATTGGTTTACTAAGTACGCCTTCTATACTAACTATTTGACTTCTACCCATTATGAATAATTTAAGTAAATTGAGAGAAGTACCCCTAATTCCAATCCGATTAAGTTTATTCAGTAGTATTTCATGATTCACCGTGTCAAATGCCTTCCTTATATCTAAAAAGACAGCAACCAGCTTTTCATTTTTATCTAAGGCGGAATTTATAAAAGTCGTTACATCATAGAGTGCATCACTAGTACTGCAATCGTTCTTGAAGCTGTACTGATTAGTCGCTATTACGTCCCTATTTTCAAGGTATTCCATAAGTCTAACCTTAATATATTTTTCGAAGATTTTCGAAAAATTTGAGAGCAGGGAAATAGGCGTATAGTTGGTTGATTCTGTTTTGGAATCTTCTTTATGTATTGGTACAACCATAGCACATTTCAGCTTTTCATGATATGTACCTTCTGCGATTGCTAGGTTGAAAATATATGAAAGAGGTGATATTTCAATCGCTTTTAAGGAACTAAACTCATTCCGACTTTAATTTTCAAAACGTTCATTTTTACCTGAATCCTGCGTATGGGCAAGAGAGACGGAGCATGGTAAACACTATCTTTACCTTAATCTTTCTGTAGTGATTGTATATGCAGCCAACATAAAAACATCAAATGGTATAAGAAAACATTCAGTAAGGGATATTTTGTGTTGGTATGGTGGCTCCCCAATTCTGCCATAACGCGAAAGAGAAAACTATAAAACTTGTGCCATTCTTTCCTATGGAAAAATGGCAATACGCTCAGTCCATTGTTATAAGTCAGTGGTGAGACCACACAAATCTCTATTATGTTACCATCCATACCTTTCCGTTCTTTATTCGTATCCAGTCTGCATTAATGCTATCCATTCGAAATTTATGAGCTTTTAGAACACCCACCAACTGTGAAATGGATCATGCATTTAACTGAAGAGTGAAGACAACATTTAACCTCACCTATTTTTTTATAAAATAAATTTTTATTAATCTTTATTTATGACACTTTATTTCGCGGAACCCCAGAATGTTTTGGCAGTACCCTGACACACTTTGATCTAGGATATCGGGCATTTTTTTTTTATAATTTTTTAACTTTGTGCGTGAAATCTCCTTTCACTTTTTTTTCCTACAAACCTACAAAGCAGTTATTTATTTCGTCCAAAATATATTGCTAAACCAACTGAACTGCAGAATCTTAATCTTGATAGATTGGACAATACTTTCTCAATAGCAAGGCAATAAAGCATTGAAGCAAAAATTTGCGAAACCAAAGCAAATCTTTCAAAAGAGTAAACCAACCATGTATCTTGTATCTTGCTAATCGTATTGAATTTTGTGATTATCAAATGAAAAAAAAAATTAACAAAGAAAAATTGCAGCGAAAATGCAAAGATGATTAATTTTTGTATTCTCCATCATACGTTGAAAAGATATTTTACGATGACATCAAGGTTGATTTTTAAAAGATTTATAATATATTTTGTCAACGCAGAGAATTAATGTGCAGTCGATAAATATTAGCCGCAGAAAATCATTAGTTATAGTAATATGAATATTCACATAATGGAATAAAATAAAATAATGTCAGTCGGATCTTCAGTGGAGTCTTCGCTACTTAGGCAAGGGGTTCTATACAATAAATTATGAAATTTGCAACATATATACATAAGTATGTACGTTTTTGAGTGCGAACTTGTCAATAAATTTAAATAAAGCTAATAAATGTCACTGGGCGTATTAATATTGTAGCAATTAGTACACTAATGAAGATATTCTAAAATAGAGTGAAGTGTAATGATGATAATAATAGAAATATTTTGAACTGACCATGGATAGATGTATGGAATGAAGAGAGGTTGAGAAACCAAAAGGAGTCTCTAGAACGTAGGGGCCACAACAAGGCCCATTGTCCAATCTCCAGATTCATTCTCAATTGCTCATAAATCCCAGCGGGACACTATTACAAAATTTAATATTGGCCCCCAATCTTCCCTATACGTTTCCTGCAGTTTATCTAGGAGGTATGTGCCAATGAATCTGTAACACTAACCGGAGAGACAGTGACAAAGAAAGTGAGTCACCGTTTCGGATTCCTATCCTCATCCTCTGCATACAGGATTGTCAATACGTCCTATCCTGTGTTGGCGACCCCTAAGAAAGGAGTGTCCAGTAAGAATTCACACCAGGGGTTCTCTGGGTAGACTTGTTGTTAACTCCGGGTAAATTTTTCGTTAACTTTGGGTTAGATTTATTCCACAGTTCCTTTGAACTTTTAACTAATAAGTCATCTAACCAATTGCGAATGGGTTAGCAGTCGGCCCAAGCCAAAATGTTTCATTTCTAGGATTCTCTGGATAGACTTGTGAAATCCGGGTAAGTTTTTCGTTGACTTTCAGTTATGCTTATTCCACAGTTCCTTTGTACTTCTACCCAATCAGTCATCTAACCAAATGCGAATTTATTAGCAAACGGCCTAAGCCAAAAAGTTTCATTTCCGTTAATATCCCTGTGACTTGGTACCCATAGCACAAATATTCCTTTACATTGAGAAAGAGATTTCAAGGTGTTTTAAAGTCCAGTACCAGTGTACAGGTTGTATAGGGCTTTGGCAATTTCTTGATAGCAGTTTGGCAATCAGAGCAAAGAACAATCTCCTTGCTCTCAGTTCCTTAGTTAAGGAGATATCCTTCCGCTTTAAGGATGGCCTTAACTTCCGATTGGAAGATCGTGGCGTGGTTTTCAAGGTGTATGGCCATTTGTACATGAGAGTTCTCACATAAAATGCCTGCTCCGGTGTTTTCCTCCGATTTGGATCCGTCTGGCTAGATAATAGCGTTTATCAATGGCTGAAGCACCAGACATGATTCGTTATTGCATCACACAACCCATTTGATTTTGGATGGCAGGTTTCAAGTATTGGTTTTGACTTATAAAAAGAAATTATAAAATGAAAAATTGAGAAAAAAATTGAAAAAATCAGATTAATTCGAAACGAATCGAACCTGTGTAAGCCCGCAGTGGGCTGAAAAAAAGAAAAGAAAAAAAATAAGCGTTTCGCGTCGGTAGAAACCTTATGTACTCTTCAATACGGCTTAGAGCCTGCCGTAGACACTTGAAACAGATCAAATTGATCTCATCTTATATAAATTTCTCAATTTTGCTATTTGGGACCTGCTGATAAGTCAAAACCAGGACTTGAAAGTTGCCACCCAAAATCAAATGGATTGTGTGATGTAATATTTTCGTTTTTACTCTTATGCCGGAGAATCCAAAAAAATCCCATCTTGAACAAGTATAAAGTTTACCCGGTAATAAGTCATAGTAATCTTGTTTTAGACTAGTGTGTGCCTGTAGTGATCGCTGTCCCTGTCGATGTCAGGTTCGATTTACTGAATAAATTCAAAGATGGATTCGTGTAGAACTCGTTGTTCTGGTGTGATTCCAGTATCATAGATGCGATTGACGCCCCTTCTTCTTGATGTAAATTTGCACAGGGTGTATGTTAAGAATAGTCTCAAGGGCATGAATGCTAGTTGAGTGAGCTGCTTACAAAAAGGAGGCACAGTCTTTGAACCTTTTCCAATCTTACGATGATGGGCAAAATCCACTGTTTTTCATCACACTACAGAGTCTGATAACGCTAGTGTATTATGTATATCTATAAGATCAGGATTTCAGTCCCCATTTTTTCCCTATTGTTCTGCAACGCATTGCAAAGCATCTAAAAGCTTTGTTCGTTCTGTCCACTAGGTGTGGTTTCCAGTTCATTTTTTATCTAGTATATTGCCTAGGTATTTTATTCCGTCTTTTAGTTTCAAACAAGCGGAGCCAATAGAGGGTAGGTACAAGCTGGGAGTATTCTTTTTCTTAGTAAGAAGACAGAGATCGGCGGTTTTCAGTGAATTGATGCATAATCCGAAATTTAGTCCAGTCTACAACTAGTCGGATCGCGTTTTGCACCAGGCCGCAAAGTTCAGTATCATAACTACCGGTAACTATAAGATTACTAATCTTCTGCGTAACAAACCGTTTTGTAACCAATACCGATGTTAGCAAGAGATCATTTATAATTAGCACCCATAGTAAAGGTGATAAGATACCGCCTTGAGGAGTGCCCCTTTGAACTGTTTTTATTCTGCTTTCCCCGTCCAAATTCGCACAGTTATGCTGTTCAACATATGTGCAATTCAATACTTAAGAGACTGGTTCACTCCATATCTGGTTAGCATTTCCGCGAAATTATATAGAAGTACATTATTGAAAGCGCCTTCTACATCCATGAAAACAATCAGATTAGATTGTTTAAAAAAGAAGCCCTCTTCAATTGAGTGAATAATCTCATTTAGGGCCGTCTCAACTGACCTTCAATTTGCTGAAAGAGTTGCCCGATTTCACCCATTTTCAAAATTAGATCTACAACTAGGTATTACGACAACGCCGTGCAGAAAATGTCAGCTATCCAGCTTAACGTTTTCTCAAGCAGCGTCCGAATACATAGTGACACTCGAAGCTTTTGTATAGTTACACTGCAAATGCCTTGTCCGAATTTACGTTACCCATCTACGAACTAAATCTTTTTTTTTTTTTACTTAAAATTACTGTGTATCAAATTTCAGCTCTTTAAATCAACGTGTTTATGAGGACAGACAGATGAAAACGCAAAAATCACAACTACTTTTAATATTATGCGAGGGTATCCAATCCAATTTCCCGTACCTTCGTTATTTCCATGCATTACAAAAGCAGTAACAAACTAAGTACTCGTACATATAGGTGTAGCAAGGGTATAAAAATACGTTAAAGCTATTCAATGCCGATCACACTTCCCACCACCAAATAATAATGAACAAGTCAGATATTATTAATATGGGGTTTCGCTGTGACTTGATCACCAAAAACAATATTTGAAGAATTTCGTATCCCGAGCATGATCCAAGTCTCATAACAATTTTTAAATGATATTAGAAATTTTACTGTAAAGGGGGATTTTACTGAATAAAAAAGGCTTTAACTGATATTGTCAAAATAATTGATGAAGATCCTTGTGTGATATAGGAAGCTGTTCCGAAGGGATATATAAGTCCCGTGACGGATTTTACATGACCATCTTCAATGCAGTAAGAAATTTGTATGATTTTACCCCAATAAATTTGCAACAGAAAATCATTCCAAAAAATCAACAAGATCATAACAGATGATGAATCATGCTTCTGCAATAGGCACCCTCAAATTAAACAAGAGTAACTGGTATGAAGGACAAAAGGCAGCAAGACACGCTCATGCAAATCGTAGGATTTGTGCATGGTCAAGTCGTACGATTTGCATGAGTGTGTGTAGCTAAATTAGGAACTTGAATTGAGACTGAAGTTTGACATGAATGAAATCGGCCGAAACTATTGCGTACAAGCAAATATTAAGACTTTGCTATAGAATTGAATTAGACAAAATCGGATGTTAACGACTTTTATGCAGACTTTAGATCAATTCTATAGCAAAACCGTCAGATTTGCTTGTACGCAATAGTTTTGGTTGGTCAGACTTCAGTCTTAACTGAATCTCCGAGTTTCGCTACACACGCTAATACAAATCGTACGGATTGGCTTGCGCTAGCCAAGTCGTACGATTTTCTTGAGCCTTAAGAGAGGAAGAGTACCGGTAGTCTGGCAAACGAAATAATGTTCTCGTTTATTGCTGTTGCCCACATTGAATTGATTACAACTATTCCCTTAAAATTATGCAGTAATGGTAAATGCGGATGGATTGGTATAGTAGGAAGTAGTAGTAGTAGTAAGTTTTTGAAAATCTTCTGAAAAGTCATTTAGAGATGAAATTACTCATCGAGCAATAAAGACATCCTGTTTCATCGCTTTATCAAGTATTAATGAGATCAGCGTATCACCGTATTCCGTGTTATCTCTGCCTTTTTCCTAAATTTAAGAAACTCTTTGTGGAAAAATTTAGTTTTCAAAGCTCGTAAACACATCATTTTGGCAAACAACGAACAATTTAAAAAAATAAAATGTTTTGATATGAATAGACGCCGAATAGCAACATCCCAATACATAATTAAAAAAGTTCTTTGTAATCACATTAAATGAAATTCCTTCTTTTCTCTTATTGTAGGTATAAAACAGCAAGGAATGGGTTACAGGACACAAAAGAAATTTATTTGTTTAATTGTGGAAATAGTTTATTAACCAATTTGATCAAGATTATTCATATGTTTTGTTTTACTCGAATTATTGTATTAATTTAATTTAAGGTAGTAATAAACACCATTTAAAGCAGTATTCACTCCGTAAATCTACAACAACATTAATCAAATTTATAATTGTTTTTGTTTTTTCTAATCCTAAAATTGTTCTCTTCAAATAAAAATTCGTAATATGTTCCTTCTTTTCTGATAGATCCTTATTTATCCTTTCCTCTTTTTTTGTTTTTTTTTCAAAATAGATATGCCAAGATGTGTGATCTTTAGTAAAATTTCCGTTTTACTTTTTATTTAATATTTTGTGTGTGTATAGTTTAATATAGTTTTATTTTTTTCGGTGTTTACAATACATATTGATAAATTACATTTTATAAGTTTATTAAGTTTTTATCTTTCTTAAATGCACCATTAATGATGTTGTATTGACGACGGGAAACTTACTATCATATTGGCTTAAAAGATAAAGTTGTGGAACTGGATTCTTACTTAGATAAATATTAGCGGCTCTATTTCCTTTTCATTATGAAAATTTATAATTAAGCTCCTACTATTTATGTAGTGTCTTTAAGGATTATTATACTAATATATATTGATGAGTAATGTTTAAAATTAAATGTTTTTAATGTATTTAAATAATCAACAATGATTACAACCAATAAATAGAACTTAAAACGTTACTTTCTTTAACCCAATTGGAATGAATATCTATCAGCATTTCTAGTCTTTTTTTTTTACTTTATTAATATCTGGCTAAGACTTATGTAAGTAGATAAACTAAGTAAAAGTAAGTTTTTTTTTAAAGGTCTGATTGTCCAACCCAATAATATTTTCAAGTAGACGATGTTAAGAGGGCACAACATGACGATATCAATATTTTGTTTGCTCATAATACCTCTCGAAGGAATAAATAATTTTCATATTTTGAAATTTCATCAGTCACCCGATGCCCGATGGGTGGTGGCTCAACCTTTCAGAACTAAGCTAATCCGTTACAATTCTATCTTTTTCACTCAAGATATAACCATTAGTGAAATTAATTAAGAATATTATACTCGTTCGATTCGATTACTCAAAATCATATTTAGACCTGCTTTACATTTCTGACTCACAAACTGGAAATATATGTCTAGACGTTTAGATAAAACTGTTTAATTTTTTACTAATTGAGAATTTCGATGAACTGCTCTGAAAGTTTTAAAGGCCTGCACTACTCGGAATTATAATTTATCCCATAATAGATGATTGCATATTTGTTAATTATGGACTGCCAACGCCAAATGTAATCTTTTATTGTTCAATTGCATTGTAATTGGGGGCCCATATTCGAAGACAATGTTCTATAAATTCGAAAAATTACATTATTTTGGAAAGAACATGATTTACCAAAATATTTTTCATAACTAAAGCGACGGTGAGGTGAATAAGTTCTCAGTATGAGTATTATTAAACTTACAGGTAGAGACAAAGTTTTTAATCAGCAAGCAGTTTTGAAAGTATAAAGACTTAAATAGATTAAAATTTAGTATAATAGCGATTTCCATTCATATTTGATATGAAAAAAACTAAAGAATCAGTGGAAACTAGTTTCTTTCGTTTGCTAAATTTGGAAATATTTGTTGGCTTCAATGCAGAATGACAAAAATTACACGAATCTGGGTAATTTTGACATAACTTTTTCTAGCATTGTATGATATTGAAAGGGTTTATTGTGCAACTGCAAGAAAAGTATAGCATTTCTGCTAAAAAACGTTATCAATGCAAATATCAGCTGTTATTAAAACAAGTGCAAGTAAACACATTGGGTGTAATAGATCAACTAACTTAAAGAAGAGAGTGTATAGTTTACAGTTTTTATAAAAAAATAACGACCTTTTTGCAAAAATAATACAGGTTAAATTAAAAAAAAAAAGGTAAGAATATCCGAATTTTTTAGTTTATACAACTATAATTCATGATAGGCGAATGGTATGGGGCTGGTTGAGCAGTCGTTGGAAAGGCCATGAAGTTCTGCATACAATGAGCTCTTAACTGTGACCGTACATCATGTAGTTTTTAAGATACAGTGTATTTTGTGAAAAACTAGCTTTTTTTCCTAATCGCCCTGTAACTCCTAAACGGTTGATTTTGCCCCCCCCCCCCCGCCTTAAAATTTTTGGTTCGTTTAGGTGAGTACTATCACCTCCTGTTCTATTTACCTCCTAGTGGAATGAGAGCAAATTTAATTTGTTTGGAATTGTTGGTAGACGATACTTATGACGTCTAGTTAGTAGTAGAAATGACACAAGCTACCAAATACCAACAGTTAAACATGGTGGGGGAAGTGTAATCGTTTAGGGAATTTTTTCAGCACCAGGCGTAGGACCTCTAGTGCAATTAACGATACTATGCATAGTCGTTTTTATAAAGAAATCTTGAGGAATCCCCTACTATTTTATGCCTAAGAAAAATTGGATTTTCTAGCACGACAGCGATCCCAAACACATCTCTAAATTGGTTAAGCGGTGGCTTGCATCAAAAAGAGTTCGCGTTTCAAAGTGGTCGGCGCAATCCCCGGAACTTAATCCAATTGAGCATTTATGGGAGGAGCTTGGTCGTCGAGCTGACACGTGAAAACATTCGAAAAAAAAACGATTTGATGGAACACCTATAGGAAGAATGGGAGTAAATTATACAAAATTGCATCAATGCTACGTCCCTGTAATGCCAAAATAGCTGAAAAAGGAATTACCACCAAGTAGTAGTTTGTGCGAATGTTCTGAAAATAGTGTATTCGTGCTTCTTTCCTTTAATATTTTCTGTTATCTAGAGTTAATATATTTAATTTGGTACATTTAAATTTTGGCCGGAAAGTTTTAAGCAGTGCATTTTAAGTTTCTTTATAAATAAATGTGTTTGTTAATAGCAAATAGGATTTATTTAATGTAGCTTTATTTCACTCTTTCTCTACGCTACACTCACTATAGTTATTCATCGGTGTTAATTTTTTTTATTTAGCGAAAATTAACTTTGTCAGGAAAGTTTTGCACGCCACTGTATATGTGACGTCAATAATTTATAAGACCATTACACACTAGAAGTACGTTATCCAGTATATTTATGAGAGGAATAGAATCCATTGAACTGAACAGTTCAGTTCCATATCTATGATTAATTATAAAAATTTTATAAACAGATCTTCATGGAAGATATATAAATGAAATGATAATTTTGAAGATAAAGAAAAATTCCATTCTTATGATGTTATCAAATGGTTAATTGAAAGATGTAATAATAGCTTTGCTTCTAAACGAGAATATAAGTATTTAAAAATTAAGCTGGATTTTCACTCCTTTATACTCATACCGGGGTTTTATTAACTTCTTCTTTTCATTATGGGAGCTATTCTAGTAAAAGTCATTATGACAAGCTACAACTCTAAATAAATTGTATAAATTATATACATATATATGCTCGAGATAAGGATTGATAGATCTAAGGTGAAGTTTTTCCTTAAATCGAAACTGGCACCAAAACAGTGCTGGGCTCTACCCACAATTTTTCAATTTTTTTCAGAGTCTCTAAAACAAAATGTTTAATATCAGTGATTATACTTAATAATGAGGTCGTAGCATTATTGAACTAATAAGATGCAAAAGGCGAATGGTCTATTATTATGACTAATTGATATCTCAACAGAAAAATAATGGCACGCATACTTATTTTATTTTCTCTTTGCAAATCTAATTATAACTATTTGAGTAGCTTTCACAATATCAAAATGTCAATTGATCAAGTTAGACCAATTGCAGTAATTATTGGTATAACGTGATAAATTAGTGCTTCAACAGTCTAATATTGGGCCTTCAACTAATTTTCAATCGTTACTACACACATACATATATCTATTTAAATCGGTTTAGTGAAAAATCTATATCATAATATGGATTCGTAGCTCCTTAGGCATTTAATTTTACCATCAACTTGGTCCTCGAAAGAATAATTTATTAAACACAACAAAAATTGTACGTGAAATGTTTTCGGATTTGAAAAAACCTTTACAATCTGCGTAAAGAAATGAATTCAATTTGTTTTTACTGTAAAATTGTTAAAAAAAACATAAATGGAACATCATCTATCTTACAAGTTATACATATTAGATTTTTAAATCCCATAACAGATATGTACTAGTCATGCTTATTTCTATTAGTATCGAGTTATAAAAATAATTACAATTGGTATCATCGGATTGACTATAGGCTCTAAAATTAAGATTGGATGAAAGTTTTACAAAGTAGTTGAAATGATTGGATCTAAATATTTGAAAGTTTTCTATATTTCAAAATTAAATGGCAAAGTAATGGAAATTAATTCATTCGCGTATATATGTACAGTACAAAAATCGTAGGTATGTACATACCAAATACAAAATCGAATATCATCACTACATAACAGCAATAAATGACTGCTTATCTACGTACATAATAATCTCATGGACCCTTGATTAAACATTTTCGCATAGAATATTGTTAATTCGCAATTCACAAATATTTTAATATTATGATATCTTTTAATGCTTTCGCGGTTGTTTACTGATATTTTATGTAGGTTTTCCGAATTAGCCGCGAAAGTTTCTCACAACATGAAAACTTTACGTTTGAGCAAGAACAGAACATATGTGAAGACATATAGTTCATCGCAAAATGATGCACATTAATCGTTACCTACCCGCTACCTCACACCTCCACCCGAAAAATTGAAGATCCGTCGTTTCCACACTAGTTCACCATATCAACAGAATCTGTTTTATTAACCACTTGGCAGCTATGTGGACGATATTTTGAAATTTAATGGCTACACAATAAAATAACGGACTTTGAATGAAGTCGAAAGAGACAGAAACCAGGAGCAGGTAAATCAGAAGAGCTTTCCTGCCCTATATTAGAGGCGTTAGAATAGAGTGGGAAAAGTTTTGTAGCGATACGGTGTGAAATCCTTCTTTTTAACACCCAAGAAGATGATAAACCACCTGTAATCATCAAAAGATCGTTTTCCACTCCATACATCAGGCGTATACACCGTTCCTCGTAGCCGTGGGTCAAACACAAAGAAGTATTGCTACCCGTCTGAAAGGACACATAAGTGCTGTAAGCAAGAATCAACAGGAGAATTCAGCAATTTTCGACCATATTCTCAACTATCCAACAGAACATCATTGGATTCATTTTGAAAAGGCAGAAGTTTTGACTCGCAAGCCTTATTATATTCCTCGTCTTGTTCGTGAGACGATTGAGATAAAACGTCAACTTAATTTCAATTGCGACAACAGTTTCCAGCTTTCACGAACATGGGATCCCATCCTTAACACCTCTCCATGGTTGATTCGAAACAAAACTTTCTTTTCGAGGTGACGTAGTGAGTTATGTTTGTTCGCAAAACTCTACACAACAGCAACCCAGTGACCACGTTCAATGTAACTTGAAGCGAAACGTTCGGGCTAAGTACTTGATTTATCAATCAATAAATAATTTATTTAATACACGGCTAATCCGGAAAGCCTATATAAAATGTCAGATGAAATCAATTTTACAATGCATGTACTCCAAAATGATAATAATTTATCAAGTTAGACCAATCTCATTAGAATGAATTTCAGGGCATGCCTAATAATAGTCTAAATTAAGTATAATTTTAGAATGAGCTTGGACATTTTAAATGATCGTCTTAACTCGTCAAACTGTTGTAATTTTTGTTTTTAATTTTTCTTAAATTATCTAGCCAAGAGTAATCGAATCGATTCACCCTATTTTCAAGACACATGAAAGTCGAATCGAGTTCAGAGAATAAAACACTTCCGCATATGTATGTAATAAGAGATGGTAATCCCCAATACAAGAGTTCGGAAATTATTTTTTTTTTAAAATCCATCCATTGTAGTCATCCAAGACTATTTACGTAGTTGTTAGATAATGTAATTCTTTTTATTTATATTTGTTTCTTTTATGTCGTGACTTGTTAAAATGTCAAAAGCACGAGGCCTAAACAAACCAAAGAGGATGCAAGAATATTTAATAAAATTCGTAAGTAATTAATGTTAAATAAAAAAATATTCGTGTTGTGGTAAACAATTAATAAATAAAAGAAAATATATGGATTATTGAAACTGAATCTCAATTGTCCGTTAGCAAAATACCCAACTTTTCAAACTGGTTTTGAAGAAATTTATTTGGTCAATCCATCTATTCCATGAACTCAGCGGTAAGAAGTCAAAGTAATGTGTCGTTCGTAAGGTTTGATGGATCATCATTTAATAAATAATCACCTTCAGATTTCTTCGAAGCTATTTAGCAAATTTATTACATTTTCCATTACCGCATATCAATCAGACGACTGTATAAACATGTCGATTTTCGCAAAACCCGCACGTCTATCAATTTATCTGGCTTAACTCTTACCTAATTGAGTCGTGAATGCCATATATATGAACGACTAAGCCACTCTTTTGTCGAATGTCTAGATAGATGCGTAGCACGGTATTCTTAATAAGTTTTTAACATAAAAGTCGTAGCGTCACCCTGGATTTACAGGAATCGCATACATTCTTTATACCGTAGATCGATAGCATCCCAGCAAACATTTTCTAGGGTTTTCGCATTTGCGAGAAGTGCTTGAAGAGCAAACATTCGATCGGATTTATCAATTTCACTCAACATATGGCCTTCAGATTCAGAGAACTTGCAGTATAATTCGAGAATTATTCAATTCGAAGTTTTTACGAAGAAATTTGGAATACATATCTTTGCAAAAAGCATGATTCGAAAACGGTTTGCGAGTAAATCGTAATCTCTGACTTAAAATTCGAGAACGAACTCGATATCGATTGGAAAAAAGACTACCAGCGTAGTAAAAGGAACATGATTCTCGACTTATCAACTTGAGATACTCTCTCGATAGCGAATTGCTTTAGAGCTTAAGACGAATCGAAAATGATGTTAAAAACGAAGTAAATGAGAAGAACGGTTTGTATTTATGGTGTTATATATTTCTTATATACTAAGAGAAGCGAGGTATTCTCGTGTCTTAAGCGATCCTTGCAAAGTGAGTATTTATGGACAAACCCTTATATATAGCACCAACACACGAAAAATCTTCGAAAAAGTCCGAGAAGACTAATCGATATCGCGTCGCCATTTCGATACGAATTAGCGTTCCTTTTTCTTTGTTTTTAGATCAAGATCGAGCCGAGAACGATGTCCAGATCGAAGTCAAACTTCGATTGAGCTAGTCGGCTCTAATTCGATCTATAATCTAATGTTTGCCTGAATACTTCAAATAAAGTGTTAAAAAAAGGCAATCAAAACGTAAAGTAAGAGCATCGAGGGTAAATATTACTTTCAGGGTGGTGAGTTGTGGGATCAAGGCTACTTTATCAAAAGTCAACTTAACCTAAGAGTTGGTAGGGACCTTTTGACAGAGAAGTGTAAATACGCAGTTATGTAGAAGCGAATCTCGCGATTGACCATGTTTATTTTTCTCGATTCCCACATACATTGTTTTATATGTATGTAATGTTTTTATAATTGTGTTAAAATTAAAGAAGAATATCCGCGACAATAAATGATCGTCACAGGACGATCATTAAGAGATAATACTATAATAACAGAATCCTCCTAAAATCTATGTAAAATTCGTGTTTGATTCGATGAGTTCTGTCATAAAATTAATAATGAGACTAAATTTTTAAAACACAAGTTGGTAGCACAATAAACTAAGTGATCGTTTTTAATTTTGATAGCTTAATGTAAGTTGTAAAAATAATAGTAGTGCACCAAGGAAATGGTAAACAATAATAGTTAGCAGCGCTACTTCAAAAAATTTCATTTCAAACTGCATTAAAATGCAACAGAAACATCTCAAAAAGGTTATCAATGGTAATATCATAGGCGTTGAATATTAAACATGCTATAGTCAGAATGAATGAAAATGTGGAGAGTGAGGGCTCCAGGTAAAGCATTCTGTTGACAACAAATTAGGATGGTATAATTTGTATTTAAGCGAGTTCAAAATGCTGATTGTGAGACTTTTTGAGAAAACTGAGCTTAGTATATTTTAACAGGCTATTTGGGCATGAAATGAGTTTGTGTGATAGATCCACATCAGAATAAAAGTAAGACCAGAAGTTTGTGTGAGATCCAAATATACAGCAAATATCAGCAATATTTTATATTTGTATAATATGATTGAAAACGGTAATCACAAGATCATAATTTCTGTAAAAAATTCCTATTGAAATTGCGATTATTCAAAAACAAGTCGAGTACGCTTTGTATACTTACGATTCTTTTGCATTTTTCTCTAGTTTGGTTTTGTTAACATTTTTGGAATCACCTCATTTTGACACGAAAATTGTCTTAATTCTCCTGACAAAAAATGCTCCTTAAAACTTCTGAGTAAGTAATGAAGATCAAGGATCGAATATAAAGTAGGCTTTCGAGTAACTTATTATATGACTTCCTAGAAAAAATTTTCGTTTCCCAGCAGGTATTACAAGCACTTAGCTGATGCGCCACGCCAATAAACTCTGTCCAATCCCACCTTCATGAAACAGAAATGTACGTGTGTTCATTCTAGTCCAAACTTCTATAACGTTATGAAAATCAAAAATTGATTCATATTGAAAATTGTCTTGAAGTAATTTTTAGCTTTCCTCCTTAACTTTATCGTTATATGCCTTATGATTTCCCCGCAAAAACCCAAGAAAAAACCAAAGCAGGATAGAGCAGCATGACTGTGACTGAGCTGAGAGCTTTTGTTCTGAAATTTGGGGTGCTTCGTTATAATTTCCTTAAGAATTATATATATAAATTAGGTCATATTTGTTGGAAAGACGAAAGGATGTCAAGCTCAAAATTACTTGAAAACCTTTTTTCAATATTTTAGGCATTAAGATAATTTCCATTTAAGCATCAGTTACTTCTTTAAAATAAAACTTCCATCTTACACATACTTCAGTGCCTCGATATACATTTGTCTTTCCTTTAAGATAGTTTGCAACAATATGACAACATCGAGAGTATTTTGAACGACCAAGTAAAAGCTCACACAGAAGGAGACTTGTTGCACTGTTTCCAGGAGCGCCCTAAATTTTATTATGTAATAAGAATTATTACTATTGTCACAGATAGACCTTATAAATGCTTCAATCCATAATGGTTTATTGATTTGTAAGCTGTTAAATATCGTAGCATATATCTGGCTAACGCGACAACCTAGCTACCCTGTTAAATTCGTAATTTTTTTGAAGCTACAGCTCACCTGTATTTTACTAATGCCGAAGGAAATAATAAACGCTTATGTAGGCTATGGAAGTTTTGTTCACGTCTTAAAACAAAACAAAATATTAAACTGTGCATTTAAAATTGAATTTGAATGTATTTTGAAAATACATTTTTCTTCGCATATACTATATCTTTGTAGAGATATGACCACACCAGGTAAAAAATGCAACGAGAAACAATTTAACTGAACACTGAGGTAATAAGTTCTACCTAATTAATGCAGATCGGTAAAATAGTACTAAAAGTTGATTACGTGCTATGTTTTTTTTTTATACCTCCATTACATATTTTCTTTTCACTACTTTAGTAGAAAATTCTAACCGTATCTCTTATATAATGTATAAATATAAATTTGTAATAATCTTGACACAAATTTAATAAGAAAAAGCTTTAAAATATTACACAAGTAAATAGAAGAGCACAACAGAACAATATATTCCACTGTTTTCTTAATATTTAAACTTCACAAAAATAAACTACAGCATTTCATACAATTTTAAAAATATAATATATGAACAATATTAAATGTACACATTTTTTCTGCATTTTAATCACCCATGCCGACTCAATCCCTTGGTTTCTGACAATAATTGCAATTCATTCGGTTACGTAGTAAAATGTTCAAATTATCATACACATTTTTTTGCTTTCATTGTGTTTGTATGTGTGCATATACATAAGTGATAAATATATATATAGTAAACACAACAAATAAACAAGCGAAATGAAATATTAAAAATATTTTTCTAATAAAATTTTATTCAAACAAAAACATCAACAAATAAAATTTGGGAATGAAACAATAGCAGCTTTCTGATGTTTCGATCTTCTCTTAATATGTGTCCTTTACTTGCTACGATATAATCTATTGTTATGAAAAGTATTTTTATTATTGTATTCAAATAGAGTCGTAAATTACCGAATTAGATAATTTTTATTAAATAATAATAAAAAATAAAAAGTAGAACAAAACAAACAAAAAACTGGTGAAAATTATTATTAATAATTGGATATACGATTTAAATTTTTTTATTAACTTATTTCGATGGAAATTTCATATCGAAATTTTGCTTTCTTATGTTGAAGAACTGAGAGAAAGTTTATTTATCGTAGATCAGGATTATCATCAGCAGCTTTCTTAATTCTAAGTAAAATTGTTGTATACCACTGATCCAATCTGGAGATGCTGTCATAATCTTTGACTGTTTCTGTGAATCCTTCGATATTTTGTTCTTCTAAGTGTTCACATAAGGTCTAGAAATAACAGAATATTTGTTTGTTTGTTTGTTTTTAAATTATCAAATGATTTGTAATAGATGCGATGAGGGTGAGATAATAGTGTGTTGAATTTCTTAAGTGGATTTGCTAAGTTTAATATTACTAAAATTGTGCCTATAAAAATCAAATCATTTCCAACAAATACATTACAGATACCAACACAGATTTTTTTTATAAAGTTATCAAAGGCAGGACTGGAGAATGAATGGTAATGCAATTGCACGGCTTTGTTAGAAAAAAAAGGCAAATGAAGGACAGACATTGCGCTACCTCAGAAGCATAACACTGTAAGTGCATTTTTGGCCAAATTGACTTACATCAAAATGATCAGCGAAAAATATTCTGCTTCGAACATTTTACTGTTGCCCTCGAATGATATTATCAGGTAACTAACACTTGGTGCATTTTAAAGAAAAATGTTGGATCTTGGATTGCGGTAGGGTGTACCGATGATACGAAATTTTTGGAACTGATATATGGCCAACTCCAAATTAAACAAATTCAAACTGAGAATATGTCATCAGTCATTGAATTCAGCGAAAGTAACATTGCGCAAACTTACATAAGCCACTTCACATTGGCACACTTATTTGAATAAATCAGATGGCTCTGATAGAATCTCTACCTTAACTTTATTGTCAGGATTTTCTAGCCCAAGCCATTAACATGGTGCCAGGCATTTTTTTCAAGAATTATTATGAGTTTTTTTTTTCATATATTTCGAAGTTATTTTCTGAAGAAGATAGGCAAATCCAACCGCGAGCTGTGTCGACTGTGCGAAAAGGGAGATGAAACCTCCAAACATATCATAGCCTACTTTGGGAAAAGATACAATAAGTCAACCTTGGTCTAAGTGTTCGCAGGTTCCTAGTGGCCTAGTCGCTCCTACTCTTAGCCTTAATGTTATACTCGGAAACAAAATTATCTCAGTTATGGGCCTTATGTACATTTCTTTCATCATTCAGAATTGGATGTGGATCTGGGGTTTTAGATATTTTCATTTCATTGTAGGCATTATTGAGGCGTGACAAATTAAAACTGTGAATCCTTGGTCCTACCCAAATTAAATAGAAACTGCGATAAATGAAAACTTATTTTTCATAGAGTTTTTGGAAAGAATAAAGCACGAAATTTGTGTGAAGAAAATACATGTAAGTTTATATTTATTTAGATTTCTGATTACCTTCTAGTTGTAGTGGGTGGAGTAAATAGTCTATAATATAATCATGAGGGTGCGCACATGTATTTTTTTCGGTTAAATTTTTAAGCAGTCCGATCGCTTAAAGTGATCAATGTCAATTTTTTAATTAATTATTTTTTACAAGTCATCTTTGGTGCAATTTGTTAAGTATATTAATTTTATTCTGCTTATGCTTTTGTTTTGTAGCAATTCTGACGTTGATAATTCCTATTTGTGTCTAAATTATATGAACAGAAATACCCACATAACTTTGTTAGCACGGAAAATGTTGATTCATGTAAAGCATCAAAGTTCCAATTTATTATAATTTATATCAAAATACAAGCCGATCAGTCTGACATCATTTCTCCTAAAAACTCTAGAGACGGACGATGTCCCTCAAAAGCTGTCCACTCAATACACCGACGACACTCTCAAAAGTATGGTACAGCCTATCGAGAAAACCTAACAGGAGAAAAGAGGTCCTTATATGCTCCTTCATGGACATACAAGGCGAATTCGATAACATTCTCTTTGACTCGATCAAGTGGTTATCCGAAGATAGAGGCATGGAAACCTGCATCGTCAGATGGATTGGCAATATGCTTTAAAAACGCTGCATAATAGCTATCATAAACGGCGAATCCACAACTATCATGGAAACTAGAGGCTGCCCACAAGAAGGGGTTTTAGCATCACACCTATGGCTTCTCTTTGTTGTGGATTAGCTATTAAATTTACTCCAAGAGGCCGACTTTTAGTCTCAAGGATACGCTGATTACATTGTCATTTGTGTCAAAGAGAAGTTTGAATCAGCTTTACCCAATCTTATGAAAACTGCCAATAACATTGTTACAAGATAGTGCCAGAACATGGGACTATCAAAAACCCATGTGTAAGCTAAATGGAATTGCAATAAAATATTCCAAAGAAACAAAATATCTAGGAGTAATCCTGCAAGCTTACCTGGTATCCCCACCTTGAAATGGTATCAAATAAAGCCATATGGGCATTCAGCTCATGCCACAGGCTTTCAGGAAAAAGTGGGATCTAAACCCCAAAATGACCTATTGGATTTTCCAGGGCATAGTCAGACCCATGGCCTGAAACATTGCAGGCAATCACCAAGAACACGCTTGATAAGGTGCAAAGGATAGCATATTTAGGCGCCACATCGTGTCCTCAACGAGCACTTGAAGCCATTCTTGGCTTACATCAACTCTAGCTCTTTATTCAGAGGGAAGCAGCAAAAATGACCAAAAGACTTTCCTCTGAAAGTGGTTGCCAGGTAACCATTAATGAAAGAATCCAGATACTAGACAGAGAGCTCCAGTTCTCACGACGGATCCCGGATGGTAAAACAAGCGCATAGGTGGTTGGCCAGAATGGAACTATCAATTCCGCTTGGTTCCTTATCTTACATTTCTCAGGCGGAAGCTTATGCTGTAGAGGTTGGAGCTAAGGAAAGCCTAAAAAAGGGCTGAAAGAACTACAACATCTGTTCAGACATCCAAGCTGCGCTCCTAGCTCTTTCCTCTCAAGTCTTTGAGGAGTAACTAGTCTGGAGCAGCTACTCGAAACCCTAGCTACTGTCTAGGGACAACCAGTAACTTTGGTTTGGGTTATTGGACATAAAGGAGTCGACGGTAATAAAAAAGCTGACGAACTACTAAACCCGGAGCTGACTGTCCGTATGCTGGTACCCACCCATCACTTGGCCTACCAAAAAGCCACTTTAGGGGGAACTGCTTAAGTGAGAAACAGGCAACTGGATTTCTTCTCGCGTAGCGCGCCCGATATGAAGCAGGCGAAGAAAATCTACAAACCATCTCTTCTTCAGACGCGCCAATTTATTGGACTTAGCAAACAGTCATTCAGACTATTTGCTATCGCAGTCACTGGTCATGGCCCCTTCTGTCTCCTTCTCGAAGAAAATAGGCAAATCCGACAGTGAACTGTGTCGACTGTGCCAAGAAGAAGATGAAACCTTGATGCATGTTATATGTGAGTGTCCAGCGCCTACAGGTCTAACGCTACAAATCACTGGAGGAACACTTATCTCTCCAAATACGCAATCTAACACCAAGAGCAATAATCGAGCTCAATTTTGCCTAACCACCTTAGGGGAAGTCACAATAGATCAACTCTGGTCGCGGTATCCTCATGGTCCTAAAGGCCTAGTGGACGATACTCTTAACATTATCATAGCAAAATTGCATTTTAATTTATCTTTAGCTGTTCTCGCTGATATATATGTACATAATACCGATTATAATTTGAAAACACTCCCATCCTCATCAGACAACATTGAACTGTGGTAGGACGATAGTGTCCGCACTTAGTATATTTGACAGCTTTTAGGTCAGTTTAGAAGTCATTGGGTCATTTTAGAATTCGTGAAAAGATTTAATCATAGTGATATCAATAAATTCTACTTTCCGACATAACTGTGGAGAATGAAAAATGGTGCCAATATTTAGTGACCCACGGTCTGGATTCTGCAAATGTGAAAAATTTGTCAATGTACACGATTTGAAAAACTCGCCGTGAGAGCAAGCGTACACTTTTGAATTTCAAGCGACTCCGTAAGTAGCTGTGTACACATAAGCGCTGAATGTCGTTTTAAAATACATTTTGGAAGTGTTGAGTAATTCCCTAGTATTAAGGCGACTACGGCTTAGAGGAAGCTAAAGATAAATTCAAAAATTTGTTATATTCGAAAAATTTTAAACATTCTAGAAAGCATTTGATATTAATAAGAAGGAATTTAAGGGATTCCCAAAATCTTTTTAAAAGAAGAACGATTCGTTAAATTGTTTCGGTTTAGAATGAAGACGTGATTTCAAACAATTGTAAATAACAACTTTAATTTTTGATTACATAAGGCGTACCGAAGGCTAAACATGTTGTTTTTAATTTCAGTAGTTGTATGAAAAACAAAAACCCCCCGCCAGAAAATATCGGTTACCGTGTATACAATTTTGACAGAAAAAAACTGATTTCAGCATTTGAGTAATCGACGGGGTGTGCAGAAAATTTTGTGTACACGCGTTTAGTCAGTTGCTGAATCCGGCCATAGGTCAGAGATCGGAATCAACGCATTTGTTTTGAACCGTTCTCGGCAAAGAATTTAAAAATGAAATTTCTATAATAAATTAAATGTATGCTTTTCTATGAGCTATTTTTGGACAATTGCCAGGCCGACACAATTAGTGCATAGGAACTTTAACAAGAACTATGTAAGAAAACACTGAAAAGCAGCGATATGTATTCCTTCATTCCTCCTCGTAACATAAAAGAGAAAAAGTAAGAAGTTCCATAAAAGACAAAAAGTAAGAAGTTCTTTATTTTTGCCTTATTAATTACGAAGATCTTGGTACAGGAACATGTTATCTGTGGTTTGACGAAGATAAGCGCTTTTATAGGTCTGAAAGTTGTCGAAATACATATAGACTCTGTCGATTTTATAGTAGCATTAGTAATAATAGTAGCAGTAAGACAGATTAGAATTATCCTGAACTACATTGTAAGCAATATGCTTATTTGTTTTCCTTGATAATTTTGCCAATTTTGATTTACTATTAATTTAGAATCTACTGTTTATTCATCGTTTATATATGTATTATAAAAAAAAATATACTTTCAATACCATATTAGGTGAAATGTAAATAAAGGTAGGGAAGTTTTCAAAATCCTGATACCATAGGGATGTGTGTGGAGACCTTTAATACAAGTCTAGCTCTAGACTATGTATAATTGGACGAATTATGAATTTTTACCAAAGTGGCTGATGCCTTGATGAATTGCTTATAAAACAATAACTAACCTTAACCAATTTATATTCCCTGGAATCTTGGAAAGCTGGGTATTGTTGAGAGTATTTTTCAATTGCATGTTGTGAGTTGAGCAAATCAACAGCCAAATGACACAAAGCAGCCCTGAAAAAGTATTCCTTTGCACTATACTTAAGGAGGGAGCTCTCAAGTGATGATGTCGCAACCTAATAAAATTAAAAAAAAAAAAAAAAAAAGTTCGATTTATAAAGATACCAAAATATGTAAATAAATCCTTACCTGTTCATAAATTTGAATAGCCTTGTCATAATCCTCTAGTTGGGCAGCATATTGTGCTACTTTTAACATACACTTATTTGCAGAACTAATAGATTCCTCTCCTTTGAAGTAATCTGCAGCTTGTTCATAATGTTGAACTGCTCGTTGCTAAATATTTAATTGAAATCGTTTATAAATGTGCTTACCTCCAATTTTTTATTGTATTAATAATTACCAATCCATTAGGATCTGCCTCATACATTTCAGCAATGCTTTGATGGTGTTTTGCTGCCATGGTAAATCTTCCCATATCGGTATATATATCAATGGCTTTTAGTAGGCAGGCGACGGCTTCTTCAATATCGGCCTGTATACATAATATAACGAAAAACAACTCATCTTTATAACAAATTCACTCCAGCTGTGTACACAATTACCTTTTTGTAACAATTCGATGCGTCAACATAGTTGGTCGCGGAATCATGTCTACTTCCAGCTTTAGCATGTAAATTTGCAGCTTCACAAAACGCTTGGCCAGCTTTACACCAATTTTTTGCCATTTTAAACATATTTCCAGCACGCTGATAACATTCAATCGCATCTTCAACGCGATTAGAGCCCCTAATGGGTGGTTGGATGAAAGGACCTTTGTCAAAGATAAACTTTCCACTGGAGGAAATTTACAGTAACTTACCCAAATAGCGATCCAAGAAAGCCTTTTGAATGATTCAATTTTTTCTCGGCTTCTGCCATTAATTGCATGGCTTTTTGTTCATTATCTGCCATGATTTAAACTGATATTTAAGTGCAATTTCACAAAGATGATGACACACAACTTGCAAGAAAAAGTCAATCGATTTCTATTGACAAAATTATTTCTCTCACTTTTCCCAGATGGCGATAAGATGCACTAAGAAGATTAGTTTTTGAACTCGTTCGTTAATTCTAGATTTATAAAAATAATAACCCTGTTTCTCTTTATTCGCTCCATGGAATTCATGATGACATAAATTGTACCGAAAAGTTTCTAGTTTTTTATTTTAATCTTTAAAAATAATTTACATACTATTTTATCACATTCACAATGTACTAATAAATTATGAGTTTATATTTTTTAACACGAAATTTTAATTGTGCGCGTGGCGTCGATGTAACTCTAATATACATTGATATCTAAAAGCGATATACATAAAAATAATACGTAATAACAAAATAACAGCTAATGGTATAACTAAATAAACAAATAAATAAAAATCAACGTTTAATAGGTGCTAAGGAAAGTTTCGCAGAATTATTCTAGCTAGCTACTGAACGAACAACGCCTATGTAATATATATGTAACTGTCATAAATGACAGTCCATTGCGATTCAAAGAGAATTGTCACTTTTTTTATCATGTAAATTTTCCATAAATAATTAACTAATTTTGATTATGAAAAGGTTCTTTACATTGGAAAAGTCGATTTTCTCTTCCATAAATAATATTTCATGAAGCTCGGTAATTAGTCTATCTGTACGCAGTTCCTGCATTTGACAATTTTTGAAAAACGAAAGTGAGTATTGCTTCCTTTAATTTGATTTCATTTCAATAATTTAAAAGAATTAAACGATTTGTTCTAAATATATTTACTTTGCATTTACTGACGATAAGTAGATAGC
This sequence comes from Dioctria rufipes, assembly GCA_963924295.1. NCBI lineage: Eukaryota > Metazoa > Arthropoda > Insecta > Diptera > Asilidae > Dioctria > Dioctria rufipes. The sequence continues at coordinate 51,219,235 of OZ002743.1, forward strand.
ATAATTGAAAATGTGAAATTTTTCAATGACTTGCTTGTTTCTGCCGGGGTTAAAGGTGAACGTTCTGGAGTCTTTTATCAAGCGATTTTATTTACAATATATTGTTTATTTTATATAAGAGTATGAGCTTTAATGGAGTTTTTAAGTGCAATTTCCAATTTAAAATAAAAAGGGTATAAACCTGCTAGCTTTACCCGATCAGTGTTCATGTCTAACTACAGTAGATAGCGCGATCGGTACAATACAATACAAAAATGCTTTATTGAAAGACCCTGAACTAGCCACGTCCATAAGCGGTGGGTACAATGATCGGTAAGGCGATGATTGCGCATATCTATATGAAGTAGATAATAAAGTGTCCTATTAATATAAATTCTAAAATTCAGGGTTACTCTTGGTGTAGTAGGATGAGAAATCGATATACCATATCGCGACCTGTTATCAGCCTACTATAATATTCCAATCGTTAAAAAAAATTACCATCTGACGGGTCAGCAGTTTGAATATTTCTTCTTTAAAGATAATAAATTTACGTTGTCCTTAGCTTAATAAGTTTGACCCTGAAAATCACAGGACGGTTACGTATTTGCCCAACTGCTGCGGAAAGTGTGAGTGGAAAATTCAAATTCAAAAACAAATTGTTAAGAGCTACACCATGTGTCTGGAGTTATCTCGATTGTTACATAGATTTACCAAGTTTACGATTACATATATGTAACTGCTTAGCAAACCAACTGGACATAACTTAACACAGAATTCAATGTTAAATTTAAACTAAAGCAACAGCGTACAAAAAATATCAATTTAAGCGAAGTGACACAATTTAGGTTGAGCGTGCAATTTAAAACAAGCACCTAGAAATATTAGGTGACTAGAAAGTACAATTTAATTCTATCAAAATTGCCCATAGAGCCAAAACTACCATAGATATCAAAGCTGATATAAGAGTCGGTCACTGTATCATTTTTTTAATAATTGAGAGAGAGAAAATAGAATTGAGAAGCGTACAAATATGTTACACATAGAGATCAAAGCAACACGCTGCAAATTACGATCCTATTCTGTAATACGTGAGATTGCTACATCGTTTCTGACCGATTCAGATAAGGTGTATCCCCTTTCCATAAATACATTTACTGTCAAATTGAGTTTGTGCTCTTAGTAGTACTATTCTTGCCCCATAAAGGCGACTCCATAACAAGGTAACTAGGCTGTAATCGCCGAATAAGAGGATAGTGCGTACCTGTCTGGTGGAACAGTGCCATGGCAAGCTCAATATAATTTTAAACACTTTATTTTGTGCGATATGCTATTTCCTTTTATGAGCTACAGCGCAATTATACTAACTCGGGGCACCGTAGCTAAGAATAAATTGAAAAAATTATTTTAAAAATGTTGAGTTTATTATCGATGCTTAAGGATAATCTTCTGTTTATGAAAGGGTATAAGATTTTCGTTAATATGTTGATATTATGTACCGCCTTTGATACGCCAGAAGAGATTGAAGTGAGATTTTACCGGCTTTCACTTTAGAGAAATATGATCGATAAAATCGTGCGACAAGAAATGAATTCCCCACAAAACTGTCAACCTTGAGTGACAACATTGTTTTGTTTTCTGAATGTGCAATTCTTAAATATAAAGAAATAAACTTTCGAATAAGCAAAAACTTTCCGCTCATCTAATTAATGAAAAGCGAAAGATGCGGTAGTTACTACAGCGCATAGGCATAGTTGCTTTGGCATGTCACATATTTATTTTTAAAAAAATTGTGTTAGTTTACGACTCTCGGCTGTAATTAGAAATGAGTCCACATGATAAATTGTTGTCTCTTAACGACACCATTTGCTTCATGATGGTGCATTAATATTACTGGGCGTGGTGTGTGATCATTACACATTACGATACACTTACAATTTTTAACCAGCAACTTCTTGAGAGGTCGCTAATCTAATTATTGGATTCTTCCGTCACTAAGCCTTCAACATGATTTTGGAAACTTTCGCAGACCTCTCCTATACCTTGACCTAAACAAGTAGAGCATACTATTAGGGTGACAATTTATAGTATAAACTTTTAGATTCTAACGATTGCTATGTGTATATTTTCAACTAATGTGATTCTATTTTGAAATTTTCAGATATAAGCACATCTGCGATGTTTTCCAGCTTAAAAGGATTCATTTCTAGACATAAGAGAAAGTTTGTCGTTAGTGGTGTCGTTATTGGAGGAACCATAATAGCGGTCCGCTATGCACAATATAAGATACGAGAATTCCAAGAAAGACAAACAAGAGAATTTGTCGAGCGAACCAGACGAATGCAACACTTCGAATCTACTGAACGAACTTGTAATCAAGTAATCATTGGTTTAAGCAGTAATCTCTGCAATGAAATTCTTAAACTTCTTAACACAGACGATATATTGGAAAAATTACGAAAAAATCCGGAAAACAAAGTCGAATTGTGGGATGAGTTAAAAATTTTATGCTTTACAAGATTATCAACGCTTATTTATGCCTCATCAATGTTGGTAGTAACGCTTCGTATACAATTAAACCTTATTGGTGGATATTTGTATAAAGACACATTAGTTGTTGGAGCAAAGATTTCTGATGAGATTCGATTGGCTTATTTATCTTTAGTGCAATATTTTCTAACAACAGGACTCCCAGAACTTGAAAGTATGATCAGAAAGAAAGTTTGTGAAGTTTTGAAAACATATCCGCTAACACAAAAGCTTAATTTAGCAGATGTTGAACAAATCTTTTGGTCTATTCAAATGGCAGTTAACAGTGACGGTAAGGATCCGAATAGCAACATTTCCAATTACATATTTCCCACAACAATTAATGATGAAGGAATGTTAAAAAAGATGTTTACCGAAACTTTAGATATGCTGGAATCTGATGAAGTGTCTGTAATTTGTTCAAATAATGTAAGCCGAGGATTTTCCATTGCAGTTGACAGTATATCAGAGTACTATGCGGAGACAGTTAAAACAAATGGTATAATAGAAAATAATTCGGACAAACCTACCACTTCCAAAGATCAATTGAATGCTGTGATTAATATAAACAACATTCATCTAGCCGTTGCAAAACTTATTCCAATTATTAATGGAATCACATCTAAAACTTTTGACACCAATACACATCCACAGAATTTGGCAACATCTCTTATAACGTCATATTTATTATCAGATAAAGTGAAAACGTTGGGAGCAAATGTGTATGAAGTTTTCAGTGTGTAGAATTAGAAAAATAATTTTTAGCATCACTTTTCATTCCTTTGTTTTCAGTGTTGCATTATAGTTTAAGTTCACCTTAAGGGGGAGAATATATGTTTATAATTTTTCTGTAGGCGTATTTTTTCAGATTTATTCATTTTTACAGCCTTTTTTATTTAAATAAATAAATAAACTTTATTGCTGGCAAAGGTACAAAGATTTTGGAAATCTTATTAGTCTACAATAAAACATAGGAAAAGTATAAGTATAGAGGATTGATGGAAGATCCAAAAGATTAGAAAAAATGTGTTCCTTATTGTGCAACACCAATTGATAGTTACTTTATCTACGCGACAAAAATTTTTGCCGTACTGTCGTACTGTTTTACCGCGTTGTCGCGTCGCGCACTAAAGTGTAATATGTTTGAATCTTTTCTCATCCTAAATTTGCTGATCACTTGCGGGAACATTATAAAATACAGAATTGATAAAATCCATAAAAAATAAAAAATCCAGAAGTGACAAAATTCAGATACGACAAAATACATAACTGTCAAAATCCCGAAATTGTAAAAATTGTTATAAATATAATTAAATTTTTTTTTTAATTTTTAAAAATGGCATGAACTTTGCTTCGCAAATCTCATATTTACACCCGTCGTTGTTGTTATATTAATCTGTGTTAATAATATAGTTGGGAGTCTTGTGATGACATATTCATCTGATTGAGATGGAAACCTAGCATCTTTGTGAACGAAACAGGCTAACCCAGCAATGCCCTACATGGGTCACGATTTGTCACCGGCGGTCAAGAAACATTACATGAAATTTCGAAGTGGTGATCGCGATTTTGAGATGGGTCAAGGTCAAAAATGCATGATAATTCGAATTAAAATAAAAAAGTCTAAATTTTGGAAATCACTATACAGGATGTTTACCACTAGGAGGTCAATGGAACAGGATGTGATAATAGTGACCTAGACTAACGAAAAATTGTATGGCAGGGGGGGGGGGGCATATCAACCGTTTAGGAGTTACAGGGTGATTAAGAAAAAAAAGCTAGTTTTTCACAAAGCACTCTGTATCTTAAAAATGACAGGGCGTACGGTCACAGTTAAGAGCTCGTTGTATGAAGAATTTCATGGCCTTTCCAACGACTGCTCAACCAGCCCCATACCCCTCGCCTCTCAAGCATTACGGTTGTCTAAACTAAAAACTTCGGAAAGGTCACACTTTCAAACATTACAACTATGTTGGCGAAACCCTCGGTATACAGAACACAATATTGTTGCTTGTGCCAGCAAAATGGGCCATTTACGTGTTTATGTTCCCCTCCATAAGAAAACGAATTTAAATTACGTCACGACCGTATATATTATACCTTGTCTTCTGTAAATTTAAAATGATTACATATTTCAAATGTTATAAAGATCAATGTACTGAGTAATTTTCTGCTATTCGATTTTCAGTTCAGTTATTTACCTTTTTGTCACATACGAAACATTTACGTAAACTTAATCGTCAGATTAAACTGATTCAAGCAATACCTAACACAAAATATACAAATATTTGTTTTAGCCACTGTTTGGAAGGCAAACAAAATTCCATCACGATAGATTTATATTTAAGTCATTATAAGTGTAGCAGTGTAAGTATGTAAAAATGCAATATAACAAATATATTTTTATACTCTAGATGAAATTTAAAAGGTATACTAAGCTTATCATTCCGTTTGTAACACCTAGAAATAATGATCGCAGACCAAAATGGACTGGACACCCACGCATAATATTAAAAGTTATTTTGATTTTTGCATGTCCGTCCGTCCGTCCGTCCGCACAATAACTCAAGAACGCGTTCACTTAGAGGACTGAAATTTTGCACACGGGCTTTAAAAAAAAGTAAATTTAAGTTCGAGAATGGGCCGAAACGGGCAGCTCCTTCGTAGGGTTGCCATACAAAAATTGGTTTTTCACTATATACTTTAGCACTGATTGAGAACGCGTCGACGTAGAGAGCTGAAATTTAGTACATGGTGTTTTCATATCAATAGTAAATAAAATTTGGAAAATGGACTAAATCGGGCAACCCCTTCTTGGTGCTGCCATTTAAAAATTTAGGATTCTCACGTATACTGTGAAAACGATCAGTTCTAGACGGTTTTAATCTACTGAAATATATGAAATCCTATGAAATTGTTTATAAGCATTTTTACTGTCCGAAAAACCATTTCAGAAATATATGCGAAAAACCACTTCAAAAATCATACTTGCACAGGGAGGTGACCATACAAAATTTCATACGGGCATTCATCTAGGTATAGGTATCATAAGAATTGGTCTTAGACCAATTCTAGCTTTCTTACTTGCTACGTATAACTTCGTTGAGCGGCGGCGGTTATATGTACATATTTAGGAAATTACTAAAGACATTGCCATAGATAACATATTTCAAGGTTATCAAAATCAGCCGGGTATACCCTACTAGGAGGAAATATTGTGTAAAATCTCTGTACATGAAGATTATGAAGAAAATATTTTCCCTCTTTCCAACAGTGTAGTTATTTATACCGTAGATGATAAAATCATAGGGTAGGTATGCTAAGTTTGTCATTCCGTTCATAACACATAGAAATAAAGATGGTAGAGCAAAATGGATTGGACACCCACGCATAATATTAAAAGTTATTTTGATTTTTGCATGTCCGTCCTCACGATAATTCGAGAACGCGTGTACTCAGAGCTGAAATTTTGCAGTCGGGCTTTAAAAAAAAGTAAATTTAAGTTCGAAAATGGGATAAATAGGGTAACTCCTTTGTGGGGTTGCTATACAAAAATTTCGTTTTTCACTATATATTTGGACACTGCCTGAGAACGCGTCAACGTAGAGAGCTGAAAACGGTGTTTTCATAGAAATAGTAAATATAATTTCAAAGAAGGGCTAAATCAGGCAACCCCTTCTTGGTGTTGCCATATAAAAATTTGTGTTTTTTATGTATGTATACTGTGAAAACGACCAGTCCCTCTTAGACGTTTTTATTGTACTGAAAAATTTTTTAGAATGTGAAATTGGTTGTAATCAGTTTTACTGCCCGACGAATCGTTCCAGAAATATACGGGAGAAATAAACTTGCACGGATGGGTGATCATTCGAGATTACATACGGGCATTAATCTATGGTGTCATAACAATTGGTCTTAAGACGAATTCTAGCTTTTTTACTTGTTCCTCTAAATTTTTGTTGTCTAGAAGAAAATTAAAGTGTGTAACTTACCGAAATTTAGGGGGGGGGGGGAATTGACTAATCAGCGTGGGTGAACAAAATAGATTGGAAATTGTTTATAAAGTGAATTTTTAGTCTACAACAATTTTTAAATTTCTAACAATTTTAATTGGCTAGTGTAGGTACTAGTAGTAATGAAATTGGAAAATATACAAATAACAAGTAAAAAAGCTAGAATTGGTCGTAGACAAATTCTAGCGTTTTTACTTGTTATCTATTGGGCTAAATACAACCATATGTACCAAGTTATCAAATGCTGAGTGTTTATTTTTGAAGTGTGTGAATGAATTTGTATGTATGACTATGTGTTCATATGTTTCCTTCCTATAAATCTTAAATTTGAATTTGTTCTATCTTTTCAATATTTTAAGGTTTTAATGTGTTCATCTTCCTCAATTTCCATAACTTGCCAAGATTTATTTTTCGAAGTTTCCTTTTATATCGATATACTTTGCGCAACGTTTTTCCAACTTCTTTAAGTCTTCCAAAAAGTAAGATTTCTTGTACTTTTCGAAACAGGCGTTTATTTCAGAGATAATGTTCTCGTTCGATGCACACGAATTTTTATTCTTTGAACCATTTTGTTCATGTTTGGAAATTGTAAGAGCATTGAAGGAAGCTCACATACATTTTTATCTATCTCTTATTAGACTGAACACACTTCCCCAAATTTTGTTTTACAAGTTTGATGGTAATGGGAACACAAGTTAGCACTATTTTCTTTGGTTTCATCATTGCGGATACAGTTTTATGTACCAGCCAGAAATTTGATAGCCCTCAAGTAGCATAAGGTATTGAGCAGCCTTAATCGTGTTCAATCTAGTCGGTTACATTGGATGCCTGAACCTATGGACTGTTAACTTTGTCAATAATAATAATAATAAGATATTTTTCTTAAAATATTCCTCGGATGAACTTACATACATACTTAGTGAATATACTTTCGATCGAAAAGTGCCCTTACTTTAGATGGGAGCAACTGATGAGGTAGTATGGACCTGCACTTAATTTGAGGTGGAGATTTTTTGTGGGAAGAAACTTTACATAAAAATGTCACTTACCATTTGGGCGAATGAAACCGTGTGGGAAAGGTTTTTCTGCTGCTGTTCTTACGGGTTGGAGTGTAAGGCCGGAACATCATCTTCTACGGTCCATCGAATTAAAAGAAGAGAAGGCCTACGAAGTTTCCATGTTCGGAATACATTGGACAGAACACCAGTAAAGAACCAAGTTGCAAAATCCTGAAGCCGGATTTTGTATGAAAATTCTAACGAAATTCAACTGTTGCATTATAGAAGATGAAACTTACGTGAAAACGAACTTTAACTAGCTTCTAGGACAGAAATTCTATGTAGCAAAAAAGAGGGGTGACGTCAATACCAAGTTTAAGAATCATCGGTGCACCAAATTTTCCGTTAAATACTTAATTTGGTGACAACAGGCAAAATCAACACGGATATTTAGGTTAAGGAGTATCCATTCTTTAGAAAGTATGAAGCATCAAGTTTGTTTAGACCGGATTTAGCAACTTGCCACTACGGCAGAGAAACGAGACATTTCTACGATGCGAATCGATCAAATTATCCGGACCTAAGGCCAATCGAAAAATATTGGGCTAATATTAAAGGAAAACTAGAAAAAAAGCAAAAAAAAACACCCCTCTAAGATTGACGCTTTTAGGAAGCAGTATAAAAGAGCGTCCGATATGTTCTAGATACTGTCTCGGTACAAAATTTAATGAAGAACATAAAGCAAAAAGTTCACACCTATTTTATAGCACGTAGTAATTATATCATATCGGTTGTAAATAAGGTAGATGATTAAGTAATCGTTTAATTAAAGTTATTTGATAACAAACGGAAAGATTTTTCTTGTTGATTTTTTGTGAATCAGACCTTACCGTCCGGGACTTGACCGTTTTCCTAGTAATGTTGTTTTTTATGGCACAACCCTTCGAAGGAGTAGCCATATTTTGAGCAATTGCAAATTTAAATCTACAATTTTTATAAAACAGATATGTACAAAATTAGCTCTCTATGTATAAGTAAACCCATTCTCGAGTTATTGCGTGGTCAGATAACAGGACAGTCGGACGGACAAATATAAATTTAATATCTACATCCTACGATTTTATCTAGGGTATAAAATATTAATATCAATATCCCCACTTTTCTAACGTTAAACATTTTTTGTTTTATGTTTATTTTCACCACTTTGGTACATATTTGTCAGTAATAGAGATATTTAAATTCCAAAATTTAACATTAATTACAAAAGTTTTGAAATTTTGATGGAATGTGAGGTAAAATAACTACAAATTTAATTTTGTAACCGTCACCGAGGTCCGGAACATGCGCAAAATTGCAGTAAAACAAAAGTTTTTATATCAGGTTATAAATTTGGCGTCACGCGTGAACGTATGTGTTTAATATATTTCTCTGCACTTGCAATACTTTTGCACTAGTAGAGGGTTGCAAATTTATATTCTGATAGGGTAGGACATACGAAGGACTATGTAAAATTTGCAAAGCTTTTACAATATTTGAAAGACTGCAGAAAGTGCAAACGGACTTTGTGTGAGGTTGCAAACCTAGCAGATTATAATCAACAACGATTTGAAAGTTTGCAACCCAATTTCAGAAGTTTTGTATTTGTTTTTTTTTTGCAAGATGGCAGCCAAAAAGCAATTGTTGCTCCATCGATATAAAAGACATAATATGTTGCAAGCCACATACAAGATTGCAAATTGGTACAGGTGTTCAGGTAAATTGCAAAAGCTATTCGATCGTTTTGAAGAACTTTTGTAAATTTTTTGATATTTATTACTAATAGAAGTAATGTATTACTAATAGAAGTAATATTTTGCAATTTTGCAATAAAAAATATTATTTGGGGGGGGGGGGGGGGTGGTGGGTTTGTTTCAAATACCAGATTATAAGTTTGCAGAACTTTCAGAATTTTTTTATGGAAGTTATAAGAACTTTTGTTTATCTGCAATTTGCGCGTGTTCTGGACCTCGCTGATGGTTGGAAAATTAAATTTAATTGCAAATTTACAATTTTACCCGGGTTTACACCTGCAAGTACAGCTTGCATGCAACTTGCACTGTCATATTTTTTGCACGCGTAATCCAATTGCCATACAACTTTCAGCGAACTTGCATGATGAAAAATCATGGCAGCTGGGAGATAGTAATTTGACGTTTAAACAGTTTTCAAAATGGCGGAAAAAAAATTCTTGAGAAAAATTCATAAATTTCATAAATTCCTCTTATTTTTTTCTTGGGTTTTTATCATTCTACTGCCTCCTTTATTGCTATAGTTTTCCAATATATGCAAAACTTGACGTCTCAATACTATTTTTATACCCTAGATGAAATCTATAGGGGTATACTAAGTTTGTCATTCCGTTTGTAACACCTCGAAATAATGATGGTAGAGCAAAATGAATTGGACACCCACGCATAATATTAAAAGTTATTTTGATTTTTGAATCTCCGTCCGTCCGTCTATCTGTCTGTGCGCACGATAACTCGAGAATGCGTATACTTAAAGAGCTGAAATTTTGTACACGGACTTTAAAAAAAAAAAGTAAAATTAAGTTCGAAAATGAGACAAATCGGGCAACTCCTTCGTGGGGTTGCCATACAAAATTTTCGTTTTTCACTATATATTTGGACACTGCTTGAGAACGCGTCGACGTAGAGAGCTGAAATTTCGTACATGATGTTTTTACTACATTAGCAAATAAAATGTCAAAAATGTACTAAATCGGGCAACTCCTTCTTGGTGTTGCCATATAAAAATTTTGGTTTTTTACGTATACTTTGAAAACGATCAGTCCAAGACATTTTTATTGTACTAAAAACTTCTGCAGAATACGAAATCCTATAAAATTGGTTATGATCATTTTTTCTGTGCGACAAACCGTTCTAAAAATATATGCGAAAAACAACTTCAAAATCAAACTTGAATAGATCGGTGACCATACGAAATTAATACGGGCATTCATCTAGCTAGGGTATCATAAGAATTGGTCTTAGACCAATTCTAGCTTTTTTACTTGTTTAAATGAACTTGCAGGCAAGCTGATAAAACAGCATCCGAACTGCCTTCTGCTGTCAAGTTTAAAATCGTATTGGAAGGGAGGCTTGCATGCAAGCTGTACTAGCAGATGTAACCCCCGGGTTACCTGAACCAACATTCCATGAAAATTTCAAAACTTTTGTAATTAATGTTAAATTTTAAAATTTAAATGTCTATATTGAGTACAATCATAGATGGCACAAGAACTAGATGTCGCATGGCATACTAAAACAGAGTATACAGATTGTGAAATGGGTAGTGTATTCTGGAATGGACCATAACATATTGTAGAGCATGCCAAAAGCAAATATTTTTATAATAGCAGTTTTGTATACATTTAACCGACTTCTTCCATACTTCAGATACGAAAAAATATGAATCACTCGACGCATACATCATTTTAAATCTTGTGGTCCATTCCGGAATGGACCACCCCGCCATATAAATTTTGTATACTTTTTTGGTACTGTATGCGACATCTAGTTCTTGTGCCATCTATGGTACAATGCATGTTCCATGGTGGCGTAGATATGTTTTTTTTAACCCAAATCATTTTATAGGTAATCTTTATACTCCAATGATAAAGCGAGAAGAATTCCAAGTATTTAATAACATATTTGCATGGGTACCTACCCTATAATTTCATCTGTAGTTCTTTAATAGCATAACTTCTTCAAGAGAAACTCATTAATTTCTCATAAAAACCGTTACAGACATACCATATAGTACATTTTCCCCTAATCTAAATGAAAGAATTTTTCATTAGGATTTTCGCCAAAGGCAATAGTTCGATCCGAAATATCTAGTATATACGCAGCACCCTTTACATTTCTATAATAATCTGTTGATATCTATTCATATTCAGTATTTGTCCATTCGGTTACGTATGTACATTATGTACACGACATACATATAATAGGTATTTCCAATATTTTCCACGTGGAAATCGGCTAAAAGTGGAACATCATAATATATGGATGAAGGCAGCTGGCTGATAAAATGGTTGAGACTTGGGAGGGAAATGATATGAAAAGTTCGCATGTGCAAGAAATAAGGAATCAAAGGAAAGGATAAGCACTATTCTACTACCCTTCGCGTTCAGCCAGGAGCAGAAGGACCGACCGACCGAACATCACATTCACACAACCCCTAAAATATTTATAGAGCGCCGAGAGCACCCAGCACAGCTGAATGACTGTGATGTGATACAGTATAAAAGTGACGTCGTTAAGGACAAGTAGAGTCGAGCTAAAGTGAGTGCAAGACCGCGGTTTCTTCTTAAGTTATTTTATAGATTTTATTTTTGAAGGGGTGTATGTTCCTAAGTTTGAGTCGGCGATGAGCCAAATTTGAAGGATTTTTTGTTTTGTTTGTTTATGGATTTCAAATTAGTAAAATTGACAGTTTCTTACGAATATTATTAGCGAATTTTAAAAGAAATTCTTTTCAGAATCAAACTCATACGAAGTAATATATATTTTGTGAATTGTGTTCTGACGTCGGCGGTTTCATTTCGGGTGTTTACCGATTTTTTTATTTTTTTTATTTATTAATTTTTGGTTTTTTTTTTTAAAAAAGTGACATTAGATAGTGGCAATTCTGATGAAAGTTAAATTAATGGAAAAAATTATGTGAAAAATTGTATAAGCAGAAAAACATATTCAATATTTAAGGATATCATCGCGTTCATCCTGAAAATTTCGCTAAATCTCGGCTGGATCAATAATGATTTCGTTCAGGAGGAACGTCCTGCTTGCCTGCCTGCCAGCCTTTTTATATATCCGTTCATGTGCAGCAGAGTAGTAAAATTTGTTGTTATGTTACATACATATATATGAATATATGTAGGTACGTGTTGCCCGTCAAAACATATACTTGGAGGAGGCAATCCTTAAGCGCGAAAAATCATTCAATTCTTAACTCAATTCTAAATAAATCAAGTTCAAGAAGTACTTGACATTATTATTATTAAGTGGTGTGCTGTGTTCTTGGCTACGTTCACCAAGCTTAATAAGGTTTTCCAATCGGCGGCAAATATAGAAAAGAAAAATCAACAACAAATACGATTGATGATTGGTATTTTATTGGTGAAATTATAGGTATGCATCTATATGCATACTGTTTCCATTTGAATTTAATTTCAAATGGAGTGGATATTTGTGTAATATACCTATGTAAAAGGATAAAAAAAAAAAAACACTGTTTCACTTGGTCAACCACAAATGGGGGACTGTTTCATCATTGAGTCTTGCGCAAATCTTTGCAGTACCTTTGAATGTAATTCGCTGGATGCCCATTTTCATTGCGATATAGTGGATCTGGTGGCTCTTTTGTTGCTGTTCTTGTTTTTGCTAGTGTTTATATACTTCCTTTTTTCCTTTTATAAGGATTAGAAATTGCTTTCATTTCTTCTATTTTTAGAATAGACTCTTTTGTCCGCTTTTATTGTACCTTCTTTTGAAATGACACTCTGAGATTTATATCTTTCTTATACTATGTATCTACTTATAATCAACATGACTTCTTGTTGTATGGAAAAGAAAGTGGCAGTTATTTTCCAGAGAATTCTGACCTCATTTTCAAATCTTATGTAATGAACAAAAAAAAAAAAAAATACATATATACCTACCTATAGTCAGAAAAAAAGTTTTTCGTCTAGAAGTCTAGAACAGATATTTTAATAAAAATTAGCCTTAAAGGCTTTTTTGATTAGAGCGGCATTCATAATAAGTTGTTTTTTTAATTGGCTCTAAAAATTCTGTGAAAATTGCTGCCGGATGAATCTTTCTTTCCATTTTTCCTTCAAGCAATCTTGATCTTTCTTAAGTATTGTTACCTTGATTATTGTCGCCTCTTACCCTTTGGAATATCTACACGGAATTGTATAGTATGGTCTAGGTACCACTTTTATTGTATTTAAAACTAACGAGCATGCTTCCGCATATGGTTTATTTATTGATAAGTTTATAGTGCTCTTATTATTTTTACATATTTTTAATTATATAGAAGGTGGACACTTGAGGGTTCTGACCCTTCCTTGTTAAGTCTAGTCTACATTTGCATTTTTTATGGAAGTTATTATTTCATTTCGATAGGCTTTCTGAATGTATGATGATGGTATAAATTCTTGTACTGCACATTCGCAGCAGACATGTACAGTACATATACCTGGTGTTGTAATTTTGTTTAAAAATATATGTATAAATGAGTATCTATACTTTAATGGGCAGTGGCTAGTCATTAGACCAATGAATATCTTGATATGATGCTTAGTACATACACAGTTAATAACCTTTTAAGTCTTTATATAAAAATGAACTTCTTTCTGTGGTTTAAGCCGGAAAGGCTCTCCTATGTAGCTGCTAGGTACCTACTTTTTTATTTAAACACTCAGAAAAGTTGGGATCCAGTATATTGAGATTTTGTTCCATTTCTTTGTAGACATATGTTTCATATCCGAGTATCTATCTAAGGATTATACTTTGTGTGCTTTAGTTAGTAGTAGAAGAAGAAGCCTCTTTCAGTGTCAATATAGGTACGAGTTACAAGCATTTATTTTTGTATCTTTACAGGGGGTTGTCTGTATGAATTTTTACATATGTTTGTATATATAGTATATGTATATATTGCAGTGTCGATGACCTCTCTAATGATGAAACGTTTTATTGCATCGACTTCTACTTTGAAAAAGATGGGTAGTACTTTAAGGATTGGGTATAGTTTACATCTTGAACCCTAGACTCCTACTCATTTTTTTCTCCTAAAACCATCTCTCTACCAGACTAATGATTCGTGCTGGAAAACTGTGGTCCACTGTTCGCCAAAATTTGGCAATTTTTAATGATACTTTAAAAGTAACTATTGTGTTCTTTCGAACGCGTCAGAAACTTTAATTGAGGGCAACTGAAATTCCGAGAAATGGAGGTGTCCCAGGAACATTTGCGCTATGCCAAATCAAAGAACCCTTCAAGGACTATCGATTGGTGCATTAATATATTTTATGGGTGTAACCGGGTCGATTTGTGGGAGGGAGGGGGGGAAGGTGTTCAATTTACATTCATTTGCTTTTATCACACTCCAAAATCTGAGATTTCTGTCAGTTGTTTATGTAATTTTACTTGCACTGTTTCGGTCTAACATACCGGTGGTACCGGATGTATTTATGTCCGCAACGTTGGTAGTGGAGGACTAATCGGAAATTTTTCGATCAATATATAGAATGTTGCGGCCGCTCTCTGTATAGTCTGTGACATGTTCCACAGTTACGTGAACTTTCCTTCCAGTTTTAGTAGGATTAATACTAATAAGCCAAGTCAACAGATCTGAGGGCTGAAATGTTTCTAAACTATCATATTCCGATTTTGAAAGATATAGTACTTAGGAGTTCATCTATTACTGCCACCCATAATAGGGCCGTTAGAATGGCTCTCTACAGGAGTAGTTATGTAAGGATTGTTGAGTATGGTGCTTATCCATAAGACAGTCAATATTTTGCAGGTCTTTCTATTGAGACAAACCTTGGACTGAACTCGTAACTTTTATATTCTATGCCTTATTCTATTTCCATTTACTCAAATTTGCTTTTTGTGTATCCAACTGAATTGACTATAAGCATAGATGACACAAGAGCTAGATGTCGCATGCAGTATCAAAAAAGTATACAAATTTTATATGGCTGGGTGGTCCATTCCGGAATGGACCACAACATTTGAAATAATGTATACGACGAGTGATTCATATTTTTTCGTATCTGAAGTGTTGGGGAAGTCGATCAAATGTATACAAAACTACTATTATAAAATCATTTGCATTCGTCACAATCTGAAACATATTATGGTCCATTTCAGAATGCACTACTCATTTCACAATGTGTATACTCTGCTTTAGTATGGCATGCGACATCTAGTTCTTGTGCCATCTATGCTATAAGGTAGTTTTTGGCAGTTATCATTAGTAAGAAATATCTATTTTTTTTTAATATTATTAAGTCAAGCTCAGAGGATATCCTATGATGTAAGCCACAACATAGTAGGAAGGAGATAGGAAAAGGATTAGAGGACATGAGGAGAGTGGCTGTGGTGCTAATATATGACAACTTTGAATCTTCGCAGATTGTAAGCCAGAAGAAATACAGAAGATGGTAAACTGTTCTACATTCGCACAGTTCGGGATAAAAAAGAATCATTGAATTTTACTGTACGGCCGAAAGAGTTTTGAAGGTAGAAGAGATGAGCGCGGCTTGCTGCGCGAGTCTTGCTTGCAGGAATTAGTCTACAAGGTATCAGACTATATATTTAATCAGAAAATTAACCATAGATGTAGCTATAAAGGAGCGAAAGGCATCCGACAGCGAGTTGGACAATATCTAATGAACTTGGAATTGTACTCCATTCTAGGTTTGATATAGGACTTGTAAAAGAGCGCTAGATTTAAACTGCTGAACGATTTCATTTTGGAAATCCAAGATATTTCAATGCTTCTTTGGCAACAGAAGATGTTGTCTGTCCAGCTTCACTTGCAGGAACTATTAATGCCAAGAATGCTTAGTGATGGTGAATCGGAAATTAATGCTCTATGAAAAGAAACATGGGTGTTTAAGTGATGATCTTGTTTTAAAGAACTTAGATAGATTTGGGTCTTAGATGTATTGAATTCCACGCATTTAGCTTTGCCTCAAGCGAGGATATTGTCAAGATCGTTATTCAATGATTTAATCATTTAATCTCGTTAGACAAATGTGACATTCCCTCTGCAGTCTGGAAGATTGTCAAAGGAGTAAGCGAAATCAAGGGGACTGTTATCAACGAAACTATGGATGGGTTTGAAATGAATGAAAACATCATATTATTAATGAAAATGAAAAATAGAGACAGAAAGATAACACAGCCCTGTGGTACACTGGCGAATTTTTAAAAATCATGATTTTTTTCTGGTAACTAGCAATAAACTCGAAACGGAAGAATCGCCATCTTCTTCGAAACCACTGTCAGGACCACCAACAGGTTGTAAGAGAAAATCATTGAGTTTTCCCTGGCTATTCTTGTTGATAAATTCTGTGGAATAGGCGAACGATTTTCGTTCTCTGAAGACGACAAAGATGGAAGAACGTTATTATTTGAGCTTTTGTCTTCGATATCCGTGCCTCTACCTTTATTCCTACATTAATCGCTTATATTTCTTGCTTCTCAGTAGTGTCTCTGAGAGTCCTACTTTTTCTCAAATTGAGTCCGCGACTTTTAATCTGCTTTCAGGGTGCTGAGCTACTGCAGAACTGAATGTAAACGTATCGCTTTGGATAAAACCAGAGTTCGATATTGTTGCCGCTGAAGGACCTGATTCTAGAGCTTCGGTATGGAGAGGCGTGTAAGTTACATATGATGATCATCATCCCCGAAAACGCTTTCAACCAGCGACCACATTCCATTTACTTGAAATCCTGTATTTGAGATATCAGGATTGGACAACATCCATTCATTTGCGGCCTGATTAAAAAAGTCTTATTACTCCGAGAACTGGTCTATCCATAGGGGCTGAAGTATGCGGAGAAGACTAAGCAAAAAACACATTATTAATTTTTACCTTCTCAATTGCAATACATAATTCCATTGCGTTCTGAATAAACGTGTAGAGACATTCTTAGCAAAATATCTATGTACCCACCATTTAAGGACGTGGCCTTGGCCAGGATCTTTCAATAAAGAATTTTTGTAAAAATCATGACAACAGTTGGTAAGAGTACATCAATACCTTTCTGCAGTAGAACGAGAAATATTCCAATAGGTGATTTACTGTAAGACTTCAGCTCATTGAATGCCCATTGGGTTTTATTGAAGAGTGAATATGATGTCTTAAAGGATAAAGTGCCTTTGTTAAAGTTCCTCTGTTATCGGCGAGGAATTCCTCTCAGACCACTACGATATTCTGCTTGAAAAGTATATTTTGTCGAAGGACATAATTTCAGAGTTTCACAAGAATCTTCACAGTAGTCGCATAATTTTTCTCGTACATAGTAAGTAGACTGATGCTGAACTGGAAACTAGTTTGAGAGTGTTTTTGGAAGGTCTGCGTTGCTTAAAGTTCAATGAGAAGTGAAAATGTGATTATCATACCTAGTGTCGGGAATTAAGATGGTTATATTGAAGGAGATGAAAAATCCTGATGAGAAACGAAAACTATTTGTATGCAGGGAGATTAGCGTGTATCTTCATAAATTAAATTACTGAACATCGTTGTAGTTATTTCCTAAAAATATTTGAATTCTATTAGACTTTGATCGGGTAAACATCTTGTAATGTGGGATATTTAGACAAGGTCCGTACATTATACACTATAAATTGGTGCTCTAGAAAAATTCACTTACCTAGCAAATATCCAATTCGGATCATATATGGGGCCTAGTTTTCATGAATGAATATATTAAAACAGAATCATTCTCCTAATTGGTTATGAAAAAGTACTTTTCAGTTCGTTTAAAAGAAATAATTAAAATAATTGCAAGCAAAAATCGATAACCGTTTGTGTCGTAACCCTAATTTACTCCTAAATTTATCTTCAGCAGTGCAAGTGCACTCTGAGCTTAAGAAATTAGTGAACATTGCAAAGGGAATTCGAGAATATTCGCAAATGTTTTCAAAAGTCTAATTAAATTACATTTATTGGATAACTTTTGTGAGTTCAGTTAATGTAATGCTCTCAGCAGCTATCATGTTTCCCCTTTAACCATAATTTAAGCCTTAAAATAGTATTGTTACGAGGGCGTTTGTAATTCTCTTTCAGAATACATATTTACTTTTCTTGTTATTGCCTTAGAAGCGTATTACAGAATGTTATCATTGTGGGTGTATAATTATTAGAAGGATAAGAAGGCGACTATTTTCATTATCCATAGTGAATGAAACCGAAAGCTATAAATGTATAGGTTTAAGTGGTCTTATAAATTTGAGTTACATTGATACTGATGGCATTTTTATTCTATCATACTCTGTGGCCTTATAAGTAATTCATTGCTTTTAGTTATTTTTTAATAATATTTGATTTATCTTTTTAATCAATTACTCACTCTGTGGATAGGATATATAGTAGGCTCTACAAGCTGCTGGCCCTAGGCAGTAAATTTTTGCGAACCACCTTAAACTAGTGCTATTATTTGGTCACACAAAAGAAATATTTAGTTGCATTTTTCAGTGCGGGATAACATAAGTATTTTATACGTATTATACCAAAACAGAAATAGGTCTGATTCAAATTTTTGTTTTTATAATGTGTGTAGGTAAGTGAAATGAAAGAACTCAAGCCTTTGTATGTAAAATTCCTTTGGACTTCTATCGGCCAGTAGATAAGTGTATAAAAATCTAAAAAATAATCTAGTAAATACTCAGACAAATAGAAGTCTTATAAAAGTATTTAGCAACTCAGGCTCCCAAATCAATCCAACTTCTAAAAATAATATGACAGAAGCAGTTCCAACAGGATGGTAACTGTACACATGGGGGTCCATGTATTCTAGGCTTAATATAGAAGGAGAGGCAATAGGTGAACGATGTTTAACATTTGTAACGCTATTTTTGTTCATTTCCCGCTAAGCTATTGAGCTAAAATGTGGCAAACTTATCGATTTTGCATGACCCATTAATTGTCCGAGTTGATTCAAAATCAATTGGGCTTTCCGATTAAAACACCGGGTAAACCAAGGGCACCCTAGTGATACACTATCTTGTTTTTTGAAATACCTTTGTATTTGTTCATGTGCTCACTGACAAAATGCTACTCGATTTTGGATATCATCGGTATGAAGATCTCAATGCAAAAACATATGGCAAGAGTGACGTTTTAAAACTTTCAAAACAATGCACTGAGATAGTCGAAAACATTAGGTCTGTTCGCGTACTAGCTTGAAAGTACAAACTTGTAAAAGTTTTTGCTAGTTTTTACGCGAAGGCGTTCGCGTACTCGAAAATTGAGAGAGAAATTGTTTACGTCCGTGCAATTTATTACTTGATTTAGCTCGAGAAAAATCGTCGAGTAAAAACTTCGAAAATGTCAGTTTTCAGTTACTTTTAAAGTTTTCAGTTATTTTTTAAGTTTTTAGTTTTAAAAAAATGGAAAAACCTGTTACTCCTCCTCCAGTAGAAGTAGAATGTTCTCCAAGAACATTTCAACGTATTCAAAGTGGTGAATTAAATTTATTTATTATACTATGTGCTAGGAAAATTTCACGTCGTTATTACAGATCCCGAATATTTGAAAGTTTTTACAAGATTTTACTCGAAGCCGTTCGCATACTTAGTGAGTGTCACTCTCAATTTCTCTCTTTATCATACATTTTGACGTTTTTCATGTTTTTACTTGAAAAAGTACGCGAACAGACCTATTGAATAAAGAACTAATAAGGAAGCGGGGTGTCATGCGAATACAGTTTACGTGTATAAGCCATTCAATGACAGTCGGATTGCACTTGGTTTCACTTGCTTTGACGTTTCTGAAAGTAAATATTTCAGATCGGGAGTTCAGTTAAACATTTTGAAATATAATTGTTTTAATAAATATTAAATATTTGAAACTGTTATTTCGGAAGCGTGAAGTTTATACAGGGTGTTTCCCCTTAGGAGGTCCATAGAGCGGGAGTTGATAGTACTCACCTAGACGAACCAAAAATTGTATGGCAGGGGGGGGGGGGGCAATATCAACCGTTTAGGAGTTACAGGGTGATTCATAAAAAAAGCTAGGTTTTCACAAAACACCCTGTATCTTAAAAACTACAGGGCGTATGGTCACAGTTAAGGGCTCACTGTATGCAGAACTTCATGGTCTTTCCAACGACAGCTCAACCAGCTCCGTACACCTCTCCCCTCAGAAGTTATGATGGTCTAAACTAAAAATTTCGGATTTTCTTTCCTTTTTTTTTACTTTGACCTCTATTATTTTTGCAAAAAGGTCGTTAACATAACTTTTTTTATAAAAACTGTAAACTGTGGAGCCTCCTCTTTAATTTGACCTATTATACCCTATGTGCTATTTGTATCCGTTAAAGAGTTATTAGATCAAAACCTATATTGAAAGCTATTCTTAACCCAAATTTGTTCCCTTACTGACTGAAAACACGTAATTTTACACAAATATCGGCTAATTTCGGTATGACATGAATAGGTTAATAAGGTTAAGTTTAAGATACAGGGTGTTTTGTGAAAACCTAGCTTTTTTTATGAATCACTCTGTAACTCCTAAACGGTTGATATTGCCCCCCCCCCCCCCCCCTGCCATACAATTTTTGGTTCGTCTAGGTGAGTACTATCACCTCCCGCTCTATGGACCTCCTAAGGGGAAACACCCTGTATTTTGATTGAGCTCAGACTTTATGAAATTAAAGCTGTTAAGATATTAATTGAATTGAATTGTGATTTACAATGTTGCATTAACAATCGCGGAAATTCAGGCGATTTTTAGAGCTAATAAATCTCATCCTCGAAAATACAATTTATTTCGGAAATTTTTTTCGTAGGATGCGTATTTCTCCAGATATTTAAAAATTCCAGGTTAAGAAAAATCACCCGCTAGGTATATCGAAATTTAAAAGTACAAAAAATATAATTTTTATGCTATATTTCAAATCGATACAGCTCTGAATCAGGTCGAAAGATAAATATCAAGGCGCTATTTTTATCAGTGTGATAAATAAAAGGGTTTTCCAATAAGGACGGGTCGATGTTGACATGCTATGGCGGCCATTTTGTTTTGGCGGCTTCAGTCATATCTGTTGTTTATTACATATTCAGTCGTTGATGCCAAATCACCATGTCAACTCACACGATTGAGCAACATGTATATATGATAAAACTTTATTATCAAAATGAGTTTTCGTTAGTGCAAACGTTGCGTGTGTTGCGCCCATTTTACGGCAGACGCGATGGCCTTCAAAGTCGACCCTCCGACGTTTGGTGACCAAATTCGAGCCGACCGGTTCGGTAAACAATCAGCCAACACCAGTACGTCAAATGAACGCCATATCGGCAGAGAACATCGCGGCTGTCCGTGAAAGTGCGCAGGAGAGCACGAGGCAGTCAATTCCTCGCCGTGCACAAGAACTCGACCTTTCGCAGACTTCAACTTGGCGAATTTTGCACCAGGACTTGGTCCTGTACACGTACAAAATCCAACTGACGCAGGAGCTTAAAGGTAATGACCACAGACAACACCGTTTGTTCGTTGACTAGGCTTCGGGGCGTTTAAAATAAAACCACAATTTTGACGGAAAAATCATCTTTAGCGACGAGGCGCATTTTTGGATGAATGGCTATGTTAACAAGCAAAATCGTCATATATGGAACGAGGCGAACCCACACGAGGTTCATCAGGTGACAATGTATCCACAAAAAATTTCTGTTTAGTGCGGATTTTGGGCCGACGGCGTCATGGTCCGTACTTTTTCGAAAACGACATTGGTGAGACCATCAGCGTCAACGGCGAGCACTACAGATCGATGATAACCAATTTCTTTTGGGCCGAATTGAACGATATGGTCGTGGACGATATGTGGCTCCAGCAGGATGGCGCTAAGTGCCACACAGCGAGCGCTACGATGGACCTTCTGCATGAACGATTTAAGGGTATGATTATCTCCCGTAGAGGTGATGTGAATTGGCCATCAAATTCGTGCGATTTGACCCTACTAGACTTCTTCTTGTGAGATTTTCTGAAGTCGTAGGTCTATACCAATAAGCCCCAATAGACCAATGCCCTCAAAGTTAACATAACCCAGGCTATCGCTCAAATTTGGCCGGATATATGCGGCAAAGTCATTGAAAATTGAACCTCTCGGATCCATGCCACCGTGAAAAACCGCGGCGGACATTTGAATATATTACAATCCATACATTATGGCATATATATGGCATTTCAACATCGACCCACCCTTATTGGAAAACCCTTTAGATATACAACAAACATTACGTTTTGCCTTCGAATCGCTTTCTTATGATTTCTTATTGCCACAACGAGCATTTTTATTGCCGACAATAATGCTCGCTTACGTTTAACTTGACGGGGATACCAGATGTGATGCGAGCCGAGGTGTATATAACTAATTTAAAAAATAATTTATCCGTTATTGACAATATTTGAGTACTATCCGTTTGAAAATTATCTAATTTGGAGTTATTTTCAAGTCCGGTAAAGTAGAAAAGCAGTGAAAGCAGAAAAAATTGAAAACTCAAAAATATAAGATTATCACCATAACAATCATAAAATGAATCACTTACACGATTCAGATGCGATGGCAACATTTAACCTCGTTAAACTAAACGCAAGCGATAAATATGCATATAACTCGGGCAACAAAAAATAACTTTTATGCGATAAAATGGCGATTCGCCAACGTAAGAAGAACCATTACGATCATCAAATGATTCGTTTACACGATTCATATGCGATGCAATATTTACCCCTGTCAACTTAAACATAAGCGATAAAAATTTATTATTGCCGGCAATAAGAAATCATAAGAAAGCGATTCGTGTGTTAATCGTAATGTTTTCCGGGTTGGTCCCTTAAATCATAAATGTATAAAAATCAATGAAATTAAACAATACCTACATAATATCTACCAAGATCTTTTCTGACATGATGACATCGAAGAATTGTTATAAATATATTAAAATCATGCCGTCAACAGGTATATATAGCTTTTCAGAATTTGCAGTACTCTTTAAATATTGAAAAGTAAGTAGGACATAAATATAAATAACTGTATTAAAGTAACGAAAAAAACTTCAAATATTGAGAGTTATTGTTAATTGTGCAAAAACTGATTGTTCGCAAAAATGATTTTAATCTGATGTTAGGAGGGACAATATACCACCAACCCACTAATAATATCACAAGAATAACACATTTTCAACACTTGAGTGAACTTCAAATTGCTTAAATACCACCAATTAAAAACGTGTTTTCTTTTTTCTTTTTCAAAAAAAACAAAAATGATTTTTAGCTCTGCAATCATTACCAGACCGAACTTTGCTGCTATTAGGTCCTATTTCAGCTGTGAATAACTCAATTGTACAAGCGTTTTCCACACTTAATTTACTCCGATAATATTGTCCATAAAAAAAAAAGATAAAAATAAAAGAAAAACTAAAACATTTAGTAGTGACCATCGAACACATTGCCAGAATTCAGAGTCTTCAGCATCATCAGCACCCTTTATATTTTTTATTTTACATTTTTTTGTTTTTTTTCAAATAGGCAAGCGGAGGCGAGCTTCAATAAAAAGTTATCACGTTCAAATAATTTTTGTTATTTCTCACAGCTCTGGATAACACTGTTGATTTTGCGTGTTATGTGGATTATTTTTAATCGGTAATGAGTGCTTTGAAAGACGACATGAAACTGCACCGTGCCGTGATAGTGTGATGATATAAAACTGTTCAGTTAAAGGTTAAGAACTTTTTTTAGTTAGTTAGTTTAAATAATACGAAGTGATTTCGAACATGTGCTCTAATTTGCCTGAATGAAGTATGTAAATGTGAGACGTAATGCAATAATGACGGTCAAGTGTGGTGGTTCAAACTTTTGCATTATGTTATAGAAGAAGAAAAAAAACAAAACAAAAACGACGACGACGACAACAACAACAATAACAACAAACAGAAGGACGAACTTTGCCGAACTATACATAATAATAATATGCGACTGCCGAAGATATCCCTGAAGAAATGTTTTTTCTTAACACTTGGATTTGCTCTTCTACTTCTATTTGGATTTAATATCAGGTAAGTGTATAATCCTGTCTCCATAGTAACTGTTATTTGAAAATATACCAGGCCTGATGAACATTAACATTATTATTATCACGACAACGTGCGATCATGATGATGTAATTTTTCATGTTAATTCATTATCAGAGACATTTTTAATTGTCCCTCATTAATCTGTGTTTTGTTTATATACACATGAAGCAAAATGATCCAGCAGAAAAAAAAAGTTAATGTTCTTATTATACGTTTTTTATTTCTCTACCAAGAGTATCAATATTGGTGTTACTAAAACGCCCCCTTAATGGTATTTGCACTTCCTATCAGACCTCAAAACTGTTATGTAGCAGTTTGGTAGTTGATAAAGGAGATTAAGTATCAAGGAACGTAGATTTGAAAATTGTTTTTGTTTTTTTATTATTATAAAATTAAACATATTTCCGTTATCTAAGAAAGTAAAAGAACGAAAGTGTTTTCATATGTTTTATGTTGGTGGATTACAATTTTGTCGATTGATTGCTTCAATTTAAGTAATTGATCAATGAGTAAACATATTTTATGTTGCAGTTTTTTGTCTGTTACTACTATTACTACTGCTATTACTACTACTATTGAAATTGTATTTTAATCGTCCATAAAATTTTGATAACATAATTCTGGAATTTCTGGATTACATCTTTATGGAAAGTCATTTTATTAAAAGAGTTGAAGAGATTTTGTACAGTTTTTTTTCTTAATTAAAATCTATCAGCATTTGTTAGATACAAT
Source organism: Dioctria rufipes (assembly GCA_963924295.1). NCBI lineage: Eukaryota > Metazoa > Arthropoda > Insecta > Diptera > Asilidae > Dioctria > Dioctria rufipes. Next base: position 51,244,342 of record OZ002743.1, read on the forward strand.
TTCTTCTTGTACCATTTATCCATATCTATACTTGTTATATCCTTACATTGTATTTTGTTCCACATTTTCGTAGTGTAACATCCGTATGGGTTGAGAAGCAATTATTTTTCGCTGTACTGCAATCTCTCCAATAATAAGCTGACTTTTTTTTCATACTTCCTAAAACCCAAATTTCTTCTAATGCCGATATTATTGTATGTATGTATGCAGGGTGTTTCCACCTAGGTGGTCCATAGAGCAAGAGGTGATACTACTCAACTAGACAAATAAAAAAACTGTTGGTTAGAGTGGGGGGGGGGGGCTTGGTTCATATCAACCGTTTCAGAGTTACAGGGTGATTAAGAAAATAAAATAAAATTTTACAAAACACCCATCAAGATCTTATTGTATACAGAACTTTATGGTCAACAACTCCTCAACCAGTCCTGTACTGCTCTCCTCTCAGGAGTTATGGTGATAAACTAAAAATTTCAAATTTTCTTACCTTTTTTGTTTTGAGTTTGCCCTCTTTTTTTTTTACAAAAAGGTAGTTAACATAACTTTTTTTTTTTTAAAAAAGTGTAAACTGTGGACTCCCCTTTTTAATTTGACCTATTACACGTATATACTATCTGCAGCCGTTAAAGATATCGAAGTTAGACGATATTTTTAAAAAATGACTTGTTTCCAGTCACAAGAAAACAAATTATTCACCCCGATTATCATTGTCACTTTAAGTGAGCAATGGCGTTACGACACAAAAATGGTATTATGATTGTCGTTATAGTGACATTTGTCGACTTTGGACGTATTACCGTTGTCGTATTAATTAGACAAATGTCGATGTAAGTCATAATTAAGTAACAATTTCACTCACTTGGTTTTTGTAAGTGACTGATGTTAGATGTGTGTAAGGAAAAGGAAAATGCCAGCTAGTGTAAAAATTACAACAAAAAAGCAATTTGAAGTCATGATAGATTTTATGGTGAAGCATCCTTTTATAGCTAAAGGGCTGAAATACGCAGAATACATCGCGCTTATATTTTTTTTTCTTTTAAACCCTTTCAAAAATAACAACAATACCACGAAATAAGACAAACCTCACTTTTGTCTACAATTATAACTCATACAATGACGCTATCTATCAATTTAAGTGACAACGATAATAAGGCTTCGAAGAAAAATGTCACGTCACACCGTTCGACAACGACAATACGAAAAGTGAAGTGAGACTGACTGCGGAGCTTGTCACTTCAGTGAGTCGACAACTAGAATAAAGGCGATTGTTGAGAATAGGTTTCAGAATAGCTTTGCTTTGTGAAAACCTAGAGTATTTTCTTAATCACCCTGTAACTCCGAAATGGTTTATATAGACCCCCCCCCCCCCTCCCCCCTATAATACAGTTTTTTGTTTGTCTAGTACTATCAGCTCCTGCTCCAACCACCCTGTATATAATCAGTATCATATAATAGCTAAACTCTCTTCTCCTGTAAAAGAGAGATTGTTGTTTAAATTAGAAATATTATGCATTTCAAAATATATGAAATGACCTTACTTTACTAATTTAGAATTTATTTATATCTGGATTAGGTTTAAACTTTTCATGTACATAATTAATTTTTTCTATTCGTACCGCAGCCCAAATATATTTGACATGAATACGATATTCATTTTTGAGAGGTTTTCCAAAAATCTGGTTCTATGGTCTGGTTTGTTGAGCCCTCGTGACTTTGTGATTTGATTAAATTGCAGCAATTGATAGATTCGGCACTAAAAATTTTCAATACATCCAGAGAAATTACCTCCCTTCTAGATTTGTTCTTAATAAGGTTGCCATTTTTCAATAATACGAATGCGGGACAGTAAAATATTTTCTAATATTTGGGATAATGCGGACAACAAAATCAAATTTAATAAGAAAAATAAAAATGATTATAACCAATTTCATAAGATTTTATATTCTGAAGAATTTTTTAGTACAATAGAAACGTCTAGGACTGATCATTTTCACAGTAAACGTAAAATACATAAATTTTTTTTATGGCAACACCGTCAGTTCAGTTTTGAAGTTGTATTTACTAATTCTATGAAAATGCCCTGTACAAAATCTCGGCTCTCTTCATCGACGCGTTCTCAGACAGTGTCCAAATATATAGTGAAAACGAAATTTTTGTATGGCAACCCTTTGAAGGAGTTACCCGATTTGTTCCATTTTTGAACTTAAATCTAAATCTTTTTTTTTTTTTTTTTTTTTTGAAAAAAGGCCGTGTGAAAAATTTAAGTTCTCTTATACCCTAGACAGATGGACTGAATCAATGATCATTCACTCGTAATTAAATTTTTCAAAAATATAATACTCAAGATTTTTTGAACTAAAATGAAGTTTCTGACAATTTTTATATGTAATTGACAGCACACTTTTAATAATTTCAAATTCAAAGTAAAGCTATTTTTGAAAATTCAAATTACGGACGAATGATCATTGATTTTGCCCGTCTGCCTAGGGTATTAGTAAACGCGCTCTTGGGTACGGACGGGTGCATAAATTTAAAATAAATTTTATTATCTATGGTGTTTAGTCAAAAGTACATTATATTTCCAAAAATGGCGTTTTGGAGTTGGAGGAGAAGCAATCAGATTATAATTTTACGAAAGGTCGAGAGTCGCTATTCAAGAATCGCGTATCGATATTCTAGAGTCGAGAATAGAGAGTTGAGATTCGAATCAATATTCGAGAGTCGAAAGTAGCGTTTCAAGAATCGAGAGAGTGTGTAGAATTTATGACTAAAAAGCAGAAAATAAAATACATATATTAAAAAAACTTTTAAAATAAATAACGTTTGTAAATAAAATGCACTAAAGAGTAAAAAATAATTTGTTTTTCTTTCTCAGTGATATACACAAGAAAAGTTTAATTACAAAATAAGAAATGCTACAACTCAGATTAAATCTTAAAAAGTTTGGGCATAAGTTGCAGTTAGACAATTGTGATTATATGTGATTATGGATGCTCAAACTTTTAAGATTTAATCTGAGTTGTACCCTTTCTTATTTTGCAATTAAACTTTTCTTGTGTATATCACTGAGTGCATTTTAGTGCATTTTATTTATAAAAGTTTTTTATTTTAAAAGTTTTTTCTTAATATATTTTATTCTTTTAGTAATTCGCACATACAGATATTTGTACAACAATTCACACAATTCAACTTTTATTATTTCAATTAAACACAATTCAAATTTATTTGTTTCTTTTTCTTTATTCAACTGAACGCCACATACTTTTTCGAACTCGGAACTTTTTTCCCTTATTCTCAATCTTTTTTCTTATCGGTCCAACTCTAAGACTCAAAACTAACTTCATAACTCTCGAAACAATTATGCACACGAAACTAAACTTCTTTCGACTAAACTTAATTCATTCGATTTACTCTATTGATAACTACGAACTCCACTTATTGTTGCATTTCTTACTCTGAACTAAAAAACTTATTCTGCCGCACTCAATATTAATTAGTTCAAAATTCAAAAATGCAGAATCGACTAAGCGGCATTGATTGGTGAACGTAAAATGTTTTTGTTTTTTATTATTTATCTTTGAACTTATTACGATTACAAAGAAACTTACATATAGGTTAATATGTAATATGAAAACACTCGGAAAAAAGTTTTTAAAGTAGTCATCTGTAAATGACGAAATAATTATACAACCTCTGTCTAACGCGCAAACTACTTCGTGAGCTTCCTGGTAGAGTGGCGGGATGGAGTTTCAGCAAAGACAATCGTGTTTTGGTGGTACCGCAAAAGGAAAGATCATGGTACAAAAATTAACAAGGAAAGAAGACTGGCAGCTACGTTATTTGGTAGATATTTCAGTCGTTTCAGTTTCAATCATTTTCATTGTAGAGCAAACGATTTTCTAATTGAAATTTTCTTGCGTGCCTACCAGCACTTATTCGGTTTTCCCGATGTGATTTACATTTTGGAAACGAAAAAAAACTAATGTTTTTATAAAATGTTTAACCGGGTGTTGTTTTTGCAATTAAGCACTGCATAACCATATCTTTCAGTAAATATAAACAAAAAATGTGTGTCAAATGATGAGCCAAACAAATCGATCGGATAGTCGCTAGTATATACATACTGTTCGATAAATAAGGGGGATGGAGTATGCCAATGGATTAGTGCTATTAGTGCTTTCATCACACTTTTGGTCTAGTCTAGAAGCCCCCTCCCTGCCAATTTACGGATGGTCTGTCGAAGTCTAAAACTGGCGTCAAGTGCACAATATCTACCAGCGCTCTAGAAACATTATTAAATCTATCGGCACTCAGCAAGTTGTTAAAAATGGTGCGTTAATGGTGTACAGAGCCCGGCAGTTGCAAAAGGAGTTAGTGATGCGCAGAGCTTTCAAGGGAGGATACAAGCAAGGAAAAGGCCGTATACATGCCTCGTGCTGAAAGAACACAGCTATTCTGAAAGCTGGCTGTAGTCCCATGGCTCTCGTAACTTGAATGGCGGATCATAACTTTCCCGTAGTCCTCTGCCACCACTTATGTGCTAATATGAATAAGCCCGAATGGAGTAACCAGTCTCGTATAATGATCAGCATGAAGATCCACTGGGAGTACCCATTGCCTTATGGTCATGGACTACGAAGCCATACCAATTGGGTAGCCGACATTGCTAACTTAGTACCACAGGGTTGAGGAGCCCTGGGTAGTGCTACTCGCCTCAACATGGGGAAGGCCCCTTGATGGGAGCAATCGTGGTGGTTGTGGTGTCCGAGGTGGAGGAGTATGTCCTTTGTATAATTGCATACCGCGACCGAGAATCTGAAGGATAATCGCTTATTAATGTATGCTTAGATAATTGGCCTTCGGCGTGGAGTTGCGCTACATCAAACGGGTGTCGTGACCCATAGATCGGCAGAGATTTTGAATGGGTCTCGCTGCGACCAGTAAATCCAATGTCAAGCATGTACCGACATAAACTGGTACTCATCGAGACAAAATATAATATACTCTCCCCATGGGAGCGCTGACTGTCGCCTAAATACTAATCCGTACATTAAGACTGCCGTGAGATTAAGGCTAATAACTAGGTGCTCACGTTAAACCCCCAACAGATTCTGTACAGAGTCCTGGCAGGTGGATATAGTGAAGGGGACTCAAAAAAGTTTTTGCATATAACTAAACGAATAAAAGCAAATCGAATAGTGGATATGATATCAGACATAATGGTAGTTAAATACAACCTCCGTCTGCCATTTAAGATCAAAATACCTAATAAGGAGGAAATAGATATAAATATAGAAAACGAAGCCCTAATCTGGTGCACCGTTCTCTAACCGAGAAAAGAGTAGGATCAGGAATATATGGTATAAAGTCAACAGCTAACATTTATCAATAAAAAAAAACATACATCTTAGTGGCACTAAAAGACATCGAAGTTGATGTTCGCATTCAAACATTAACAAACCTTGGCACAAAGTACCATCTAACACTTCAATAGGTGCCAGAATACTCAATAATTGATGAGATGGAAGGACAAAGCTGCAGCACTGGGCAAGAAGGGAGCATCCATGTCGTTATCGGGCCGGAACCATTTTGCGGTATCTGCTAGCTATAATAACTTCGTTCTAAAGTGGATCCACAATCAAATGAACCGGAGATGAACATCTTTGATAGGCAAAAAGATTTATCAAAGGACCTTCACCAAAGAATAGCTTGGATCTTTTAAGGGTAGTAATCAACTCAGTATAATTTTAACCGGATGCTGCAAGCAAACTCAATAGACACAAGTACCGAATAGCCGTATCACTCACTGATGTATATAGGTTATGTCTATAAGCCTTGGTTCCAGTAATAATAACTGTCCCAACTTGTTCGGAAGCATGTTGTGAGCTTGTTGGAAGCCTACTTGTTAGCTAAGCTTATATGTGTTTCCATTTAAATGCTCGGTAACTTGGTGGCTTAACTTGTTACATTCATTACTTGACAATCGAATCGCAATAGATAAGCAGGTATTAATAGCGTCTTATTTTGCATTTGCTATTTGTGCCGGAAGTTATTTCGAGTTTAACCCTTTGATATTCTGGGCCAAATTCGATTTTCACATGTGACATCCCCCGCATATTCAAATGTTTAAAAAACATATAAAATATCCTAACTAACTTCTAATTAAAACTGGAATATTTTTGTTTTATTTTGTGATAACACCACACATAATTTCATTGTCTGTACACTCACGAATCTACGAAATTTAATCGTTAAGTAAAATAAAAAAATGTGCAGCATAAACGTTAAAGGTGGTGAATTCTTAGCTTTCTCACGGAGCGTGAAATGGAAGGAGTTTATAACCCAATATCAGCAATGGACTTTGAAAATTTATTACATCTGGTAGCACCTATTATCAAGAAAGAAAATGCCAATTTTTGAAAGTCTGTATCACCAGAAGCGAGCAGAAGGCTACAACTTTACAATACAATTACTATACCATACTATACCAACACACACAATTGGGATGGATCTTGATGGGAGAGTTAAAAGGCAGTGAAAATGATATCTCTAACTATAGGCCTATTGCAAAATTATCTTGCATCCACAAGTTATTCGAATCTATAATTTACTCACTTATCATGGGTTTATTTCGGGCAGGTCAATAACCACTAACTTATTGAAATTTGTATCGGATACCTTTGGCGGGCTTGTAAAAGGCTAGATTGTATTTATACAGACTTTAGTAAGGCCTTCGACAAGCTATCCCACTCCGTGATACTGTTTAAAATGGAAAAGTATGGACTTCCCCTAACATTCCTAAAATGGACGGAGTCATATTTAGATAACAGAACATACCATATCATTTCCGACATTTCATCTCTAGAGTTTTGAAAGCTTCGTCTGGCGTACCTCAAGGGAGTCATTTGGGCCCGTTGCTCTTTTTTCTATCTATTGACGTTGTGAAGCACTGGAAAGTCTTAATTTATGCTGACGACATTAAACTTTTCACTCTGATTAAATCTATTAACGATTGTGAACAGGTACAGGGTGACCTTAAAAAATTTTACAATTGGTGCGAGAGCAATAATACTCATTATCGACAAATGTGAGGTTATGACTTTCCATAGGAATCAGAACCAAATCACTTATGATTATGGGTTCTCGGATTTCTCGATTCGCCGTGTTGATTGTCTGTGACTTGGGTGTTAAATGTGTGCATAGATTGTAAATTATATGGTATCGAAAGATAAGTTCTATGCTGGGTTTTATAAAACGTTGGTCCCGAGAGTTTTTGAATCCTACCATAACATTGCGTTTGTACACTTGCCTTATGAGACAACTTCTTGAATACGCTAGCCAGGTCTGGTCTCCTTTTTACAGTACACACATCGTCCGTATCGAGTCTATTCAGTGAAACTTCTTGCGCTTTGCTCTAGGCACCTACTCTGGAATAGTTCATTTATTCTTCCATCCTAGGAGGATCGCTTGGAACTTTTGAGTATGCACTCGCTTGAGAAACGTCGCATGGTTGCCGATGTAACTTTCGTCCACCAACTCTTAAACGCGAATGTTGATTCCCCGTTGTTATTTGACAAAATCTCTTTCCGTAATAGTAGGCACAATTTGAGAAGGCTACCTCTGTTGCATGTATTTTGTTGTTGACGTTTCTAAGTATGTTTTAAAAAAACATATATATAATATTTAATCTTTGTAGTTAGATTTAATTTTGTTTTTTATCTTTGTTCTATGTTGCATTGCATGTCATTTCATCTGGTGCTTGGTTTATGTTTAGTCTAACATATTAATACTAATACCGACTAAGTGATCAAACGCATGTATTGTTGACCGTTTATTTATTAAACGTGTCACTACAGCGAGCTTCTGTTAAGCTGGTTCTGATAGTCATCAGATAGTTAGACAAGTCTAATGTTTCTAACTCTACTAAATACATAGTATGTCCAGACCATATCATGTAATGTTAGCAGTAGTTTTTGTCCTCTCTAGTATTTTTAACTTATTGAAAAGATCGCTTGAGCTAGTAGTTAGCCAACACAACAAATCGAGTTCCATTTAAATGAAAAATATTATAAATTATGCGGGTTTTTACAGCCAACATCGAACAAGTCGCCCATATATGTCTGGATTTTAACATGCCTTTCCACTTATACAGAATGTTGCCAACTTGTTTCATAAGTTGTTCGGGTAAGAAAGTTTTTTTTTTTTTTACATGGAAACGTTGCTTAAGAGGATAAAATATCGGAGCATGTCGTATGCGATGCCATTGCATGATGTACATTCCAGGCTTTTGGCTCATACTTTTAAAAGCTTGCCGACTTTCAGAAAATTTCATCCAAAAGGATACTGCTCTAGGAAGATTGGGATTGTTGGATGAACTATAAATGGCTGCAATGTAAAGGCCTTTTTTTTCTATGGATATAATATTTGGACTTACTAGTTTTTTTTTTTATATAGAGTATAAACACTGAACTGTAAACATAAAGAAGTACATTGATGAAATAAATAGTAATCGAAAATAGTTTATTCTTCCGAGATATCACAAAACAAAAAAAAAATTGCTTTAAGCGTAATAGGGAATTTCATTTATATTTAAAAAACTATTTAGAGGAATGAGGGACGATTAATTGTATTCTTGATAATCAAATTAAAAAGGTTAAATTCTTGACTGTTTTGTTATCAATCACTGAAAATTTTATATATTTTCAGGGTCAAGTAAGATTTATTAGTCATTACGGGTACAAAAGATGCAAAATCAACATTTGGATAAGAGTAAACAGATTATGTTCTAGTTTACAATTCGCATAAAAGTGCACTTGGATAGAATAGGAATGTATTGCGGTCCATACGCTTCCGGAGATATGGAAAAAGAAATTGTTAAAGCTTATCAGCAAATTTATGTTGATTTGAATTTTACTACGTTAAGCAAAGCAAATTGAGCAGCGTGGTTGATAAGCAAGCTTCGCAATTATCTCATTAACAATTCACGTTTCTTTTTTATATATACAACTTCCTACTATTTTTTTTAAGGTGGAAATGTAATTAAACTAATTATTTTCGTGGCGTTATTATTAAATGGGGAGTGCAGCCATATATACGGCCTCTCATCTAGTCACCACGACATGTAAGATATTTTGTGGCATCACCCCTAAGTGTCCTAGGATGCCAATTCGAACTTAAGATCTTTTACAAAACTTATAACACTCTTGGAGGTCATCTTTGTAACATCCTCTGGCAATGGGAATGACTTTTCTAGATGTTTTAGTCATATACGGTCCAGAGCTTCACAGTCACACATGACGTGTTCAGCAGTCTCGTCGTCTTCCATACCCAAGTGACAGGTCTTACTATATACCGTACCCATCTTTTTAAGATGATATCTAAGTGGGAAATGCCCAGTAAATAGGCCCATTATGAACCTCAATTCCATTCTGCTGAATGTGAATAACACCGTTGGCCTCTATTACAAAAAAATAAATAAACAACAAATTTCTTCGCCTGTCTCAACCACGGGGTATTTTTCCAGTGGGCCAATTCAATTTTGTCCTTCAAAAGCTTGATTTGTGCTGAAAAGTGTCCAAAAACAGGCTCAGGTCCAATAAACAGATATCTTGCTCCTTGCTTTACAAGGAAATCCGTAGTCTCGTTGTCCTTAATGCCTTCATATACTGGCACCCAAATCAGTGTAACCGTATTTGTTTCGGCCAGTCGCTTCAAGAGAGTAAGACAGTCTCAGACTAGCTTAAATTCAAACGTAAATGAATTAAACGCTTTTAGTGCTGCTTAACTTCGTCTAATATTATTCATATTCTCCAGAATAACTGTTGATGGTCCCTTAAGTTCATGTTGAATGGTGTTTCAAAGTTATGGCGTTTCGGCATAACATCTAAGATTGGGTTGGCTATCGGGCCCTCTAGGAATTCTTAAACGACGCAGGAAATTTACTCTTTGAAGTTATATTGCGCTAAAGATAGGTTCAGTATAGCTTCTAAGGCTGCAGTTGGGCAGGTACGCTTGTTACCGGCTACTACTAGACGGAAATAAATTGTACTAACCTGCTAAAAATACCACACGAATGTTCACCAAAACATTCCTGTTCTTTTAATAAAGCGCATCAGGTCTAGGTGAGGTAAGCTTTTCAGCTCATCCACAGATAGTAGGGCAGACCCAAGTGTATCCAGCCTGTTCCGGATAAATGTCGGACAAGTGCACAGAAAGTGTTCTGTGAAGTGAGTTGTGACCGGTGATAATGCCAACCACAGTTCTGCATTGAGAAGCTCCTACTAGGTCCATAAAAAAAAGTTTTGTATACCTCAAGTTTCCCCATCGCTGTTGATGTTTCATACGAACGCTTGCTTTGATAATCACTGAATTGGCAAAGTCTACAGCGGATTCCAGTCCAAGGAAGGGGGAACTGAACCGGACCTGGTTAACAGTAATCCCTCGTATTCCCGATGTGAGCGGGAGCCCACTTATGGGACACCTTGTTGTGGATACACTATCCACAGACGTCCTGAAGTCCGCCAGTAACTTAGATGTTATCCGGTGGCCACCTAGAGGCATCAAGGCTACCTGACTATCTGTGAGCATAGCAATGTGCTTTCCTTTGGTTTCCATATTAAGGGCTACTGTCGCTGCCATTGCGATTTCGAGGACGTCAGCCTGCAAGACAGTGGTGTACCTTCCATGTGAGGTAAATCAGCTGTGGAAATAGAATTCGAAAATATTACATTTTTTGTTTGTTTTAAAAGTAAAAGTATTTTTCGTTCATTATGATCTGAATAGTAATAGTAAAGCCCAAACCGCACCAAACTGTTATTCTTTGGATGAGGAGACAAGTAAACAATCATTCCCAATTACGGAATGGTTATTCACATTTTTCGTGAAAAAATATGGTCACCTATCTATAAATTTTCAACATCCAATTTACAAATGTTCGACATAGTGCGTGAGCCACAGGCTTCATTTATTTGGTACTTTGGGCTTTTTAGGCAAAACATTTATGCAAAAATGGTGTAGCTTGTTTGCAATATGCTCAATAGCTGGAAACGTTTTGAAATTGACAAGCATACATACTCCGCAATACACAGCTTTCAAAGATGAAATATTTTCTTGAAAATCTGGCTAACCGCGAATGAGAGTATCACCAACTTGGCCGAGAAGTTCAAATTTATTAGGTTAAAAGAGTAGGGGCGACTAGGCCACTAGGACCATTCGGACACCGCAACTAGAGCTGATCTATTGTGTCCACCCTTAAGTGGTTAGGCAAAATCTAGCTTTTTCACGAGCTCGATTATTGCATTGCAATTAAACCGCAAGCCTTATTTGAAAAGATAAGTTTTTCTCCATTGATTTGTTACGTTAATGCTGTAAACGTGGGACACTCGCCATATGATATAGTTTGAGGTTTCATCGCACAGTTCGCTTGTTTTCCAATTTTTCCAGTTTCCCCTTAAAGTAATTTTTTGGCAGGCCAAATGTTGGGTAGGGACTAGCATACAGACTGTCGGCTCAGGTTTTAGCAAGATCGTCCATTTTTTTCATTACCGTCTGCTCCTTAGTGCTCATAAACCCAAAGCAACGTTAGCCCCAAAACAGCACCTGGAGCGACGAGTGCCAGCTTCGACTAGTTTTGATTCAAAGTCTTGAGAGGATTCAAATTTATTGATAAAATTCAAAATTACTAAACGAGAAGATGTTTCAGCAGTTTGTATCTTAGAAATTGTCTCCGCAAAATTTTCACATTTTTTTTAATGAATTTCCTCAACTTCTATGAGCTTCGCAAGCGTATATAGCTTTATTATTGTTGAATACGTTCGCGTTTATACTCTGTACTTATGTCACCTGTTTAAAAATTGACAATATAAATTACTTAGTACTTTTGAAATTATACTAAAAAAGATGTAAAGCTATTCTTTTACTTTTACATTAATCTTATAATTTCTTACAATTTTAGGGAGCGTGCGCTATGGAAACCAAAGTCATCTCAAATGCAATACTACCAAATGGAGAGTACAGAAGGTGACAATGGCTTACATGCGACTGTGATGGTAAAAAACATTTTTCATATGAAATAATAAATAAATAAATATTTTCTAAAAATTTCTAGGAATCACCAACAGTAGAAGAGCAAATTTATGATTATGAACCTGAATTGCAGGTCAATACAGATATTCCAAAATCAAAAGCATGGTTCTTTATCAATGGAGAACGATATCCACTTCCATTTCGACGTAGTAAAAAATCGAAACGTCGTCCAAATTTATTTCCTCAAGATGATCCTCGCAGTGATAGAATAGTAAATCAACTTATGTATGTACCTCCGAATTATGAAACACTTCAAGATGAAGGAAGACTTAAAACAATTTTGTTATATAATGGCCTAGGACCATGGAATGTTAAACAAGGTATGCATTACGTTTAGATAACTATACATAATATATTCATTTAAAATGTAACGGTATAATTTTAACTTTATATTTTTTTCTGTTTATACCTATCTAAACTAGGACGTGATATATTCTTGAATTCAAAATGCCCTGTGGACACATGTACAATAACAGCAAATAGAGAAAAAGCATTATCAGCAGATTTAGTATTGTACAAAGATCATTATATTCCAACGGGAGTTCATAGACCGAGTAAACAAGTTTATATGCTATATTTCCTTGAATGTCCGTACCATACGCAACATCTTAATGTTCCTGATGCCTTCAATTGGACTGCTACTTATAGGTAATGAGCTTTTATAGAATTTCTAGTCTTTAATTGATTTAAATTTTTTGAATTTCTCAGGAGAGATAGTGATATTGTTGCTCCTTATGAGAAATGGGAATATTATGATACCGGAGTAAGACAAATAGAACAGGATAGAAATTATGCCTTAAATAAAACCAGAAAAGTTGCTTGGTTCGTGTCTAATTGTGGTGCTCGAAATGGTCGTCTACAATACGCACATGAGTTACAAAGGCATATTCAGGTAAAATGAAGAAATATTATGATAATTATGTATAATTATTATCTATCGACGTTATATGACAAGCAGCCATTGATTTTGGTACGAATTATTATTGAAAATATGATTTAACGTGCAAAATAATTTATTATATATTTTTTTATATGTTTAATTAGCAAATGTTTTTTAAAAGTTCACTTTAATTTTTAAGACTAAAGGGATCCAGAATATTAAAATACTTTCGCGTTGCATATTTACGAATTTGTTGACTTTAAAACAGTAGGGGACCATATATAAGATTCTTGATAAAAATTGCAATTATAATAATAATCCGACATTAAAAAGAGGAGGCTCTCAATTCAATTGAGTTTTTTTTTATGTATGTTGTTCCATTCAGAATGAATTTGTTTCAATCCATATCATTCTTTTCTCTGTGCAAAAAGTGCAAAAACTCTTTGACCATATGTCAAAATTTTGGTTGAATTTGAATATGAAAAAAAATCAGACACAGTCATGAAACTGTTAATGTTTTTCTCGATCACAGATCTCTGTGAAAAAATATTTTTTGCTCTTGTATTACTAAAAATAAATATGGAAACCGATTACAAGTAGAACTAGACTTACGGATAAAATTTTCTAACATTAACTGTAATATCACTGATTTGGTAGCAAAAAAGCAACACCAGCCCTCACATTGAGAATTGGTTTTACCAAAGAACATCACAAGGAAAGAATACGCATCTCGTACATTTAAAAGTTTTATATGGCGGGTCGTATTATTACGACCCACTCTCACAAATTTTACGAAAACTCTCTGCTTTTTGACGACCCGTCACTCATAGCACCAGAACCAGCGCATGCAGTGCGCATCGTGCCCATGTAGTGCATTGCGTGTTCTCTTTGCTTCTGTTATCTCTTCCCAAGGAAATCGATTTCATCAAAAATAACTTTGTTTGAGAGAATTTTCATTTACATTGCATTGCAGTGGAACAGAGAGAGAATAGTAAGATGAGCGGATGGGATAGGAATTGGTGGCCGGCATGTGTACATGTACAGCGATGAGGCGGCGGAGACAGAGAGAAATATTCTCTGTCTCAAATCTTTGCTTCTTCCAGTCTGTTACCTCCCGACCGCATCTTCAATTAAGCAGACAACTTTTGCATTTTTAGAGGCCAGATGAAGCTTCTTGTTAAGTTATCTCTTTGGTTTTACCACATGTAATTTTTATGAAAATAAACTATATGTATATAGTATTATTAACTATATTATTGTTTTTTAATGGGCATCAGCAAAATTTTTGCTGTCTAGGGTACCAAGAGCCTTAAACCAATTCTAGCTCTTTTCTATGTTTTAATACGCATGAATGAGTGAATATTGTATTATTACTTTTTAGTTAGCATAAGGTTTTAGTTCTTCAATGTTTTTTTTGTGACGTTGTTATTTTAGTTAATACGGAATTATGTTTATTTGTGTCTATAGGCACCATATATGTACTTGAAAGTAATTTAACTATGTTTATGAAAAAAAAAACTAGTTTTCCTTTTGCTTTTCGAAGGGGAAGGGGGGCGGCGGCTAGACGAGTTTTGATACACGGTCCACTCAAGGTTAGTTCGGCACTGCTGCCTGTAGATGTAATGTATGTATTACGTTGTCATCGATTTTAAAAATGAAAATTCCAAATCAACTAAATTTTGTCATGTAACTACGATATTTCATATCTAGGCATGCACACAATTTTATAAAAATCACTCTAATTTCATTCTATTTTTTAGGTCGACATTTATGGTGCTTGTGGAGCATTTAAATGTTCCCGAAGTACGGCTGACAAATGTTTTGAAATTCTCGATAAAGATTACAAATTTTACCTCGCATTCGAAAATTCAAATTGTAGAGATTACATAACAGAGAAATTTTTTGTGAATGCTCTCAACAGAAATATCCTACCAATTGTGATGGGCGCTAGACCAGAAGATTATGAAGTTAGTTCACCATATAGATCCTATATTCATGTTGATGAATTCGCCTCGCCCAAAGAGTTAGCCGAATATCTTAATATTTTGGATAAAAATGATGAACTTTATAATTCATATTTTAAATGGAAAGGTACAGGAGAATTTATCAATACATACTTTTGGTGTAGAGTATGTGCAGCGATACATGATGAAGATTCATTAAGGAAACCTAAATGGTATCAAGATATCAATGATTGGTGGCGAGGACCAGGCGTATGTACAAACGGTTCATGGAGAAGTTTTAAAGCGCGAAAAGATGTTATAAGTGATGATTAGTTACTATTTTTATGCTTTTGCCATTTAGTGCTTTATAGAAGAGCTTTTGTATCGAATTGGAGAGAAAGCTTTTTTGCAATATGAATTCAAGATTAACGTTCGTTTTTGTTTTTTGTTCTTTGTCGATTTTCTTGAATTCACCATTAACAGTCATACATATAAGAGTAAAGTTGAAAGAGGTATCATTTTTGCTTCCTAGTTTTGTTAGGGCTCTAGAGAAGGGTAATCAACCGCTCTATTTGAATTTAAAGCAATAATAAACTTAATTTTAAGTAAAACAGAAAAAAAACTGAACCATTTGTTTTGGTTCTTTCATATAGTGATCAAATTAGAGAAAATAGTGAACATAACACAAAATAGCGAGCACATATCGGTAACAAAAAAAAAGTATCCCGAATATTGCCATAGTATTAATTATAGGCTTTTAAGGCGAAATTAGTAAAAGCATTACAATTACATACTTGCATACCTACATACATACATACATATAATCGGTCGTTTGTACTTTATATTTTCAAACTAAGTTTATCGACATTAACATTGTAATATCTCATTAATAGGATCTTTGATGTTCTAAAAATTGTTCATGTTTGAATACTTCTAAAATTAAGCTTTTAGGGTAGCTGAAGTATTTCGACGAAACTAAGTTTTGGAAGCATGAACAACACGTATTTGTAGAAGTTCATATTATACCCGTGCAATTGATTTTCATCCAATTTTGTCTAAACAAAATTCCATAAAAACTCGAACCGTAGAACGCTCAAGCTGTTAGTAAAGTTATTTTTATCTTCTTTTCAAAAATATATATAAGTCTGTCTCTGCTCTAGTTCAAGATACCAGGTCAGAGGTGAAATAAGGTTTTAATTTTGTTATGAGACTTTTTTTTTCACCTATTACAGACCAAAAGAATCATCTAATTTGTGAAAATTAATGAAAATTGGACGACTTCTTCATTAGATATTCGAATATTTTCTCTTTTCCTCTATTTATGGCAGTTATTGTAATTTCTAGTTTTACAATAATTTTCGTAGACTTAGAACAGTTATTATAAGTTCTGGTATAACTGAAAGCTTCCAGCGTATAACTCCTAGTAATGCATGAACATATATCTGGAGTCATATTCAAACTTCATAACCGTGCAAGGAGAATGAAAAGCATAATAAAAGATGTATGTATAAATATCGGCAGGTCCGAGTTTCACTTTGTCTACATACGTATCTACATCGCGAACCCATCTGAATTTTTTTTTATTTCCACCTTCATTTAAATATTATTAATTAGCAGGGCTACAAGATTTCTAAATAGAATTTCATTTCGTTAAAAGCTAGCATTAAAAATTATCAAAATTTTAAAGTCTAGACTTGCCATAGCAACCTTCAACCTTAAAGACAACCGTTGGTTGTAATTATAAGTAATAAAACGTTACCAACTACGTAATAAAAAAATGATATTAGTTATTTTAATAGATACTAAAAATTTAACTTTCAAAACTTAGCGGAAATGGACTGCTACATGCGCGCTTATATTATTTTATTGCTTAATTTTACATTTTAAATTTGTCTACAAAGTGTCGGCTTATATGAGGCGACCGTTAGGAGAGGTATCACTGTATTTATAAATTTGTAGTTGGCGTTTTATACTGATTAATCAGTGTTCTCTCTTAGTAGGTTTGGTTAAGTTTAGAGTAGCGTTTAATAAATAATTGCAATAACATTTTTTATTTATCTGTCCCACATTTGTTGGACTCTGATGTATTATACGCTACTGACTAAGGGCAAGTTAAAATAAACAATAATTGCATATGAATTCAACTTCTTGGTAGGTATGTATTGTATTAATCATTTAGCTAGAAGGAGTAGACCACAGCATTTTCTGATTGCTTTCAACTTGTAACATGTCATCTATTCAATTTGTATGCATTTAGAATACATTTCTAAGAAGCAATTAGCATCATAAATGCTCCGTAAATCGCATCAGCATCCAGAAATATTAGCATACAAATAATGAGCACAACTCCTCCCTGCAAACATTTTAGCGAAGAACTCGTTTTCTCTAAGTAATCTCGAATTAAATAATTAATGTGAATTTCGAATTTCCCCCAAGATCCTTCGTTTCTCTGATTCTGTTACTAATGAGAGAAAAATAAAGAGCTCAGGACGACAATTCCGCTTTATGCTCGAGATTTCTACATTTCTCTGATTTCGGCATGCGTCTATGCTTCAAATTTACTGTGAGTTTCCTTCTTTTCTCTGGAAAAAATTTAAATAGCTCATCACGTACTGAAATGCTCAAAACAAAAATAATCTGTTTAATGGCATGTGCAGGTATGTCTAGTATTTATCTGGGAAAAGTGATATAATTAAAGGTGCAATGAACTGACCAAGAAAATAATGTCCACAGACATTATTTACCAATTAAAATGAATAAATGTCCATTTCCATGACTGTATTTAAATGTCCATAAAAACTTAGGATCTAAAATAATTCGCTATCGAGAGAGAATCTCGGGTTGATATTGGTCAAATTGGAAGTCGAGGTGGATATGTTTTTCGTCGCAAGTCTTTATAACTTGCTGCTTGATAACTTTCTCGAAGTCTTCCCAAGTTTGAGATTAAGGAGATGGGCCCAAAGTTATTGATGTTTTTCGACGAAGTTTTCTTGGGTATTTGCAATTAAAAGACGGGCGAGTAAATCTCATTTCAGGATATGAGGACAATGTCGTTGGTAGCGGAAAATAAGTGCAAATGTGAGTACAGGGGTTCGAGTTTCAATAAGAATTCATAAATAAAATGCATTTGCGGTTAGTGAAGATTTGGCACAGTAAATAAAAAAAAAAATTGTTCAAGAAGGAAATTATCCCAGGCATGTATATTTTTGAAATAACCGTGAAATACTCTATTGGCAGCTTGAATTGTTCTAAAGGCTCCTCGTTATAGTGTTCTTAATTATTATTATTTTTGTCTCAAAGACTGGACGCAAGAACAAATTGGAAAATATGCGAACCCTAGACCTACACAATACAAAGAAGAAGATAAGAGATTTTATCTTCACCTAAAATTTTCCTTCTAAAATGACTAAAATCTTCTACGCATGAGAAAAATATTTCACTAAAGTTAGTACGAAATGCGATTATGTATGTATGCAAATGCCCATATCTAGGGAACCTCACCAAAGCACATCCTAAAAATAAATTGTAAGGCGATCACAAATTTTTTTTTCCTTCTCTAACAAAGCACTGGAAACAAAATAACATAAAAACAAAATACATTCATAATCATATTAAATTTTAGATCAGTCCTAATCGATAATAATAAATTGCAATCATCATTGTTAATTAAATATTTTTACGTGTATACATTAATTATTTCACGTTGATGACGCGACAACGTTGAACAACACAAAAATGTTTATAACTTAAGCGTTTTTCAGGATGTTAGCACTTAATGGCAGAAGTTAGTGATTTTTCAACTTTTAAGTTGAATTCCTTTTTGTTTTGTTTCTTTTTTTTATTTTCTACTTACAATTACTATTTTAATTTTGCTGTGATATATAATTTCTAACAAAATGTTCCAGAGAAAAGCACATCTTTGTTATAATGAATTTTTTATATATGTGTATTGTGTATTTGTACGAAATATCACCGCACAAGGTGACATTATAGGATTATGTTCAAAAAGAAGTACCTAATTGTATTTGAGTTTTTACGTTTGTACAGTCTGCAAAAACAAAATGGTTATTTGCATAATTATTATGTAATAAGAAGATCAATATTAAATATTATTATAATAATATTTAAGAAACGGGGCTTGAAAATATAGAACAACAAAACATTAGAATTAGATAGCAAAAATCTCGTTTTGGTTAAATATTATTGTTCGTTTGTTATAATACATTTAACTGTAAATATTATATATTATATATATATATATACGAAACTGATACGAGCGCAGTGTATTTGTATATTTGAGAAGTAAATTGAAATAAACTGTTTTTAATACTACACTTGAGATGGTTTTTATTTTACGATTTATAATTAAAAATTGGAAATGAAAGAAGAGGCGGCTCATGGAAATGAGCTCGGTGGTGCTAACCTACAGAGGAACAAAAATAATACGAGTTTCCACTACACCAAAGTGGTCTGGCTTACAGATTCAGACTAGCTTCAGCTCGGAAGCCCTTATATATTTTCCATGACATACAATTTTCCCAATATGACGAAAAGGGCCGGTTTTTTTTTAAAAGGCGTGTCCTCATTTTTTTTAAATTATTCTTGTAACAGCTCAAATAATGGGAGAATGTTTTGAATTTTGTGCTAGCCTGAGCTTAATCAAATTAAAATTCTCCTGCCATGCTGCTCAAATTAAAATTTTCCACCATTGTAAGATATTGACTGTAAAAATCAATAGGGTCCTTGGATAAGCCAGAAAATTTCTGAAACGCTCTCCAAGTGGACGCATAAAAAAAATTCCTGGATTGTAAAGCTAAGCACAGAAAAAGGAGACTTACATACATACAAGGATAAAGTCAAGCGCGCTATTATAAAAAAAAAAAAAAAAAAAAAAAACAAGTAAAAAAGCTAGAATTGGTCTAAGACCAATTCTTATGATACCCTAGATGAATGCCCGTATTAAATTTCGTATGGTCACCGATCTATTCAAGTTTGATTTTGAAGTTGTTTTTCGCATATATTTCTAGAACGGTTTGTCGCACAGAAAAAATGATTATAACCAATTTTATAGGATTTCATATTCTGCAGAAGTTTTTAGTACAATAAAAATGTCTTGGACTGATCGTTTTCAAAGTATACGTAAAAAACCTAAATTTTTATATGGCAACACCAAGAAGGAGTTGCCCAATTTAGTCCATTTTTGACATTATATTTGCTAATGCAGTAAAAACATCATGTACGAAATTTCAGTTCTCTACGTCGATGCGTTCTCACGCAGTGTCCAAATATATAGCGGAGAACGAAATTTTTATATGGCAACTCCACGAAGGAGTTGCCAGATTTGTCTCATTTTCGAACTTAATTTTACTTTTTTTTTTAAAGTCCGTGTACAAAATTTCAGCTCTCTAAGTATACGCGTTCTCAAGTTATCGTGCGCACGGACGAACGGACATGCAAAAATCAAAATAACTTTTAATATTATGTTGTTATATCGCCAATAGAAAAGCACAGTCTGAGAAAATATCAACCGTCTACCTATTACGGTTCATGAGTTACAACCTGGTGACGGACGGACAGCGAAGTCTTAGAGTAATAGGGTTCCCATTGTTACCCTTTGGGTATGGAACCCTAAAAATGGCGCCCAAACAGTTTTTTGGGAATATCTCCTTTCCGACTCATTTTACGATGAAAATATTTATATAATAAATTAAACTATGTACTAGCCTTTTTTTGTATGTATGTACTAGCCTTTTTTTGTAAAATGAATGATTTCAGCGTACGAGCGCCGCAGTCTACTCAAACATGCATATTTTCTATATTAAAGAAAATTATTTTACTACGCGTTGAAAAGCCGGCCTACTGTCAATACCAGTGTTGGAGTAGACTTTGCGGCACTCGTACGCTGAAAACATTAAAAAAAAAAGTACCTAAATTATAGGAAATTTAAAATAAATTTTTCCCTTTGTAACACATCGAAATAATGTTGGTAAAGCAAAATGGATTGGACACCCACGCATCATATAAGTTATTTTGATTTTTGCATGTCCGTCCGTCTGTTTGTCCGTCGTCACAATAACTCGAGAACGCGTATACTTAAGAGAGCAGGTGTTTTTATAAAAATAGTAAATATTATTTCAAAAATGGACAAAATCGAGCAATCCATTTTGGTGTTGCAATATAAAAATTTAGGTTTTTTACGTATACTGTGAAAACGGTCGGTCCCAGACGTATTTATTGTACTGAAAAGTTCTTCAGAATATCAAATTTTATTAAATTTGTTATAATTATTTTTATTGCCCGATGAACCGTTTCAGAAGTACATACATATATGCGAAAAACCACTTCAAAAATCAAACTTCCATAGATGGGTGACTAACCATACGAAATTACATACGGCCATTCATCTAGGGTCTTAGACCAATTCTAGTTTTTTCCTTGTTATTTTCAAAGGACAAAATGGACAACTGAGAAATTGTCCACTTTCTCTTTTCCCCTATTGTTTGTAACGGACTGTAATCCTAACTACGCGCGTAGATAAAAGCAAAACATATCGAATCGACCAATCACTATACAGAAAAAAATATACAATGCAACCAATTACGTAATAATGAAAAGAAGAGCTTGTAATACATTTTGGTTCGTTCCAATGTTATTGGGGTTTTCTACGAGCTGTTCTCATACATGACTTTATTAGTACAGACCACTGACTTATAACAATAGACTGAGCGTATTGTCTTTTTCCTATAGGAAGTAATGGCACAAGTTTTATAGTTTTCTCTTTCGCGCTATGGCCGAGTTGGAGCTACCAACACAAAATATTGTTCATTGAATGTTTTCTTATGCCATTTGATGTTTTTATGTTGTCGGCAGATGCAATCACCGCAGGAAGAATAAGGTGAAGATAGTGTTTACCATGCTCAGTCTCTCCTGCCCATACGCAGGATTCAGGTAAAAATAACCTTTTGAAAATTAAAATCTGAATGAGTTTGATTTCTTATAAGAGTATAAGCGATTAAAATATCACTTGAACACAAGAAAGATATTTTTTTAATAAAATTCGATTTTCGGGTGTAAAATTTCATCTGATTCGTTGAGTTTTACATATTTTTTATGTAGTAAACGTTTTGAAGGATGCTCAAACTCTGATATACAGAAACATAATATTTTTTGTGCCACATGAAATAGCAAATCGCTCAGTCCATTGTTATAAGTCTGTGGTGCAGCCGTCGATATGTGGGTTCTTTTGTGATAATATTTTTTAAGTTAAAATGCAACACAGTATAAACAAGTAAAAAAGCTAGAATTGGTCTAGGACCAATTTTTATGATATTCTAGGCGAATGCCCGTATGCAATTTCGCATAGTCTGTGCATATTTGATTTTTGAAGTGGTTTTTAGCATATATTTCCAGAACGGTTCGTCGGCCATTAAAAATGATTATCACCAATTTCATAGGATTTCACATTATGAATAACTTTTCCGTACAATAAAAATATCTAGAACTGTTCGATTTTACAGCATATGTAAAAAACTTAAATTTGTATATGGCAACAGCAAAGGCTTGTCCGATTTGTTCAATTTTTGAACTTAAATTTACTTTTTGTTTTTTATAAAAGCCACTGTGCAAAATTTCAGCATTCTAAGTGCACGCGCTCTCGAGTTATTGTGAGGACAGATAGACACGGACATGCAAAAGTCAAAATTAATTTTAATATTATGCGTGGGTGTCCAATCCATTTTGCTCTACCAGCAAACGGATTGATAAACTTAGTATACCCTATTATTTTATCTACGGTATAAATAGGTTAAAAAATTCAGTGTGTATAGAAGGAAATTCGCACCGATATAAATTTTTTAACAGAAAACACAAATTTATAAAATTTATAGCTTACCGTAAAGAAATATTATAAAATATGATTTTAGAGATCCGACTGGAAATTTGTACCTTAAGTAACGTTCATATAAACGGGATGTTTTCTTATAAGTAGTTATAACTTTTGGCAGTTCAAGTTATAACCGAGCAATTGTTGGGTTCATCAGCCACCCGGAACTTTCCCTGCATATATCGGTAAAGCTTTAATAAGGAGTTGAATTCTTCGACAAGCAGGACATAATGTGGTCACATTTTTCCGTCCTTCCTCCAGTTATAGTTATATCTAGTTCTTATTTTCTTCTCTGCCTTTGTGCGGTTTGCATCTTAGCGTATTGCCTAAAAACTTGGCTAAATAATAATAAAATATATAAAATAAAAAATAATAATAATAATAATTACCGGCAAAGCATGCAGCATTAACTGAATTATATATTTGTAGTTAATATGCTTTATATAAAACCTAGCAATTAGACAAAACTGCTAATGATCCCAAGAAACATGGAATGTAGTGAATAATGCAAAAATGTAATTTCGGATTCTGAATACTGTTGATAATGTTGAAACCCAATGTAGCTCGAAATCCTATGGATCTTATCGGTTGAAAACCCGGCAGGAGTTGATTTACCTAGTGATAATGATGAAGAATGATCGAAGAATAAGATTTCAAAAAATAAAATTCAAAATATTATATCTCCAAGCGTTACGGGATTATTTATTTTTTTTATTTTCTTAAATCTATCTTTGAACATTTACATCAAGAAAAAAGAGGAAAAAACAAAAACTAAACTTTTTTGCTTTATTTACTTTATTTTGCAAGAAACAATCTTGCAAAGGAGATCTTTGATTTGCGAAAAATCATCCTTACTTAAAATTTTCGAGATGATTTTTCGCTTAAGAGCATCAGCTTCAACTTTCTTGGAGAGCTAGAATTAAACACAACTGTTAAAACACCAAAAGAAGCCCATCCATAAATCTATTACCTCGTAAGAACGTTTTATAATACAATGTGGCATGCCGGCAAGCTTAGCAGCATTAAAACCATACGATTTGGGGCAAGCTCCAGACGTGTATTTATATAAAAACGTTACAGTTTCTTGTGTAGGATCGTCACTGTCCTCATTTTCAACCATACAAGCCTAAGGAAATTTTTTTTTCCATTATACAATGTAAGCAGCCATAAATTTTTTGTTTTTTATTTACCATATGACCAAGACTTATTCTACGATCTCTCTGGAAGTAGTCAACCAAATTGTGATAATGTGTAGAAAATAGTGTTCGACATTTTAGATCTGCCAAATAATGAACAACTGATGCTGCTATTGCTGTTCCATCATATGTTGCGGTTCCACGACCTACAAAAAAAAAACTAATTGTAAAAGTTTCTTACATATTTAACATAGAAAATGTATTTACCAAGTTCATCCAGTAACACTAAGCTATCGATTGTAGCATGCTTGAGTATTGAAGAAGTTTCATTTAATTCTACCAAAAAGGTACTGTGACCTGCCAAAATATCATCCTGAGCACCCAATCGTGTAAATATTCTATCAATAATGGACATTTTGCAACTCTGAGCAGGAATATGGGCACCCTTTAATGAAATAGAGCATTAAAGACGGTACACATTCAATAGAACAATAGCTCTAAACTTACGATTTGTGACATTATACAAAGCAAACCAACTTGTCGCATTAGAGTACTTTTACCACCCATATTTGGTCCAGTTAAGAGAGCTAAAGGTGCATCATTGGAGCCACCAAGAATAATGCCATTTGGTATGTAATTGTCTGTTGATGTAATGCAAGGATGATATCCTTCTTCAATTTCTACGAATGGTGATGGAGCGTCATCAACGATTTCCGGAATACAAATTTGATTTTGACTTTTAGCATATTCCGCTAAGGAAGCGAGCACATCAAGAGTGGCGATAGAATCTACACATCGTTTCCAAACTTGATAATGATTTGAGAATTTTTCAAATATTCTTCTGGACAAGTCTTTCAAAACATTGTTCCGTTCAGTTTCAGTTTGCATCATTCGTTTTAGAAACTCCTAAAAGAAAATTATTAAATTGTAAAAAGGATTACAGCAATTTTTTTTTGTCTGAAACAGATAAAGCACATCAGAGGGTGTCATATGAGCAGAATTCACGTCTCTGTCGGTAAAGGTATGAGGAAATTCAGTGGCCGTCATTCTTTCAGTAAGGCTCTCAAATTCAAAGTCGATCAAGTGAACAGACAAAGACTTATTGCTCATCTGTGCTATGTGCATTTGATAAAATTTTAAGTGTTCGGGCATTAGAAGTGTATTGAAATTAATCCTTAAACAGTTTATGACATATCATATCCATCCTAAAATGATGTAGGATTACAGCTAAATTTAGGAGGGAGTACACCGGTTAAAGACTTTATGGGTTGAAGTCAAGGAGATCTTCCTTCCCCCTCGATACGATATCTTGTTGCCGCCATTTAATTGAATAGGATGATCTTCTTGTGATAATAAAAGACAAGTATCACCAGAAAGTAGTACAATGATTAACTGAATAGCACGCTCAATTCTCAGCTGATATGGACTGAGGAAAGGGTCACAGGGGCTATGGATACGCTACGTTTGAGCATTCAAGGCCAGATACATAGCGAATATATGTTGTAGCGGTTTCTCTTATTCTTCAAACCTTTAATCTCTCGTGAAACATGGTGCAGATTGAGAAATCAGTTTTTGACATATAATGCTGGCCCTACATTTTAGATGTGCATGGAAATCATTGATTGAAATATCCTTCGAATATAACAGTTTCCCAATAGCTTTCAAATGATAATTCTGTTGTAAATATAAATCCTCAACAATTGGTGATCAGCGGTTGTGCTAGAATACAGACCCATAGAATCATGGTCCAGGTAAATTACATCGCTTGAGTGCTCACAATGGAACTTAAGAAATGCCAACTGAAAACTATCTTTTAAAAACGATCCTTGTTTTTCTATTTTATTATGCATTTCAAGAGATGTACTTATATACTTAATGTTAGATTGAAGAGCGTAGACTTACTCCCATGCTCGAAGTGACAACTCAGAAATAATACAAGAACAACGAAGCTCAGAAAGAAAGGGTGAAGTTCGCTATTAATTAATTACTAGAATCCTTTTGCACACCAGCAGTAAAGGTTCTGAAGACAAGATAGAAACGACAGTCGAAGACATCCATGTAAATTTATTACTAATCGTATTGTTCTACTTAAAAAAAAAAAGTCCTATTAGTAATGACGTGTCCCAACATATCGACAGAGATTGTATATATCTAGGCAAAGTTCGTCCCCTTATTGAAACTTAGTAGTAAACTTAGTGATCGGTGCTATTGTACTAATTGATCAAGTATTACCATTTTTATTGAGAACAATTTCCAGGCAGGACTACCCGAAATAATTTATCTATAAAATGGCCAGTATGGAGCGCTTACGCTGTACTGCTATCATTCTTACTGACGAATAATTCGCAGCCTATATCCTAAATAGGTAGACATCGTCTATTGTGAGTAGTCGATAGCACTATTAAAACCACACCACTAAGATGTCAAGAAAATAAAATAAAAAGGCTTCTTGCCTTCTGTATGACAATGACTTCAGTATTTGAAATTAAGAACGGCAAGAACAACTGCGAACCTCTAACAGCTTTGCTTTCGCTTATAAATAAAAACTTACATAACTCAGATTTACAAATTTGATGAAGAGTATTACATTATTTATTCCCTCCCCGCATCCCAAAATGATTAAAATACAAAGTACAGCTTTTACTCTCACCTTAGTTTCATATGTGTGAAATCTTCTCACCGGTTTTGAACCTTTCCTTTGTCCTTCTAAAATATATTCACTTCCAGCCTTACGTGCATTACTCTCAGGTACTTCCAACTGGAAACGTTTTTTATCATTACCAAAGTAATTGAGTCGACAACCAAAATATTTTTCTTGCTCAATCAGGTACTCCTTCAATTCCTTGTTAATATTTCCAATTTCATCTTCAATAGAATCATATTCAGCATCGACACCTTTTTCAGGAGCAATTACACCTTCCTTCAAAGCTTCTTCATGATCAAAAGCTTCCTAAACACAATTTTTGTCATAAATTTATTGAAAATAAAAATAAAAAAAAAATGGTTACAAGTTTTACCTTAAAAAATTCAAGTACTTTTTTCATATTTGGAAAGAAACCTGCAGGTTCATGCTGAGTTAAACGTGTGATTAAATCTGACTTAAAATTTATAAACATTTCAGGAACATTTGTTAGAGATTCAAATCCTCTCAGAATACCAATGAAATTCTGAAAATGGTTTAAATTATAATTAACAAATCCGTAGGGAAGTAAAATATAAAAATTCTGGCTTACCTGAATCTTTTTCTTGTTATAATTTTTTTCCTCAAAAAAAATTGCTCTCCCGTCGGGATGATTCTTGAGTCTAACTCCATTTCCAAAACCATGTATTTGGGCGAGGTGCCTTTCGAAATCCGGTAACGTGTTCAACAACGCACGGGCATCTTGAAGAGTGTCAGGATTCGAAAGAAAATCAGATATGGCACCTTGTCTCTCTCGGATAACATTAACATCACAACTTGGAGCACACACCCAGTGATGAAGAAGTCTTTTTCCAAATTTTGTACAACATTGATCTAATGTATTCAAAAGAGAATATTCATCTCCAGTTATCCTAAGATTTGATAAGGTAATCGAATCCAAAACCATTGAGGGTTTCAATTTCAGTTTTTCAACTTGGCTTTTTGCCTCTTCCGTTAAATCGATGGGTATTTTTGAATCTTTTAACAAATCTGGAGGAGTGTAGATATGATAACGAGCCATAGCTAAAACTTGTTGGTCTAGTAAACATTTCGTGAGATACCAAATACAGCCTCCCAAAGCCTTGAGGCCTATTATGAAGTTTTCATTAGGTGTTAAGCCTAGATGGTCTCCTGAAATTGGATTTAAAAAAAAAAAAAATTTGTAACAATTGTACTACTTTGGGTATTTGAAAAACGAAATTTTTGCAAATACTGCGGTCGTAAAAATAATGCAGAAGTAAGGTTAGATAAGAGGGGTGCCGTTTAAGTACCTAGTTTGCTTCACTTAGACCACCGCCGAGTTATACAGAATTACAACTGGAGTATTAACCTTTCAAAACAACTCTCAAATTTTCGCAAATTCTCGAATTCTCAGTGTTACAGAATCCGGTACCAGGAGAGTTGAGGAAGTTGATGATCATTTGAGGAAGTTGATGATCATTTGAGGAAGTTGATGATCATTTGAGGAAGTTGATGATCATAGGAAACAACACAAAAAAGTATCACTACTTTCGAAATTTTGCCTGATTGGCTACTCCAATTAACCAAAGAACAGACCACAAAAACGGTGTCACGGAACATTTTAAAAAAGTTGTTTTTTTAGCGTACTGAAGGGTGGATATCTTACCTTCATCTTGCATATACTGTAAAATTTTTGGCCATTTTACACCTTCATCACCCTTGGAAAAGTAATTTTCAGCTAAATGTTTAAGTGCTTTTTCTCCATTCCAAAATTGGGTTTCATTTGCCAAACTTTCTTTCAACGTACTGCCAAGTACTGTTCTAAATATTTGTTGAGTTCGAATTGAAGAAGCACCTTTTTCGTAAAGAACCTAAAAAATATATTTTCAAGAGTTAGTTACGTTTGAATTCATTTTTTTACCAATGCTGGAGGATTATGAGACAGCAATGTAAGTAAACGTGAACAATTTTTGTCATCATTGAATTGACCAATATAAAAGTCACCGATGGAAGTATCGACGAAACATATTCCGTACGTGCTAGCTATTCCATCACCCTGTAAATTATCATTGATTTTTTTTTATGAGTCATTTATGAAGAATTATTTTCTGTTACCTTTTCAACAACTGCCAACATATAATTTGGTTGATGATTGTACGTTATTTGACTCTGAGCTCCGTAAACTTGAGTTCCTCTATTTGTTATTTGACAAATTTCCCTTTTAACAACCTTATCAAACTTTGTAACCATTTTTTGATTTTTACAACGTTCTGTCATCATATCTGGAGTCTCAGTTTGTTCAACACGTGCTACCTAACTCAAAAGGAAGAAAGATTAAATGATTCTTAACAATACGATAAGTAAGTCTATTACCTTATATCCCAGTGCTACTAGTTTTGATGCCATTCGATCATATGCCTGCTCAGGAAATCCAGAATGAGCAAATTCACCTCTCATATAAGTAAAGCCAAGCTCTTTCACACCAATGTCTGCATCCATGTGATACAATTCATAGAATTTTCCTACTTTAAAAAATAGGACGCAATCGAAAGTGTCTGATTTTAAATCCCACCATTGTCTTACGCCCTGTAAGGTAAGATTAAGAGTTTCTTTTTTTAGTTATGTTGTTGAGGAAAATAAGAGAAATCAATGTTGAATTACAGTTAGGGAATAAATAAGAGGCTTACAATTGACGTAAACAAGAGCTAAATATGAAATAGAACACTCTAATTTAGAAAACTATAAACGACATACAAAGTCATATAACAATTGAAAAGTTTAGTATTAACAAGAAACTTTTAAAGGCCCTAGACATGCGTCGAACAAAGTAATAAATGCTGTAAACCCGACTCAGTTAAAATCAGGCATATTCTGATGTCATAAAGACATACAACCCGGTACATTTTTATCAAGCCATCTCCTCAATAATATCAGCTACTGTCAACCTCAACTACAAAGTATTTCTCATTCAAGAATCCTAAAGTTTGGTTACAATCTGTAAGTCCCCACTGAAATTAGTACCTATTACTAAGCTACATTTGAAGAGACCTGTTGACGATGCGCAAGAGATGGAAGTGAATAAGTAAGGAGCCGCTCTGGGGGAGGGCTCTGCAAGAGCAGGCTTCACGTAAACAGCTGAACACGCTCTTCGTGTGCTTGTGAGCGATAAGAACAGAAACAAAAAACACGAATAACAGGAATAACCAGTTTGTCGCTTGTTAAATGGCAGTTAGTGCGGTCGAAAAAAAAATTGATAGTTGCGTTATTTTCGGTTTGTATTTTCTAGAACAATTGTGACAATATAATTTTCAGTGAATTGGCTAACGTGGACCATGGGACAGGCAAGTCTTCAGGCTTCGGTTGGATATCTTATACGAATGAGGGTTTAAGTTCCTGCATAGGATGAGATGCCATCGAAATTAAAATGCAGAAAGGTAGTGAGCACGTTCATTGCGTAGCGCAGTCGTTGTCCACTATCCTCCTGACCATAGTCGATTATAGTCGCCTATTTGGTACATTCAAAGTGCGAAACGAACGATAGTCCCTAACTGTCAAAATTTGGCGGAGTGTACGCTTGGTAGTGACTCGTAGTCGACAAAAAGTAACTATTTCGGTGACAGTGAACGCGCCCAGAGAACAGCAAAACCACAAGAGGATGAGAGGACTCCCTTCATTTTAGGAGTGAACCAATAATACGAATGGTGCTCTGGAAAGGAAAACTGTCTTTTGTTTATATGCGTACAAAACTCCAACTCCAACCCAATGTTTGACGTTCGTACAAAAAATCTGGCCTTGGAAGGATTATATCAGAAAGACATGAGACCTACGATATAGGTCAATCGTGTAACACACCACAGCTCTAATTATCGATGAGTTCAAGTCAATTCTCAATTAATGCTGTGTCTGGAAAACAAAACTGCAAATGTACATACAAACAAAGGCATCTTGAAAATAAACACCCACTACTCAGTAATCTAACGAAATACGGGGATATGTAATAGGAAAAATATTAAGTACATATACAACTCGATACAAATGAATTAATACTTACGGGAGACAAACCACTTAGGAATTTCTCAGGAACGTAAAGCGTACGAGGATCATAATCTGGGTGATCCGGCCGGCGTCCTTTTTTATCCTTGATTTTATCTGGCTTTAAGAACTCAAGTTTATTATGTGGCCAGACAACAGGTTCATCTAATCCTTTAGACTGTTCACTGAAATCGATATCATTTTCCACCGACTGACTAGGTTCAGATTTCAAACTCTCAAGTTTTTCCAAAAATGAACTGTTTGAAGTATTTACAGTGGATTTTTCCTCCGTAGGTTTTAAAGTTTTCTTTTTCTAAAATTATATTATTATGTTAGACCAAAAGCTTCATAAATCTTAAATAAAACAAACTTTTTCTTCTTTAGAATTAGCATTGTCACTTTCATTTTCTTGTTCATCATCAGATCCTAAAAGAAAAATCCTGTGACGCTTTTTCTTGTTGCCTACGATTTCTTCGTCATCATCTGATTCGCGTTCTTCTTTACAATCACTTGTCACTAGTTTTCTTTTACCTTTTAATTAATAGTTTAAAACTTTTTAAATGCATACATAAACATAAAATAGGAAATCTTTTACTTGTTTTTAATTTGGGAGTAGACTCTTCGGGTTTAGAAACTTTAGCTGGAGTTGGAGACGAGACTTCTGCATTACTTTTTGATGACTTTATTGAATTAGCCGGTGATTTAGAAAAATAGTTGAACAAAGTGTTTGGAGTGCCAATACTATTTCTTTTCGACATGACAAAATCAACTTCACAATATTATTTTACAATAAACACAAAAGATACAAATTCCACAAAACTGAGACGAGACGCTAACGATACCGCCAAATTAATGACATTTGAAAAAAATTTCTGCAAAATCTTGTTCTTTCTAGCAGAGGTATACGATAATTTTTGTGTCTTGGATTAAAATTCGTTCTTGTACTTGCTAATTGGTAATTAAATCCAACAGCAGCGCCACTCACTTCAATACTACCGTTATAGTTTTTCAACACTCACGCCACGAGTTTCAATAATACCGTTGTCGGTGCGGTGATGAAAATTTCAGTTTGTGCTTCTGCTTTCGTCTGCTTGGTTTAGTTTGGTGATCTTTTTCCGCTTTTCGCCATTTGTAATGTTTCAAGTTCCGGATTTTTTTGTGATGGTTGCATGACGTTTTAACTTCGCGTTATTAATAAAAGCTGTTTTCGTTTGTGTTCGCAGAACAGAACAAAAGATACACAAAAGAACGCCTCATACATTTTCATAGAAGATTTATAAATGAAGCGAACAGTGCAACAAGCTCGCTTCAATCGACAGAACAATTTGTTCTCTCCAGTATATTGCAGTTCTAGAACAAGTACACAAAAGAACACAGCTAAAGTGTTAAGTGCAATGCAGGTATATAAATATTAAAGGTGGACTTAATATCTGTAAGTAGATATCTATTTGTTTTTTAAAGTAATATGTATATAATTAGTTTTATGCGAAGTTTATATTTTTTCTTTTTAAATTTTTTTTTTCAAGTTTTCAAAGATTTCTTTGTGCTTTTGTTGATTTAATTATCTGCTTTTAGGATTTTAAATATTTAAGAGAAAAATCGAGTTTTTCTTTAACATAATCTCTAGTTTGCATGCAAAATATTTCTTCGATAATTTTGGAAATTTATTAACTTAACAAAGCCACTTTTTTAACTATAGCTATATTTTCTCTTTTATGTAAGATATAACATTCTTTCTGAAACTTCTAAAATGTATTTCATACTTTAGTCTATGCCACAGCTCATTAAACATACGCAATCCTGCCCAATAAGCAATTCGAATAGAATTCCGGTCGTTTTCCTTGTCATTTTTGACGAGTTTACCTGGAAATCCGTACTATTTGCGTACGGATTTTCGCTTCTTTGTCCGAAGGGAACTGCGTCGAGATTCCAAGACTGATTGTATTGGTAGATGGAACTAAAAGTGGAAATTTATCAGATTTCCATGTTTTTTCCTTGTTGTTTTTGCATGGAATTCCCAGACTTTTCTTGTGGCATTTCTACATATATGGAATTCCTATGGATTTCGAAGCTTTTTCTGTATTTTTTAATTAAACAGGGGAACACAAGTAATTTGTAGAAAAAGTTTCGAAGGTATAGAAAAAATAAACAAACTGCCGAATCCTTGTAAAATGTTAAAATAGAGCTTGATAAATTCGGAACAAAGTTTGATAGGTTTAGCGTTTTGTAAGAATTAAAGTCATGGCACCTTGATTATTTCCTTTATACTTTCAAAACTTTTTCTACTGTTATGCATTCTACAAATCAATTCAATTCGCAATCGCCTGTGTTTTTCAGAACACTACACGGAACCAAAAGAACACAACTAATATAATCCATTAACAATTTTTCGTATACTTACAACACATTTGTAAAGCTGAAAATGGCGTTCGCTCCCAGCAAACATGGCGAAACGCAGAAGATTCACTTTCTTATTACCTGGACGATAAAATATCTCGCGGATGATAATCATATTCGTATTGCATTCTTAAATTCCAACGGGAGAAACTGTTACCCCGAAGGCAAAACATCTTGAAGAAACGAATGCGTATCTTCTACGCGATGCGTTAAAGTAATTTGCCAACATCCCTTCCTGGCGAGTTATTTTCATATCATTAATAAGAAACGTATTCGTTTCTTCAAGATGATTCGCTTTCTTATCGTCTAAGCAAAACGTTCAGGAATCCTCGAAATAAATTATTTGTAGTAAATTATTTGTAGTAAGGAATTAAGAAGATATTTCTTTAAAGTAGGTATATATTATTTAATTGATTTTGTTTTTTTAATATGAATTGGTGGAATTCAGATCACTAGCGAACTCACAAATTAATTACTGTCATGGAGTGTAATGACACGTTCTTCCAAATGATAAACTCGTGTATCATACAGATGACAAATAAGCGAAACTATTTTCTTCTTGCATCCACATTTAAAATCAGAAAACAAAATTGTTTGTAATTTCATCTTCTTTTCGTCTACGCAAGACAAGGAAGAAATCATTTCACATAATTTGCTTTAATTTCGTGTGGAAGATATTTTGGCAATATCATCCACATATCGCCCGGAAGATTTTTCATCCAAATGTTTGCTGGGCTGTAGCATGTAAAAACAGCTGTGTGTGTGAGGATGCTGTTACTTTTATCCAGTAGAATTCCGTGAGAAAATTACACATCTGGAATTTTTGCTTATTATGAAGTCGTTCTGAGATCATACAGCTGGATATCACCATAGATAGCACAAAAAATAGATGTCACACGCAGTACCAAAAAAATATACAGAATTTATATGACTGGGTGGTCCATTCCGGACTGGAACACAACATTTGAAATGATGAATACGTCGAGTGATTCATATTTTTTTGTATCACAAGTGTTGAGCAAGTCGATCAAATGTATACAAAACTGCTATTATAAAAACATTTGCTTTCTGCAAGCTCTAAATCCTGATATGGTCCATTCCAGAATGCACTACCCATTTCGAAATCTGTATACTCTGCTCTAGTATGCCATGCGACATCTTGTGCCATCTATGATATCACGCAGGTACTTGTCTTTCTAGCCAAATACTCCGGTAACATGTTGTTTCTTATTTTGAATATGAATATAAAAACGTTCACTGATATTCTTTGTCTTACACATAGCCATTTCAGTGTCTTCAACATTAATGAAATTGCTGTATACCTGTCTGTAGTTTTTGCAGCATGTACTGGCCGCCCATAAAAAGAATGGTGGAGCCATATTCGAAGTGGGGTCTCCCAATAGTGTTATATACAATGATCGCCGTATAAGTTGATGGGTTACCGCTAATTCTTCTTCTTCGCTATTTTTTTAGTGATATAATCGATATGCTTCCAAAATTTCATATCTTTATCAATAACAATCCCAAGATATTTTATTTCTTTGAAAGCTTATGTTATTGCTCCCTTAACCATTAGGTTCAAATTACCATTACCGTTAATTAATAATGACTAGTTATTTTGATACATTTAATTTATTTGATTTAAGCCATTCAGTAAGTTCGCTGCAACAATCTCTCTTCCTCGATAATGTCTTGGCTTGCGTTATATACTTACTCAGTGTGTCGTCTGCAAAGAGTGCTACCTTTGAATATTTTGCTACTGTTAATATCATTAATATACGGCAAAAACATAAGTGTCCCCAGTACCGTACTGTACGGTACTCGGATATCGATCGATACCTCTGACGATGTTGTCTGTCCCTTTTTCGTTTTCTGCATTCTCCTAGTCAGAAATTCTGTAAATTCTGTCAATTCTTTACCTCTTATTCCGTATTAATACGTTTTTTACAGTAAAATTTTATGATCCAACAGTTTCAAACCCTCTCTTGAAATCCAGGAACACGCAAGCAATTTTATTTCTTGACTCCATTTGAACTTTCCAATCTACTACCACCATACTAAGTGCCATTTCACAGCAATGCCCTGTCTGATTAGAGATCATAGTGTCTGATTAGAGATCATAGTGTATTTTCTTCTAAATATTTTATAAGCTGCGCTTATACACTATCCTTTCCAATACTTTTTAGGATTCCGTACCTAAAGGGTGCCAACGGGACCCTATTACTAAGCCTTCGCTGTCTGTCTGTCTGGAAGCGGGCTGTATCTCATGAACCGTAATAGGTAGACAGTTGAAATTTTCACAGTGTGTGTTTCTATTGCCGCTACAACAAAAAATAATAAAAATAAAATCAAATTAAAGGGGCCTCCATACAGGAAACGTGATTTTATCGGAGTTTTATAAATAAAGTTAAGAATTAAAGGGGGTCCCCATACAATAGACTTTTGTTTTTGCTTGATCTAAAAAGTACATTAGTATTATATCTTGTACGATGTACGGAGCCCTTCGTGTGCGAATTCGACTCGCATTCGGCCGGTTTTTTCATATGTCGGCACTAGCCGATAACTGCTGACTTTTTTATTTTTGCTATTGGCGTTACTATTGATTCCTTCCAATAAATTAGAAAACTTTCTTCCGACAGGGACTAGTTCACAATAATCTACAACAACATGCTTGGACCTAAAAAAATTGCAGTCTTTTTATTCAAAGCTTTTAATTCTTTTAAAACCCGATCTTCTTTTCTTCAATACTAAATCCTTAATGCTCTCCACATTTCTTTTTGGTTGGCTGATTCATTCATGTTCTTTTTCATGTAATCACTCTTATATTTTCGCAACCATACTTTATATTTCAATCACTATTTAAAATTTTTAGTATTGGACTCTGTCTTGCCCGATTTTTTTCCTTTTAAACAATATTAGGTATTACGAATAAAAACTTGTTGTAGTCATCAAATCATTTTTAAATAATAAAACAAACGTCAAAATTTGAGCGCCCTGCGATTTCGAATTATTTCAGATATCTTACCAAAGTTTTAGCTTAAGCGGTCCGTTAAATGTAGGACTTTAAAATATTCACTGACTGGACTTTGGGCAGGAACGAGTGGGAAGGAATATACCTCGTAATTTATATCATTTTATAATTGTTAGTTTCGGCATATGATAAAGCCTACCGCTATACAAAATACACGATAGTTTTCCTTTGGTACTGCGCAAGAATAATTCTTAGAATAAATATTGGAATTAGACGCACAAGCAAAATACAAAATACGATTTTATATTAAAAAAAAAAAAACTTACTGTTTTTAAATATTTAGATTGGACCATAACAAAACATTAAATTTTAACAATATGAAATATATGGGTATTCACTCTTTAATGTATCTGTGTAACCGATGTAAATATATAGGGTCCGCCAAATAACTTTTTTATTTTTGAAACAGGGCGCAAAACATCGAGTGTAGCTTCGGCTGTGTGGCACGTAGCGCCGGTCCTGTTGAAACCAAATGTTCCCAATATCCTCCTCTTCAATTTTCGTTCAAAATGGCCCGATAACGATTGCCATTGACTGTAACGGCCACTCCTTGCTCATTTTCGAAGAAAAATGGCCCAATTATGCCTCTGGACCAAAATCCGCACCAAACAGTGACTCGTTTTGGGTGTATCGGCTTTTCAATGTATGCGTGCGGGTTTTCTGTGCCCCAAATGCGACAATTTTGCTTGTTTACATACCCGCCAAGATCAAAATGAGCTTCATCTGAAAAGATGATTTTCTTGTCAAAATCGGCATCTTCTGTAAGTCGATCGCAGGCAATATTTCCCAGCGTTGTTCAAGCGTATACACAACCATATTCGTTCAGCGGAAGAATAAAACTAATTATCTGTCAAATCAGACATGAGCTAAGTGTTACCATTCACGAAATAAGCACTAGTTGAAAAAAAAAACGTTAGATGGCGGACCCTATACAACAAGAATTTACAACAAAGTGTGCACACTCTTTAGCCTTTAGCTTACTTCGAAATGTAATTATGGGAACAGGGTGATAAAATGGCAGCCCGTAGGAGCTGTCCCCGGCCCGGGAAAAATTGAGAAAATCCTCAAAATTCCTAGGATTCATAGTTATCCTAGAAAGAAGAATTGTGAAGATCCGGTTAAAAATAGCTGAGATAAAAACTAAAGTATCTCAACATTTATGAAAAAACGGCTTAAATTAAGGAAATGCCGGTTTTTTATAGAATTTTTTAACCGTTTGGGTTGTTTCCCAAATTATTATTTCTACTATTACTACTTAATTATACACTATTTCAGTATAACGTCAGCGGGTAAAATGAAGCCTGTTTTGTTGGGAACGGTTATTTCTAATTAGTTTTCAGCTCAGGCTAATAGTTTAGGAGAAATGTTAATAATAGTAGAACAACCTCCTTTTACGGAAATCTTTGCCGCTTTTTGCCGTGACAAAATGTAAAAATTTACAATTTACCTTTACGGAATAACGGTGGTTCGGAGGAATTTTTTTGTAAAGATGAAACAGTTTCGTAATCGAACACTTATGCCTATGATTGAAAAAAAATTAGAAAAATAACTCATATGTAGTAATGGCGTATATGGGACCCAGATGGGGAAAAACAGTGAACTTCGGGAGTAAAAGCTCAGTGTGGAAATATCTCGAATTGAAAATAAAAACCTTCTAATAGATAGAAAATTTTATTACCTTTAATTTAGATGCAAAAATTTTTCTCTAGGGGCATCCCTTATGATGCAGGGTCCGACAAAGTAAAAAAGTGGTTTTCAGTTAAAACGTAATCAAGTTTTAGAGGGTGGAAAAAATATACTATGGAGTATACCGGATTGAAATTTAAAAAACGCCATTCGATAGAGCTCAGCGGGGGCTTTAAATAGGCGCCCCAC
Source organism: Dioctria rufipes (assembly GCA_963924295.1). Taxonomy (NCBI): domain Eukaryota; kingdom Metazoa; phylum Arthropoda; class Insecta; order Diptera; family Asilidae; genus Dioctria; species Dioctria rufipes. Next base: position 51,282,240 of record OZ002743.1, read on the forward strand.
ATGTCATATTTGGGGTTTGTGGAGGGTGGGGTAACAACCCCGCATCCCAAAATACCCCCACTCGAAACTTTTTTTTCGATTAATTTAATCGCCTTGTCGAACTAATGACGAATATCAAGTTCGTATTTTGAACGGTCCCCTCCTCATCCCCCAAGAAAAGTTAAAATTTTGAAAATAATTAAAGCTAATTTCTGAACTTCAAATACTATTATTAAGTAATTTAGGGCGGAAAAAGAGAATCGATCGCACCAATTTGTTTTTCGGTGATATTTTATTAAGTTTTCCAGAAAGTTTCATGCTCTTTGATGCGCCATTACTGATGTTTTGGGCTCACAAATTTGCAATACCTTTTTTTGTGGGGGAAAACCATGATGCGGGTAGATGTAAATTGAACACCCTGCTAAATCAACCGAGTACCACCTAGAAAAAATACAAGTGCACCAGTCGATAGTCCTCAAAAGGATCTTTCATTTGGCACACTGGAAATTTTCCTAGGACACTCCCCTCCGCAGCTGCATCCGCTGACATTTGACGTTCAATCTCAGCTGCTTAGTACAACTATACAACCCGGTTTACACTGCCAATTTATGAATGTCAAAATACAAGACCCTTGTATTGCATTTTATATGCATACGCCTTGTATGACTTTACTGGGTTGTAATCAAATACATCTTTTACAATGATACACTCTTTGATACAATATTGCGTGAATACCCCTATTATATTACAATTTCCAAGAAGTGCTCAAGGTTTATACTTATGCTTCAAAATTATTTCCTCGTTGCTTCACCTCTAGATCATAAACCAATTTGGCTACAGCCAAGAGTTGAACAACAAATTCTGTCGGTTAAGCTAACACATACATTTATAGGTAGTTCTTATTTTTGACTCTAAGTTGGCTATAGCTAACAATTGAACTCTCCATTCGGGCTATAGACAAAACTTGAACTTGTTACATAGTAACCTGTTTAGCTTGAAAGGTAGTGTATGATTTCAGTGTTTATTTACTTTCTGAATTGTATTTATTTCATTCATAAGTAATTTTGTAAGATCTTGTCATTGAGTTAATAAGCCCACTGGAGTAGACCGTGGGCCTTTTACCCTATCTTAACCTAAAACGTGTATTACCTGAGAATTAGAGACACCACCCAAGATATATTCATGTATTACATAGGAGTTATTATCTCTTAACCTATTCTCAAACTTATTTTCAAAGAATTTGCTCTTAAGAAAAAATTAAAGTTTCTCTACCATCATACCAAATTCTAACGTTCTGTTTTTTGCTCTGAATTACCTACTAATAATGAGCACAACTTTCTAATATGCATATTAAAGATGTTTTTTGAAAATTGTACCTTAAAAAAAAATCGTCTAATTTCGCAATGACCTGAATAGATTATAAGCTAATTGTTTGACGGCTACAATTAGCACATAGGTTGTAATAGGTCTAACTGAAAAGGAAAGTCCATAGTTTACAATTTTTATAAAAAGAAGTTATGTTAATGATCTTTTTCTAAAAAAAATAGAGATCAAATTAAAAAAAAAATGGTAAAAAAATCCGAAATTTTTACTTTAGACCACCAGAAATCCGAAGAGAAGAGGAGTACGAGGCTGACTGAACAGTCGTTCAAAAGGCCATGAAGCTCTACATACAAAGAGGGACCGTATATTCGGTACTTTTTAAGATACAGGGTGTTTTGCGAGAAACTAGCATAATTTCTTAATCACCCTGTATCTCCCAAAACGGTTGATGTGGATCCCCTTTACCCTAAAATTTGCTGTTCGTATAGGTGGGTACTCTCACTTCCTGATCTATGGACTACCTGGATGGAAACACCCTGTATAAAGTTGTTGGAATTTTTTTTTATTAAGCCAAACTCAGGGGATTCCAAGTTATTGTCATATCGCCAATGAGTTTAAAGGCTCTCTTCTGGACAATATCTAATGAAGCTAAGGTTGTACGACCAGCCCCAGCCCATATATGGCAGTTGTATTCCATTCTAGGTCTGATATAGGACTTGTAGAGGAGCGCTAGATTTGATGGGCTGAAATATTTCTTACACCTTTTCAGAAATCCAAGACATTTTGATGCTTCTTGGCAACAGAGAAGATGTGATCTGTCCAGCTTAACTTACTGGAAATATTAATGCCAAGAATGCTTACTAACGGTGAATCAGAAATTAGTGCTCAATCAAAAGAAACGGGAGTGGTTAAGTGATGGTCTTGTTTTAATGAGGAAAGATAGCTTTGGGTCTTAGGTGCATTGAATTCGACGCGATTTGCTGTGATCCAGGCGAGGATATTGTCAAGATCGTTATTCAATGATTTAATCATGCAATATCGTTTAACACATGCGGCATTCCCTCCTGGAGTCGGCAAGAGTGTCAAAGGAGTAAGCGAAATCAAGGATACTGTCAGCAGTGACACTATGGATGAAAGTAAAGGAAAGCAGATCACTAATGAAAATTAAGAACAGAGTTGGAGAGATAACAGAGCCCTGGGGTACACCGGCATTTATAGGGTGAGGTTCTGATGTATCGCCATCTAAAACAATACGTATTTGGTGAATAGATAGGAAACTTTCAATCCATAATAGAGGAGGAGGGTAGAAACAAAATGCTTTAAGTTTGGGTAAACGGGTTGGATGCCAGATTCTATTAAATGCCTTAGAAATATCTGGGACAACGATTTTGGACTCAGAAAAATTGTGGAGACTATGGTTCCGACGTTTCGTAAGAAAAGTCTCTAGATGAGCGTCCAGCTCGGAAGCCATATTGGTAATCGTTGATGAGTTGATTAGTTTTTAGATACTTCATTAATTTGGAGTTAATGATAGATAAAAAAAACCTTTGAAAGAATCAAAGTGATTGCAATTGGTCAATAATATGAGGGATCGGGAATAGGTTGAACGTGCGCTAGTTTCCAAGCAGTTGGAAATTTTCCTTTCGAATAAGACAAGTAGAATAGTTTGCGCAGAGGCTTAGCCAAGGATGACGCACAGCTTATAATTCATAGGGACGAGAAACCGTCAGGGCTTGCGGCTTTGGAGACGTTTTGATCCCTTAAAAATACTTGATTTATTACATTTTGAAATTAAGTGGGTCTTATTTGCTGCAGGTACTAATTAAAAGTCAGTAAAACATTTTCTTTTCCCATAAATTTATTTTCTTAACAAATAAATTACAGTTTAAAACTTACCGTCTACGTATTTTGTTTTTTTTTTGCTTTTTTTTTTGACTAGAATAACAAGAAAACTCATAAAATAAATAAATTTTTGTTGTGTGTCAAATTGCATCTAATAAAAAACATCTAAAAAAGAGTGAACAATATTTAAAAAGATTTTGTTACATCCAAGTGCGATTCATACCTCTTATGCCTAAATTTACATTGTACATATCTACATACATACGTACGTCCCACGAAGTAGCGGTAACATTTGATTTTGAATTTATTATATTTAAGTTTTTTATGATTATTTCTTTTATACAAATTATATTATACACAATAAACACTGATCTCTGGTTGTTTATTTGATTTGAGTAATTACATATACATTATAGTACTTATCTGCAAACGGTAAATAAATGTTCGCTATAATTTATGACTGCGCCTAGAGCTACATACATACATACATACATGCGCATACATACAGACATAGTACTAAATCAACATTTAAATTAATAATATTGTACTTAACCAACAATCTTTAAATTTCAGTCTCTCAATTGTGTTTTTGTCCGCGCTCTACGTCGTCGGCTAAGAACGGAATTTTGATTATTTGGCAAAGTAAAATAATTTTAAAAATTAATATAAATTATTTTTATTATTATTATTAATTTTGTTTTTATTGCACACGATTTTTATAATTATAAATATAATTTAAAAGATAAACAGGTTTTTGGTTTGACTTTAAAAATTACATTCAAAATTTATGGATCAATAATAGTATAGGTAATCTACAAATTCTATATAGTTTTCGCTAAGTTTCGCTCAATTTCGGTTTAATTTTACCAAATGAAAATTCAAACTCAAAATATTTTACATCACATTTCGAGTAAAATTGTCGGAATTACTTACAACAAATTGAATTAAAAAATGATCAGTTCAGGTTTAATTTCTATATTCCTGTTGGTGGGATAGGGTAGAGTGGGGGTGTATTATATATAAAGTAGGCAGTTTTAAATGGTTTGTTGATTGAGACTAAATTTTATCATTCTGCACTAAAAGTTTAATAATAAAAAAGAAATAAAAAATTATTATAATTATATTGGAATACCTCTTTAAAAATCCATTTCAAAATTGTATAGCATTCCGAAAGGATTGAATGTTTAAGTCTCGGATGAATAACAACTGCGGTGACTTGTGCAATAAAATAAGGACCAAGCCGGCAGGGAATGTGTTGTCATTTCTGAAGAAACTATTATTAACTGCGGCGACACATATGACCAATTTGAGGTAATTAAGAAAATTGAGAAAATATCCTAAATGCAATATAAACTAAAGAGGCTAGGGAGAATCTGCTTGGTAGAAGAGATCTGTAAGATCGTGTACAGAACTCGTCTTCTACGCTCAAGGACTGAAAGGTTTATGCAAGATTAATCCTCGGATGTATTTGAAAAACGAAAGCTGAAGGCAGTGACTCGGTCGGGAACATATCTGTTAGTGGAGCTGGAGATCATTCAGTCATCGGGGCTGTTGAGAGTAGAGCTGAAAATATCTGGATAATTTGCTATCCAGATTATCCGAAATAATTAGAATCCAATTCCTCAAATCCGGGTATCCGAATACTACGGATCTGACCTATCCGGATCTAGACTAAGAAAAAACATTCAATATTTCCACAAGATTGTATTGTTTCATTGGGAAAATATAAATTCCAAGACATATCCATTTTCCAAATGAAGCAGTAAAATTTGGAAGACATTTTGAAGCTTTTTTGATTAGTCTGAGTCCGGATAGTTTCAATACAAAAGTCTATTGGGGTATTTTTCTTGTCCTCTGACCAGTTCGTTTTTTTTTCTTCTTAATTTCACTCATTTTCATTAAAACAAAATAAAAATTCTTTTGATATTAATGAAAACATGCATTCAAGTTTGTAAACAAGTCCTTATGTGAGGTTATGTCGACGTTTAATACTAACTTTTGTACGTCAATACGTCAATACCATTTACTTCAACTTTTTAGCGAAATGAACTTGAGAAATAGTCAAGTCAACTACTAGTCCAGTCAATAGGGACTAAATCAGGCGTTTGCTCTACAAAAGGTGGGGTAGTTGTGATTTTATACATATGTTACTTAGTTCTGGGTTCCGATGAAAAATCCAAGTTTTCACCCTTGAGGAGGCTCTGCGCGGTCCGCCAACTTGGATTAAAGGTACAAAAATGTTTTTTCAAAATAATTGATCAACGGTTGATACTACGACAAATTGAAGAAGATTAAATTCCCTACATTTTTTGAATAAACACCTTTTTTGTAAGTTTGATGTGTAACGAGTTACAGCTGCGTGAACGTGAATATTCTTTCAAAAAAATTTATACGTATAGAACCCCTTATACAGGGTGTTTCGTTTATGGTGGTCCATAGTACAGGAGGTGATAGTACTCATCTCCCCTCAGGAGTTAGGATTGTCTAAACAAAAAGGTGCTTAACGTTAATTTTTTTGTAAAAACTGTAAGTTATGGACTCTCCTCTTTAATTTGACGTATTATACCTATGTCCTAACTGTAGCCATCATAGCGTCGAAAGAATTCACCGAACGAAGAAACTGATATCTTGGAAAGTTTTTTTCGATTAGATAATGACTGTTCAAGTTTCTCAAGACCGATTTTTGGCCAATGAAAATATAAAGCCTGTCTGGTTTCGATGCTGACAGAAAAGTTCGAATAGGCTGCTGTTGCTGCCAAGCTGGCTGAAGAAGATTCTGATGTCTTGATTGTCAACACAGTGATTTTCTTCTGCTCATCATTTGACGCTGTTTTTATCATTGACGAAGACGTCAATCTTTTCGTTCTGCTGACAGCATTAACATCATGCAAAATCAACATCTCCCTTCGCAAACCGGAGACCAGTAAAACTACTGAAATAGTGTATTTCGCGAATAGTTTGAAAGTGAAAAAAAGGAGCCGCAAGCATCCTGTTTTTAAACGCGGTTAGCGGCTTTGACATGATGTTATCCCTCTTTAATCAAGTTAAAATAATTTTTTTTTTCGCTTGTCCAAAAAACAGAAAGGACTGAATACTGCCGTCATTAGTATCTTCAAAGATCAAAGGAGGCATCGCAGACGCTGAAGCGTTTTTTCCCGTTGCTTTATTTGGTGGCAACATGGAACAAAAAACTTTGAAAGAAGTCCGGCACCAACGTTTCGCAAAATCGACAATAAAAATCAAGTTCAACCAAACTTCTTTACCACCAACGAAGGACGCTGCACTATATCATAGTTCGTTTAGAGCCTATCATCAAGTTAAAAACTGGAATCCAAAAAATCTGTCCAGCTGGGACTTGAAACTTGATATCAATGGGCTCACTCTAATACCAATGTCAGAGAAACCTGCCCCAGATTCTCAGTGCGGAAAATTGGTTTAGAGGATAACACTAACGAAGACGATTATGAAAGCATCAATATCAATAGACCCGGACCATCAAAAAGAAAGAAGTAATAGGAACATACTCGGGGACAAAAATCACGGAATACGAGCCGTATTCAATTGAAAAAAAAAAATCTGTAGATTGGGTCTACTGGGTATACAAAAATTAAAAAAAAACACGCGCCGTTTACTCTACTTCGGAGAGGTGCGGAAATGAGTAATTTATGAATAACTGCTACAAATGATTTCTTAAAATAAGAAAAACGAAGAATTGAATGATTTTTTGGAAGAATGGTCAACGTTTCTGCCGCTGTAACTCATTACATGTAAGACTTACAAAAAATGTGGGGAATTTAGTCTTCTTCAAATTTGTATCAGCCATTTTTGTCGTCGGATCAATCGTTGAGGAATTATTTTGAAAAAAAAAACAATTCTTTTTACCTTTAATCCAAGATGGCTGACGGCACGGACCTCCGCCAGGTCGAAAACTTAGATTTTTCATACGGCGCGGAACTAAATAACATGTGCATATCAAAATCGTTTAAACCCCACTTTTTGTAATGCGAACGCCTTTTTTTGTACCTATTGACTGGACTATATCTTTTTGCATCATATTTTATGATATTTCGTTAATGGAACATCCATAGTCATTTGGCTGGCTATAGATTTTTCAAAATTTGTGTTTGAGTTTTCGAAAGCTCTTGAACCTTTATTATTAGAAGGCTAATTACCAAAAACTACCATATGTACTTGGCGATATGATGGTATTATGTGAGTACATAGGTACTTATAAGGTACTTAATTGTTGATATGTGGGACTTAGAAGTATCAGTACCAGTACATGGACTTGTACTTAAATTTTTTTAAAGTACCAGTATCGGGACTTGTACTTAAAAGATTTTAAGTCCAGGTCCTGGTAACTGGTACAGGGAATTTTACAGGTCTGGATTCTTGGTACTAGTAACCATCATATTTTAATTCCATACTTCATATCCTGCAAGAAGGAACAAGATTTTCATCCCTACATAACTTGACTGTTTCTTTTTTCATTCGTTTACTTCCTAAATGAAGGCACAAGCAAATTTTCTGTATGGAACTTAATAATTTTTCGTTATCATCTTATAAAATAAAAACAGTCTTAAAAATTATTCATTAATTTTCTCAAAAATCATATAGGTGGGTTTTTAGTTTCATTTTGGTAGGTATAATCTGAATTCCACAGTTTGTATATAAAATCAGTTAAAATCGATAACGTCAAGATAAAGTTTTCCTGTTAAGAAAATAGAGATATTTCTAAAATATTTTTAATGGAAGTAACAGGGATCCTTATGATAGATAGAGACAGAGAGAGAAAGAGAGAGAGAGATACAGATAGTTTTTCATTGATTATTGCAATAGTCCTATTATTATATATACTTTCACCTGATGTCACTAAATTGTTATAAAAACTATTCTACAATTTGTGATAAATTTTGATTTGATATGAAAACTGTGCTAACCCGTTATATTGTATTTGTATTATATAAATGTATATATGTATTGTGTACATACGCATATGTATATGATTGAATTAAATCCTAACTTGATATCCATGATTATATTTGATCGTTCGTGATTTTGATTTACTATTATCCGATTCATTACTATCATCTTCATCGGCGAATTGTATATCTTCCAGTTCATAATATTCTTGCAAATCACTAGGAGATTTAACTACTGCCGTTTCTTTTTCTATATCACTACTATCATTTCTAACATGAGTTTTCGGTGAAAATTTCTTAATTTTTCCACTTAATTCGGTCAATTGAATATTATCTGTGGTGCATACTGCATTATGCCGTAATGATTTATCTGACGAAGCATTTGACGAACGACGACTATTCAATTTTGGTGAGTCTTCTTTTAATAAAGCAGCGACTAGAGTTTTTTGTATAAGAGAATGTTTTGTCATATTTTCATCACATTCTTGTATATCAATTTGTTGTCGTTTAAAATTCATTGGTGGTGGCTCTGGAGCTTCATCTTCAGGTGTTTCTGTATTACTACCTGGATCTATGCAATTATACATCGGTAGAATCTCTTCGTAGTGTGGTTCATTACTATTCTTATCCATTTCACTTATTATATTTCCATCATCTAATGGTGGTATCCAAACTAAATATGCAGGATCCATACCAAGATATGAACCAGGTGCTGCACCAGCATTTACAACATTATAATCATAATAGTCTAATTCTAGCTCTTCTGGATTGGCTAAAGAAAATTCTGAATCTGGTCTAGCTAACAATTTCTGGCGATTTTGTTTATCTTTACTTTCTTTTTGATTTGTTGTTCGAATTGTTGCTGTACTTATGATACTGGCGGCAGGAGAATAGCAACCCTGAGAAATATGAATAGAAAAAAAAAAAAACTTAATTCTGTAAAGGAAAATGAAATTATCTCACATTTAAATTACATTCGTTAACGTTGCATTACTAATGCTAAGAAAGCGTCTTTGTAGTCGTACAGGTTTCATTTCAGTAGCATCTTCCTTGACATCATTCAACAGACTAGATTTTGTCGTATCCGTGGATAGTCGATTGCTTTTGTCTGTTCGTAATTTCCTTCTAGACAATGGAGTATCAATAGAACTGTTACAATTCAGACTGTGTATACTTTGTCGTGAATGTATGGATTCATTGTCGTTGGTGGGTGAACAACAGGAGGATGATGCTGCTGTTACTGCTGGATCCTTTTCGTTTATATTGCTATTGTTGTCATTGACTATTTCATTTGTAAGGGTGTGAACACTTCCAATGCTCTCAGAGTCGACACTAAAAAACAAAAATAGATTTTCAATTACAATTAAATACTACATGGGATGATATATGTATCTTATCTACATATGTATGTATATAGGAAATAATTACCACTTTAGTCTCTCTATCTCATCATCGTTCAGACCGGTCTCCTTAACTAGAGCCTCAGCATCAACACTTTCCCTTAAAATGGAATGTTTCATTCGCCCTCTTGGTCGTATTTTTACCAAGTATATTACTTCTGATAATAATGTCGTTGTTGACATTGCTCTAGAAGGTGGTGAGCCTGGATTCTGTAGGGATCCAAGGGAAGCTCGTGGAGTATGAATGGGTGAATCTGGCTCACACCGATTCGCCGTTAAGTGATATTTTCTGTACCGTAGAATGTATTGTGCTCCTGGCAAGATAAAATTGTATTAATATCTAAGAAATGTCTCTTGCTAATTAATTAATCATTAATTTTTGAGGTTATGTAAGCAGAATATCTGTTATTTATATACGTACCTAGTAGTGCGCTTATTATGATAATTATACTAGCGAATACCACTGCTGCGATATGAACAATCGTTATCCTTTTTCCTATTTGTGGTTTTTGTGTGATTGCTCGACTAGTTATAAAAGTCACATTATGATTTTCTGAAAGAGATTTCAGTTAAAAAAAAAATTAGAGAGGGGATAGAGATCGATAATAATATCTATGCGTAAGATATAATATAAAGAGGAATGTATGTATGTATGTATGTGTATTGGTGTATGTTGTACCATAGTGCAGTGCAGTATAATGATGTTTTGTTTTAGTGATTTGCAGTAGAATGAGCAAATATAATGGGCTAGGATATTTCTGTTAAAGGATTCTAAGTACAATTGTATGTAGAACATATGTAGGTTTGAAACAATATTGAAATGCCATGTGACAGAGATATTTATTGTTTTAGCTAGCAAATCGAGAACAGTTTGTAGTTGTTTGTTGTAACGATTTTGTTTTTGCATTCTCGAAGAAGAAGAGCTAGAGCTAAGTGCTATTGTATGTTTGATTTGATAGAAATATGATGCAAATAGCCATACCGGTTTAACAGTATACAATAAAATGGTCTAATTTATTAAGGTACAGTTTTTGGGACATTTCAGCAAATCTATGCATGAAAAATTTGGTATTCATCTATCTAAAAAAAAAAAAAATTTGATATATGCCGTCTATTTATTTCCTATATTTAAAAAAAAATTGTCTTAAAGGTGTGGTTCAGAGCTTGACAATTACCAAAGAAAAAGTACTTAAGGAAAGTATCGAAGACCTGAGTACATACAGCGTAAGTACAAGTACCATATGTATGAAAAGTACTTGTAACTAATTGTAAGTACTAAATCTATAAAAAGTACTGAGTGCTTTAATATATATTAATAAATAAATACCTTTTAAAAACTATAATATGTATAGTAACCAGTGGCTACTATTTATAGTTTTTTATAGTTTTCGGCGCTGCTCCTAGAGTAAAACTTTCACCTCTCATTCGTACATTCATAAAAGCTATTGGAGGTCCGCCCAAGCACCCATTGTCGCCTCCAATAATGCATATAAATTCTAAGGAAAATATTTCCAGTATATTTCTAAGACAAAATTGAGGTCTTCCCTACATCAGGTCGAGGCATCGTCGATTTTATATTCGAACTAGACGTTACTGGTTTTTGTTATGTTTGGCAAGTCTTGTTTGTATGTTATTAGTTTGTCTAATGTTCTGCTTGGACGCGTGAGTGCGACACATGCTTTGACAGTTCTTTGCGTGCTTCAAAACTCAACAAAAAAGGAGTTGCGCTAGAGATTGTGTTTGCTTTTCTACGAAGAGTTAGATATTTGTTGGCATTTAATAGTCTCAGAAATACTTAAGTAGCAATCTTGATACTTAAGTACAAAACTAAGTCTTAAGTACAAGTAAATAGAAGAAAGTACTTATGTTCAAGTACTAAGTAGGGCATTTCAAAAGTATTGAGTAATAAGTCTTAAGTAATGAAAATGTACTTTAAGTAGTACTTAAGTCTTTTTTTACTTAAGTATTGCCCAGCTATGTTGTGGTTGCACGACGGCACCGAGGGACGACACTCGAAAACGCGTTTAGGTACTTAGACAGCTGAAAATTTGCACAAGGCGTTTTCATAAAAATACTATAAATACAATTTCAAAAATGGACTAAATTGGGCATCCCCTACTCGGTGTTGCTATACAAAACAGAACAAACTATTAAAAAGTGAATTTTGGAATTTTAATAAAAAAAAACGCATAATGTCTTCTATAAGAGAGAACTATTCAGTATGATACGGAAGTAAATGGGCGACAGTAGCTAGTAACATAATGGTAGGGGGAAGTATTAGTTTTATGGAAGTACTAATGATGGGACGGTCGCGAATGATTCGGTCGTTTTGATCGGGTCCTGACTCAAAATACTTGAGTCACAGTTTCAAAATCATATCGGTCAATCGGTCACTTAAACTCAAGGAGAAAAGAAACTGCCTTTCTTGACTTATTTGTTAAAGCCATATTTTAAACCGATCTTAAACTCTTTATTTACAGGGCTATGCATGCAAAGATCTTGTATACTATATTCTACCTTCAACTCTGCTTCGGAAACGTAAGAAACAACAACGAGTTGCTACTATACATTCAGAAAGGTATCCCTTTTGAATTAATTTTTCCCTCAACTGCCAATTCTGTCGCCAAATTGTAGTTTTGGTATTTACGTCCCTTCTGCACATGCACAAGGCTGCAAAGGGGTGCCAATCGAATGCAAGTATTTAAGAAACATGATAGTTTAAAGTTCGGTCAACTAATTTGGATTAGTGTTGTAGATTTGTAATTTTCATTTCCTTAGAAGGGTTTTTCTTAAGGAAAGGTTATTTCTATGACTAAAGAATGAAATAAATTTAAACAAACAAATTTCTATAGCACTGAAGACTGATTTAATCATTCACAGAATGCAGGAATTTTTCATTTGCTAAATGCTTGAGGCTAACCGGGTTGCATTGTCTGTCATGCCACATTTCATCATTTGAGCAGTTATAAAAGCGCAATTTTGATTGTGATTGCTTAATACGCAGTAACATATCAGTCGCGAGGGTATTAGATAACTATTCCGAACTAACTCAAATGATCCAAATGACCGAATCCTTTACATGAGCCACTTACACCAAAAAACTCGTATAATCTGATTTACCAAAATGATCGATTTTGCCAATAACTAGTAAGACACATCTCGGCAAAAGTCCTGCAAATGTATTGTTCCATTACTATCCTGTGCTATCCTGCTAGAAACCCCATCACTAAAACTTCCAGTCCTCTTAATGAAGCGTATCAGGTCTTGGTGAGGAAGATTTTTCAGTTCATCTACAGATAGGAAGGCAGTACCAAGCTTGCTCCGGACGAAGATCGAACAAGCACATAGAAAGTGTTCGGTTGTTTAAGGTCTCCTTCCAGGCAGATCAGACACTCAGCGCTGTCAACACTCAGGGATGCTAACCACAGTTCTACATTGTTTCCTTCCGAACCCCATGAAAAAATCAGAGATATTCCTATTGGGTCCATCAAGAAAAAGTTTTGTGCACCTGCAAGTACTCAGGTTCGCCCATCTCTGCTAATGCTTCCTGTGAACATCAGCTTTCATGAGAGACCCGATACTTGAGGTGGCAATGTCTACGGTGGATTCCAGTCCGAAGAATCAGAGCCAGTCCTAGTTAAAAGATCAGCTCTTTCATTCCTGATGATTCCCATGTGACCGGAAACTCATTGAAGTGACACCTTGTTCTGGATATACAACTTATCCACAGACGACCTGCAATCCCCCAGTAATTCAGATGTTATCCGGGAGCCACTCAGAGCCATGAAGGCTGCTGACTATCCGAAAGGATAGCATGTATTTACCCTTGATTTGCATATCAAGGGTTATCTTGGCTGCCATTGCGATGGCGAAGACTTCAACAAGGAGCCTTTGCATTAAAAATTAACAAGTGTGATAGTTAAAACCTATTGAAAGAGAAAGTATAGTTACATTATAGAAGCATCCTAGTCAACTGACAGTTTTGACAGAACTATTCTACTGTACGCATATACTGTGACAAAAGATTGGGTTTTTACTTTGTTTGACTTTTATTTTCATCTTCCAATTATAACTTTCCTGCTGGAGTTTATCACTTCACTTAGTTTTGTTGGACTAGCCAAAGATAAGAAGTCATTGGCGTGGCATTTGCATCCTTTGACGCTTTTCATTTGTTCTCCAGCTGGAGGAGTCTCTCTCTGATCATCGATACATAGAATTCTGTATGAGGTCTGACCGCATTGAGGTGGAACCTTAAAACCTATTAATTCTAGGTACATTTTTTTAAAAAAACTCTTGTATCTGTTTCTGAGCAGCGCGTTTACGAAATTCAACGCCACTAGGTTTTTTTCTTATCAGCCATAGTCAACACAATGCTACCTCGTTACTATCGTAGTCCAAACACGAACCACTACATACAAATATTATAAACCGTAAACAGAATTGCGTATCACAACCTGAAAATGACAGCAGTTCGCAGAATAGTGGAAAAGAGAAACAAAGTGAAATAATTGACAAACGACTAGCAAAACGCTTTGACAAACAGCCACTAAGTTACTGAGGCGGAGACACAGAGACACTGCTGATGCTGGGATGACGCATGGGAGGGCAGGCGGGTGGCCGAAAAGAAAAGACAACAACCATCTCAGCTCAGTGAAAGATTAAAAATTTTTAGCTCTCTTAGTGAAAAGTAGATTGAAGATATAAAAAAAAAGTGTGGTGTGATACCCGAAGGCTATGTATAGGTCGTACTTAGGCGATCAAGAAATTGTAAGGGTAAGGGGGGGGGGGAAATCCTAACGGTTTTCGAGATAAGGTTACACCCTATGATGATGTGAACTTTCGTAGATAGATAATCGTTGGACTTTTCCAACGGTTTATAAATTTTATACATCCTTCCCTTCGTTTTGAAGTTATGGCTCGACAAAACTAAAATTTCGGAATTTTTACTCTTTTTTTTTATTTAACTAGTATTATATTTATCAAAAAACACGCCATCAATATCAAACCTTAGCTTAGAGGAGGGAAATATATTTACAGAGCATTCGAAAGGTCTAGCGATTATCTATTTACCAAAGTTTAATTCATCATCATAGGTTGTAATGTTCAGAAGTTACAGGGTGACTTATAAAAACATACCATCTCGGAAGCAGTTAGGATTCCCCCCCCCCCCCGCCGGGGGGGCACTTATAAATTTTTTTTGCTCGTCTAAGTATTACCTATCCATAGCCTTCGAGTATCACTCCACTTACCAGACACTCTGTATAAAAAACACAACTTAGAAAGTACATTCCCAAATTTGAAGGTAGCTGTCCGGATTTACTTGACGTTGCCAGTGACAAATTGCACAGCTGAGAGGAGCTTTTCGGCCTTAAAGAGAATCAAATCTGAAAATCGATTTACAATGGAAGTGGGTGGGGGAGGGACAGAGTGGCGATAGAGGTGATTACAGGAGTATGCGCGCGCCCTCTCAACAGCTCCAAGGTAAAACTCTGTAGCGGTGGCAACTCTGTTGACGTCGACACCCTTAACGAAAATAATGCAGTTTAGTTTGCTGTGTGTTAATCTCTTATCGCCGTTTAATTTTTTTTCTACCTCACTTTTGTCACCTGGTAATTAACTTGTTTCAGACCAATCTTCTCTTGTATCTTGTGCCCCATTTACGCCCTAAAACCCTTGCACGCCTGGGCAAGTGCTCATTTCGCCCAGTTATAGAATCGAGCTTGAATATCACTGCCAATAATATTTAGTGACGGTGTGCCGGAAATCAATGCTTCATAAAAAAAAACGGAAGTGTTAAATTGATGATCTTGTTTTAAAGAGATGAGACAGCTTTGAATCTTAAACGCATTAAATTCGACGCGATTCACTCTGTCCCAAGTAAGGTCGGTATTCAATGGTCTAATCATACAATCTCGTTTGACACATGCGGAATTCGCTCTGGAATTCACAAGAGTGTCAAGTGAGTAAACGACATTAAGGGTATTATCATGACGGTAATCAAGTGTCCGGCAGTGTATGTGGAATAAAAAGAAAAATAATTTCAATGATTTAAAGTGTTTTGCATATTGCAGTGCATTTTTCATCAAATTAGAAAAGAAAAATCTCCTTGAAATTTCCGAAAATAAAATTAGAGAAAAACTAGCTTCAATCTTACCTATTTGTTCTACATGAGCTAAAAACCCGCCATTGCAGGAACCATCCATGGAGGCAATTTCATCTGAAAAAAATTCAACCAAAATCTGTGATCCTGTTGAAAGGACAGATTCCAAGCGTATTTTCGCATTGCCAACATTTTCTGATATTAAATTGGAAGCCAACGAATCTCCATCTCTTATTTTTACATATTGCGTTGAGCATGGCAAACGAAAGAAATCGACTTTGAGATGAATTCGATAATTTCCGTCAGCCTATATAAGATAAAGTTAGAAAAAAAAGAAAAATGGTAGAATTATGCATGTTTGTAGGTATGTAATAAATTATTATAACATTTACCTGAATTAACCAAAATGATCGTCCTGGACAACTTTGAGCAGACGATGCAAGCACTCTTTGTGGCTTTGATGTTCCTAAGTGAACTATGCAACCGCATCTGCAGCCAGGACCAATCTCTGTTACAACGTCATTTTTATCCATCGTTGTTCTGCTAGTCTTCAGCATCCCAGGTCCATACAAGCACTCCCAGGTATCTGATGACTCTGTTCCGCAATGTTCTGTTTGAACAGCTGGTCCCTGTGTAATGAGAGGTAATGATTTCATAAAATATTGCTCAATTATAAATTCGATGGCGGATAAATTCGGTATGGCTGAGGGGTGGTTTTTGATTTTTTTTCTTTTAAGAGGTGGAAACTGTTGAATTTATGAGAGATAAACTTTTTTGTTAATTTTATCTTTGGTTTCCAATTTTTTCAGTAAGTGCAGAAGAGACTTCATTAAGTTTTTTTTTACCAAGCTGTTGTACTTGTAATGAGCTTGTTTTTTGTTGTTGTGTTGTTTTTTTTGTAGATAAATATTTCCATAAAAATGATTGTTAATAGCTTGGAATCAATTTTGAGAATAGTCGAATTCTACCTAATTACTTTGTGATTTAAGAAAAAAAAAAAAAAGATGCTTTCATCTCAAAGCTATCATATATACAAATACTAAAAAGATAGTGTGTACAAAGAATAATATTATTCTTCTTAGAAGACTATTTAATCAATCAGTTGGGTGATTCATAGCATAAATATTTTTCTATCACCATTTTTTAGTAAGACTTCATCTTCTTCTATCTCTTCTTATTCTATGATGGTATTGTTGCTATATTATGTAATTTTCAGGCTTGAATTTCCTAACCAGCCTTGTGATGAACACTTCTTGTAAAAATTTATTGTCTGATAGCATGGAAGAGGGAAGACTGAACGTCGACTATAAAAATAAAAATATTGGTAAATATTTTTCATCTTAATGTCCGGAGTGTAAGATCGTATTATATGATGAACTGAGGTACATATTTAATAATTGTAAATTAAATGCATTATGCATATCGAAGTCATGACTTCATCCTTGCATTGATTGATTGAAAAATTGAGGTTGAGACCCCTTACAGGGGCTCTGAAGCGTAGGCCTTAAAAGGCCCATTGTTCACCCTCCAGACTTATGAGTAATTGCTCATGGGTCCCAACCGGACGCTCTTACGAATTTGAGTATTAGCTCTCAGCCCTCCTTGCCAGCTTCGTCCAGCTCGTCCAGGAGGTGTGAGCAAAGGAATCTATAACGCTTTCTCGAGAGAGCTGGAAAGTGACAAAGGAAGTGAGTCATTGTATCGGATTCCTCTCCGCAACTCCTACATACAAGGTCAGCAACAAGCCCTATCCTGCGTAGGTGATTTCTGAGACGAGAGTGCCCAGTGAGAATTGACACCAGGGTTCTCAGGGTTGGCTTGTTTAACCCCAGTAGTTTATTTGTTTGTTTTGGGTTAGGCCTGCCCCATAGCTCCTTTGTAGTTCTACCTGAAGGATGTTCTAACCAAAGGCGAATGTGTGGTCGAGATATTAGAAATAAGGTGCTTTGATGCGATCCCAATTGTAGAGGAGAGTGCCTCCGAGGTTGCACCAAGACGAGCAAGCCTTTTTATTTCCGCTAATGTCGCTAGGACCTGGCATCCAAAGCACCAGTATCCTGTTGTTCCGAAAAAGGGACTTCATGGTGAGTTTACATACCAATACAATTTTGGAGCTTGTAAAGAGTTTTGACAAGGATTTGACAGCTGCCTGGCTGTCCGAGGAGATTGCAATCTCCTTATTCTCAGCGCCTGAGTTAAGGATGCCTTCCTGCTTCGAGGATGGCCTTGACTTTTGCTTGGAAAACCGTGACATGGGTTTCAAGGTGTATAACAATTACCACATGGGGCTCCTCGCAGAAAACGCCTGCTCCGGTGTTTTCTTCCTATTTGCAGCCGTCTGTTTATATTGTTACGAGCAATAGAAAGAGACAACTGGTGACATGTACTGGCAATTGAGAGTAAACAACTTCAGGTTCGGAGAATCGATGATGGAATATTCGGGAAGGTTCAGGAATAGAATGAATAGAATAGTCAAGAAGGTTCTGGAATAGAACACTCCAGAATAATCTGGAGAGTTTCTAGGGTATAAATATAGCAGTTGTCACCTCCAGAAAAGAGTCTTGTCTTAGACGTTGTAGTGTTAACAAGCGAAAGTAATAAACGGGCGAAAGTGTTGTAATAGGATTGCGATAATTGAATGTGCGGTATTAGCGATAATTAAAGTTGAGTTGATTAATTGAAGGTTTATATGAATTTTGTATTATTAGAGTGAAATAAAGAACTTGTATATTAAATATTTAATATTGTGTTTTAAAGAACGAACCAAAGGCCACGCTCGCAACAATATGATAGGCTTTGTTAATAGAAGTCAGTACCAATATTTGCAAGTTTCATACATTTTTCAATTCGAATTTCTGGCAAACTATTTGTAGAAGAATAATGATTTATATCTTAAATTAAAGGTAATGAAGAAGTCTAGTAAATAACGTCGGCAAAAATTAAAAAAAAGTGTATTGGAATGGAGATATTAGCTCGGAAACTTGTAAAAATTGTTAAAAATTGAAGTCTTTTAAATCAAATTCCTGTGACTGTTTTAGAAAGATAAGGCCTAGATCTAGCTCTTTTTATAATTATTTGACTCTAAGAGTACTTGTTTTTTCTCCCGACATTTCACCAACGAGAAATTGCAATATTTATTTGAAAGTTGTTGAAATACAAAGCAAAATAGCATATTTAACAATTATGGGCAAAAAAATAATTTAGGAGAGTTAATTCTCGTTAAAAATTTTAAATTTATATGAACTGCAAATTTTTATTTTTCGTCTTAAATTGTATGGTTTTGTCGGTTGTTGGGTTTCTGTCTTTTGCGGTAGATGTCTCTAATGTGCTCTGTGGTCTAGGTCTAGGCTAATTTTATATGAATTTTCCCACTTTCAGGACACAAACCTACGTATAGTAAGTTTTATTACCTACAGGTTCGCTGGTATCTAAATTGAAACTTTTGCTGAGTACTGACTCCTCTTAATGGCTGATGCACGGAATGTAATTCCCATTCTGCCCCATCTGGAATTCTCGCCTTAAAATTGCTTTTCAGCATAGTCTCGACAATGTAATCACAGTTCCTGTAAATTTTAGGTACGGTGAGCTGCACGAATTCAAAGATGGATTCATGTGAGACTCTTGTAATCATAATAATCAAGTTATTATTCCTGGATTTTCACTATTTCATAGCGACAGAAAATACTCTTCTGGTGGGGGAGTAGCGATCTATTTAAATGCCAAATATAATGCCAGAATAATAGAAACTGCCAATGAATCACTGAGAGTATCGAATTCTACGGCAAGTGCTAAAATACTATTCGGTTGTGTATATAAACCTTCTTTGATAGACTCTATAATTCAATTCAGTGGATCTTATTCTATTAATATATGTTCGGGTGACTTTAATATTTTGTCAGATGGTTGTTCAAGGTGCAACTTTGTAAGTTTTTTAGAAGCTGTTAATCTCAGTGTAGTAAATGCATTGCCAACTCGTGTTTTTAGCAGGATCTGGAGCTTTTCCTCACTGATAGAGGCAATCTTGTGCGTGACCGACCAACTAACTTTCGACGTGAAATAATGTTTATTTCGGCGCTAGACAAGTAAAAGTAAATCTTATAAATATGTGAAGGCAAGATACTCCTAATAAAAAGATTTTGACATAAAAAATGATCGTATAAACTAACTATTAAACTTAAACTACATATACTAAATAAGATATTTAAATTTAAAATAATAATATGCCTCATAAACAGATTGCTTTACTAATAGAAAACTCAATCAACTAAACAACTACGCAGTTTAGAGGATACGTTCCTATAGATTGGGATAAATCCAGATAGTCAGGTTACCCAGAAATCATAAAATTACAATGGAATAATATCGCAAGATATTTAAAGAAAGTTTCTAACGTCCACCCTCTCAAGATTGAGTTTAAATATGCCTAGTCATGGTCATATCGCCTCAGGCCAAGCACATACCGCAAATTTCATAGCCATAAGTCATGAGAGGGACAATTGGCAACTTAACGTAACATAATTCGCGTGTCAACAGGAGTAAAGGCTGCAGTAATAGAAGTTTACCTTGCAGACAAGCGCATTTATATGATTGGGTCAGTTTAAAGTGCGATCAAAAGTTAATCCAAGATTCTTTACGGTATTTCTATAAGGAATTGTTACACATTGCTCCGGATAATATCCGGAAAGCAGGAAGGGTCCAATTCAATTTTATAGATCACGACAGCATTAGATTTTTAGGCAGTTAAGCTCAAGCTAATTATTATTAACAGCCCAATTAAGCACATCAGCGAGGTCTTCGTTGATACGGCATATAGCATCCAAAGGCATAGAAATGTAAATATCTATATCAGCAGCATATATATGATAATCACAATTTCTCAGTACCATTTGGAAGATCATTAATGAAGACAGTGATTAATGAGGGTCCCAAAATGGAGCCCTGTGAGACTCCACTCAGCAATGGTAGGAAGCCAGAACAGACCATACTCTGTTAAAGTCCGCTATGATAAGACCAAATCAACGTGCATGCAGAATTTGAGAAACTGAATTTAATAGCCAGTTTACTTAATGACACAATATGTGGTCAACCGTGTCAAAGGCCTTGGAAATGTCAAGCAGGACGAACGCTGTAAACTTATGATTATCATATGGTTTCCTAATATCATCTGTTATATTAAGCAACGCTGAAGTACAGCTCTGATTGAATCTAAAGCTTGATTGAAGAAGAGATAAAAGGTTGTCCCTATCTCAAAAACTGATGATTTGGGTGTGGAGGAGTTTTTCAAAGGCTTTAAAGAGAAAAGCCAAAATGAAAATAGGACGATACTCCGTTGAACCCCGAGACATCTTGGGAATGGGAATTATTTTAGAATACTTCCAAATACGAGGGATTGTAGATTTTAAAA
Organism: Dioctria rufipes; assembly: GCA_963924295.1. Taxonomy (NCBI): domain Eukaryota; kingdom Metazoa; phylum Arthropoda; class Insecta; order Diptera; family Asilidae; genus Dioctria; species Dioctria rufipes. The sequence goes on from OZ002743.1 coordinate 51,303,210, forward strand.
TGATGTTGTTAAAAAAATTGTGAGATTTGGGAATATTACAGGCTTTCATAAATTTGGGATGCAGGTCATTAAATCCAACAGGGAGACATAGTCACAGACATAATAGCTGAATGACCATCTGCGTCATTAACTTGAATAAAAGTAAACCCATCAAAGAGATGTAGTGTAGGTACTTAAAATGTCACCGGGATAATCATTGACATAACTCTGATCATTTAAGTTATAAGAAGCTGATACGAGCATCTGGTTTAATTTATTAGGGTTTATAGATCCAGATGAACTCCTAGTTCGCTCAACCCCAAGATTTCTAAGATTCTGTCAGAGTTTTTTGGAATATTGGTATTTAATTTTGAATTATAATATTGACATTTTGCACGAAATATCTCACTATTAACTGCATTACGTACTTACCGAAAATGGTCCCAGCAATCAGATGTACGGAAACGACGCCATCTACAATATGCATATTTCTTCTCAATATCAATTACCTAACTGTTGGCGTAAACCAAGGAAATTGGGGATTGATAATGCGCCGGTGTTTCAGTGGAACATATTTTTTGAAAAGGTATTTAATAAGCTTCTTAATATTATAATCAAGTTGTTCATTAACTGATGTTACTGAACAGATCAATGCCCAATCTATCATTTACGCCACCTCAAAAAGTTCACCAAAGTTAATATTATTAAAATATCTGTAAGAAAAATTTAAATCGGTTTCATATTCCGAATAAAAATTGTAAATGCCTAAGATTAAGGGGGGTTACCACTAAAATTATAAAAAAACACGAAAAGTTAGTACAACTTTCCGTCAAATCTATGCGTATTAACGTGCTCAAAACTACACATAGTTCGAGAAAAAGCTTAAACTTAGGTAATGGCGTGACAAAAATAAAGATATCGGAGTTTTAAGTATATGTAAGTAGCTTTAGAAAGATCTACAACTTATGAAATTTCTAGAGTTTGGTACATAATAGCATAAATAAAAAGATTACGTTTGGACTTTTTACCGGGTTAAACTTAATTTTGTTCAAGAAAGAATTTTTTTGGGGATACTCCGGTATATAGCAAAAGCTAAAAAAATGTTCTAATTTGTTATTTCATCACACACCCCATTAATTTTTGGTGACAAATTCTTTCTTGAACAAAATTAAGTTTAACCCGGTAAAAAGTCCAAACGTAATCTTTTTATTTTATTTTTCCTCCTGGGCTTGTATAGGAGTGTTTTTTCCTCATATAATTCATACTCAGAATTTATTCTGAGTTTATATGAGAACAGATCAGTTTGATCTATTTTCAAGCGTCTGAGCAGAAAACCAAGCTGCACCGATGAGTGTAAGGTTTTCTGCTGACACGAAACGCTTCTTCTTCTTCCTTTTCTTCTTTATTTTTCAGCCCACTGCGTGGCATATACAGGTTCGATTCGCTTCGAATGAATCTGTTTCTTTTAAATTTTTTTATCTCTATTTTTCTCAAACTTTTCATTTCTTTCTTCTCTTGTTTTTATTTTTTCATTTGTTTTTCAAATCACCCAATTTCGCTATTTGTGACCTGTTGATGAGTCGAACCAAGACTTGAAACTTGTCACCAAAAATGAATGGGTTGTGTGATGAAATAACAAATTAGAACATTTTTTAGCTTTTGCTATATACCGGAGAATCCCCAAAAAAAATTCTTTCTTGAACAAAAATAATAGCATAATAATGGTACATCAAATAAGTAAATTTGTACTTGAGTATGGAAGGTCTTGAGATGGAAGAGGAAGTGGCGGAGACAAAACCAGTAAAAAAGTTTTGGTTACTAATATAACTTCGTTTCATGGAGAAATAACTACCAAAATTACGATATTATTGCAAAGAAAGTTCAATTTGTAACAAGAATCACACCCTTTTCTGTTTATTTGGAAAAACTCAAATTGCTTAGTAAAATGATGAAGGAAATGAAGTAAATAATTTTATCCATGCAAACGGCAAAAATTTTTGGTTGTTTTATATTTTGCATACAATTTTGCGTTTTTAATTCAATTCATCACCGTCAGATGGAGAGATGTACTTTTGGAAGTTTTGTGGGTTGCAGCCTGCATGCTCAAAAAGTGTATTGCCGTCTGAAAGCGGTTATATAGCTTTATATGATAAAAGGCGTTTACAATGCGGATCATATAGCTTTGCATATACTTAAAGTGGTTTATTTCAGTTATAAAATTGCATAATTTTGTGCGTTTTATCTTCCACTGAGCTTTTGAAACCAGAAATCATGAGCTCTTTTTTTCGGTAGTAGCCCCTCTTCAGTCATGATTAGAGAATGCTGGTAAAGACATCTGATTGAAAAGCAGCACCTAATTAGTGTCAGCAACAATACATGAACCCAATAATCCTGTATTTTTTATTATGCACATATGTGTGTACATTACACAAAAAAAAAAATAAAAAATAAAATAAAAAAAAAAACAAATAAAAAAACATCAGAACATGCTACAAACGTTTTTCTCCAACAAGCTAGATATCACCACTTTGCTATAAGTATCCACTCCTACTTAAAATCATCTTCTTTCAAGCTGATAATCAGAAACTTGCTCTGGAAATGATGTCTGAGTGAAAGTAGACTGACTGAAGCTTAATGGAATTCCAATTTTAACAACCAGATAAGTCCATCTGAAAGTTACACTCTTTTAGTTAGGATACAGAATTCCTATGTCAAACTATTCAATTCGTAAATAGCTGAAGGACAGCCGGAAAGTACCTACTTGAATGTTAAGCCTTTTAAAAAGGATCTTTAGCTCTTAAAAATTGCAATTTGCCCGGAAGAAGAAACACTCAGTATTAAAAGCTCTCTTGGAAAATTCTCTTCAGTAATATCCACGCTTGTATAGAATAGTCCCATTTCATCTTGTAAATAGTACGTGATAGTAGGTAGTATACCTCCGGATAAAGTGAAATTTCTTTCTTTATAAATATTTTGTAGAAATGTTAGACGACAGCAGGAACAACAGCAACAAGGACAACAATAGCAATAAGAAAAATCCTTTTCCATCTTATGTAATTGGTAGAGTGAAAATAACGTGATTTAATGTTTCCGTACTTTTTGTTTATATCTTTCTCTAACTAGGAAGATTATAATTTGTTTCAAAATTATACGTATGTAGGTAAGTCTTTCCACACGACCAAATCTGTGCGTTTAGGGAATTTTCGATGGTTTCCAACGAGCCAGATTTTTAGAAGACCTACTTTTAAGGAAATTATTTAAACTTCTTTTCGTTAATTCCCAACAGTGCCAACGTGTAATAATTTCAGGTTGACGATGAAATTAGAGCATTTCGTTTAAGGTTACTAACCTGATTTTTTTTTTAAGAATTGGGAACTGTTTTCCCCTGTTTAAAAATTTATATGAGAATCTTGCGAATCTTTTTAGAGGTCAATTTTCGCTGATTACCAGGAAGATTTTTTTTCTTGGTTAAAATAGAATCTATTTGAGGTAATGTAAGAAGGTGACTGGTAGCCCAGTCGGGTTATAAAAAAAAAGGCTCCCCCTAGGGGGGTCACTTGCAGTCCAAATTCAAAATGGCGACCAAATTCCACCGGTGCGTTAGCAGCCGTCTTGAATTTGAGAGGGAATGGTTTTTGCCCTATATATCAGCTATATTCAACATTTCAACAAAAAGGGTTAGGACTGAAGTTCTTGTAAATTTGATTCTCTACAACTTTAGTCCTTACAATTCGATCGTGGGATCAATATTTTTCGAATTAAGCGGGAAAAAGTGGTAAAGTATAATTATAAAATTATCTCGTTTATTATTAACTGTAGGACATACATTTCCTATAATTTTGATTTCTACGCCTTTTTTCCTAGAACCAAATATTCAAGGTCCTACCCTTGTGATAAAGGCATAAGACAACTACAACTACAAAAAATTTTTCGACCCAGTTACGCTCTAGGGTACGTTCCCTAATGTTGGAGAGACGTCAGGGTGGTATTTATACCAAAAGGAGGTAAAGGAGCTAGTTCTCTAGCCAAATCGTTCCGACATGTCAGCCTCTCCTCATTCTTACTTAAGTCCATGGAAAAAATTCTAGACCTACACATTCGAAGTGAAATTTTGATTAAATCACCACTTCATTCCAAACAGTTCTGGCTTATCAAGTAGGCAAGTCTACCGAGACTGCCATTCACACATTAGTCAAACACTTCGAAAAAGCTGTCGAAGCAAAAGAGGTGGCCTTATGTGCATTTGCGGATGTAGAAGGAACCTTCGATAGCACCTCCTTCGATGCAAGTAAATAAGCTGCCGAGGCTAAAGGCTTTAAGCCCTCCACGTTAACTGGATAGACTCCATGCTTAGAAGCAGGAGGATAACCACAACTCTAAGGAACTGTTCAGTCACGATCATCGCAGCTAAAGGCTGCCCACAAGGAGGAGGTCTCTCCCCACTCTTATGATCCATCGTGATTGGTGATCTCCTAGAGAAGCTGATCAGTTCGGGTTTCAATATACAAGGTTACGCGGATTACCTAGTAGTCAGTATACGGGCAAGCATGATCAAGTCATATCCGACCTCATTCAATAAGCCCTAGAAAGCATAAATCCCAACAAAAGGATTATGATTCCGTTCACGAGAAGTTCGAAGCTTTCACTAACGGCTCCTCTTCTGGATAACACGGAATTGATATTTTTAGACGAAGTCAAATATCTGGGGCTCACTCTAGATAAGAAACTTACCTAGACTTTGCATCTGTCCAGAGTGACGGATAGAGCGGTGAGATCTCTCTACACGTGCCGTCGCTTCATTGGCAGAACATGGGGTCTGAAGCGAAAAATGATGTACTGAATGTACACCACGGTTGCTAGACCTATGGTCATCTATACGGCTCTCGCATGGTGGCCAAAAACTAATTAAAAGATAGCTGAGGCTTAGTTTAAGACCCAGCGGTTTGCCTGTTTAGGAAAAACTGGTACTATGAGAACTTTTCCTATAGCAGTCATTGAAGCCTTATTAAACTTTCCACCCCTACATTTGCAGGTGAAAAGGAAGCAATTTCCAGTGCTATTAGAGTGCAAAAGCAGTTACAGTTAAAGCCAGGGGATCTGGCTGGTCATCATTTAAGTGTCTTAAAACAGATATGCTGATATAATCACTCACAAGGTGAATTTTGTAAGACCATTCCAAGCTTTTGGGAGACCAAAAACAATGACGTTTCACTAAACCGTCCTTTCAACAAGGATCGATGGTGTGGTATACAGACGGTTGAAAAGCGAACAGTAGAGTCGAATTGGGCGTATTACTAATTCTGTTGTGATTTCGTTAACTTGCGTTGCAGAATTCGATTTTTTAAATAATAATTCAAAATAATATTTGTTTTTAAATCTAAAAAGAAAAATAAATTGTATTACAAGAAATACAAAAGGAGAAAATTATTTTGAATAAGAATTAAAGAAAAAATATATTGTGTTATAAACAACAGCGCCATCTATCGTGTCCAAAACTATACTACCTTTTAAGCTCGGCCAACCATACACATTCACAAAATTTTGCATGTACAAACACAGTGACACGTAGTTTTTATATAAAGATTTTTGAATTTCTTGAATTTAAAGAATCGAATTTAATTTTTGTAGTAAGCAATTTTGTAATTTTTTTTTCTTGCGTTAAGTATTAATAAGGAAATATATCCTATAGCTATTATTAACATAAATCTATGCTAAGTTCATACAAAAAGAGTTGTATAAAATTCGTCAATCAGAAGAAGGAAGAAAAAGAGTCAATAACAGAACACTACTACGCCAAGATGAAGTTAATCAGTATTTGCATATTTGCCAAGATAACTGGAAACGATATACTATCGATGGACTACAAAATCCAAATTTACAGACTGGAGCACTCCACGCCAGACAATTTGTATACGGATATCCTTTCAACGATTATGAATGACGTAAAACCATTTACACGCACATTTTTTAGTAGGCACGGTGATAAATGTAAGAGAGACTGGAAACGTTCCTATATCACACAGATCACAGCATCACCAAATTAAGGAACAGCAAATTTAGATACGAAAAAGTGCTAAAGTGTTTTAATTGCGATGAACGAGGACACATTTCGACAAAGTATACGAAGCCTAAAGTTGAGTGCTCCAGATTGGTCCATGATGTGAATTTTTGCCACTAAAAAATTAATAAAAATTGCATTGAATTGCGAAGTGTATGACGAAAAACAGAATCTGTGTTACTTTCTCGTATATCTGCTAAATGGAAAAAGTTTCCGAGGTTATATAGACACGGGATGCTGTGCAGTGATGCTTCGCGAAACAGATGCAAAGGTGTTAGGACTTAAAATGCAACCATGTGCATTAAACATTGCATGATATGCAGGAGCATTCACATGAGCCAAAGGTGAGGCTGAAGTAGATTTACATGTCGATTTCGCAAAGGTAACTGTAAAATTATTTATTGTGCCAGATAGGATTCAAGCAATCCCAATAATAATCGGACAATCTTGAAAACATGACCATAGTGATTAAAAATAATTAAGTGAGATTGTTTAACAAGTATCTTATCCGAGATTGAAAGCCTGCCAACATGTCGGATATACTGCAGTGTACAATAATATTGAAAGGAGAATGCCCACTTTTCATACAACTTTAGGCCCAACACTTCCAGATATGACATATGTCTTAAACGATGCATTATGATACTCTGAACATATTTTATTAAAAATGTTTATTTCAATTAAGTGGGGGAAAGCTTTGGCGATCGGATGTAGCTTGAGCGACATTCTTGGGTGAAAAGTGGACTTTTCTACTTCTCGTGATTGGACGGAATTGGTGAGTCGCATAAAATGAGAAAAATGTTCATAGCAGAGCACTAATGGCCATGGAAGAAAGAACTGCAAAAATATATGCGAAATGTAGTAGCTGGGGTGTATGTAATAAAAGTGGACTTTTCCGGCAGCAAAAACGTCCCGAGATAGTTTTCTGAATCGGGGGGAAAAAAATACACCACACAATAGTACTCGGCGAGACCTTTAATTTGATATGCAACACGTAGTATTGGAGTCACCCCCACTCCCTCGCTGGGGTTTCTACTCCCCGCCCTAAAATTATGCAGAGAAAAATTTTCTTCAACGAATTATACCTAGTAATCAGCTGAGGCGAGCAGTGAAACCCGTTTTCCGATCCGATATAACCATACCGAGTTAGAGCCGATCTAAGGTGCGAAAAATCTAGTACCTCAGATCTTATAAAAAGTGAGTCTGGGGATGGCTATAAATTTAAGCCTCCGAATATAGGAGTGTGGGTACTCAAACTTCTTCTCTGGCCCTAAGGAATTCGATTCTGTACTAGATTTTCCAAAATATACTAGCTAAAACTTTTACACCCCTACCCCGCTTAATTGAAATAAACATTATTAATAAAATCTGTTCAGAGTATCATAATGCATCGTTTAAGATATCTCCCATATCTAGAGGTGTTGGGTCTAAAATAGACATTCCCTTTTAGATGTTGACGTAGAATTTTGAGAGAATTGAAAGTCAGGAGAGGAAGATGAGAAAGTGGAACTAAACGATTCCGAATATACAGTGGTATGGAATATCACGGTAAATAAAACTACGGAAGAGTCCCTATATGTATGTACTTCGTTTAGGTTATATTACACGTAGCCCTAATGATTCGTATATTGCTAACAAAGTTTGCTAAGATGCAGTTAGAAATTTGTGTAAAAGCAGGGAAGAAGTTTCCTTATCGATAAAGAAAAGTCAGGCTTCATAGAAGATATATTTGGATGGTAAACGTTTCAAAGCTCCAACATACGATGTTGGCCGATATGTGGAAGTCAAAAGTTCAAAGAAATCAAATGACATAGAGAGTAAGAAATTGTTATCGAAGTATGGTGGAGCGTACGTGGTCAAAAAGCTCCTCAACCATGATCATGTTATATTTAGCCGAAATCGTTATTAAGGTTTTCTACGAGCTCTTCTCATAAATCACTTTTTTACTCCAACCATCGATGCCTGGGTATTGCTCGTCTGTGCTTGCAGTTGTGCATATTTCTGTAATTTTAAATTTCAACTTATATTCTACCAATTCCATAGCACATTTAAGAAAGAAGTAGAATTTGTTATTAGAGTTGTTTTAATTTTACGGGGGAGTTCAGAAAACATCAAAAACGTACAAGCTTTTTAAACTAGTCAATGTTCGAGGACCATTCAGAATAATAACATCGGAAATCCTAACTACAATAAGCACTCGTATATAAATCTTGGGTCTTGAAATATCGCATACTCTTGCTTCTGAGACTTATATGGTTAAAATTTTGTATTTGACCACATTCAAAGACTCCCTATTTCTTCACATCTTCTTCACTCTACCTAACTCTGTTGAGGACTCTCAATGGAAAGAAGTAAAGGTATGCGTTGACTTTATTGCTGAATTGCTTTGCTGAAGGACATTTATTCTGCTGACTGCGTTACTCTATACGATTGTAAGTCAGTCGCGTATATACTTTGTAAAATGATCATACGAAGTGGCAACCTAATCAGCGCGTCATATAATCTTCATAACAGTGACCTTGCCAGCAAACCATGCATTACAAATCGTACCAAGTGAAGCGTAGGATAATTTGCTTTCAGTTTTATATGTATCGTTCACAGAACTCAAAGCGACGCGTCATCGCGTCAATATGTTGGGCCATGTCGTGATTTTGTTGTCTAAGCCTACATACCAAAAGACTCTGCTTTGTGATGGTTAAACGGCTTGATATCTTGGTAACATCAAAGGGTGCCGGTCCCTTTGGTGGAAGGGTAGTCTTCATAAACTTGCCTGGGTTCTTAGACGCCTATTTAATTAGACCAGCAATACAGGCTATGAGAAAAATTACTATGAAAAATAATGGAACTATATGGGAGACTCGTCATGACATCTAAAAGTTAGGACAATAGTTATTATGCACCATTTGGATTGCTCAGAGCATTAAAAGGTAGTTCGGGGTTTAAAAGGGGAACCAAATTGCAAGTCTGGTGTTGAAATATAAACCCCATGCTGCACCAACAATGATTGGTCAATTGTAGCGAAAGTCTTTAATATTGAGAAAATGCAATGGCTGATTTCAATATTCTCAGCCTTTAAGGCTCCGGGCTTATATAGCATTTTCCAGGCTCTTTTTAAGGCGGAGACCTTGTGTTGGCATATGTTGAAGCAGAATGATGAAGGTCGATTTCATTCTAAAGTCTGATAAGGCAGTATACATGACAACTCGAAGTGAGTTTCCCTCCACAATAAGTTTCACATATTTTTTGGAGAGGCCCGTCAATAAAACAATAAAATCAACGCATTCCAAAGGGGACAATCAACATAAGATATTCCACACCGATCTAGTGGTTCTAATTGGTCCAAGAATAACATCTAAGTGGCTACTTGATAAACTCCGAGCTGCAGGTAAGCACTTCAATTGATCTGTAATTAAAATACAGTATTTCTGCAAAAAGTCCCTGGACATCAGTCAAATGACCAGAATTTTAAAGAGTTCCAAGTCATGCCTCTCTTCTTTATTTCATCTATTTAAAATTTCTTGTAAAACAGTTGCACGAGATTTTGATTCTGGAGAAATATTGTAGTTGGACTTGTAATTTTGGGTGATTTAAAAAAAACTGAGACAGCTCAACTGTAAAGAGGTACTGTGAATGTACACAGTCATAGTTCAGCCCATCTTCTGCTACGGCTCCACGGTCTGCTGGATGGCACTGACGAGGAAATGTAACCTGGATATTCTGTCAAAAATCCGGAGGGCTGCTTGTATGGGAATAATTGGGTCTCTGCTGCTCCACGCCCACGACAGCACTGGAGGTCATGCTTGAATTACTGCCGCTGGACCTCTATTGCAGAAAAGTAGCGGCAATTAGTGCTGTCAGGCTGACGGCGGGGGGTTGGTGGATGGAGAGGGGTGTTGGGCAATCCAATATACTCCAGAAGACTGTAGTGATTTCAGGGAAGAAACAGATAGTCAGGCACCCATCAATGCGCTAGATACTGTGCTGGTAAAATCAAAATTGGTGCAGTTAGGCAAGACTAGCCTTGAGGTATTGGCTATAAAGCACAAGGTGACCATGCTGGGAACCTGGCTATAAAGATATCTCAGGCAACGAGGTGGCTGATGAGTTGACCAAAAAGGGCTCTGAAAGGGATCGGTAGCTTATGTGAGGATCTCAATCGGAGCAATAAAAGGGGAAATCATCAAGGGTGTCTATCAAAAGGCAAGCCTCCGCTGGACCAGCAGGGATACCTGTCGTATTGTGAGGCAATTGTGACCTACATATGACAGAAAAAGAAGGACAAGGGAGCTGCTTGATGGCAGCAGAATAAATACCAGGAATCTAGTAGGGGTCATTATGGGTCACTGAGCCCTAGGTGACCATGCTAAAAGACTGGATACAGTGGCGAAAATTTCTGCAAGATCTGCAAGGACTCGGAGGAAATCGAGTCCGTCCAACACGTGCTTTGCGAATGCCCCGCTTGGTGAATAAAAGAAATTGGGACTATTGAGTAGTTATTCCCTTTCAAGTCTGGGGGAGCTGCAAAACAAAGAAGCAGGACGGATCTAGGTAAATAGTCTTAGAGATATCCTGAGTTCCCTAAGGGAAGCAGGATTGATCTGGGCCTGCTTGAAAAGATTATGCCATGGGGCCTATAGGGGCACAATGGACTCACTAGAGATCTAAGTGATGCAGGCTAGTTGTCTTGCGGCACCCCTCTTACCTAACCTAACCTAACGTAAATTTCTTACCAAATCTCATTTCTTTGATGACCGAGTTTCGTACTCTCATATTGGGGCCAAGGCTGACCGCACAGCCTAAACTTCAATGGACATTGTGTCTAAAAGCGAGCCTTCAAGATCATATCAACTCCCTCGAGCACCGCAGCAATGTTGGATGCCTTTCGCTTCTTTATCGTTACAAGCTGCCACATCATCTTTTTTCTTTCAAAATACTTTCGGCCGTACAGTAAAATTCCGTGACGCGTTTTTATCCCAAGCTGTGTGGACGAATGTGGAACAATCTACCATCTTTTATCTTTCCTAGGGCTTACAATCTGCAAAGGCTCAAGAGTAATAATACATCAGCACTTTCGCCATTCTCCTCATGTAAAACAACGTATTTTCAACATGATTATGTACACACGTACAAATAAAGACATACCTATAAAGTAATTTTGAAGAAAACATTTTGAACAGAAGCTTGTGCATGACTTAAAATCGCAACAATTTCCTTTGAGCGGCACGGGATCGAAAGTTAAAGAAAAAATCAAATTAAGCCAACCAAAACGAAAGCATTTTATTTTCCAAATGATTTCTTTTTTTATTTTGAAATTTCAATAGAAGAAGTATCCAGCATCGTCTTCTTCTTCTTCAGCTTCTATTAAACCTTCAGCATAAGCTGCACTCTCTTCTTCGACAGACTCAGGCACAATATGAAAATCTTCTTTTCTTACGTGTTCTTCCTCTTCTACTACCTCTTCTTCTTCTACTTCTTCTTTTCCTTCTACTTCTCGCTTTCCTTCTACTTCTCCTTTTCCTTCCACATCTCCTTTGCTTTCTACATCTCCTTTTCCTTCTACTTCTCCTTTTCCTTCTTCTTCTTCTTGTATTAATTTTTCAGCTGACTTCTTTTTACCAATATCCTGTTGTTCGTCACTCTTCTCTCTCTTCTTTTCTTTATTCACAGGTGGTGCATGTTGAACTTTATCAGCAGAACCTTTTGTATCGATTGGTACTACACTGCCAGAAGATGAAGATGCACCAAAGTCTTCTTGATCATCATCTAATCCAGCTTCTGGTGGAGCTTCTTCTTCTTCTGTTGACGATGAAAATATAATTGTTGTTCCACTTTCAATATCGAATAAGGTCTCTCCATCCACAGAACGTTGCTTCGGTGTTATTTGTCCGTCTAGAGCTTTTGATCTTAGAGTTGGTGATATGATAAGTTCAGCAGCTGCAATCTTTTTGGCTTCCCGTTTGAATAATTCAAATAATGATGCTGCAGTCTTTGGTACAAATCCTGCAACTCCACGTCTATAAATAGAGCCACTATCTGACGATATTGAACTAACCGAAGGCCTTCGAGCTAAATCGTCCGAGTATGTTGTTAAGATTTTCATTAGCTCAGTTAGAAGATTCTTTCGCTGTGCCTTTCGGAACTCAGGATCATTTCGTTCGTCTATCTCACCACGAATAGCAGATTGAACAGTGAATTTGATAGTTTTCAAAATTTCGTTAAGTCGAATTATTTCCCCTTCATGCTGTTGATGGAAGGAAATCAATTTCTGTTTGTCTGACTTGAGCATTTCAACTCTTTGCGCCAATATGCGTAGTTTCTTGCCCATCTCAGCATAGCCAAATCGATCGCAGATATCACGTTTAAGTGAAGTTTCGTAAAGTTTTTTGTAGTGCGTAATCTTTTGATACTTACGTTGCAGGATCTCATATTGTGTTGTGAGATTTTCTATGATTTCTATTTGATTTTGACACGTTCTTACGCATCTTTCTTTAACAACTTTGGAATTTGCAAAAAGCTGTTCGGTTTCTCTAGCTCGATTCTTCATATCCTTATTCTCTTGTTCCATTCGTAATTGTGAAGCCACCATTCGATCCATTTCTTTATTGAGAGCGATATTTTCACGTATCAATCTGCGCGTATATCCTGCTATTCGAATTTCACTAGATTTTGTAAAGTCCTCGGACAAGTGCAAAAGTTTCGCTTCGACATCTTTCTTTAGCTGATCCTTTTCGAGTATAGCCTTTTGCTCCATTTCGTGAATTTTTTCTTGCTGAAGACGACGTTGCTCCTTCATGTCTGATTCCTGTTCTTCATATTTCATTAGCAAATTGGACCGCTGCAATCGGAATTCTTCTAACGAATGCAATTTTCCATTCAACAATTTTATCTCAGATGTTAATTGTTCATGCATAGCCTTATACTTGGTCTCCCATTCTTTGATTTTCTCATTGCTTTTCTTGTTCTCCTCCTCTCGTACCTTCTCCAATTCTAAAAGACGCTCATCCATTTCACTGATGATGTCCAATTTTTCTGCAAGTTGCCTATCCAGATAAGCAGTGACATCTGTTCGATCTTCCTCGAACTGACGCATTTTTTCAACGAATTCATCATTAGAGCCTTCAAGTTTTGCGGTATGTGAACGAAGACGTGCAAGCTTGCTGTTTAGATCGGTTATAGTAAGCTCATAAAATGTTCTGTCTACTGCTGTTATGGCATCAGTTTCTTTCGGCTTTTTGTCCTTTTTCCCTTTTTTTCCTTTCTTCTTTTTCGGCGGCATTATTACGTTTCACACAAAAGTTATCACAAAAACCGTGAAATATTATTAGACAAAAAAAAAAGGATTTAAGAAATAATTTAGACTTGAAACAGCGACTTATTCGGAACTTGTATTTCTCACGAACTGTCGTCTTTGTTGCATTGCAATTTTTCAAGTCAAGTCAAATCAAGTGTCGAAATTTTCTTTTACACCATGGCAACCTGTAAAATTATTGATTAAATGAAAGCGGTTAAAAACGTATCTAAGGCAGCCGGCATTGCTGTAAAAGTTGGGTTAGGTAGAATAGGAAAGGGTGTTCTGGTTCTGGCATGGCAATATGGTGGATCTGGCTACTATATACGGAGATTCCATCGACAGTAAATTAGGACGTTTTGCTGGAAACTTTTATAGCTCCAGAGCACGTAAAGAATGGAAAGGTAACCATCGGATTGTGTTGGTGTGGTAAGGTAGCTCATTTGAAAATTTCCGTTCTTGTTTATTTCTTAAATGTGCACAGACACACCTACATATACCTACACACTACAACATTTACACAGGTTGTTAAAATTTATTTAAGCTTTCCCAAGCTTTGATATAATCAAGTTTCTGTAATGGTGATTACTTTTCCTTCCCGACAACGAACCAACGTCTGTGGAGGTCTGTCGTGGTATTCACTCGGGCAGTCGACACAATAATATTGAATTAGTTTTGCGAAATAGATAAGCGCACTGTGTGAGATAAAACGTTTCGTTCTAGTCATTTGAAGACTTTCTTTTATTCTTGCGGTGGGTTTATCGTGCTATGTCCATTTATAAAATCCACTGAACTGTAAAAACATCAACAAACTGTGGTTGAATAAAGAGTTTTCTGCTTGAACCCTTTTTGAAGCAAAGGAGGGAATAGAATTTTTTTTTTATCTTGAATACAAAATGTTGAATGCGAATTTTTAAGGATATTTTTATTTTACGGAAATATCAATTAAAAATTGTGTTTTCTGATTACTATAGGAAAGTGTATAAGAGGAAGTGCATGGGTGTATTTTCTTATGTTATTGATTTCAAATTGGTCATGCTTTGAATGGTTGGAATGGCTGTGGGAATGTTCACTCATTTTATGTAAGTTTGAGTTAAATATCTAAGGCAAATGATTCTAGATATTGGGGAATAAGGACCTACCTGAAGGGTGTAAGCCAGTCCACCCAATCAAACATATACAGGTAGTTTGGCAAATATCCGAAAGTACAGTTTAGAGTTGTTCATAAACTTCGAAGCAGGCAACTCCATGCTTCGAAGTCGAATCCTTCGAAGTATGAAAGTTTATCTGAAGTTTTGAAGCACGCCTGCAATGATGTTAATGCGAAGTGACTTGAAATTATTTTTAAATAGTTTAATAAGTGTTAGTTTTCTGGAGCTTTTATTTTGGTTTCCGCTTTAGTTACGGTAAGTATATAAAATATAAATATTGTTACAAGTCGGCCGGTTGGTTGGTTTATTTTACCCGAGAGGGAGATATATTTTGGAAAGATTTTGTTCCTGCAAAAATCCGATGTAAATAAGATACGAAGATGAAACAGGAAGATATGTACCTATACTTATTTCCGTTCAACTGTGAAAGACACCGCACAGCTTGGCAGACACAGACACTAACCGCAAACTCGGGAATTTCAATGACAGATGGTACGGGGACAAGGTTTATAGAAGACAAGATCTTCCCATTAAAATTTTGACACATTGCAGCTGATAGCGTGTGACGTAATTCTGTGACTAATGTACATATATACATTATTATAGGAAAGACAGAGTTGAGAGAGTGTATTGTGTTCTCTGTACCATACTTTCCTATACATTTCACAATATTACGTCACCTAATGGTGGAAAATGGTTCGTAATGGGAATACCTTGTATTCTATATATACCTTGGTACGGGGACACGGTACAAAGAATACAAGATATTCTCATTACGAATCACGTTCCACCATTAGGGGACAAAATGACGTGTAATGTATAGGAAAGCACGGTACAGAGAGCACAATACTGCCTCTCTTCTCTCCTTTTCTATATAAATGTATGTAACATAAGCAGACAAAATTACGTCACAGCACATTTGTCAAAATTTAATGAGAATTCCTTGTATTCTCTGTATCGTGGTACGGGGACACGGTATACGCAGTTAGTTATTTTGACACTTGAGTAATGTTGTCACAGATCTCAAATTATATGAAGAATTCAGGAAAATTATTAAAATAAATTATTTAGTAACACCGTTGAAAAAATAAAAGTGATTATATACCTGGAATCTTAAAAAAGAAAAGTAATACTTTTTTCAAGCAATCAGGAAGTCCTGTAGTACAATCATGTGATGCCGTGACACTCATGATGGCCCTCGCGGTTCATAGCAGTTATACCTTATTACTGTCAGTATACCGTGATACGGGGATTTATTACACAGCGTGTCAAGGAAAGTACTGAGGTGGACTATTTTGCGCATATCTCAACACTTGGACAGGGAGGCATCTAGAATGTTCACACGATGTACCAAAGAAATATAGAGGCGGGATATTTCACGCTAATCTCTATATTCGGAGAGGGGACACAAAGTACGGGGATCTGTTACACGACGTACCAAAGAAATGTTAAGGTGGGATAATTCGCGCCCCAACATTAACATGGAGAACTAGGACGGATAGTACGGGGAATTATCACACGACGTACCAAGGGAGTATTAAGGCGTGATATTACACGCTGATCTTAACATGGAAATTGAGATAGATGTCTCGGGGATGACTCCCATGATGTGACAAGTATTTCCTGGTGCGCAAATTTCACGTTAACACCAGTACTTACTAAAAATTGTCTATTCAACTTGACTATTCGAGCTCACTAACTAGACTGGCTTCTTTGGCCAACTGGAATGCTTTATATAGTCTATGGTAAGAGCTTTCCAGTAGCTTATAGATGCTTCCACTTTATTTATCAACAATTATACAATTATAGAGTGCGTGTATATTAAGAACATATTAAGTGATCGAGGTAGTGAGTGTGGAAAAGTAAGGAAACCACGCATGTTTGGATCCCCAATAGGGGTAAGAATTAAGGTTCAAAGTAACAAAAGAAAAGAATTGTAATATGAAGTTTGGGATAGGCTGCCAGTAGTGGCCTAGTGGTCAAAGAATGGAAGAAAGAGACCATCCGTAGTATTCGAAAGCGGTAATGTACCTAAAAATCCGAAAAATTCTGAACGTAAGAGCTGGAAACGAAGATGCCTGCAATGCAATCTGTAAGTAGAGTGAAACAAAATTAAACACAATTATTCAGAAATGTAATCCGGTTCTCCAGGAATCGCAGGGGACGATAATTTCCTGTCGTGTTCCCCGGGAAATTAACGGCATGACGGTCATCAATTGCTAATAGGAAACAAGAAAAGAAAAATAAAAACATTTAGCAATTTTGCCGTGTGTCATTAGGCCAGCACTTCAGCGTTCGTAGGACAATAACGTATGAATTCCTACCAACGCCCAATACGGTAACCTCGAATGACGTAGGAATGTCACCACTTAACTCAACTTAACTCAATTCAGTACAACTTCACATACTTAGTTTATTTTGATAAAAAAAAAAATTTTTCGGTCAGAGTTTCAGGTCATCCACAAATGCATTTGTGGAGAATACCGTGTAAGTAACTTGCAGCTTAAAGTGTAATTTATTGGAAACGGCTCCCAGCTTATAGATTGCAAAAATCAGCTGTAATAGCTGTACTTAAAATTTAGTTAAAATACCTTGAAATACCTTCCTGATGGCAAGAGGCAATTAGCTAGGTAGGCTTGTATAAAAATAATGCATCTATAGTGAATTCTTTGTTGTCTATTGATTTTTCAATGGCTCCGGATACGTCATGCAGTACAGTTTCAACCGATTCATTTTTTAAATATGTGTTTGTCATCTAGAGATCGAAGTGAGTTCATAGACGTCACTAACAGCCTTTCAAAAGTCTTGAAAAAAAAAACGATGTGAAGCTGATAGGTCTTAAGTCCTTAGCACTCATATGCGTGTTTAGGGCTACCTTAGGAATGTAGATCACTTTAGTTTGTTTCCAGATGCAGGGGACATATGAGTGGTACATCACCATTAGCCCCGGATTTAAATTGCTTGTACCTTCTGCAGTATGATAGAAATGAAGTTATCAATTCCTGATAATTTATAGAGTGCAAAAGACTGAAGTGCCCACTCCATTTTCTCCTCGGCTACTATGTCCGGTATACTAGTCTGTTTGGAGTATCTACGCACTCAGTATTGATGTTAGTATGGTTGGTTTCAGTGTTCCCAGGAAAATGAGTATTCATAGGAAGTTCTAGAGCTTATTTGCTAGTATCGGTCGTGTTTTCTATGGATTTACAATAGTTCACCTGCCTTATACTGACACCAGTCATCCTGACTTCTACTCGCTATTTCTTTTTTTGAATAGTTATCGTGCGCTTTTCCTAAGGATTCTTAAGTCCTTATTCCACCAGGGTGAGTAGAATTTTTTCAAAGGCTTACCTTTTTTTGCATACTAAACAATTATCAAAAAAAAAAAAATCGTCAAGCTTTGTATACATACATAAAATATCCAAAATTTTTCGGAATATCGATCTCATTGGATTTTATCCAAAAATAATGCTCTTCTCCAAACAGTTTTAACGGTCTGTCTAGAGAATTATAAAACCGTTGAGCTCATATTTATGTAAGTTGCAGGTACCCCGCTTGTCGTTGCATAAGTTTTGTCTTCTGAAATTGAATGACTTTATCAGCGTTAAGCGGGTAAGGCCCCTCAGATGAAATGAAAATTTGCATCTGCATATTAGTTTTATGCGGAAGCAATTTAAATGATAATGAAATTTCGTTTAACAATGATGTCAGTTCAAGGAGAACTATCCACACGCTATGAAAGTGTTTTTGTGATAGAAAATTATTCTATTATCTCAGCTTACATTGAATTTAAAATTTGGTTGGAATATTAAAAAATATTTTTTTTTTTTTGTGAAATGAAAAGATAATAATAACTTTTACCACTATTCACTGTTTTTCTGAGCGTAAAAATTGATTTTGTCCATGTGAAATATTGAGTTAACTCATAAATTTTATAATTTTAGTAAAAATTCATTTTCGATCTTTGAAGATACTGTCAAAAGTGGTAACATTACATAGTTGAAAACTAACCTTTCATTCAGTTTAGTCATATCAATTAAGGCCTGATTACAATGGACATATATAAGCCATATGCAAAACTTCAATAAATTATAAATGTTGGTTAACTATGTATGCATGTCTGACAAAAGAATTCTCCATACTTTTCGATGTTGTGAAAATGATAATAATAAGCGCTCACAGTTTCGTCCAAATGTCAATTTGCCTCAGCAGCGTGGCTTCAGATAACACAAAAGATCTGTCTGGATCTAGTATTCATAGTATCGGAAAAAAGTGCGTGAGTAGAATCTGAGACGCAGGTGCGAACTCTTTATTTCCATATCTGATCCATCAGGCTGAGATTAATGACTCATAAAACCAACCCATCAAGGCCACTACACCTGATCTATTAGCCATTCAGGACAGCATCCTTAAAACTCAAAGATCTAACGAAAAATCTACTCCTGTTTCCGAAAGAGAAAAGGAGACTGACATGACGAAAAATTTTGCCGGGATTATTAGGAAATTAATGACATATTTATCAAGGCAGCCCCATAGTTGATGTTAGTGCACCGAAAGGCATAGAGGAAGCTGATATGGGAAAAGCAAATCACCTTTGAGGAGGCACAAGTTATTGATTATGTTCTTGATGACAGATTCACGACACATCTCGAGCTAATGAAACGCGATTTTTGATTTCCTTAAAGCAAAATAGCTTAAAATCCAAACTGTGACATAGTAGAGAATACCAAAATAACCTTTTCCTGGTTCTTTGTCTCTTGAGAATGACCAAGTTGAAGTTAAATCTATAGCGAGTAAAATGACACAACAATCTAAACAGACTTTAAAATAATGACTGCTGAGACAGGATACGCTACAGCAAGATCATGGTGAAGAATGTCGTACTTGTGCAGATCCATAATTTAGAAAGAAGAGCGCCACTTTTTTCGAAGGTGCATGTTAGAGGAACCTAGGGTCACCTTCAGAAAGGACATTACATAGGAGTTAAAGATGAAACAAAGTTTATGAGATTTACCAAAAAATTTCAAACATAATAGGGTCACTATAGTTAGTCTACAGCAGTGATTCCCAAAGTAGGAGATAGGCGGTAGTCCAAATAAGATTGCGAACCACTGGTCTACAACATCTCTTCCTCTTCTAAACAAATGGAATGGTTGTCAATATAGTGTTCATTCTGGGGCCATGTACGTTCAGCAATTCTTGTTAACACAGCTAGAAAAAACATTTTCAGTATTAAATCAAATAAAAACGTTCTAGTTGACCAATGCCATCTGTCATCTAGAGTGCACAAAAGAGAACGCAGTCAGGGCACTGACATATACATATATGTCAGTGAGTCAGGGTAGGAAAACCGGGGGAGCTTGACACTTTCTGTCAAAAAAATTGTTTTTTTGAGTCTGAATAGTGACGGAGAAGGTGTAAAGATTTTTTGAGAAAGTTTTAAAAATAAAAAATCACGCAAAAAATTTGAAGTGAAAAAGTAGATTACGGTTAAAAATTGAAATAAATGTTTAAGTAGAGAGGCCCAAAAGTCGATTTTTATCGAGAACGTATCGATTGTGAAAAAAGGGTGACGAATTACTGCCTCGTGCAGGGCGAAACAAAACCCGGCAGCAGGAAAAGTAATAGATTTGCCAGCATCGAATAATGCAACCCAGCCAACTAAGCAAAATATAATTGTGATCTGCGCATCAGGAAATCCCATAAGACCGCCTGTATAAGAAAGCGTGCATAGCGAACATAGTGCTTATCATTTCCGGTGGAAAATAGATCATCCCCCCCCCCCCGGAACTCCTCTGAGCCTTCTTTTGACCATGGCCGATAGGATATCATCAGCGTGGCTAGACTTCAATGCGACCAGGGGCACGATTAAGCTATGAAATATAACAATTGTATAACATTCTACATTCCCCGACGAAGCCTCAGGGATACGATAACGATGCTGGGAACAAGACGAAAATCCAGGGGTGCCTAATTACAATTTAGGGAAGTATTTATAGGCTAAAGTAAATTAAAAAAGAAAAAAAAAATTGATGGTAGAATAGATGAATTTTCAGAGGCTGGAATAACGCACGCTAGGAGACAAGTGAAAGATTCATGTGCGGCAAACTTATAGAGAAAGATATTGCAAGACGGTGGACACCGACAGCCAAATCCATATAAGTTCAATTCCCAATCTCCTTTATTACATTGTATTTTAAACCTAAAATATATAACGAGAATCTTCGCATAATACCAATTCGAACAATTCGAATCATATTACTTTATTACAATTATTGGTGAAATACAGAAGTAAAAGTGCTATCATAGCACGACTTACAATCATATAATCATACTCTAGTGTATATGCGGAATATAGAATGAAAAGCGTTCGCATAGCGCAATTTCCAACCCTATAATCATATTTCACTAATTAATTACCGAGTATAGAATGAAACATGCGAAACACAGAATTAAGCGGCCTTACTTTAATTTTAATTTTATTTGTAGATCATTATAGTTAAGAATGTTGGCATAACAAGATTTAAAGCATATTTCAGTATTTACCTAAGACAGTTTAAAAATAGTGCTAGTCTACGTTAGAAATTCCTTCAGGAAATATCCGACAGAGAGTGCTGGTGGAGCACCCTTCTGTTAAATTTTGAAGTGCGTTATTCCTTTAATTAGTTCAAAATGATGCCTCATGGTTTATCTCATAATGTACCTGACGAGAGTCTTGAAAGTATTGTAATTTTAGAATTGTTGGATATTAGCATAGATGACACAATAATAAGATGTCGCATTCAGTACCAAAAAAGTACACAAAGTTTATATGGCTGCGTGGTCCATTCCGGAATGGACCACAACATTTGTAATGATGTATACGTCAAGTTTTTTTTTTATATTTTTTCGTATTTGAAGTGATGAGAAAGTCAATCAAATGTATACAAAACTTCTATTATAATAACATTTGCTTTCGGCACGCTCTAAAACATGTTATGGTCTATTTCAGAATGCACTACCCATTTCAGAATCTTTATACTCTGCTCTAGTAGGCCATGCGACATCTAGTTCTTGTGCCATCTATGATATTAGTCAGTCATAGAGTTTTGACATTACGGTAAAGTTAGTTAGATGCAAGCGAAGAATAGTATTTGTCCATTTCATATTACTCATAAATATATAAAGTTTATGTCTACTTGTAATGTAATGGGACAGTGAAGTTTTGGTCTCCGCTCTTATAGGTCCGCTCCTCCGCTTTAGTTTCAGGTTCTAAGGGTATCGCCAACGAGTGCCCGCGAAACCATAGGCAGCGGGGATTGGCATTAAAGGATCGGATCATCAGATTCTTATTGTCTTTTTGAAGGAAAGTGGTGTACAGACTGTACTTGACTAA
The DNA here is from genome assembly GCA_963924295.1 of Dioctria rufipes. Taxonomy (NCBI): domain Eukaryota; kingdom Metazoa; phylum Arthropoda; class Insecta; order Diptera; family Asilidae; genus Dioctria; species Dioctria rufipes. Next base: position 51,325,061 of record OZ002743.1, read on the forward strand.
AGGCCTAAACACAATTGCGGCGACCGGCGACAACTACAAGCAACAACCACTGTCAAAAAATTCAAGCCTTCGCTTTGCTATCCAATCGAACACAATTACGACTACCGTACCGGTGATGACTACATTTTCGCTCATCGTCGTGATTGGTAAAATTTCTAATTTCATCGCCAACTGCAGGCCTGCCAAATAGGTAATGTTGAACTGTGATAATATTTATGGCTTTTTAAGTTTATTGCATTGATCACTGGCCATATAATTGAGTGGCAGTGGATTGACTTGGTCAAGCAGGAAAAACGCAGCAAAGTAATGAGTAATAAGTAAATGAGTTTTGAAGAGCGGTTGATTAAGTGCGTTCTACCGCACGAATTCGGAGAACCGATAAAAAGGAAAAAACTTATGTATGTTTTCACCACGAATACAGTACGGGAAAACCAAACCATATCAAGAGATATCTTCTTCTTTTTCGTTGTTGCTGCAATTATGTTTCATATTTGTCCACGGAGGACAAATGTGGTTGCTGCTCATAGTTGTCGCCGGTCGTTGTAATTGTGTTTAGGCCTTAAGTTTGTATATATATATAATTTTTTCTCGTCTATCTTCTTCTCGCACATGGTAGCTCAGGTTCTATTTGGTTAACCCACTGACATGTATATAAATAAACTGACTGATCACCTGTTTCATGTGGCACCAGTTTTAATTTCAGAAAGTATGCTCTCACTGTCAATGCTACGAACTGTTGTAAACTGGCGCTAAATTTAAATTATTTGGAAATTTACTTATATGTATGCATGTTCGTGGGATTTACCGAATTTATCACAAAAGTATTTGGGACTATTTGTATTGTTAAATTTTAATTATGATTTGAAGGAAGTGTTTTTTACAAGGATTTTTACAAGCAATTTCTCGTTCCCAATCGTTAGAATTCAGTGGGAAAGTATGCTCTCACGGAAAGAGACAGGAATATGAAAGTGGTGCCATTTGCTTTCATGCATTTTTGGTTCAACGAGCAGTCCATTTATATCATTGAATAAATAACTAATAAGGAAACGGCATATCGTGTGAAAAACTAAGCCACTCGGCGAAATGTATTAGTGTGCTGTGTTTGTATTCGTTTCGGGGAAGGGGAACAGTTTTTATAATCCAAATTGCTATGTAAAATAAGCAAATTTTTAGCGCCCCCTAGTTTCAGATAATATTTCTTGGCGTTGCCTTTGTACGACTGGCATAATTTAGGATTCAATGGTAAACAAACAAACCGATATTGGTAAAATGTTAAATTTTTTGCCATGGCTGTTTATTTTTATAAATATTTCACTTTTATTTTGCTAGAAACACTATAATTAATTAGTAAAGCTATTAAAGCTACTTGAAGAATGCTTTCCCACGACAATAACTCCGTTCGTTCCTGCAGCACAGCACAGCGCACTTCATTACGGTTATTTAACACTCCGGAGTCTCTATTACATAAAACTTCGTTCACAAAAGAATACTTTACACTTATTTCACACTACTATTAAGTAAAAATCCTATTAAATTATCATTTATTACAATATCGCGAATTCAAATCCGAGAACTTCTTTTCAAAATTATGAAATGTCGGAAATGTTGAACTGACGCAAAATAGCCGCCCTCTTGTCATTTCTCACCCCCCGCCAAGCGACTTTTGTAAGAAAAGTAGACGTATGAGCTCATCAATGAGCTCCTCATGAGCAATCAGATGAACGTACTGATGATTTATTCGTGTTTGAATCAAAACCAGGAAAAAATCATTTATTTACTTATTCACAAATAGTGTGCATGAGATATTGCATCTCTTTCACTTATTTAGAAATGTATAATTTACTGCTCTTTTGTGAATTTTGCAATATTAGATGAGCACTTCGATGAGTACATAATGAGTGTCACGCTGATCATGTCAATGATGGTCTCAATGAGCTTATTAATGAGCATGTCAATGAGTGTCGCGATGAGTTTATTAATGAGCATAGCAATGGCTGTCATGATGGGCTTATTAATGAGCATGTCAATAAGTGTCGTGATGAATTCATAAATGAGAATCTGATTTTACGATTGATTTCATATATTTTTCCGAATTCAAACTCCGGTTGCAAATCAAACTCTGAGACACTGAAGCGTAAGAATTTTGGCATAACGTCTTGTTCAGCATATGGGCGACAGTCTTTTTGGGGGAAAACAAATCAAAAAATTTATTTAAAATAAATAATTTAATAATTTAAATAAATAAATCACAAAAATCAATTGAAATTTTCTTAATAAATATTTATTTATTGCTGGTTTAGTATATAGGGAGCAGTTTCATGATATCCAATGAGCTCTTCGATGAGATTTAATGAGTGCTCATCAGACGGCTCATCGGGACTTAATTTTCTACATGAATTGCAAACACCTTGAAAATATTCAGTCCCATTAGTATTGGTTTACATAATAACTGCCATTTGCGGGGCAGGAGACAATGTAAAACTGTGAACAATTTCTACTAGGGTAGAGTTTCATTGACAATAGTAGTAGTAATACCCATTACTATTTTTGTCATTTAAAATTTCTCCCTGCTAAGAGATATGATTAAGGCATATGTCGTTGGCTTTTAAAAACACGAACATTTTTGTGTTATTTTTAGTTTTTACTGGAGCGAACTAATTTCTCATTATTGTTTGATCTTGAACATCCACCTGAGATAGGCACACATCTCCACTGTCTGTAACATGTCACTTTTGGAAATAGTTTTTTTTTTCTAATTCTCCAGACAGATTTAATAGATCAAAAGACAAAATTTCTGCCATTGTTTGTATCGATGTACTAAGTACTAAGTACTCACTGAATTACAACCACCTGTACTTTCATTGTTTTTGAGTCTCGACACAAATGTTATTTGTGTCGGTATTACTTTGTGATATTTTGTGATAAAATGACTTGCGAGGTTTTGTCCTTTTTCATGACTAATAAAGGGGGTCATTTACGCTTCAAGAACCTCTTTTCGACCTTTTTTCATGTTATATAAAGGTCATTTCATTTCGTTATTGTTTCATTACTGATTTGAATACGAGGCATTATAATTGTGCAGTGAAAAGTGGCATTATTTGCAAAAATTTTCCCATATATTTTCCTTCATTAGAAAGGTTTCCTTAGTATTTTTGGTTAGCTTGAAAACGGGAAGAAAAAAGGACATTAAATATGCAGTTATTGCCCTCTAGAATATTAAGCGTAATACATATGTGTTTACTTTATATGGAGATATCTACTGTTTTGCAAAATTTAGCCAACTGCTACTAAACGCTACAACGCTACATAAAAATACAAATTATACTATTGACGACCTTTGTATCTATCAATGAAGAATAAAAATATATCTACATATATATATACAAATGTTCTGCACTTGTTTCTAATTCGTATCCAACTAGTATTAATGTTTTCGGAAAAAAAAAATTTTTTGCTTAACAGCACCCGAAATGCGCTTTAAAAATGACCATGTATCACGTGTAAATGGAACAGCTGCCAATTTGTGGATTTTTTCCTTGAAAATTTTAGTATGAACGCCTTTATTACGTACAAAAATTGGATTCTTCTTTTACTATTTATTATGGCCTTTTATTTTATTCCTTGGAGTTTTAATAGGTTAATAAATGTGACGTCCAGGATGGAAGTAAACGCCTCTCACCTCTTTGAAAGATAAGATTTTCCAAAGCAAATATTGAAAAGTCAAGCTCCTGTGACTCAGATTTCGTCTATGTGAAATCAGGTTCAACTGACTAATGCTTATGACAGACATGGGGTATCAATATCTAGATAATCGGAATACCTCGTTTATACACCATTTGTGTTATTAAACAGTAGTCTCAGTATACCCAGAAAACTAGTAGGTATAGACTAAATACTAATACCCTCAAAAATTACTGGGTTATAACCTAATCAACGGGGCTTCTTACTTTACGCAGCGCCATCTAATTGTTAATAATAATATAATAATGAGCTTTCCAAAGAAAGTCAAAAAGGGAAGAACCGAACATTTTTTGCAAATATTGAACCAAAAGAAGTTTTGTATTTTTCTCCGTGAACTTGCTGAAAAATTTCAGACGAAGACGTCTTCTGTCAGCGGCGTATTCCTAATTATGGATAAAAAAATCCATGTCTTCATGTTCTCCGATGCTTAAGCCAATAGAACAATCGTTCTTTAAAAATGAAGGCGCACGCTTGAGCAGTTTTAGATGAAGTAAGTAGAGAGCATAATATTCTTAGAATTATTGAAGATAGTAGTCTGCAACAAATTACATCGACTGACTGCACCAATTTACATTATAGATATATGGATATGGTTTTACTCATCTTTAAAGCAATGTAAGGGCAGCCTTTCCATTGACCACTTTTTGAGAAATTTTGAAAATTTTTCGTAATAATGTCAAGGTTTGAAGCCTGATACTGCCTCCCGTTTGGGGCATAATAGCCTTTACATTGAGGCAGAATGGGGTTTGATTTCATATATAAAAATCAGTTCAAATTGCCCTTAAAATCGTTCTTTAGGCTTTAGGCACAAGGTAAACATTTAGTTCAACAATACTACGCATAAAGTTAGTTAAGAAAGCTTAAATAAACACATGCAAAGGTGCTAAAAGTGGTACCCCATTATGCTCCAAACTACTCAGAAAAAAATGACTCCGTTATGCCCCTTGCACTATACCCTAGTTTACCACTTGATTTGTGTTTGAAAAGTATATTATTTAAAAATTTACTTTGAATCTCAGCTCAGTTAATACTGCACAATACTAATAACAAAAAAACAGTTATTTTTATATACTTCACATAAAGCCTCTGCGGAAACTATTCTACTTGTCTTATTCGACAGGAAAATTTGCAACTGCTTGGAAACTAGCCCACGGTCAGTCCATTCCCAAGAAAGGAGATGGTAGCGATCCCTCATATTATCGACCAATTGCAATCACTTCGATTCTTTTAAAGGTTTTTGAATCTATCATTAACTCCAAATTAATGAAGTATCTAGAAACCAATTAAGTCATCAACGATTACCTATATAGTTTCCGGACTGGACGCTCATCCAGAGACTTGCTGACTTTTCTTACGGGACATTGGAACCGTAGTCTTCACAATTTTGATTAAAATATTTTCTGTAGATATTTCAAGGGCCTTTGTTAGAGTCTGGTATCCCGACCTTTTATCCAAACTTAAAGCACTTGGGCTCTCCCCTCCCCTCCTATTATGTATGAAAGTTTCTTTGTTGTAGATGGTGTTACATCTGAACCTAATCCTTCTTAATTTTCATTAATGATCTGCTTTCTCTTACTTTCAAACTCATTCATAACAGCACCTTTGAGTTCGCTTACTCCTTTGACACATCTGTCAAACTAGATGGCATGATTAGATCATTGAATAACGATCTTGCCAATATCTTCGATTAGGGCAACGCGAGTCGCGTCAAATTCAATTCATATAAAACCCAAAGCTGTCTCAAAACTCATTAAAACAAGATCATAATTTCTTCACTTCCGTTTCATTTGATGGAGCACTGATTTACGATACACCGTCTTTATGCATTCTTGGCATTAACATTTCCAGCAAACTAAGCTGGGCAGATCATATCTTCTCTGTTGCCAAAGAAGCATCGAAATGCCTTGGATTTCTGCAAAGACTTAAGAAATATTTCGACCCATCGAATTTAGCGCTCCTCCACAAGACCTACATCAGACCTAGGATGGAATCCAAATTCCATATATGAGCTGAGGCTGGTCGTACAGCCTTAGCTTCATTAAGCGGGAAACACAGTGCTAGCCTTTCCAACCTCAGCCTCAGCCTCAACCTTGACAGTTCTGTAGAATATATAGGATCAGGTTATGAAGAACCTAATGGCAAAGTTGGTGAGGTCGACTAGGTTGAGGTTGAACTCGAGTAGGTCTACTCTCTACTCTGCTGGAACTTTGTCAGCTTTGACAGCAAATTTTTGCTATCGGGAAAAAGTCTACGAAAAATTTTGTAAAAAAAAATTTGGGAAGCATATTTAATGTGAAAAGTTGTTCCTACTGTAGTAAATTATTACAAAAAATAATCGAATTTTTAAGCCAACAGCTGCTATCATACAGAAGTTGTCAAAGCTCGCATTATGAGTTGTAAAAATTGGCAGAGTTCACCAGATTGAGGTTCTTAAAGTTTTCCTGAGGTCGAGGTTGGAAAAGTTAGCACTGTGTTTCCCGCTTTAGATATTGTTCAGAAGAGAGCCTTTAAGCTCATTGGCGATATGGCAATAAGTTGTTATAACGACTCGCTCGAGCCTTCCAATGACTTTCGCTCCTTTATCGCTACATGCATGGTCAATATTCTGGTAAAATATCTAGTCTGATTCCTTGCAGAATAATTCCTGCTCGCAATACTCGCGCTACAAATCGAGCACATCCTTTTACCCTTTAAATTACTTTCGGACGTACAGCAAAATTCCGGCATACAATCTGGAAAGGTTTAAGGCCGACATACACCGACACCTCCGCTAATCTCCTTATATTCCCTAATCCTTTCCCTATCTTCTTCTCCTGCCATGCTGTCCTTGTATCATAGAGGGTATCCCCCGAGCTTGACTTAATAATAATAAAAAAAAAAATGACACTTACGGAAGCCTTAATGATTGAAACATACTTTTCACTATCCCGTAAATAAATAAGAAAACGGTAGTTTTTAAATTTTTGTCGATAGGACACAGCACACAACTTGTACCACGTCCGATGGCAATGAATGTAAAAGTGTAAGTGATGAGAAATCGGTTTGCGACAACAACTTTGCGTTAAGTTTTTTCGGCCATAGATAAATACCTTTACCCCGTTGTGCCCCGGTACACCATTATGCCCTGTCTTCCCTTAATACATTGAATATTTTTATTCTAAAATTATATCTCTTTTATGCCGCTTTCAGCGAGGGCTCGCAGTATTCTGAAGATCTATTACATTCTAAAAATCAATGTCGAGTATTTATAGTGTGAAAAATTCTGAAGAAAAAAGGTTAAGAAAATTTCCAAGGAAAAAATTAATGATTATCTGCTCAGATACAACTTGTTCGAACTGTCTTCAGCCACTAATAATGCAGACGAATTTTGAAGAACTATGGTCGAATAAAATGGTCAGAAAAAAAAAATAATTCGAGTCTACAATGAAAAAAATATTTAAGTACTTTGCCTGAGAACACGAATCAATCGAAAAAATCTACATTTTGGTTTACACCCATGATAAATTTAGCCGAGATCTTTGAGCTATTGTGGTTTGGTACGAGCTCTTCTCATACATAACTTTGTTTGTTAGTACAACCATCGATATCTGGGTATTTCTTGTCTGTGATATAATTTTCCAACTGTCTTAACACCTAATTTTTCCCCCCAACATCCAGGCACACGTCAATCACATAAAACTTTCACATTATTTCACACATATTTCCATTTGTGGCAAGTTAATTTAAATTCCCCTAGAAACGTATCTTTTATTCGAGACTGTGCTTAATATGTGGAAATTTAAATCTCCAACGATTATACGACTTATGAAAGGAAAGGCAAGCGTTTTGTATGTTTGGCTGCCTATATATATATATTATATGAAAGTAAAGTTCGTGAAAAGCTTTCATAATTGAAACGAAACAGAGAAAGAGTGAGAAAGGGAAGGAGAGAGAGAGAGAGAGAGAGAGACTGTCTGTTAGTCTTACTGAATGTATCTGATATCGCTATACAATTAATGCTCATAAATTAAGGATTAACGTTATTTAGTGTAGCCAACGAATGGAGCGAAATCCCACTGATTCCACCAGTTGAGCAGATTTTGGAATATCTGAAAATGCATTTCGCTGATAAATATTTGAGTGGTTTTACATTTACGAGATTTGTAAACCCTACTCCTTTATATATTTGCAACTGTACTTCATTACGATTCTACCAGTCTCTCCTATTTCTTCCTATTTAGTATTTATAAAGCGAAAACGTTTTCTTCCTTTTACCGACATAAATTTATCATTGAATTCGTTTCTTTCCCGGAATATTAAAGGAATTTTTCTTTTCTTTTTGCTTTTTAAATGGCTTTAGCTGTTTTTTTTTCTTACAATAAATTCGTGGTCAGTTCTGTGTTTTTTGTATTAATTTAAATATCTTTGGTGAGTTGTGTATTTTTTCTGGGCTTTACATAGTTTATTTCACTGAAAAAAAAGAACAAATCAAACTAAGGCTACTTTACCTCTGTGATGATCAAAGGCTCGAACAAAATATGGCGCGGTAGCTCGTAGCAAGCGCGGTAGGTAGACATGTGAAAAATTACACAACGTCTATACATTCCATATCTGTTCGTCATTGTCATCTCCATAAATTATGGCTTGAGCTGTCAAATATTATTGGGGCGAGAAAATTACGGAACGAATTTTCATTTGAAGAAATGGCATCAAAGAGAGTAATGGATGATTTACATTATGATTGCATGCAGTTTTTCCACAAATTGTGAGGGAGAGAGGGAGATAGAACATACGGAAATTTAGTTGTACGAATACTTAAGCAACCCGCAGCTAGACATTGGGATCGATACCGACCGGAATCGGTTTTGAAATCGATATCTAAATTAAAGATTTAAGTATTCGGTGGAATTTTTAGTATTGTGGAAAAGACAATGATGCACATAACAAATTTTGGATCTATTTTGAAAGAATTTATTGGAACGATTTTAATGTGGAGCTAGCTTATATACATATGTGCCCATGAAATGGTTTTGGAATTGATTCTGAGTCAATTTTCTAGTTCTTGTGTTACTTACTATTTCATTTTTTCTGATACCTCTGAATCGATTCTCAATGAATTCTCAAATGATTCTGAAATCATAAGTGGCGCAAAAAAACTAATAAAGTGTTAATTAAAATAAACAGAAAGAAAAGTAAGTAAATTCAAAGGAGTTTTAATTAAGTCAATATACTGAAAAAGGAACCAAAGGTGTGTGGTATTAGTGGGCGGTATTTTCGCCGACTAAAAAAAAAAAAGACACGGAGGAAGTTGAAACATATTCTGAAAGTCACACAATTATTTAGGAAGCATCTGTTATAAAGTAGATAATAAAATAAAATTAAATCAATCTCTGCCAAAATATACAATCTCCCTAGCAGGACTTGCAATGCGTCCGTACCTAGAGGGTGATTCTGATATTTTGTCGTAGCTTAGGCGTATATTTTAGTCACATATTTTGAAATTTCACCTCAATTTGGTCGTACTTTTATTTTAACCATATTAATTTCAATTTATCCTTTTCATTAACCACAAAATAAACTAAAATGAATTTTAAATTAATAAGCATCAGAATATATGCCTAAAAGTACGACAAATTAGTCAACTACTTCCGAGGTTGTGACAAAAATTGTATACCATGGTAAATGGATTTTCTACACCAACTAAAAACAATACAATTGCTTAAATTCGAAAAATATTTTTGAATTTGTCATGTGAAGTGTCATTTTCAGTTCATTCTACGTAATGCAATGCTTGCTGAACTGAATAAAAACACGGAAAAATCAGTAAAAAAGTTCATTTCATTTAGGCGTATATTTTGATATTAAGGTACGACAAAAGATCAGAATCACCCTCCTGGTCGCATATTTCCAAACTCTTTACCAACCACTTTGTAAACCTGAACAAATTTATTTCGAAACTCGCGTCTAGTAACATTTTAGTGAAAGTAAGAAGGTTTAGCTAGGGTAAGCTTTGATTTTAGTGCAAATAGAAAAACAAAAACAATAAAATTAATCATCCTAGAAATAATCGACTAGATGAAATGAACTTTTCTACTGATTCTACTGATTTTTTAGTGCTTTTATTCAGTTCAGCAAGCCTTGCATGACGTAGAATGAACTGAAAATGACACTTCACATTACAAATTCAAAATAATGATTCGAATTTAAGCCCTTGTAATGCTCTAATTAGGTGTAGAATTTCCATTTATCAGTGTAAAATTTTTGTCACAACTTCTGGGAGCAGTTGACTAATTTGTCGTATATTTAGTCGTGTTTTTTGACGTTTGTTCATCGAAAATTCATTATAGTTCATTTTGTGATAGATAATAGTGAAGACACAAAATGAACTGTGTTGAAAAAAAAGTGGACAAAATATGCCAAAATTCACGACTAAATAGTACGACAAAAAATCACAATCACCCTCCTGCTGTCAACTGGACCGGCAATTCAACCACCCTACAGAAAAAATTTGAAGAGAAAAAAAAATCGGATTCAAGAATAATAGACACAATAAAGAAAAAATCCACGAGATTTCCTCATAACTGGAGAGCTGATGTTTTATTTAATGACTCCACAAAAAACTTCTTTTCAGAGCTCACGTTTCCTTAGGTTTCTTACAAAGGGGCTGGCGATCTGTTGCCGAAGCAGTAGATTCCTCCTGCGGTTCGAGCATCAGTGCTGCTGTTTTTAAGACCACCACATCGGTGTAGAGTCGACTTGGTCAAGAATACGAGAAGCACACCCTTCAGATAACACCAGCGTTGTTATTCCTCATGCAGCAATCATCAAGACAACATAGGGTCACCTTGATCCCAGCGCACGTTCACGTTCAGGCGGTCATAGGAACAGTCTGGGCCGGAGACTTCACTTGCCCAACAAAATTGACTGCGTTAGCCGCTAGTATCTTTCAAGCACACTTTGGGCCACCGCACTCTTTCCAAGTCCAGAAGTTGATCCTCTTTAATCTGGCTGCTAATTGAGCACTTGATCGACCAGTAGCCAGGCATCCAGAAAGTACCGCTTCATACGGCGCAGAGAATATTTAAGATATCAGCTTCCTGCTAATCAGGCTCTCAAGGCGTTGCAGTCAAGCCATCAGTTTCCTGCATTAAGCGGGCACACAAGGCGCCGCAGTTGTCGTGAAAGACATCAGTTTTCTGCTTCAGGTAGGTGTTCAAAACTCAAGAGTTTTCTTTTACTGAAGACGCACAATTGTGACCAAAAAAGGCTTACCAAACTTTATACCATCCAAAAATTGAAGTTTTTTTTCGTATACTGTTAAAAAGATCAGTCGTAGACGATTTTATTATACTAAAAAGTTCTTTAGAATATAAAATCATATGAAATCGGTTATAATAATCATTTTTACTACCCGATGAACCATGTTCTAGAAATAAATGCGAAAAACCACCACAAAAATCAAACTTGCATGCAATGGCGTGACTATATGAAATTACACACAGGCATTCATCTAGGTTATCGTAAGAGTTGTACTTAGACCAATTCTACATTTTTAAAGCCAAAGGAGTATGTATTAATACAATTCATTTTTAATGTTAGACTTACGTACTTAATTTTCAATATAAAGAAGTTGGTAGCCAACTTTGAACAGTCAAGTATGCTTAAAGATGCCAGAACTACTGGCAGATCAAGAGCTTCACAATCAAACGATACTGTAGTCGAAAATGTAGCACAGTACCCATACTCATTAGCATTGAATACAGTTGAGAATTTTACAAAAGCAAGAACTTCATAGTATCTTTATAAGTTTGGACCGGAATATGATCTTACTCCCGCAGACATAATACGGCCATAATTTCATAACATTTATAGGCTTTTTAAACAATTCACGCTATTCTGATATTAGCAATCTACAAAAGTTTTACCAACGTCTTAGATGACAAAGTGACTATGAATTTTCCCAAATCGATTGAAATCGAAAAATGTTGATTTCAAATGGTTCCCAAGATTCTATTTGCCCCAGAATTCTTTCTTTTCGATTATCTAAAAAATAAAGTTTACGTGAATAAACCACGAAATGTAAACCATTTTGAAGGAAATAATCGTTCGGAAATTTTGAGAATATGTACTGAAATTGTAAGAGAAATCATGGAAAATATCCTCAAAAGGGATTAAATTTGTGAGAATGCTTAAGATTGCCATTATTTTTAAAGCTTGGAAATATTGAAGTTTCTTTTTTAGGGTTCCGTACCCAAAGTGTAACAACGGGAACCCTATTACTAATGTTGTTTTCGTTTGAACATCCAGGTTCGCTCTGGAGGCAACCCCATTCAATCGAACGGTTTCAGAGTGCACCTGAAAAAGTTCGCTTGTGTATGTATACTAACGTCAAAGTAGCTTTGATCTTTTTGCGAAAACTGGTTGGTAATTTGTTTGCGGAATAATTTTGAGGATAATGTAATAAAAGTAAAGTGGTCTTACTAAAAATTGTTGACTTTAAAATTAATTAAATAATATCAAATCACAACCAGACTTTGTTTGTGTGAGTGAACTCATAGTGTACCCGAGTAAATTTTCAGAGTGAAACTGATGCTTTTTGGGTTGCCACCACTGACATATATATAAATGGACTGCTTGATCTCTCCTGTTTCATGTGGCACCAATTTTGATTTCAGAAAGTATGCTCTCACTGTCAATGCTACCAACTGTCGTAAACTGACGTTATATTTAAATTATTTGGGAATTTACGTATATGCATGTCAGTGGGATTTACCGAATTTACCACAAAGGTATTTGGGACTATTTGTATCGTTAAATTTTAGTTATGAGTCGAAAGAAGTGTTTTTTACAAGGATTTTTACAAACAATTTCTTGTTCCTAATCGTTACAGTTCAGTGGGAAAGTATGCTCTTACGGAAAGAGACAGGAATATGGAAGTGGTGCATTTTTGATTCAACAAGCAGTCCATTTATATACATGTCAGTGGTTGCCACCAGAGGCAACCCATGACGTCATTTTTGCTTCAAACGAACGCTTTGACAGGTTACCTCCAGAGCGAAACTGATGTTCTAACGAAAATGACATAAGATTTCGCTGTCCGTCCGTCCGTTATCAGTTTTGTATCTCATGAACCGTAATAGGTACACAGTTGAAATTTTCACAAACTGTGTATTTCTATTGGCGATATAACAACAAATAATAAAAATAAAATTAAATTAAAAATTAAAGGGGCACCCATACAAGAAACGTGATTTTTTCGGCGTTTTTTTCCTCGTTTGATTCTCATTCATTTTTATTATCATAAGAAAAAATAAATAAAAAGTACATACTAATGTTAAATTTTGTATGATGGGACGGAACCCTTCGTGCGCGAATTCGACTCGTGCTTGGCCGGTTATTGTTAATAAAATATGTGTTTTTTTTTTTAAACAACGTACAAATTTATGGAACTCTCAGTACAGTCGCTGGTTATGACCAGACATATAGCAATAAAGTCCACGACAGAAAACAAAAACACACTAGAGAAACCAAGAAAAATTAGTTTATGAATTAGAATTATGTCGAAAGATTTATTGAAATCTGTAAAAATACAAACGACTGGATTTCCACTTTTAATAGCAGATATGCAGAAATTAGTAAACACCGCCAAGTATGGTTGTAGTAAATTTACATTTACAAAACTCAGGATTAAAAAGCACATAAATTGCTTGAAGTGGAAGTGCAGAGCATCATAAAACAGGCCTTAAAATATGTTAGTAATACTGCTCAAATTTGTGACAGATTTGTAGTTAGAAATGTCGTATTTGCTGCCTTTGTTGTGCGAAAGAATAATCTTACCTCTACTATTTCGCAGACAAGCCATTCAGTAAATACTTATAAACAAAATAAATATCACAACCCCCCCGCCCCCCCCCCCACAAGCCCTCAAGCCCCCCCCCCTCATACTAGCTTTTGCTTGTCTAAGCATAACTTATCTATAACCTTCGGTTGCAGGACCATATACGGGACACCCTGTATTTGGTGAAAGATTCCTACTTCGTCAAATAACAGATCTTCAGTTTTTAAGTGAAACCAACTCAAGCCAACGGAAGTTTCGTCAAATGGATAAAATTTTTATGACTAATATCATAGTTCTTATCAATGAAGGCAGAAAAATCCCCAAGGAGATTGCCAGTGTCTAGGAGCTCAACATTGTCTCTGTTGATAAATTTCAGCTATGAAGTATATCTACTACAACTACTACTACAACCAGTTCAAATCCAAATTTACTGAGTATGAAAATTAGATAAGTTAACAGTTATCTAACTAATATAGAGTGAAATCTCTCAAAATCTTATTCTATAAACTCTGAAGATATTCTGATAGGATGATGTAAATTGTAGAAATCTTGCAAAGAAATGCCCAAAGCGTTCGGTCTCTGTACTTGGAATTTAAAATGTAACCCATTTCGAATAAATTCCTGAAGGTACGCAATTTCATTCTGTTGATAAGCTTTCCAAAAGTCCACAAAACATGAAAAGGTTGCATTTTAGATACAAAAGTTATAGGTCATCTTAAAACTTCAGGCTTTGGGTTTCTTACGTTCAACAGTTCAAGTTCGGAGAAATTTCAACTTTGTTCAGCTTAGATTTAGTACTCAGGATGACATCTATGATGTGATGTCAGAAGCAGAACTAATCATGTTGTGATTTTTTGAGGTTTCATCTTGTGGCAACATTTAAAAATAAATTTTAATTTTAATTAATATAATTTACACATTGTTTTTAAAAGCAGAAGGACTAAAATTATTTAATTCAATTCCTGCCTCAGATAAATAAATTTATATACTTATCCTAAAACCTCTGATTCTTAATCCCTAAACGTTCCAAAGTGGTAACCGCGACGTAAGAATTGTTAGGGCGGTAGAGGTGCTATTATTTTGAGATGGTTAACCCACCATCACCACCTGATCCACCAGCTGACGAGGCCGAAGGAATTAAAAGGGTCAGCGTATGAGTTCCACCTTTCTGGAAGCAGAACCCGGCCCTATGGTTTCTACAACTGGAAACGCAATTCCACACTAGTAACATATCCCAAGATGAGATTAAGTACTACTCTCTTGTTGGAAATTTGCAGTCCAACATCCTCACAGAAGTCCGAGATATCGTACGGAGCCCGTCAGCAACTGAAAAATTTGATATGCTGAAAAAACAGCTTCCGATGGCATACCAGGAGTCCTAGCAGAGACGTTCGCAGAAACTTCTCATTCAAGTTTCACTGGATGGCAGACGACCGACACAGTTTCTCAGCCAAATGGAGAAGCTCGCATCCGATGGCATCACTCCTGATGTTTTAAGAACCTTATGGGTCCAGTGACTTCCCCATCATATTCAGGCTATCTTGACTGTACGAGAGCTTCAAAAGTTCCTAGGTATGGTTAACTTTTACAGATGTTTTATACCCTGAGCAGCGAAGATGCAGGCATCCCTTCATCAATGTTATTCTTTAAGAAAAAGAATGATAAAACTAGCATCAATTAGACACAGGAACTGACCAGCAGCTTCAAGCAGTGCAAACAATCACTAGCAAACTCAACTCTTCTGGCCAATCCATTTAGCAAGCACTCCACTAGCTCTTATGGTAGATGCTTTAGACACAGCTCAACAAAAAATGTCTAAAGAATGGCAACCACTGGGATTTTTTCTCAAAAAATTTCTGACCAGCACAGATTAAAACAGCGCATACGATCGAGCGCTTCTCGATGATTATGCTGCGGTCAAACATTTCTAGCATCTGTTGAAAGGCAGACAATTTATTCTATACACGGAGCACAAGCCGCTTACTTTTGTTTTTAGCTAAAAGCTTGAGAAATCTTCTCCTAGACAACTAAGACATCTGAGCTACATATGTCAATTTACAACCAACATCCAATATATTCCAGGAAAAGACAACATTATGGCAGACACTCTATCAATAATGCAGGCTATTTCCTTACTATCATCCATCGACTATGATATGATGATTTGGCAAAAGAACAGGAGGAAGACTTAGAACTTAAAAATCTTCTATCCACTTCAACATTTTTACAACTCAGGAGGATTATGTTTCCTAACTCACCCAAAAAACTTGTAATACATCAAAATCCAAGGATCATCCACATATCCCAACATCACACCGTAAACAGGTTTTTGATGTTATACACAACTTATCACACTCTGGTGTAAAGAAGACAACGCATCTCCTTACTGAGAGAATTATCTGGTCCAGAATCAACTGCACCAGGACACAAACATGTATCAACTGTCAGAGGAGCAGGGCACAACTACACACGAAAACTCCAGTGGCTGAATTTTCAGTTCCGGAAGGAAGATTTCAGCATGTACACTTTGACATCGTAGGCTCAGCAGATATTATAGCTTAAAGTATTTCAAAAGCTTTTGTTTATTGGATGGATAACCAAATATGGAGTCCCACAGGGAATCATCACTGATCAAGGACGACAATTTGAGTCGTCCCTCTTTAAAGAACTGGCAAAATTACTGGAAATCAGAAGGAATCGGTCATCATCTTACCATACATAAGCAAACGGCATGGCAGACCTATTTCATCGGACACTTAAAGCGCCTGTTAAGGGTCACAACACACAACAATGGACAGATACACTTCTATTCGTTTTATTAGGATTGCGAATATCATTACATGGGGACATCAAAGCATCAGCCGCTGAATTGGTCTATGGAAAAACTCTAAAACTTCTACACAATATATAGAACTTAGCTCAGAAGTCTTACAACACTTCCAGGAGTTCATGGCTTGCAACCGCAACAACCACAAAGACATGGTACACACAAGGTTTTCACACATACAGACCTAGCAACTTGTACCCATGTTTTCATACGAAATGATGCCGAAAACGGCCATTAAAACAACCATTCGATGGCCCGTTTCCAGTACTGTCAAAGACGCACAAACATAAAAGGCTAACGTAAGATTATTTCATTAGATAGATTTAAATCGGCTCTGATCCTTAATCCCTAAACGTTCCAAATTCTATCAAAAGAAATACGTCAAAAATTAATTTTTTCTGTGAACGAAGTTGTGTTCAAATTTTTTTGTTTTTGACCGTTTATTGGAAGCCGAAATTCATGAAAGTTTTAAAAAGCAATTATACAAAAATCAAAATTGACGAAGAAATTTAAATTAGGATTATACAGGCGTCGTCGTAGATATCCTGTGCACTGGTCACTCGAAAAGTGTTACATCATCAGAAATCTTCCACAAAATCCATGATAAGGTCTTGGTAAATCGACGATTCATAGTATCGGGACCTGTCTGTGGCCGTGGGTATTTTAGCTGAACGAGTATTTTATATTTTAAGACATGAATTGGGGATGAAAAAGCTACGATCAAGATGGGTGTCGAATTTATTGATCATTGACGTGAATGTAATGGTCGGAGAGAAGATGATATTAATTGTGTAAGAAAAATGTGCCAAGAAGCTACATATTTACCATCCAAGAAAATTTGGCGATATTTCAAAGAGTTAAAATTAAAAAAAAATGGAAGATACATGAAAGTATCTTTAATGAGATATTTAGGTACATCAATTAATTTACGTTCTTGAATAAATACTTACCTAGCACCTAGGTACTAAAATTAAGTAGTGAATTTTAAATTTTCCACATAGAAACCTTTTTTAAATAAAAACTTTTCAAAGAAAATACAACTTGATAGTCACGTCCTGGAAACTTTACCTTTTTATTTTTTTTTCAAAAACACAAAAAAAAATATGGCTTCAATTACATCTCAACTGTCAAGTACCTCATAAAATAGTTTACGACTCAGTCAGAATACCCTCTCACCCCCACTACCCCGAGAAAAACTAAAATGATTACCATGCTAGTCTTACCTCACAAAACTTTGCTCCATAACGTGGCGGTGGTGAATCACAAAATCTATATCGATTCCTTGTTCCACCAGAACATGTTGTAGAACATGGGGTCCAGTCACTCCATGGTCCCCATCCTCCTGTGTCAGCATCTGAAATTTTACCAGCAACAAAAAAAAAAAAGGAAAAAAGGAAAAAGGGAAATTAATTTTTCAAGAGAAATAATTAAATATCATGACTTGAACGTACCGCTGACTGGCAGTGTTGGAACACAATCCATTCGAATGTCAGCAACAGCCCCAGATATAGCTTGGCTAACATAAACGAAGCAGTACTCTACGTATTTTTCAGAAAAGAAATCACAGTCAAAATGAAGCGAATGCTGTCCTCTCATGACTCGTTGTTCGGTCACGTAATGTAGGGATGTTGGCGGTTTTAGTGATGCTACATCTGCTCTCAATTTTGCAAAAAGGCGAACCCTATCCGCCTGGTCTAAGATGCATGCAGGATATTCGAATAGAACACCGATTCCAGTATGAGGATCACAAGGAAATATGCTTCTGGCGTGCACATTAAAAACAAATTTCTCATTCCAATCGGCCCTTATATAAGATATTGCCGAAACAAATGACGGAGTGGGTTGCAGGGGTCGAAGCTGTATAGCATAATGGCCTGCCAGTCCAAAAAGTTCACACCGAAGCTTTACAAGTCTTGTCCGTGGGAAACCCCTTATTTGTTCAGCATAAAGTACATGGGATTTGGTTCCATTTGAGCTTGTGCATAAGACTTCTTGCCCGCAATAAATTAACTCAAGCCAAAATTCTGGTATTTCTGCATCGTTCAGATTTTCCACTTCGCATTCAACTTCGGGAAAAGAAAGTACAACGTCAACAGGACCTTCTGGATAAGTGCCAATAAGTTCTGGTGTAACACTTAATTTTGGAGTGGGCCATCTTACATCCAGTTGCTGTCTTAAGCGTTCATCTTTTTGGTCTTTTACAGTTGAATTGATGCTGCTGCTGCTGCTGCTGCTACCCACCACTTCTAGTTCGTATATTCCACCACGAAAAAATATGTGACACGGTAATTTGATTTGTGACACATTTAATCTAGGATCCGGATGTAGACTGATGGTCTCCAGCTTTTCTTTTTCATTATTTCTTAATCTACTTATTTCAAATGATAAGTCGGCAAGACTCTCAGATGTAGCTTCGCTATACTGAAATTGTATATGTAAATCTCCGGTTAAAGCTGTATAGGAGTTCGGTACCATTAATCTTCCTTTTCTTATGGCGTACACGTAATCTATAAGTAAAAAAAAAAACAAGAAGAAATATATATATTATAAGAGCCACAGGTAATTGCTTTAATCAAGGTAAATTACTTCGACTTCTAAGAAGTTCGAAGTTCGATGTGAACTTATTTACAACAGACCGTCAGCAAGCAAGTGACGCTATATCTTGAATGTTGGTAAGACGTGAGAAAGTTTGCTAGTTGCATATTAATTTTCTCTAATGGCTCTATTAATTAAATGGGTGTAAATGAAAGCGTCTACTACATCTAACATCGAATTCTCTTGCCAATATACATATATATAACAGCGGGCCGGAAGAAAGCTGCGATATTCTGTGGAATTTATTTCATTAAGCATTTTCAGTGAACCAGAACGGTTTTGAGATAATAAAATTATGAGAAATTCTCGTTCATGCTGATGGCTCTTGTTGAAATTGATTAATATCCGATTTAGTAAAAGGTCGCTTATCTTATACCTAGACGTTATTTCGGAAACCATGGAATTACTCAAATATTTTTGCTAAAGTAGGAATGTATATTTAATTTTTTTTCAAAAATTTTCTATCCTACTTCCAGCTTCGTCAAATTACCCAGTCATGGTATTGAATGAATGGATTGAGAAGAGGTTGAGAACCCAAAGAGATTTCTTGAACTTAGGCCAGTATAACGTCCATTGTTCATTCTCTAGATATATATATATTTGTGTACTCATAAATTTCAGCCCGAAGCTGTAATAAAGTTTAGGATTAGCCATAGACCATCCCTTCCCGCTACATGTAGTTCATTTTGGAGGTGTAAGCCAATGAATCTGTATCGCCTATCGGAGAGAGCCGGACAGAGAAAGAAAAAGTGAGCAACTATTTCAGTTTTCTCTCCACTATCCTCTGCATACAGGATTGTTAACAAGTTTCATCCTATGTAGGTTATCCCCTGAGAAATGAGTTTCCAATAAGATTGATACGAGGGATCACACCGTTGATTTTTGCTAAATCCCAGTAGATTTTGCGTTGAACTTGGGTTGGGTTAGGTTTCTTCATAGTTCTCTTGTAGTTTTACCCGTGGGGTTATTTAACCAAAAACCGCTGTGTTGTCAGTCAGTCAAAGCTAGGAATTTTAGAGTTCATTTCCGCTAATTATGCTGTGACTTGATAACAATAGGACGAGTATTTCATTATACCGAGAAAGGGAGTTTAGGGTAGTTTTATACTCCAGTACTAGCTTGGAGATGGAAAACAGGGTTTTGGCAAGAATTTGACAACTACTTGGTTGTTCGAGCAAATGGAAATCTCTTTGCTCATAGTATCTGAGTTGAGAATACACTTTCAGCTTCTAGGTTGGCCTAGATTTCTGTTTGGAAAAATTTGAGGTGGTTTTTGAGGTATATGCCCAGTTCCACATAGAGATACACGCAGAAAACTCCCCCTCCGATGTTTTTCTCAGTTTTGGAAACATCCATGTAAAAAATAAGGTGCGTGAATGGTTGAAGAGTAATGGAGAGTGATAGAGTTGATAGAGTGATTCCCATTCTGTTCTAGAAGGGATTTTTGTCTAAAAATTGGCTCTTGGTATGGTCTCGAGAGGGTGATCTCTGTCGTTTTTGATATCAGGTATGCCTGATTGCACAAATTCAAAGATGGATTTGGACGAATCCAGCTCTGGTTATAACGTACTCTAAGAGTTGCAATTGATTTTTATGGCGCGAATATTAAGGACAACATCTCAAGTGTTCGAATTCTAGTTGACCTGAGTGTAGCACATACGATAGGGAGGCACATTTCAATATCTTACAATGATTTGCAGGATCCATTGATTTCTAATACACCATAGTGCCATAGGTTAAAATAGGCCAGATAAAGCTAGTGCAAGGATGATAGTATGATATACGAGCTTAGTCCCCATTTTGTTTCGATTGCTCTGTGACATATTGCGAAGGCACTAAAAGATTTTTTTGTTCTGTCTTCTTGGTGTGGCTTCTAGCTCAATTTTTATTTAGTCAAATTTCTAGTTATTTTACTGTGCCAAACGCGGGAAACCAATGGAAGGTAGCCTCATTATAGGAGAATTTCTTTTTCTTAGCAACAAGTAAGAGACCAGTCTTCGGCGAATTGATTCACAGCCCGAAATATGCAACCCAGTCCGACACTATATTCGGATCCCGTGTTGCAAAAGTCCGCATATTTCGAAAACTATCCGTAACCAGAATAACCGGGTCGTCCATGTAACATACTCCGCCTTTTATCCCATATCCATCCGTCTTGACAACCACCTCTATTTGCTGTTTTTGTTCGTCGTTTCCTGCCCACATCGGCAAAGACGGTTCAAAAAGACGGACGAAAGAGTAATTTGATAAGAGTTTAATTAGTAAAAGTGGAAAATACTCTTTTACAAACGAAAAATCTTTAAGAAAAAAAATTTCTATGCAAAAGCAGGCGTTTCGTATCAGAAGTACCGTATACTCATCAGTACGGCTTTTGCTCCTGCCTGCCGTATACGTCAAAGTGAACAGCCAAGCTGATCTCATATACATATGCACTTAAAATAATTTTTAAGTGTGGTGCGAAATATTACGTATTGACTTGAATGCCTAGCAGGATTAGCCCTATGCGAGACTAGCATTTCATAGAGAGTTTTGCTATGAAATAAATTCATAGCGAATTTAGTCAATATGAAATTGACTGAGTTTGCTGCCAAATCCGCAGCTCGAAAATTGAGTGGAAAAACTTTTTTACAAATGAAAAATCTTTAAAAAAAATCTCAATGCAAAAGTTGGAATTTTCTATTAGCAGAAACCGTATACAACCAAGCCGCACTGATGAGTATGCAGCTCCTGCTGATACGAAACGCCTACTTTTGCATAGAAATTTTATTTTTCAGATTTTTCGTTTGTAAAATAGTTTTTTCCACTTAATTTCCGAGCTGCGGATTTGGCAGCAAACTAGGTTAAATTTATATTGACTAAATTGGCTATGAATTTATTTCATAGGAAAACTCTTTATTAGCAGGAGTTGTCTTATAAGTTAACACAAAAAACCTTTTTTTCCAGCAAATTTGAGAATGGAGCTACAGTTTTCCTCTTATCAATGACTCAATAATTAAAACTTATAAAGATAATATCAAAAGTTTACCTTTAGAAACCTAGATCAGGAGGAAGGGAGAAAATGTTGGGCTATAAGTATCAAAAGATTTTGAATTTTTTTTTTGAATCCTTGAAGGTAGGTAGGCTCTTTCAAACGATACCCCACATCATACAAAAAAAAAAAAAAAAAAACTGCCACGTCATTAAAAATATCACGTCACGTCGTTTTCGAGGAAAATATCTGTGGTAGACAGACGGACGTTCGCACGAGCGATATTATAATGTGCTTTTTCCTTTTGTTGTACGGAATCCTAAAAACTGTCTTCAAATAGTGCTTATTTAAGTAAAGGATAAAGAAGGGGTTTTTGGCATTTCAATATAATCCAGAAAATAGACTGTATTGATTGCAAGGGAGAAACATACTATCAAATACCTTACCTAGCTTTTGGTAGGGGTATCAATGCAACGATGCCCACAAGGCGTGACTGGGATGGGAAGAAGATGGTGCTAACATCCTACCTTTTTATTTTACGGTACTAATGTTATGTATATGTAGAGAGTCCGTAAACTGTACAGCACATTTGCATATATACTGACAGCTAAGCAGCCATTAAGGCACTGGATGCTGTGCTGGTCAAATCGAAACTGCTATAGTTATGCAAAACCAGCCTTGAGGCTAACTACAAGGCACAAGGTGGCCCTATGCTGGATACCTAGCCATCGGGATATCCAAGGCAATGAGGTAGCTAATAAATTGGTTATAAAGGGCTATGAAATGGATAGCTCCGCAACACTAGCTTATGTGAGGATTTCGATCGAAGTCCTGAAAGAGGAGATCATCAGGGATACCTATCAAAAGGTAAGTCTCCGGTGGGTCAACAGACAAATCTGCCATATTGTGAAGCAATAATGGCCTGCTTGTGCCATGTAAGGACAGAAGAACTCCTTACTGGTAGTAGAACTAATACCAGGAATCTAGTAGGGGTCATTGGGTCATTGGAGACCATGCTAGTAGACTGAGGGTAGTGACAAACGATTTCTGCAGGAGCTGTAAGGATTGAGAAGAAATCAAGTCGGTCCAACACGTTCTTTGCGAGTGCCCCGCTCTGATGAACAAAAGAGGTAGGCTATCAGGTAGGTACTTCTTTTCAAAACTGGGGGAGCTGCAAGTAAAGAGTTTAGATGTATTCTAAGATTCCTTAGGGAAGCCTGATGGATCTAAGGCGGTGTGAAAAGGGTTATCCCACGAGATCAAGGAGCACAATGGACCCACTGTAGGTCTAAGTGAAGCAGTCTGAATGTCTCCAGCAGCACGCCTCTTACCTACCATAACTTAAGTAAAAGAAAAAAATGAAAACTTTAATTCTGTGAAATGTTTTTAAGAAAATTCACACAGCTGAAGGTCATTTCTAAAAAAATTGTTGTTTGTGTAATAAATTTTGTCCTTCAAACTATTAGGATCAGAAAGTGGAATAAATATGTAAGTGTCATTTTTGTCCTATGAAGCCTTGCAGTTGCAGGTAGGAAATCTACAAGAAAACCCAAAGAGGAACCATTTCTATCTTGTATAAAATTTTGATTTTTCTATTGTAGTATATTCCACTGCAAATTTTATGGGAACTCCTTCGAGGTTAATTTAATTAAATCTTGTTTTCGCTATCTCGTGTCAAAAAGAAATAAGAAATTGAGAAAACAATTTTGTTTTAATTATTTAATGCTGTGCAAGAATAAGTCAACGTTCCTTTCATTACCACATAGACTAAATTATTGTTATTAATGCGTGTGTGACTAATTTTAAAACTCTAGTGCTACTATGGACGAACACAAATCCTTAGTTTGTTTTATTTTACTTTAGTTAATAGAAGCTGGATGATTAAAACAGACGGAATCTTTTATCCCTTTTGGTTTTCAAAGTAAAATCTAGGAAGGATCTTTTACAATTAAATTGTATTCATTTTAATATATTTATCTTTTGCGAAATAAGAAGAAAAGCGAAGAAATAAAAATGCCTCTGAGCTAAAGACTCTCTCTATCTCTCGGAGACCTCTCCACTCGTTCATTCGATTCGCTTTATTTAATTTTATAAAAGGGATGTCCTCGATATGGTTGGGACTGGCCAGAGCGGGGGCTTTGGCTACCCGGTCCTTCTACCAATATTCTGGTAGGTTTTTGCATACCATCTCCTTCAGATACCCTTTCTATCCGCTTTCCAGTCCTTCTTTCATTTCAACATTATCTTTATAGTATAGATTTTTTTTTTATGTGTTTTGGCAGTGGGCAGGTTAATTTATTTCACTCACCCCAATACTTCCACAACCCTGTCGAAATCTTTCACGAGAGTCCGCTGCTGATTTTGCAAGTAGAGAGGACTTCATGTTTTAAGTACACTCGTTTTCAACACAAAAATCAATGATACACATAACAAGCTAGATTTTTCACACGCACTTCCATCAGTGGTATAATTTGTATTTTGGGAGTCTAACACTTGAATATTGTTCATAGACTTCGAAGCAAGCGATTCGAAACAGGAGTGTTTTTCCGAAACTTCGAAATCTTCGAAGCTTCGAAGCATGAATTTTTGTCTGTGTCTGCAGTGTTGTTAAGGTTATTATAATAATCGAAGTGAGTGAAATTATTTTTGAATGGTTTAAAAAGTTTCAGTTTTCAGGAGTTTTTCAGAAATTACGCGTATATTTCATTATACGATTTGAAACCCAATGAGGGTCAAAAGTGTGACTCTGATTTCACTCTCTTCTCAGACTTTTAAAATTTTGGCGGATGAATTTGATCGTTTTTTGTAGTGGAACTGACAAACACATGGATGGACAAGGACAACAGAGTAAACTTTGAATCAAACACATTCGCTCGTTAAAGAATTCATATTTCGATACTTTAAAAATATTGGAGCATTCATACAATGCTCTTAATTACATTTGAAACGTTCGACCCCAAGCTTCGAATAATTTGAACCTTCGAACCAGCTACCTATCTACAGTAAATTTAATTAAAAATTTGTTTTTGGAAATTGTTTTTATTTATTATTTTGTCTTTTCTAAACTTTTGGAAATGTGTAAACTTAAAAATACTGTCTTGTCATCAAAACTAAATGGGTACAGTGTATAAGTTTCAAATCGATGGGATTGCAAGATTTGACCCTAAATAACAAGTGCGATTAATATATTTTTTTTTTTTAATTTTTACCAAAAATTCGTAATCCACAACCTCAATAGCCCCTAGATATTAATTTTGTATCGAATCGGACCATTAATGGCAAAATTCGCCGCCATCATGTAGCCACCATCTTGGTTTTAAGCCTAGTATCGAGTTCGAGTAAAATGTGACATTTCCATACAAATTTTAGCGCTGGTAAAATCGCAGGCAAAAATTTTACTGATGATTTTACTAATGCAGTACGGAGTTCACTGGTAAAAAGTGAATATTTCGCTATTTTAAGGTAGATGGCACTTTGTATGTCTCCACTTATTTTACTGAACATTTTAATGCGCGTAGCATTAAAATGCTGGTAAAATTATGACATTTCCCGTTTCTATGACAATTTTCAGATTGTTTTTTGAACTCATTGAAGAATTTAATTTTAATTGAAAATTTTCAGACTTTTTTCTTAATTTATTGAAGGTTTTAAGTTCCTTTAACAATTTTCAGATTAATTAAGTCAATTTTTAATTGTAAGTTCTAGAAACATTTATCTAAATTTTATAAATAATTTGAAGTTTTTCAGTCATAAAATATTTAGACATCTGTCACTTTGTTTTCTCCAAATTAACATACGTCAAAATTTTACCAGCGATTTTAATGTGAAAAATTTGGAGACCGCGTTAAATTTTACTTTGCCCGAACTCGATACTAGGCTTTATATTATATAATTGTTGCCATGCGAGATCTACATATAAGTGAGCTATATTTGAGCTCAATAGCTTAACGAAAAGTGGATAAAAATAGCGTTACAAAAATTAAATACCGATCACCTGGTAGCTTCGAAGCTAGAGCTGAAAGTATCCGGATAATTTACTATCCGGATAATCCAAGATAATTCGTATCCGATTCCTCAAATCCGGGTATCCGGATAATCCGGATCCTAGTATCCGGATCCCAACTACCCAGATCCCAACTATCCGGATCTGGATCCGAAATATCCGGCTCCAGACTAAGCAAAAAAGGTAAACATTTCCTCCAGATTGTATTGTTTCATTGGGTAAAAATATAAATTCCATGACATTTTCATTTTCTCATTGAAATATCACAATTTTAAAGCTTTTTTGCTTGATCTGGATTCGGATAGCTCGGATCCGAAACAACAAGGTAATATGGATTCGGATCCGGATCTCAGGAATTGGATAGTTCACAGATTCGTGTATCCGGATATTAGCAAATCCGGATCCAATTTTCAGTTCTATTCGAAGCTTCGAATTCCTTCCGTTTGAAGGTCGAAACTTCGAAAATCAACATTTCTAATCGTTATGCAGAGGGTTAAGCAGAGAATATTTAGTTAACACTGGCACGGATAGATTTTCACTATGTTTTTTAAAACTGATCTATACTTTTCATATTTACGAAACAAAAATAGCAATCATCATCAACCTCCCTTATTCCCTCGTGTGAAATAGGGCTGAAACGGTTGCTCTTCATCGGACCCTGTTTCGTGAGACAACTTTTAGTTCATTCCATGACCTTCGCTCAGAATTCATTATGGAAACATAAAGTTTCTGTGTCTTGCTTCGCATATCTCTCACGTTTTGATAGCAGATTGCAATTTTGTCCTGTGTTTTTTTTTTTACATATACCCCTCAAATTATAGACCAATTGCCCTTAATCCGATTCTTTTGAACGTTTTCGAAACACTCATCAACACCCAATTGATGAAATATCTGCAAACTAATTACCTAATTAACGATAGCCAATACAGCTTTCGTGCTGGCCGCTCTACTGGAGATTTACTAACATTACTTACCGAGCGTTGGAATCAATGTCTCCATAATTTTCGCGAATCTGAGATCATCGCATTAGATATCTCGAAGGCCTTCGATAGAGTCTGACATCCTGTTCTTTTAGCTAAACTTCAGGTATTAAAGGGACTAGACCATCTTTTCTTAAAATGGATTGAAAGCTTTCTTTCCCTCCGTTCAATTCAAGTTATATTGGATGGAGTTACTTTTGACCATTTTATAATCCATGCCGGTGTACCGCAAGGCTCTGTGCTCTTTCCTACTCTCTTCCTCATTTTTATTAATTATATGCTAGCTCTCACTTTCAATCCTATTCATAGTTTTGCAAACGACAGCACCCTTTATTTCGTGTACTCGTTTGGCTCTATTGCTGATTCCCGGGGGAATATTATAGTTGACAAACGAAACCACATGATCAGTTCACTAAACTATAACCTCACAAAAATACTCGCTTGGGCAGAGCGAATCGGGTCTTGTTTAATGCTTCCAAAACGTAATGTTGTCTGTTATCACTTAAATGTACTCCAACTCCCACTTAATCCATTGCCGTAGATGGAGAAGATATCTCGAACTCACCATCTCTTAACATTTCAGGCTTTGAAATATCCAACACAATCTTAGTTGGTCTAATCAGATTTTTGGTATTGCCAAAAACGCGATAAAATGCCTGGGCTTCTTGCAAAGATGCAAGAAATATTTTACTCCATCAGACTTGGTGTAAGTCTACAAATCTTATATCAGGCCTAGATTAGAATATAACTCCCATATTTGGGGAGGGGCTGGACACACTGCATTGTCCGAGTTAGGCAAAGGCCAAAAGAAGGCCTTCCGGATTATTAGCGATTACATATCAATAGCAACTATTGATTTCCTAGAGTACTGACGTAATGTCACGATCTGTAACCCGAGCTCATCCTCACACCCTTGAAGTCAAATTCGGCCGTACCGTGAAATTATTCCGTGAATCATTCATAGGCAGAACAGTACGAATGTGGAACAGTTTGCCATCCTCTGTTCCCCCCCCCCCCCCCCAACTATGAGCCCACAACGATTCAAGCGTCTCAACCTAATAATCCTCAAGCCCCTACACCATATTCCTTTCATGTCCAAGTCTGTTCTACGGCATCATAGGGTATCCCCTGAGCTTTGGCAAAAACAAAAAAAAAAAAAACATCTCGAAATATAATTCCAGAAATGGAGAAACTTTCTGAAAATCCTGCAGTTTATGTGACTACGGAAGGAAAAGAAAGATCCAGTAAATATGTGTCTCACGACTGGTCAAAAGTCAAAACTAGCATTTGAGACTTGCATAGATCAAAAAGGCTTGTCACATTTTTCATATGGTCTCATAAGATCTCCTTTATCTATAGTTTTTAAAATATTTACGTTTTTTTGTTCGTTTTGGTTTTTTTTAAATATAAAAAAAATCCTTTTTAATCTATTAATTATAACACAATCGCAATAAAACTATAAATAAAAATTATAAAAGTATCAGTTACTTTTTATTTTTCCCCCAATAATAAGTATGGGAGTCTTCAAAACCTACATATATATCAACGGCAATGTTAGAAAACTGGTATGTCAGTGCTGAAAGGTTAAATACACTCCAGAATCAATTGAAAATTCTTTCATTCCTTTTGCATAAAATAATAATATTCCTAAATATCGCCATTGATATGGGTAAAAAACATTTTCTCTACAACATTTTGCATAAAATTCCACCGAACCTTGTAAGGAATATCTACATACCCTTCATCACAATTTTCAATGTCAATGTATCCCCGCCCCGCTCCGCCTCCCTCATCTGTTATCCTTAATATGGACCATTATTATCAGTGTTTGTGAATTAATGCTCCCCTAGATCGCAGAATCTTGATTTCATCCATCTTTTCAAATGTAGAATATATATCTACATAGATTAAATAAATGGAGAAAAGGGTAAAGTTTTCCCAGGATCCAGAAGAGAGTTCATCTCTCCTCTGCTGATTTATCTTAAAGTTTGTGATGTGGAAAAACCAACATGCGGAGCGATTTTCATTAAAGTTTACATTTAAAATCGGCACCTATCTACATACATACATACATACATACATACTTAATATTGTATATATATTCTTACATGTAGAGGTGTTGAAAAATTTGCACGCAACTCTTTAAAACCTCTTACATGAGAATTGCTTTTGTAATATCTCTGGGCTGTAAAATGACATTTCGAATCTGAAATAAATTTTCGCCATGCTTCAGATGCCAAGAAAAATGACCTGATAATTTCGTTGACTCGTTCATAATGAGAATTTCAACGTCCAACTTTTTGTGGATGATAATTACGTCCTTTTTGATTAAAACTGACAAACCACAGAAGGGCTTTTCCCTTTGTTTGTGCGGGTTTATTAAAGAATAAGGAAAAAGTTGGATGGATCCTTTCTATTATTTCATAGATAATAACTATGAGAGAATGAGTAAGGGTATGGCCCCGATTCGGTTAAATACTCAAAAGAGAGAACTTTTGAACTGTGACCATTCTTTTTGGTTTTTAAAGGGAAGTAAATAAAAGGAGAAATGAAGCTATTGTGTTTTTTTTTTTGTGACGGTTACTTAAAACAAGCCTATTTTGTTGTTGATTTTGATTCAGATGATCTCATATTTATAATCTTAAGTTGCTTACAGAGAGATGTTAAGATTATTTCAAACAAAGTTTTCATAAGTTTTTTGGTCTGTGACTGATTGGTAGATATATTTCTTCATGAAAAAGAAATAGAAGGGACATGAAAAAAATATCTAAAGTTTAGGGAGTGTGTCTAAGATATTTTTGCCACTTGTATTTCTAATGGTCATTAGCGATGTCATTATGAATGAATTCAATTTTTTTTAGCCAATTGTAATCGAAGCTTTTTTTTGGAATTATTCCAGTAAAGGCGTCTTTTCACTACGCTTTCATAAACTTTCAAATCGTGAATATATTACTAGAAAATTCGGTGTACCTAAGCCTGTTAGATGCGACATATTTGTCACATTTCTGAATAGTGCGTAAATGGTAGCCGTTTAGATAGCCAAAACAAAACAAAAATAAATTGTTTCTCTTAAACTAAAGTAATAGAGGGAATATTTTATTCACTTCATGTGTGTCTATTTACTGTTGACCACCAACACCACCACCAGTATAGACAAATTCCAGATAATATCTTCATGAAGTTACAAAACTACATAATAATAATAAATGAATTCATAGAGAATGCAGCTACCAAAAAGAAGTTGAATCCTTACTGGTAGAATGCTTAGCAGCCGAAGAATCAGAACTAACTGAGGAGAAGAATCGATAATGAAAGTGATTGCCAAGCAATGCCCCCAGAGAAACTAATCGGCAATAAAGGTGACCGCTCCCAGAAAGAGGTTCTTTCCCTTCTATTATAGTCTCTAATTGTTGATGATCTCCTACAAGAGTTGACCAAGTCCGACTATGATAATTAGGGATATGCTGACGTCCTGGTCATATCTATTAGAGGAAAATTTTATCGAATAATCTCCGATTTAATTACAGAATGCACTGAATATGGTGCCAGACAATGGAACTTGGTGCCATTCCTGGCAAAATAATTATCATTCCACTCACGATAAAAGGAAAGTTTTATTTATAAGCACCATCTCTTGAGAGAACAGTAGTTGAATTCTGAAAGGAGGTCAATTATTTAGGTCAGACATAAAACTAACTACCTAACTAATTCTAATATGAGGAAAAGTTATAATTGACCTAAAATCAATAATAAGAGTGAAATAAATTGAAAACCAAAGTTTTCGTATGGCAACACCAAGAAGGGGTAGCCCGATTTAGTCCATTTTTGAAATTGTATTTACTATTTTTATGAAAACGCCGTCTACAAAATTGCAGCACTTTAAGTTTCAGGCAGTGTCCAAATATATATTGAAAAACGAAATTTGTGTATGGAAATCCTTACGAAAGAGTTTATCTGATTTGTCCTATTTTTGAACTCTAATCTAAAAATTTTTTAAAACGGCCATGTGCAAGATTTCAGATCTCTAAGTGAACGCGTTCTCGAATTATCGTGAGAACAGACGGACGGGCAGACAGACGGACAGGCGGACAGACGGATATCGAAAAATCAAAATAAGTCATTTAATATTATTATTGGGTGTCCAATACATTTTACTCTACCAGCATTCTTTCTATGCGTTATAAACGAAATTACAAGCTTAGTATACTCCAAGGAGTATAATCCTATTTCCTGTGTAAAATAAAAACTATTCCTATCCGAGAATAATCCCGCGTGTTTTTGACGTAAATACCAACTCGTGTAAAACCATGTGTTTTCTGCTTTTGTTACATAAAGTCTAGTATCGAGTTCGGGCAAAGTAAAATTTCACGCGGTCTCCAATATCGCTGGTAAAATTTTGACGTATATGTTAATTTGAAGAAAACAAAGTGATAGAAAAAAAATTGTCATAGAAACAGGAGATGTCAAAATTTTACCAGGATTTAATGCACCGTGCTTTAAAATGTTCAGTAAAATAAAGCACCATCTATCTTTAAATAGAGAAATATTCGCTTTTTAACAGTGAACTCCGTACTGCACTAGTAAAATCATCAGTAAAATTTTTGTTTTGCCATTTTATCAGTGCTAAAATTTTTATGGGAATGTCACATTTTACTCAAACTCAATACTAGGCTTAAGCATTGAATAAATACCTAATAAGGAAGCGGGGTATCGTGCGAATATAGTGTACGTGTGTTGAGCGGGGGGGGGGGAAATGACAAGAGGACTGTCCTATATTTGACATTTCTGTTTGATTTCTGACATTTCAGATTTCAAAAATTCCTACTTCATAGTAGTGAAATATTGTATTGTGAACGGGATTTTATATAAACGAGACTCCGGAGTCTTGCAATTATGATGTTGAAGTGCGCTGTGCTGTGCTGTAGAAACAACCGGAGTTTGTGTCGTAGGAAAGGATTTTTCAAGTAAGTTTAATAGTTCTACTAATAAATTGTGTTTTTAGTAATATAAAAGTGAAATATTTATAAAAAATAAATAGCGATGGCAAAAAATTTAACATTTTTCAATGCCGGTTTGTTTGGTTAAGCCTAGTATGGAGTTCGGGTATTGGTAAAATTTAACGCGGTCTCCAAAAATTGCATTTTAACGCTGGTAAAAAGTTGACATAAGTGTTATGTGGAGAAAACGAAATGACAGCTGTTAAAATCACAATTAATCGGAAATATTTTTAAAAATGTTAAGTGATTATTATTTATGAATGATATAAATCATTATATCGATGACGAATTTGTTGCTGCCGCAGATTTAAGTGTGTATCGTCGTCAAGGAAATCCTCGGGAAAAACAAAATAAACTCGCATTGTGAAAAATCGCAGAAATGTCAAAGTTTTACCAGCATTATAATGCTCCGCACATTTAATATAATCAGTAAAATGAGCGGAGACTTACAAAACGCAATCTATCTTTAATAGAAAAAATGGCATTTTTTACCAGTCAACTACGTACTGCCTAGTAAAGACCTCAGTAAAATTTTTGCTTGGGATTTTGAAATTTGTATGGAAATGTCACTTTTTACCTGAACTCCGTACTGTTTTACTCGAACTCCGTACTAGGCTTTACAATTGAATTGTGACAAGTCCATTAAATTATCATAGGCAACGCTAAGAAATATTATCTGAAAATAAGGGGGCGCTAAAAATTTGCTTATTTTACATAGCAATTTTGATTATAAAAAATGTCCCCCTTCAAAATGTCACGATTTCATTACTGCCATGACGAAACGAATACAATCTTAGCACACTAATACATTTCGCCGAGTAGCTTAGGTTTTCGCCCGATATGCCGTTTCCTTATTAGTTATTTATTCAATGGGCTTAACATTAAAAAAAATATTTAAGTAGCGAAAAAGTTCAAAATCAGTGCACCCCCAACCGAAGTATCTTTGTCACGGAAACGTGCTATTTGTGTTTTCTGATGTCATTAGGTCTGTTCACGCATTTCTCGGGTGTTTTCGTTCTTGGGCTTTTCTGTGTGAAAATGTGTAAGAGGGGAAGCTGTCAAATTTGGAAAGTACATGAACTAGTTTTGTATGTTCTTGTGCAGAAAACGAAAGTGACAACTACAAACTGTCAAGCTAACAAATTTAATTTGAAAATAAAATGCCAAACATATCGATATCTAATGATTTTACCTACTATTTTGTAGATTTTGATACGACCTGGGCGAACAGTGCATATCAGTTTCAAATTTTGGCTCCTTTTCCAATTTTTCCTTGACAATTTAAGCTTCTGACAATTCTCGATTTCAAATTTTAATTTGTTTGACAGTTTCTACATAGTTACCCCGAGTTTTTCCTTGGGTGGATTTGGGCAAAAACTTTATTAAAAGGGAAGTGTGCCGTCTACATATTTTCCCCCATTTTCTGAGTACGTATTTGGCTGCTTTTTGGTGAAAATTTTATAATGCATTTACACAGATTCGATATAATCGTCGAATAGAAATTATATCCCCGGCAAATCTCAGATAAAATATTACACCGGTGTAATACGATGGAGTAAATCTCGAGTAATCTTGGTTGGTGTTTGTGCATTACATGTGAATATGGGTTATTCTGGTTGGTGTTTACGGCTCTATTTCCAGCAAACATTACGATTAGAGATTGAATCGAAAGCGACTCGCTCAATCAAAGTTTAACTTCGATCTCGTAGTCGTTCTCAACTCAATCTCGGGCCGAAAATGAAGGAAAAGAAACGCTAATTCGAATTTCGTCTCCTCCGGCCTTTTCGAAGACTTCGTGTATATATAAGGGTCATATGTATTTAAGATTTCTTGGTAAAAATTATTCGATTTCGAATTGGATAAAAGAGTGAGATGCTTTGTGAAAATCACTCGTTATCCCATTTAAAATAAACAAGTAAACTATGAAAAACATTTAATATTTACCAAATGGAAATTTTATGTTCTTAGAACTCACTTCACTAGTCAAACCTCTCTAAGTCGAACTGCCTCTTACTCGAATTTCTCTTTAAGTCGAAATTTTTGCACTAAATTTGGCACTCCCTTGGATTTTTCATAGAAAACCCTTCTCCTAACTCGAATTTCCTTATCTCGAAAACCTCCCTAAATCGAGCTAATTTTTTTAGAAATTTTTGGTTTTTTTTTTCTTACTATTCGCCCTCCTAACTCGAATAAATTCAAATAAACTCTTCCTACCTGTTTGGACAGTTTGCTATGCCTTAATTTTTACTTTTTATTCTATTTGCTTTGTGCATTTTCAATTCTACTTAGAAAAATAGTTTTGTTGCGAGTCTAAAGACGAAAGTAGTTATTCAGCGAAAGTGCGTTGGTGAAGTGTTCGAATTGTATACAAATTTTTCTGCTTATTTCACCATTGAAGTTAACTTCTTTTGCAAGTGAACTGGTAAAAAATTAACAAAATTAAGAATTTTTTTTCATAACTAATAAACCTATAAATTTTTAGAGAGACATGGCCAAAAGAAAATTTAAACTTTTAGATCTACAAACAAAAATAAAGTTGATAGATGAAATTGAAAAGGAGGGAAATAAAAGGATATCAACAATATGGATCAAAAGAGAAGAACTGCGGAAAAAGTACCAATCTGTTGCAATTAGTGGGCGCTCTTGAAACGAGTTAGAGCTTGCATGTACGATGACATTGATGTGGCCGTATATGAATGGTTTACTGTTATTCGTGCAAACAATTTACCTGTAAGTGGGCCTTTAATAAAACAAAAACCACTGGAATTTTCTAGGAATAAAACTATCAGGACTTCAAAGCTAGTGAAGGCTGATTCTATAGATTTAAATTGAGGCACGGTTTAGTCGGAACAGTGCTTTGTGGAGAAAGTACCGCAGTAGATGAATCATTCAGCGAACAATGGATAAATGCACAACTGTTACAGCTTCTGTCGAATTACAACCCGAATGATATTTTCAATGTAGACGAAACAGGACTTTTTTACAAGTGTTTACCAAATCGAACATTAGCATTGAAGGGTGAAAAGTGTTTTGGTGGTAAACATAGTAAAGAAAGAGTCACCTGTTTAGTTGGAGCGAATATGAGCGGCTGTGAGAAATTAAAATTATTTGTAATTGGGAAGAGTGCCAAACCTCGTTGTTTCCCTCATATCAAAATACTTCCGAGTGAATATGCTGCAAATAAACGGGCTTGGATGACCGGTAATCTTTTCAGCGAATGATTGCTCAAAATGGACAAACAATTTTTGAAAGAAAAACGACGGGTATTGTTTTTTTATAGACAATCGCCCAGCTCATCCTAAGAAAAATGCTCCTAAACTGAAAGCAATAAAACTGCTATATTTTCTTACAAAGTACAGCCGATGGATATGGGGATTATTCAAAATTTGAAACAACATTACCGCCGACGAATTTTAAGAGACATTTTTAAATCACTGGGAAACTAAAAAAGAAAATTTTTCGTTAACTTTGCTAGATTGTGTAAGAGAGGTATCCAAAGCATGGACTCAAGATATTGGATCCTCGACTATAGGAAATTGCTTTCGTTAATGTGGTTTTAAAGCTCCTGAATTGGATTGGGACGAAAAAGATGAATTGCCGCTCATTACATATGTAGAACGTAAGGTGGAGGACGAATTAGAAGAAACATGGAAAATTCTGATTGAAAACGACTATAGTGCAGGCAATTCCAACTGGACAGATTATGCTGAAGTTAATGAAGACATGTTAACAAGTCCTTTTCTTGAGGTGGATGCTATTGAATCCAAAAATGATGAAGATTCTGATAATGAAATACCGGAAAGTGAAGAAAATAACTTGATTTTACCAACGAAACATCATTTAGAGGAAACCATCAAAACTTTGCAATATGCAATCGAAACAACAACCGCCGTTCCTGATAAAGTTCAAATGTCCTTAAACAACATTGAATGTTTTTTCAATAAAAAAAAAAATTATACTCAGAAAAAACAATCAAAAATTTCCGATTTTTTCAACACATAATTCTATTAATAATAATAAATAACTCATTAACAAAACCAGAACATCTTTAATTCCCCCACCCTCCTTAACTCGAAATTCCGCAAACCCTCCTTAACTCGAATTGATTCCCTTGGTAAGTGCGATTTCGACTTAGAGAGGTTTGACTGTAGCTTGTTTGTTTTTTTTTAGCCGAATACTTGAAAAAGAATGCCACTGGCAAGCTTGAAATGAAATATTTCATAATATTTCGAGAGAAATTTGGAAAAACGAAAACTTCTCTGCAAGTTCTCTGAACCTGAATGAAGGTCGCCCATATGTCAAGAAAAATTCGTAAAACTGAGAATATTTTGGATTATTGCTCTTCGAGAATTTCTCGTAAATACAAAAACTCAAGAAAATGTTTACTGGGTTAGATTGTGCGTCGTAGAAATGTCTCAACAGTTTTCCTCACACATCTTAAGTTTTTTGAATTCATACATCTGGAAATTAAAAGCTTTGGGCAGTCTTATAACACTATTGCATGGTTACTTTGACCGCCCCAAAGCTTTTAGCTTCCAGATGTATGAATTCAAAAATTTTAAAATGTGTGAAAGAAAAATTTTCACAATTTTATTTGTTATTTTTTGGTAGGAAAAAATATTTTTTACTTTTTAGTACAATTTTTTTTTTTAAATAAAAGTTTTTCTTAAAAAACATTTTGTTTATATAATTTTATTTTTTAGTTTTTAGCTCCGTACACTTAGTTCAATTTATATTGTCGCATACGATCCATTACTGTCAGAGCGTCATTATTACATGGCTTCATTCTAATGAGTTTTTGTGCTGTGGAGTTCTTCTGCTAAGAACGAGCGACATATGTTTGTCCTTCTGCGAATAGCTTTGATCCCAAGTGTATGATAGCGTGGTCTCCCAGAGCTACCGTGCATCTTGTGTACAATAGATGACTATAATAAGATTATTGATAGTATTGTCCGGTGAACCGTGCCATAACTAAACTTGGCAGAAAAAAGCTTTGCTATTGGATTAATCTTGTGAATGCCATCTCTACAAAGGTGTACAATGATATTCTACTTGTAAACCTTATTCATTTGATACCCGTATCTTGAGACATCCGTCATATTGGGTTAAGAATGACGTCAGATATTCAATTCAATTCAATTCAATTCAATTCAATTTATTTATTACGGTAAAGTACAAAAGATCTGAGATCTTAACCTAGTACATTATAAGAGAGGGTGAAAAACTACATGAACTAAAACTAACTTATTTAAGCAAAAGATATTAAAAAGAGTAAGTTAACAATTTGAAAGCAAGAAAAAAGAAAAATAAGAGATGAAGAAAAAACAGAAAAGCAAAAATTAGAGAAAGAGAACAAAAATTATTAATTATTTAATTAAACTTTCTTGAATTTCCTGACTTCATTCACATCAATTACTTGGTTAAATTCATTTGATTTCATTTATGCATTACCACAACGTGACACCACGAAGGAGAAGAGGAAGAGTATATTAATAAACTATCAAAGATTTAAGTCACAAATTAGACGCCTGAAGATAGAGGTAGAGCCGGCCCTCTGGACACGAACTGGAAGGGAGTTCCACATTCGAGCGACCTGAACAAAATAAGAGGCCTCACCAGCCGAGGAATGGAAACGAGGAACTAGTAGATTGGAATGTCGTGAAGATTGCAGGAAATGTATCTGGTCATACAGATATCCAGGTTTACCAGAGTGAATTAGCATATAGAGGAATATTAAGGCTTTGCGCTTTAGGTAAGAGTTGATCGAGCAGCCAACCAATGAGAGTCTGTACGGAGTTATATGCTGCCAACGTTTAATGCCAAACACAAATCTAATGCAATCGTTAAAAGCAACTTCAACTTTCCGCGCGCATACGCTATCAAGTTTGGGATATATCAAACTTCCATAGGTAAAATGGGGTAATAGAAGAGCTTTCACGAGTTGCAAGCGAATATTTGTTGACAGTAATCCTACAGATAGCCACAGTCTGCGTAATCCCCCATAGATTTTAGAGAGCATCAGTTTAACGTGATCACAGCAACTTAACTGTCCATTTAGCTTGACCCCAAGATTGGTGACCGAATTCACAAAACGCAGCGGAGAGTTGTCAAGAAAAATGTGTGGGATATCACGCATGTCATACAAAGAGTTGTAGATAGGAAGACAGTGCGATTTGCCAGGGTTTAGTGAAAGTCCGTTGTTGATCGACCAAGTGTAGATACGAGAAAGATCATCATTAATGCGAGCAGCACAATCTTTTATAAGACCAATAGGCCTACTCAGGTATATTTGTACATCATCAGCATAGAGATGAAGCTGAACATCTTGAACCACCTTTGGCAAGTCATTAATAAACAAAGAAAACAACAGCGGGCTCAACACAGATCCTTGGGGTACACCACAGAAAAGGGGGAGTAGGGAGGATGAAGAGTCGCCAATTTGTACCTTTTGAAACCTATCAGTGAGGAAACTATCGATTAAGGAGATCGCAGAGGAAGAGAACTTAAAATTACTGCGAAGCTTATCTAATAGCTTAGAGTGGCTGACGCTATCAAAAGCTTTTGAGAAATCCAGTAAGACAAGTATGCCAAAGCTCTTGGAGTCGAGATTCAGGCGAAGATCATTGGAAACTTTTAAAATAGCAGTTTCACAACTGTGTCCTGGTCGGAAGCCAGATTGAAATTGTGTTAAGAAGTTGTTGGCTTGGACAAATTCAGAAATCTGAGACGACAAAATTTTTTCAAATACTTTAGCAAAGTAGCAGAGAATGCTAATTGGCCGGAAATCAACATGTGATTCAGGGGAAGGTTTCTTGGCTACTGGGATGATGATGGCTATTTTCCAAGCTTTAGGGAATGAAGAGTAAGTCAGACAGGAGTTTAAAATATGAAGTATGTATGGTGAAATGTACGGTAATAGCATTTTGAAGAAAAGGGGATTTAAACCGTCAGGACCAACAGCATTGGACGAAATGGATGATACTGCCGCAATGTGATCAATACCTCGAAATGCAAAACAGGTTTCTTGATGCTGGAAAGAGGGAGAGTTGAAATGAAGAAGCCGTGAGTTAAAATCACTACCAGAGCTATTGAGCACGCCATTGTCTGGATGGGGAGAGGTAAAGTGAATATTTAGTTCATCGGGGTTGAGATTGCAATGGGGCTCATTATCCCGATAATTGCCAGCATTTCGAAAGTTGCGCCAAAGTATTTTAGGGGGTAAATTCGGATCAAATTTGGATTTGAAATATAGACGTTTGGCATTTCGAATAGCAGTAGTGACGCGATTGCGCGCAGTTTTAAATAAGTTACGAGCGAAGTCACTGCGTACACGTTTATAATTCTGGTATAAATATTCCCGTTCGGCTATAAGAAGATTGATTTGAGGGGTAAACCAAGGACAGGTGGTGGGGGTTACCAGCTTAGTACGAAGAGGCACATATTTATCAAATAGATAATTTATTAGAAAATAAAATTTATCCACCTTGCAATCAACTGATGTATAATTATAGATATCCGTCCAGGGTAAGATAGATCATCGTATTCTACTGGTGAAACCCTTTCATTTGATACCCATATCAAGGTGGGTGTGAAGTAAAAAGTAATCCGTTATCTTAGGGAGCCCGCCATATTTGGTTTAGAACGATATTAGATATATCTACTATATTGCATTGGTATACGACGTATTCACATGTGTAAAATTTCAAAGCTCTAGCTCAATTAGCACTAGTCGAAATTTTGATTGGAAAATTTGTTGCAGACAGACAACAAAGAAAGTTAAATAAAAGCTTTCAGCTTATAAAAAGAGTCCTGGAGAAGACTACAGCAACAACATTGATAAGCCGCAGCACTTGGGAAATCAAGTTAGCAGTCATATATAAACTGTTTTATTTGAAAGTGGTTTAGGTCCACTTTTGGAGAAAAAAAATGTGTCATTCGTAGTTTTAGTGAGATATGATCTCACTCTGAATGTAAGTCTATTTTTTTTCACAAAGTGGACTTATATCCTAGACACACGATATAGTTACCAATGATCATTTCTTGGTAAGGCAAGCACACGATATCTTGACGATAATTCGATTTGACAGATCACAGTGTACGAAAGAATGGAATCAGCTGATTGCTGTCAAACTTTCCCAGAATTGGAAGTCATTCCAAAAAATTTGATATCTTACCACCGCGAGCACCTCTGCCGACAAAAACTTTACATAATACCAGAGCTGGGCAAGTATCAAAGAAAAAGTACTTAAGTACAAGTACAAGTACCGAAGGCGTGAGTACTTCATCGTAAGTACAAGTACCGCATGTATGAAGAGTACTTGTAACTGAGTACTAAGTCTATAAAAAGTACTGAGTACTTTTTAAAGTACTATTTTAGAATCTTTGTACGTTGGCAGTAATATAATGAAGTTTATCGAGAGCATTTAATATATATTAATAAATAAATACCTTTTAAAAACTATAATATTTATAATAACCCAGTGGCTACTATTTATAGTTTTTTATAGTTTTCGGCGCTGCAGGTAGAGTAAAACTTTCACCTCTCATTGCTACACTATAAAAACTAAGCACCTATTATCCTCCAATAATGCATAAAAATTCTAAGGAAAAAATTTTCAGTAAATTTCTAAGAAAAAATTGAGACCTTGCCTACATCAGGTCGAGGCATCGTTAATTTTATATGGGAGCGAGGCATTGCTTGCTTACCCTTGGTTATGCCTACTGAAAAATATAATATGGACTGCTTACTTTTCTATTTCACGTGGGCACAATTGCTTGTGCCAAAAAGAGTACGTCGGTGCCAACATTGAAAAAATCATTGGCGGGAAGTTGAAAAAGTGACCACGCAGCTCGTAAAGTGATTTTAATAAAACATTTAAAATTTCTTCTGCGTATCTAATGAATATATTGCCTTTGGTGAAATAATTGTATCATTAATAACCGTATTTCGACAAATCCACTATTTTATTTGTTTTTTTTTTTTAGTTCTCTCTCAGTTTCTACTTGGTGCTTAGACCAAAAGAGTCAGCAATATAGAAATGATTCCACTTTCTGCAGTGTATTTCTGTGAACGTAGTCGCTCCATATTATATGTATATGTCAGTGGTTATGTCATCAAGTCGAGACATCGTCGATTTTATATTCGAGCGAGACGTTACTGGTTTTGTTCTACTTGCCCAGTCTTGTGTGTATGCTATTAGTTTGTCTAAGATTGTGCCTTGACGCGTGAGTGTGGCACATTCTTTGATAGTTCTTTGCGTGCTTTTTCAACAAAAAAAGAGTTGCGCTAGAGATTGCGTTTGCTTTTCTACGAAGAGTTAGATATTTGTAGGTACTTAATAGACGCAGAAATACCTAACCAAAAATCTTGGTACTTAAGTACAAAACTAAGTCTTAAGTACAAGTCAATAGAAGCAAGTACTTATGTTCAAGTACTAAGTAGGGGCATTTCAAAAGTATTGAGTAATAAGTCTTAAGTAACGAAAATGTATTTTAACTGGTACTTAAGTCTTTTTTACTTAAGTATTGCCCAGCTCTGCATAATACGAATGTATGAGTTTCCGATTCTATCATTCAAATCAATGATGAAACTATGATGAAAGGAATGGACATAACTTCAATTATGTAGAGACACACGATGTGAGCAACGGTCATTCTTGCTTCAGTTATCATTCTTCAGCGTCGTGTGTCTAGGGTATTATACCACTTTAAAATAAAGCGGATCATATGTATATCTACATTCATATTATAAGACCCATGGTCACATACGTTTCACTCATATGGTGGCCAAAACCTAGGCAAAATACATTTTAAGCTAGTTTACCAAAACTAAAACGGCATGCATGTCTATGAGTGACATGGATGCCATGTGTACCTGTCCGACTGCAGTCTTAACTAATACTTCCACTGAGCATCTGCATGCTAAAAAGGAGGCCATTCTCAGCACAATACGACTGGAAAGGGCAAAACTCCTCAACACAGGCAATCTGATCGGTCACCTGAAAGTTCTTGAAGAATTCCTAGAGAAGCCGATGGTCAATCCGTCAATCTAATGATTCTGATGATTTCCACTTTGAAAAAAGATCTCTTAAATGGTACACGAATGGATTGAAAATAGAAGGCAGATCAGGTGTGGACATGTTCCGTATGTGGTTTTGCACCTGAAGGCTATGAATAAGTCATGCTCAGACAACGGTTTCCAAGATAACGGGACTTCTTTGGATATATTTGGATATGTTTTTATAGATCACCCTGTAACTTCTGAACGTTACATGATGATGATTTAAAATTTGTTAGATTGATAATCGTTGGACCTTTACAATGGGCTATAAAATTTCCCCCCTCTTCATCGTTTAAAAAATTCATTCCCAAAAGGTAATTGCCTACTTTTTGGCATTTATTGCAATTTTCCGCTGGATATGTTCAAGAAAATGTGCAAAAAACGTAGAAAGAGTTACATTTTGGGTACCAAGTGAGCGGTCGTTTTAAAGCGGAGCTTTTGGGATCCTTAATTCCAATATGAAAAATTGGTGTTGATGACGTGTTTTTCGATAAAATTAGTAATTATTTAAATTAAAAAAAAAAGAGTTAAAATTCCGAATTTTTGATTTTTTTAGCCATAACTTCAAAACGGAGGGGAGGAGGGGAAACATTTGTAGACCATTGGGAAGGTTCAACGA
Organism: Dioctria rufipes; assembly: GCA_963924295.1. Lineage (NCBI taxonomy): Eukaryota > Metazoa > Arthropoda > Insecta > Diptera > Asilidae > Dioctria > Dioctria rufipes. Next base: position 51,367,668 of record OZ002743.1, read on the forward strand.
TTATCTAACTATCAAAGTGTAATGCATTATGGGATCATAGGATGTAACCTGGATTAGTTACAGGGTGATATTTGAAAACATACCCAAATATCTTTAATATCCTTTATCTCTGAAACCGTTATGATTTACCTCCCCTCCACGCATACAGCTTTCTGGTCGTCTAAGTGTGACGTATCCATATAGCCACGGGTTTCACACCACTTACGAAACACCGTGTATATTCTCTCTCTCTCTCTCTCTCCCTCTCTCTCTGATAAACTCTTTGAAACTACTGATAGTTTTTTCTGGTTGAATGTAAGATTGCACGGAACACCTGCAAGTCCATTATTCAGAGAGAACATTTTTTTTTTACCAGAGCATAAGGCCGAGAATCTTGGCAAACCGTGAAGGTAGTAAAGGTTTCTGGCCTCTCATCAAAGCTATCAGGAACAGCTTCACCAGTTCCTCTATACCTTCACTACTTAACAATGGTGAAGTGGTTGTTGACTCCCTGGATAAGACTAATAATTTGCTCGCTCGATTTGCTTTAAATTCTCGTCATCCACCCACTTCACAGACACCTGTTTTGCATCCCCCGTGTGGATGTGTACAAGAACCGATACACATCCGAACGGGGGATGTACTCAAGGTCTTTAACGAGATCAACGTCTCCAAAGCCGCAGGTCCTGATGATCTTTGACCCCTGTTAATTAATAACTGCGCCTGATGGTATCTGGCCCCTGTTAATTAATAGCTGCGCCTCATCTTGGCTAAACCTCTGGACAAACTATTATATTTGTCTTATTCGACAGGAAAATTTCCAACTGCTTGGAAACTAGCCGACGTTCAGCCAATTCCCAAAATAAGAACATGGTAGTGATCCCCCAAATTATCTAGAAACCAATAAACTCATCAACGATTCGCCAATATGGCTTCCGGACTGGTCGCTCATCTAGAGACTTACCGACTTTTGTTACGGAACGTTGGAACCTTAGTCTCTACAATTTTAGTGAGTCCAAAATCGTTCTTCTATATATTTCAAGGGCTTTTGTTAGAGTCTGGCATCCTACACTTTTAGCCATACTTAAAGCACTTGGTCTGTCTCTCCCGTTCTCTTCTATTATTGATTGAAAATTTTCTATCTGGTCACCCAATTCTTGTTGTATTAGATGGTGTTATATCTAAATCTCACTTTATAAATGCCGGTGTGCCCCAGGGCTCTGTTGTCTCTCCATCTCTGTTCCTAATTTTCATGAATGATCTGCTTTCCCTTACTTTCAATCCCATTCATAGTTTTGCCGATGACAGTACCCTTGGATTTCGTTTATTCCTTTAATACTCTTTCCACATCTGTCAACCAAGATTGTATGATTCGATCATTGAATAACGACCTTGCGAAGTTCCCCGTTTGAGGCAAAGCGAATCGCGTCGAATTCAATGTTCAATGCATCCAAGACCCAAAGCTGTTTCGTCTAATTAAAACAAGACCATCACTTAACTACTCCCGTTTCTTTTGATGGAACATTGATTTACGATACACCGTCATTATGCATTCTTCGCATTAATATTTGACTCTTGTAGTTTAAATCCTGCAGGCAATACTCGCGTTGCAAGCCACGCTCATCCTTTCAACCTTCAGAATACTTTCGGCCGTACAATATTATTCCGTGCTGCTTTTTTTTTTATCCCGAACTGTGCGAATGTGAAACAGTTTACCATCTACTGTTTTTCCTCTGCGAAGATTCAAGAATGACATACATCAGCACCTCCGCCATTTTTCTCATGTCCCATAATCCTTTCCCTATCTGAGCTTGGCTTAATAATATAAAAGAAAAAAAGCAGTTAAACTGCTTTGACTCAGTGACCTGGATTTATATGGCGGTTTTTGTATCTAGTTATTTATTGTCTTAGTGAAGGAAAGCAGTTAGAGAGCAGAGCTCCTCAGTTAAAAGACAAATGTCTGGTTTATCAATGTTCCTGTAATCGAATTCTTCTAGGGTATTTAAATTAATGCTTATTCAAGAATCAATAATTATTTAGCTTACAGTGCATATTTTGATTTGTTTCAATAAAGGTACATACATATATGCCTTCTCTTGCATTGTTACCCCATCAAAAATGCTAGACCCATTTTCGTGCTTTGTTTACGAAGAATGTCGTTGACCGCACATATGTATGAATCGAAAATGATGATTTGCATATATTTTGCGATTTGGATCTGCGTCGCTTCAAGATATAGCGACCAGATTTAACCGAAATAGTAAGGTCATGCTGATTTGGGTGGTAGGACATGAAGGCATTAAGAGCCATTGCTCTTGTGATCCGCCAAAGGAAGGAGCTAGATTTTTATTTATTAGCTCTGAGCCTGTTTTTGGCCAACCAAAGAGCCACCTTTGGTCATAAGTCAGGCACTAGGAGGACAGAAGGATTGAATTGTTTTAATGGGAAAACAGCCCAGGACCTCTAAGACAAGCGAATAAATTAATAATATACTTAAAACAGAGAGCAAAAATATGCCTTATGCTCAGCAGAAAAGAAGGTTCTACTAACTGAGCATTACCAACTTAGATACATATTAGAAGATGGGTAAAAATGATAGCGGGACCTGTTGCTTCTGCACGGAGGATAACGAAACTGTTAAATAATATGTTCACTGCGAGTGTAAAGCTCCTGGCCGCATAATACTAAAAGAGCTGGAAAAGGTATTCCCATCGCCGAGGATTTCACAAGGATAATCTTCGAAGAGCATTTATAGATTTTGTCAAAGATCTCCATTTTAAATGGGCGCCTTCGGGCACTTATAAATAATGTCACAAAAGATTTCAGAGGTCGTAGTAACTATAGACAAGTATCTAGTTCTCTGTTTCACATCCCTCATATTAATAATATGGCAACATACTCTCGTATACAGTTATTTGCAAGACAGTAGCTCTAGGTTGAACAAGTTAACCGTCATAATTCCATTTTTGCTCTCTTATAATTATTACTTATGGCAATAAAAAGAAACAAGAGGCGACTAGTAATTAATTGTTCCACCTCCTCCTATTTACTGGAATACATTTCTCTATCTGTTTTTTTACAGTCACAAGAAATACATCAGATCTAGTTTATGGATGCATTAGTCTACTTTATTCTGAGTAATAGTGCACTTCTGCTAAGATCTAGAGACAAAATATACAGCTCAACTGCCAAATGGACACAATTTAAGGAGAGATTCTGCCGAAAGATAAGTGTTTGTTACGACCGGGATAGCGTATCGTCAGGAAAAACACATTAGTATCGATCCGTTATGTACTTAGATTCATTAGAAGGCTCTATGAAGGGATTACTCTAGATTTATACCTTAAACCTGAGTTTTTTTTTTTTTATGTAAACAAGTTAGTTAAGGTAATTTAATCTAAGGTTTTTTTTTACAGTTTATCAAAAAAGGAAAAATGAAAAGCAATTTATTAATATTTAACAAGCAGTTTTCTCTATTAAAGCAGCACAGCTTTAACGGATAGATAAAAACGTCGTCGTCTATATACACCATGAAAAGGTTTTTATAAAGGTTAACAAAAAATCGAGGCTATCATGTCTAGTCTAGTGTACTAGCTAGCTACATGTATTCATTTCGAAATGGCTTTTTCTCTCATTCTTTGGAACCATAGTGTGAAAGATAAAATTTTTCGTAGATAATAAACAAGGGATGGGGGGCGTTGTAAAAATTGATTTTTCATAAAGCCCCCCAGGAAGGGTGTTTTTGAGGAGTAAAAGGTATATAGCTACGGTGTGGCACGACAAAAAAATATAATGCTTACCGATTTGGCAGAGGATGAGAACTATGGAAGAACAAAGTAAGCTCCATGCCAGTCCCCTTAGCTTTGCCTTATACCAACAGTACATGTCGTCGTGGAATGATGGTTATGTTGTCCTTTCACAGGGCCACTGCTCCCAATTCTCATGTTATGTGATGGCGATATTTCCTGTGAGGGTGTCCTCCCATCATTTTTAATAGAGTCTCTGAAATGATACAGGAAAAAATTCAATAAATATTCAATTCGTTGTGATAGTTGCATTAAAAATGTCCGTCTCCATATATGTAGAACTATGGATTCGAATATATAGAACAAATCTTAAGAACTAACACCACGCAGGCAATATTGTATTATAGCTCTGGTGAACAACGAATACACAAGGATTATATTTAAATAAAAAAATAGAGCGGGCTGGAGGGGAGCAGAGGTGAAAATATATTCTACACAGAAGTTATAATAAAAACGGAACGGAATCGATTTCTATCCCATTTCTTATGGTGTTGTCTTACACAGCATTATCCTTATATGTAGTATGGTCTCAGGGGAGATTCCGCAAATTACGGGTAAACACAGGTGTTTCAGTCCATTGGTCAGTGACCTGATAATGACCTTCGTCCCTTGTCCAGAATTGGTATTTTGTATTTGACATGTAAAGAAAGTACTATTCTCATTTGTTGTTTACTTTTTTTGGGTGGTTTTTTTTTTCGGAGTATAAAATTGCTTAAAATAAAACTTTTATAGAGTTTACCATCCACCAAACATTCACAGCTCGTTCAAATAGGTTGAAAAATGTCGGTAGATAAAAGGCTTGGAAGCACACGATGGTGCGTGACTGTAGGTACCTCTACATAAAGGCATTAATTTAGAATGCTTGCATGGGAAGGTGACATCTGTTTAACCTGTTAACTTCTGCAGAATTTTGTAAATATAAAAATAAATTGATTGCATGTTTTATTTATTTTTCAATTAAATGCTGTTTCTGTGGCTATAGTTTACCATAAAACACATCAGAGACCACACTTGCTGTTTTGTTGGAGATATATAAGGTGGTGGATATGGATAAGTTAAACTCATTTGGAGAATCACTTTCTTACTAGCATTAATAATGCAACTATATTGAATTGCTCTATTCGAGTATACGGTACAGTTTAATTTTCATACAGGGAAGTTACTGTTCAAGTCATTTTGTATTCAGCACCTCATCTTCATTTCCTTTTTATATATTTTGGAAGCTAATTATATTTTGTTAGTTAAGTGAATATACTTTTGGAATAGTAAAGTTAAACTTGTAACGAAGTCACATAGCAGTCCACTATCTCAGCCGTATTCAATCCGTACAATATATAAAAGTAAATATTTACTCTGATAAACGCTTCTCCAGAGAGTACAGAAAACTCCTTGGACTTTAACGTGAACACCTGACAAGTATAGATTAATCCCACGGCACTCTAAATGCATGTATTGGTTACAATGCAACAATCAGCGCCCTCATGAGACAGAGTATCCCACCTTTATGAGTCGCAGTTTTGCTAGTGCATGCTTGGCTTTCCTTTCTTATTGGTAGAAGTTGGACCTATCTAAAATTTCTGCCAATTTGTTGGTCGCGGCACCCGGTTGTATTAGCGCAATTCTACGCCGAGAGTGAATGCAGAAAAAAATACACTGTCCCTGCCCGCATATGAGCTACCACAACCACCTCGTTGCTCCCACCAAAGGGCCTACAACCGTGTTGAGGCGTATAGCACACACTACCCAGCCCCGTGGTACCAAGTTAGCAATGTCGGCTGGCTACCCAATTGGTATGGCTGGGTAATCCATAACCATAAGGCCATGGCTACTCCCAGTGGTATCTTCATGCAGATATCATGTTATGAAACGAGACTGGTCATCAAGGTATCAGCGGCGACCACGAAGAGGTTTAGAAACGCCCCTTCAAGTTTGGAGAGGCTAGAGATTACAGTCGGTAATCTTATAGCTGCCTTGCATACTAACCATATAAGAACTACTATCACACATACTTAACTTCTTAACCCTGCAGGTTCCAACGTCTTGGCCCCTTGTCTAGGGCTTATGTTTTAGATTTTATTATACATATCTGACATTGCATGTGTTTGTACTTGACCTACAACATGGAAATCGTACCCTACTGCAGTACCCACAGAGTCAATAAATCTTATGTGAGAATATAACTCCTTTGTACATGACCTATCATCAGGTGATCACCGTACCCTACTACAGTGGCTACGGTGGGAACTGGGAGATCCATAAGCGATCTTCAGTTCAACAAATTTTATATGCATACATATATATATATATGTTATGGGGTAAAGTTTGATTGAGAATAAAATTTGGTGATTGAAATTTAATTTGATTTATTTAGTAACCTTGTTACATGAAAGCTATATCTGCTCTGTACGAATGGACGTAAAAGACAGAGCGAAGGTAGGTTCAATAATATGCTGGATGACAACTGAATGGTAGTGCTGGTTGCGTTAAGTAGCGCTAGTTGTCGGGGGGTATATGAAATTTAACCCTACATCAATTTTGCAAGAAAAAGATAAATTTCGCTTTGGCCAGGGTACTGAAAGGGGATATAAAATACCTCTCAAATGAAATACTCATTTTTCCCGAAAATATCAGAGAATCCAGCATGAATTTCTCCCACTTAATCTCTTTAGAAGAAAACGAATGTAAACAGAAGCACGTGCTGTTCAAATAAAGGGTTTTCTAATAAGAGGTGCTATTTTGATATTCAAAGAAAAATGCCATTTTTTAAGATAAATGATCGGATCTTTATTTAATTATAAAGAGGAAGGTATGCCGTTAATAATAGAAAATAACATCAGCCAAATGACCATCACGACCACGCCTACAGGACCATATCCTTTTCATGAAATTTTCCATAACCAAATCGCAAAGTGGCTGCCTTATGTTCTCGATAGCCTCACGAATTCCATTTCTGAGGTCTTGAATCGACGCTGGGCTGTTGGCGTAGACCTTCTCTTTCACGTGGCCCCAAAGAAAGAAGTCGCAAGATGTTAAGTCACAAGATCTCGGTGGCCAATTGTGATCAACTCTTCGAGAGATAACACGGTCCGGAAGCTTTTCCCGTAAAAGATCAATGGTTTCGTTGCTTATATGGCACGTAGCGCCGTCTTGTTGAAAGTAAACGTTGTCCAGATCAATACCATCCAATTCCGGCCATAAAATATCATTAATCATCTGTCGATAGCGCAATCCATTCACCGTAACTGTTGCACCAGCCTCATTTTCGAAAAAGTAAGGTCCAATGACCCTACGGGACCATAAACCGCACCAAACAGTCACACGTTGAGGATAGAGAGGCTTTTCAACAATAACTCTTGGGTTTTCCGAGCCCCAGATGAGACAATTTTTCTTGTTGACGAAGCCATCGAGGTAGAAATGGGCCTCATCACTCAAGATGAGTTTTCGATGGAATTCCGGATCATTTTCATGCATTTCAAGGACCCAATCAGCAAAGACTCGACGTTGTTGATGATCGGCCGGCTTGAGTTCTTGTGTTAACTGAACTTTATAAGCCTTAAGACCCAAATCTTTATGCAAAATGTGGTGTAATGACGTTTGTGGAATGCTTAATTCCAAAGAACGACGAGGAATGGACAAACCTGGGTTTTCTTCAACACTTTCGGCTACAGCAGCAATATTCTCGGCTGTTCTTGAGCGACGTGCACGGGTTTTATTCTTCACATCACTAACTTGTCCCGACAGCTCGAATTTTTCTACCAATTTCTGTATTGCGGTCCGACAAGGTGCTTCACGACGACCCAAAAATGTTCGAGTTTTATGAACCGTCTCTGCCACATTTTCACCATTTTTATAGTGAATTTTAATAATTTCAATGCGTTGTTGAATCGTCGTGTATCGTTCCATTTTTATTAATGACGTAGTTTCTACTTGTCAAATGTCAAAAAATGACAGCTCCAAAAGTGACATCTACCGAAATAGCGGGCTAATTAAAATAACACCTCTTATTGGAAAACCCTTTAGCATAGAAATTACACTAACAAACATTGGATATTTCTCACAGAAACCCGGTTTTCACAAAAGCGCGGTAACATTTTGTGAGAGTAAAACTTGAAAACTCCGCCCCTTCTCATTTATTTACGAAAATGAATCATTTGCCATTCGGTTTCGTTGCATGGAATCTGCAATTATTTGTTTCTTTCTTGAGAAAATAGTGTCATATCTTCTTATTAGGTTATCTTTGGTATAACCATATTTATACAACCGCGAGCTGGACAATTTGCAAAGTTTGAATTCGGAGCGACAAGTGCTATCTGAAAAGCGAAATAGTGTGTTTTGTGATTTTAGTTCTTTAGCTTAGTAAAAATACTTTGATTTAAACCTACGCACTTTTCTTTGTGGATTTGAAAAAAATATGGAAAAGAAACGAAAGATAGATACTGAGTGCAGAACATTTAAAGAGCAATGGGGACATCAATATTTCGTGATTGAGTCAAATAATAAGTGAATGTGTATAATTTGCAACGAAACAATATCAATTCTCAAAGAATACAATATAAAACGTCATTATGAGACTAAACATTCTCAGAATTACTCAAAATTGACAGGAAACCGACGACGGTTAGAAAAATATGAATCTTTGAAACTCGGGTTGAAATCTCAGCAAATTATATTTAGGAAAAATAAATATTGAACAAGAAGCAGCAACTCGTGCTAGTTTCCGCGTGGCTCATCCATTGGCGAAACATGGAAAACCATTTACTGACGGCGAATTAATCAAGGATTGTATGATTGCAGCAGCAGAAGAAATATGCCCAGAAAAAGCGAATTTCTTTCAAAATATTACTTTGTCAGCAAAAGCTGTGACTCGAAGAGTAGATGATATTGCCGAAAATATATTAAGTCAATTCTCTGACAAAAATCGATACTTAGAGTGGTTGGATGAATCAACAGATATTTCAGATACTGCTCAGGTATTACTTTTTATTCCAGGGATAGATCAAAATTATAAAGTGTATGAAGAGCTTCTTGACGTTTATAGCATTCACGGCACAACTACTGGAGAAGATATTTTTAAAGGAGTCGAAAATGCTGTTCAAAAACCATCAATGGAAAAACTTGAAGTGTATCACTACTGATGGTGGTGATTATTCGTACATTGCAACATTCATCAACAGTCTTTGTGCGGAAAATGCATGGATATGTCAGAAGCTTTAAGGCCAGTCATGTCAGCTGTTAATTATATCAGATCACATGCGCTCAATTATCGTCAATTCCGAGAGTTTATTGAAGATATTGGAGAAAATGACCTGCCATATTATACTGCAGTACGCTAGCTTATCTGTGGAAATGTTTTAATGCGATTTTTTGAGCTTCGAACAATAATTGAATTTTCTTAAATGAAACGAATCGTCCTATGGCTGAGTTACAAAACAATGAGCGGTTATGGAAGTTATAATTTTATACAGATTTAACTAAACATATGAATGACCTTAATTTAAAATAACAAGGAGAAAACCAGCTTCTGCCTGATTTATATACCCATATTAAGTCCGTTCGACACAGAATTGTATTGTTTCAATCTCAATTGAACAAAAAATGTTTCACGCATTTTAATACAGCCAAGCATTTAGTCAGCAAACTGAGACTCCATTTCCGGTAGATTTCGCAATTGAAGCTTTGGTTGCTTTGAACATAAATTTCGAGTCTCGTTTTTCGGATTTTGATGCAATTGCAAACGATATCAAGATTTTTCAAAATCCTTTTAACGTCGATATAGAAGCATTTGCCCCAGTGTACTGATATTTTTAAAGAAAAATATTGAAAATCATCATTGCTGGAATTTTATAAGAGTCTCCCACTCACACAGTTTGATTAGTTGCACAAATTTGCTCGTGGCTTTTTTTCCGCTTTTGGCACTACTTATATGTGTGAAAAAACATTCTCCAAAATGAAATATACAAAAATTAATTAACAGATCCAAATTGATTGAAATTGCTGCTGATAATATCCGCTAGTAAACTTGATCTACAACTGCAAACAATTGTCAGTAAAAAGTTACAGCTACATAAATCTCATTAATCATAATTATAATGTCTAATTGCATTATGTGTATTACCTATTATGTATGTATAAGTTATTAGGATAAATCTTATATCATTAATTACAATTGAAAGTGTCTGCTTTCATTATATATGTCAGTTAATAATATGTTCTTAGTTGGTCGTTAAATAAAAAAATCTGATTTTAATTTTGTATGGTTTACTTTCTTTACTTTCATTGTAAAATTTATCAAAATAAACTACGGCGGGCCGGATATCAGGCATGCGCGGTCCGCTCCCGCGGGCCGGATTCTTGGTGCTCGCGAGCCGATGTTGACCCGCGGGCCGTAGTTTGGAGAACCTTGCTCTAGTCTACATTCCCCTAATTGCAGTACGCCAAAACTGTCAAAACTTTGGGCATATAATGACTTTAAAAATTCATATCTAAAAACGAAGCCGAACACCATCACAATTTTTTGTACATAGATTGATAATAATGAAAATAGAAAAAAAAGTGCCAGTAGTCCTCAGTACTAAATAATATTAATTTCACGAATAGAATACTATTATTAACAAAAACGCTTTTTCTTTCTGTGCTAGCATATTTTTTTATGAAAAATATAAAGAATTAAGGCTGAAACACAATATGATGCAGTGTACTGTAATGCACTGCAGTGATGGATCAGTACACTGCACTGTAAAGCACATTGAAATCAGTGCAGTGTTTTGACAATCAATTTTTGAAGGTTCAATATTTCGATTTTTGTGTGGTGGATAATTAATTATGTTGAGAAAAGATAAAATAAGAAGAAGACTGTTTGTTAAGAAGAAGACTGTTTGTATTAGCGGCTTGCGTTATTCGCAATAATTTGATTTTATTGAACAAAAGGAAAGGATTTGGACAAGAAGCTATAATACCGAAAAGCAGCGCGTGCTTCATGGTTTTTACACAAAAAACTTCAAAGTCCTTAAGGAGGAAAATAGCATCGAGTTCATCTTCATAGCTTTCTTCTATTATTTCATCAAACGACATTGACACCTCACCTTTTTTTACTAAATTCTTTAAAAATATTGCCGGCCCCTGGGGAAGTTTCACTTGGTAGAGGTGCGGTCATTAAAGTGTTAATACAAATAGCATATTTCCCCAATATACAATAAGATCAAGACAAAACATCTACACAAGAGCGATGTAGCTGCCTTGGGGTTTTCATATTTCGCCCAATATCCTCCAGTATGTTGATGAGAAATTTTCTTGTTTAGCAGCACAAAAAAGTTATAGAATTGGTAATTAGGTTTCAGGTATGCTGTCTCTAGGTATATCAGTAATAACCAGTCCTATGCCCGCGGGCAAATAAGCTTTAAGTTGTTTAGTATACAGATATCAAAGTTTAAAAGCTCATTTGCTTTAACACATAATGTTTATTTTAAGTGATGTAAGTTTGGACATAACTGGTCTATACTGTTCCTTAGAGATCAGTTTTGGTCCTTTTATTTTACTCTGTATGTACTTCATTGACATACCAAAAACTATTCGTAACTTTACAATTCATATACATACAAATTCCGATGATGTGCATATCTACCTGTGCAGACTTGTGGGTTGTTCGAGAATTCTATCGAAAGATTAAATAAAATATGGAATTAAAGAGGTCATCAAAAACAGCTAGAAGCAATTTACTTATTCTTAATGCAAGCTCAAGTAAATGGTGTTTTGTTTTTCTTCTTGAGAATTGTGATGGAAATACTGTTTTAAAAAAATTGAAAACCATAAAAATTTTGAAAGAATGTTTGAAAAACTAAAGCAACTTGAATCACATTCCAGGCATTGATCCAATTGTATAAGATCAAAAGCTTGTGCGGTGCTACCGATGGGATTGAAATTCAAAATTGAGCGTAAATTATATAAGCACTTTTAGAAAGTTTTCGTTGTGGATTACAACAGGAGTCTCAGTTTTCTAGGTATTGATGCATGTTTGAAATCTTAAAATACCGTTTAAATCTGCATAGAGATTAAATCGTAAAGCAGAAGTTTTATGACTGACCTAAGAGTTCTTAATTTACCACCATGTAATATTGTTTTTTCATGGTTGCCGAATGCTCTGATATATAAATTTACCAAATTAGAGCGCAACTATTCTAGAATAATTATATATTTTTTATAATTTTAAAATTTATAAAGGATTAAAGATTAAGAAGAAGAATAACATTATACCTTCAAAACATTTATTTACACATAGACTGCGAATGGTAGTTTCAAAGGGTGTAATCATCCAAAATTCAGATATTCATAAGGAAAACGCTTATTAGTTGGGCGTAATCTGATTGCAGTGTAATTTAATTAATAATTCCATTACAGTTTAGTCAAATTACAAAGTAATCTAATTAAATTGTATTCGATTACATATCAATCAGATTACTTATGAGAGAATATGTAATCTGTTACAATATAATTAGATTATTTTGTAATCTGTTACAATATAATTAGATTATTTTGTAATCTAATTACATTGTAACAGATTACTTTGTAGATTACTTAAAATATAATGAAATGAAATGAAATGAAAGAAAATAGTATTGTTCTCGTACGAAATTAGATTTAGGAAGTTTTATGAAGAATTAGGATACAAATATTCTTAAATATTAGAAAAATTAAACACAAGTAGTTTTACTGTTTCTGCATGTAATTCAAATTAACTTTTAATACAACTCTTTTTTGGAACATTTCGTCTGACAATCTATTTGCATTTGGAGAGTTAATAATAGTTGCGTAAGAAAACATACGTTCTACAGGTGCAGAAGAGGGAAGAGGAGTATTATACTTTAGAAACACTTTCTTAACGTCGGGATGACTACTTAACACGTTGACATCTCTGCGGTCCTCAGCGATAAAGTATGATACTATGAGTTCGGCCTTTGATCTTGGTTCACTGCTTTGGTTCTCGGAATCTGAACTAGATTCAATTTCAAAAACCGGTTTTCATGAAATATTGACAGAGTTTTGTCGCATGTTGTTGCTGTGTCCACTAATGTTGTTGCTGTAATCCTATGATATTTGAACAGCACGTGCTTTTGTTTACATTCGTTTTATTCTGAAGAGATTAAGTGGGAGAAGATTATTTGGTAGTTTTGTTTCGCTATAAATAAGAGATAACGTATGTTACTTTAAGTAACTATAAAGTATTCAAAGGTAGCTAAATAACTAATTAAAGACGTTTTTAGTAGCTAGTTCGTTCTTTTCTTAGTAGTAACTAGTTACTTATACTTAGTTATTTTTTTCCCATCACTAATGACACGGCCACGAAGTAATATGTACATAACCATAACGAACTTCCTTCAATATTTACACAATACTCCAGTATGCAAAGATTCCATTTGGGAATGAAATTCATAAAATTTAGAAGGCTTATCGGCAATGTAATCACATTAATTAGATTAACATGTAGTGGGATTAACTTGTAATCGATTAATGTGTAATCAGATTAACTTGTAATCACATTACACGTTAATCGATTATATTATGTAATTATGGAAATGGATTACATTAGTAATCTGATTACAGATTACATGGTTAATTGTAATTGTTAATCATTAATCAGATTACATTTTGACAGTTTTCGTAAATATACAATATTTTTTTTATAGTACATTTCAGTCCCCCCCCCCCCCACCCTTTAAGTTCTCAGTTTGTAATGGCAATACACTAGTCCAATGGGGTAAGTAATTTTAGTAATTCTAAATTGGAGCCAAAAAACCAAGGCATGGAATATCATGCCACTAAGCTCTGCTTCTAGTAGGAGAGATAAAAAAGGATTTTGAACCAAAGCAAAGTTTTCAATAATATTTTTATCTATTTTTTTATTAATAAAAAAAGCTATATATTTATATTGGATGTGATTAATATATTAATATCCCTAGTCCTCCTTAAGTCTTTATTTTAATTGGATTTATACGGTCCTTTATTAACTATGGGGAATGAAATCCGAACGAATTTAAGAGGGCAAGAAATTAAAACACGTACAAAAAAAATGTCGTTAATTTTTTTTTTAAATCTTCAAAATGTATAATTTATAACATTATTTACAGAAAAATATTTACTCCTTCTTTATGAGCTTTTCTAACTCTTTAAGGTACGTCCTTCATTGCTTGCTATAGGTTTCAGATTTATCGATTATATTCAATTCTTTTTTAATTTTTGCAATTAAAGTATTTACATTTTTCGGTCGATTATTATTGTTGTATAGCTTTCTCTTCAAATTGGTCCAGAAATTTTCAATGGGTCTCAATTGTGGAACATTTGGTGGGTTATATTAATTAGGTATATATTCTACTATTCCTCGCTTTTTCATCTCAAGTAAATTGTCTTTGGCATAATGCGCAGATGCCAAATTGGGCCAAAACACTACTTTTCCTTTTTATGATATTTTTTTTATAAAATTATTAAGCTTCGGAATGCATTTCTCAATATAAATTGTTTTGTTTACAGCCAAACCACCTTAAAAAAAAAAAAAAAAAACACTTAAAGCTAACCACACTAAAACTTTTGTGGGAAACTTAGATTTCGGGATAAATTTCACTTCATCTGGTGCTACATGGTCTGTACTCTCGTAGTAAAACTTTTGTTGCCATTCGTTCTCTTCAACTGAAAAATAACTCTCATTATCCATGGCACTTTTGTAATTTAATTTAGCAGAGAAATGATTTTGAGAAAGTGTCTTCAGTCGTCTTTTTTATTACTTCCACTTGACGAGCTGATGTGAATGGAGCAGATTTTTTTACTTTCTGTCGAATTCTCATGGCTTGCAGGTATTTTTTGATAGTTTTGTGATCCAGATCAAACTTTCTTCATAACTCCCTGAACGATTTTGCACTTCGTCCTATAGTCTGCGCTTTTAACTTAGACCGAACTTTGGCTCTTTGAAGCGAACACTGTTTACCAGAACCGATTTTTCTTTCTGCATTTTTCCCACTCTGGAATAGTCCAATTACACCTTTTGATGAATCTTATTAAAGTAAAATGCTGAAATACTTCATTTTTCTTTTTGTCTGGATTTTCTTCGCAAAATTTAAAAATTAACTTTTGGCGATCTGCTTCTGATTTTGACAACGACATTTTTCCGATTAATTATAAAAACAAAGAAATCTCGCCTACTTTAATTTCACAATAACAGATCCAGTTAGTGTTCTATAAATTATTATTTTTTTTTTATATGGATCGCGAAAATTTAACGTAAATGCACTTATACATGTGTTCGGATTTCATTCCCCATACGGGGTGCCGTGACCCACAGATAGGCAGATATTTTAAATGAGTCTCGTTTCGACTAGTAAATCCAATGTCAAGCATGTACTGACATAAACTGGTACTCATCGAGACAGAATATAATATACTCTGTCTCATGAGAGCGCAGACTGGCGCTTAAATACTAATCCGTACATTAAGAGGAGTCAGTACCAAGATTTGCAAGTTTCATATATTTTTCAATGCGAATTTCTAGCAAACTATTTGTAGCAGAATAATGATTTATATCTTAAGTTAAAGGTAACGAAGAGGTCTAGCAAATAACGTCGAGAAAAATAAAAAAGAAATAAATTGGAATGGAGATATTAGCTCGAAAACTTGTAAAAAATGGTAAAAATTGATTTTTTTCAAATCAAATTCCTCTTAGTAGGTATTTTCATTTCTTTATATTTTGACTATTTTTGAGAGATAAAGCCTAGATCTAGCAAATAACGTCGAGTTTTTCCATTTTTAGTGGCGCATTTTTTAATTGTTTAACTCTAATAGTACTTTTTTCTTCTCTCGATATTTCACCGACGAGAAATTGCAATATTTCGTTGAAAGTTTTAGAAATATAAAGCAAACTAAAGGGTTTTCCAATAAGAGGTGTTATTTTGATATTCAAAGAAAAATGCCACTTTTTGAGATAAATGATCGGATCTTTATTTCATTATAAAGAGGTAGGTATGCGGTTAATAACGAAAAATAACATCAGCCAAATGATCACCACGACCACGCCTACAGGACCATATCCTTTTCATGAAGTTTTCCATAACCAAATCGCAAAGTGGCTGCCCTATATCCTCAATAGCCTCACGAATTCCATCTTTGAGGTCTTGCATCGACGCTGGGCTATTGGCGTAGACCTTCTCTTTCACGTGGCCCCAAAGGAAGAAGTCGCAAGGTGTTAAGTCACAAAATCTCGTTGGCCAATTGTGATCACCTCTTCGAGAGATAACACGGTCCTGAAACTTTTCCCGTAAAATATCAATGGTTTCGTTGCTTGTATGGCACGTAGCGCCGTCTTGTTGAAAGTAAACGTTGTCCAGATCAATACCATCCAATTCCGGCCATAAAAAATCATTAATCATCTGTCGATAGCGCAATCCATTCACCGTAACTGTTGCTCCAGCCTCATTTTCGAAAAAGTAAGGTCCAATGACCCCGCGGGACCATAAACCACACCAAACAGTCACACGTTGAGGATAGAAAGGCTTTTCAACAATAACTCTTGGGTTTTCCGAGCCCCAGATGCGACAATTTTGCTTGTTGACGAAGCCATCGAGGTGGAAATGGGCCTCATCACTCAAGATGAGTTTTCGATGGAATTCCGGATCATTTTCATGCATTTCAAGGACCCAATCAGCAAAGAGTCGACGTTGTTGATGATCGGCCGACTTGAGTTCTTGTGTTACCTGAACTTTATAAGCCTTAAGACCCAAATCTTTATGCAAAATACGGTGTAATGACGTTTGTGGAATGCCTAATTCCAAAGCATGACGAGGAATGGACAAACCTGGGTTTTCTTCAACACTTTCGGCTACAGAAGCAATATTCTCGGCTGTTCTTGAGCGACGTACACGGGTTTTATTCTTCACATCACTAACTTGTCCCGACAGCTCGAATTTTTCTACCAATTTCTGTATTGCGGTCCGACAAGGTGCTTCACGACGACCCAAAAATGTTCGAGTTTTACGAACCGTCTCTGCCACATTTTCACCATTTTTATAGTGAATTTTAATAATTTCAATGCGTTGTTGAATCGTGTATCGTTCCATTTTTACTTATGGCGTAGTTTCTACTTATTAAATGTTAAAAAATGACAGCTCCAAAAGTGACATCTACCGAAATAGCGGGCTAATTAAAATAACACCTCTTATTGGAAAACCCTTTAGCATATTTAACAACTATGTGCAAAATAAAATTTAAGAGAGTTAATTCTCTTTAAAAATTTTCAATTTCTTTGAACTGCAAATTTTCATTTTCGTCTTAAATTGTCGCATGTTGGGTTTCTGTCTTTTACGCTAGATGTCTCTAATGTGACTTGTGGTCTAGGTCTAGGCTAATTTTATATGTATTTTCATACTTTCAGGACACAAACCTACTTATAGTAAGTTTTATTGCCTACAGGCTCGCTGGCATCTAAATTGAAATTTTTGCTGAGTACTGACTCCTCTTAAGACTACCGTCAGATTAAGGCTAATAACTAGGCGCTCACGTTAAAACCCAGATAGCTTCTGTATTGCGATGTAGTATTATTACTGCTGTAATGTTGTCGTCATGTATTGATATATTAATTGTATCACGGTCGCCATGTGGTGATTAAAGAAGTTGAGTAAAGATCTCTCGCAACCTATTTAGTAACCTATGTTGCTACCACTTAATCTACGTATGCAAGCTGATAACAGATGTACTGACGAAGAGGGGAGGCAGCCATTAGGCAGATCTTCTATGGAGAAGCTTCAAGAGCAGATCTCCTTTAGTGGATGGGCAGACTATGAGCTTTTTATTTCAATATTCTTAGCTTATTTATATAAAATATAAACAATAAGTGATACAACCGGCTTGACCCGCTTTAAGCACGTCGCATAACATGTAAACAAATGCAGTCACTTGTTAGCGTTAACATAATAACTTAAGTGTGACATGCATTTGCGTGAATACATGTTTTTCTGAGGATACATTATTATTATTGTATCACAGTTATTATGATTGATTTATCGGAAGTATTATTATGGGTCAACTGACTTAAATTGTATTTTATTTGCATTTTTCCGTAATTGTTTTTATTGATTTGTAACTTGTATTTCGGCTTGACCTAGTTACATCACAATGGAGAATTTTCAAAAGGTGCTGACTACTTCAACCATTTCTTAAACCAACTCCAGTTTAAACGGGAATTTTCCAGTCAAAGTTTTTTTTTAAAACTTTTTTTTTCCACATTTTCTATTGATGCTGCTTCAACAGGATATCTCGAGTGGGAATCGTCTTCAATCGTTTGTCTGTCTTGTTTGAAAAGATTACACCAATTACATATAAATCATGGTTTTCACAGAGTCTTCGTAAATCGCTGACATCTCTTCCAATTTGGTTTGAAGTGTTTTTCCTTGTTTTGCTAGGAACTTTATGATGGCGCCATACTCAATTTTCTCCATATTTGACATTTTTTTCCATCAGATTGATTTGTTAGTTAGGCGATATCTGAGCCTGACCGGACTGATTTGTTGAAACTTCGTCAAATTCTTTTCAAACTGTTCTACAGCAGTGGAGTGGAGCTCTATGGACTTTTGTTGTTGCATTACGAAAAAAAAATGCATAAAGCTTCACTGTACCGGGTATAGAGCTCGTTTGTCATTAGTATTTATATTCATAATGAGTTGTAGAATAAAACTAGCTATACGAACTCACACACTCATACCACTCGAAACCCTCCTTTCCGTAAAATTTTCGACCTTCCATAGCAATTATAAGCAAACATATTGTCTCATAATCCTTCTCGTAAAATTTAAACTGCTAACACAATTGATCATTCCTTTAATACGAGTACATTCACACACACACACACACACACACACACACACACACACACACACACACACACACACACACACACACACACACATATGCACACATTCATACATATCCTATATGCTCTTTAGAACAGGTTAACAACGATAAAGGGATTTTACTCCTTTTTATACCTTAGAACAAAAAACAAATTTCAAGAGCTTTTGAGTCATTCGAAGCATAATGTTGACTACATTATTTCTTCTTGTTTGTCCTTAGTCACGACAAAGATGAATTCTTCATCTGCTCTAAATTACCCCCGAGGTATTTGAAGGGGGAAAACTTTGATGTGCGATGTTAAGTACGTTGAACAGAAAGGTAAATGCATGTATTTGGGAGTGAAATAGCAAATTTATGAAATGTAAGATTGATAAAACCACCCCTACCCCATACATTACTGTATTACCATATATATACACAGAAAAACACACATCCAGTCTTATGAAAATATTTTTTAAATATAACCACAAGAGAAACTTTGGTACAAATATTCAGCATGTTATGTAAATCTTTGTTATTTTATTTATATTTTAGTGACACTTAGAATAACGTTGAATCTCCCATGGTAATCAGAATTCCATTTAACAGATTACATTTGAAAAATGTTACCTGAAAGGCGCCAATAGATGGAGCAAGGTGAAACAGTTTTATATTTATTTCTAAATGAACTTGGAGGCCTCTACGAAGAGATGTTTGGCGTCATTGCTTCCAGAGTCAATAATTGTTTCTTAATCTGACGATTACTACTTTAATTTTGTAAAAGCCTACCATTCTAAAATTTACTATTGGCTGTCTGGTTATGACTGGAAAAATATGTTCAATGAATGAGATATTAATAATGCTGTTAAGTTCGTTTACGACTCAAACAATTTTTTTTTCAATACGTATACAAATTTTCAGATCTAAAATTAAAGGGCTATAATCACAATGTGCATATGCAAACCCACGGACAAGTGGTTTTCATAATGGCAATTCACAATTGGAATAAGAAGCCGTTCGTTAAGTTTGATCTATTTTCGTCAATTTCTGTCTGTATACTCATGATCGAACTTTACATAAGCAAATTTTACATTTTATGAAAACAACCAATAGCAAGCCCGAAAATAGAAACCGAGTGCGAATATTTTTCGAATTATTAATTGACTGTGTGAGAAATTTTAAGTCCCTGTATAATAATAAGCAGCACCCATTGTATCACAGTAAAGTGTAAAAAGAAAAAAACTGAAGTCATTTAATTTGAAAAAGTTTGCTAGTATTCTTAATGAACTTATTGAAAAAGAGGAATGTCCTTTTTTCATACAACCTTAGGCCCAACATGAACAAACATGAGAGATATCTTAAACGATGCATTATGATACTCTGACTGAACATATTTTATTAACAATGTTTATTTCAATTAAGCGGGGGAAAGCTTTGGCGATCGGATGTACCTTGAGCGACTTTCTTGGGTGAAAAAGTGGACTTTTCTACTTCTTGTGATTGCGTGGATTTCGTGAGACGTGGAAAATGACTTTCTATGAGAAAAATATTTACAACATTGCAGTAATAGCCATGGAAGAAAGAACTGCAAAATTATATGTGAAATGTAGTAGCTGGGGTGTATGTGACCCAAGTGCATGTAAATGGGGCTTCCGGCAGCAGAAACATCCCGAGAAAATTTTCAGAATAGGCTAAAAAGGACACCACCTCGGTAAGTCCATTATTTTGATATATAAACATGCCGTATTGGAACGACCCCCCACTCCGCCGAGGGTTCTAACCCCTACCCTAAAAGTGTACAGAGAGAAAATTTCTTTTACGAATTGTGGCTGGTAATGAGCTGAGGCGAAGAGTGAAAACCGTTTTCCTTTCGGACATAACCATATCGAGTTAGAGCCGATCTAAAGTCCGAAAAATCAAGTACCTCAGTTCGCATTAAAAAGAGGGAAATACTAAAAAAAGTGAGTATTGGAATGGCTATAAATAGCTATTTAAGCCTTCGAGTATAGCAGTGTGGGTACTCAAAATTCTTTCCAGAACCTAAAGAATTGGGTTCCGTACTAGATTTTCCAAAATGTACTAGGTCAAACAATGATGCCCCCCCCCCGCTTTCTACCGTTAGATAGAAATAAAAATTGTTAATAAAAACTCATCTCTCATGTCTGGAGGTGTCTGGCCTAAAATGGGCATTCCCATTTAAAATATGAGTTTTGTTTTATTTTTTGTTATTATATATATTTTATTTTTACTTAAAAAGTTTGTTTAATATTTTGACCAAACAGTCTGTTTTCGTTATTAAAAAAAATTACATAGTTGATCCCTTATTTCAGTTTCCCGTTGTCCTTCAAATCTGTGTTGGTTATGAGAGGGAGGATAAGAATTTATATTTCCCTCTAATCAATCTCATTTCAGTCCTGGCTGAACTGTGCAATATTCGTCTTCCCAGTCAACATAATATGTATGTTCTAGCGCTATTTTTGTTTAGCTGGAGAAAATTTTCAACATTTGTTGGTGTCATATGTATTGCGGTGAATAATATTCTCCAGCGAACTGCGAGGATATCAAATTAGTTTTCAATTACACGACGTGCTCGAGAGAGTCTATTATTCAAAATTTCTTTTTCGATTATTAATTGTGACGACCAGAATGTGGTCTCATTAAATTTTCTCCTAGCTAGGAGAAAAGCTGCATCCCCCACAAGATAGTTTGGAACAATTTTATCTGTTCCAGGTAAAGCTTTCGGAGTTGTAAATGGAAATTCTTTATTAATTAATCTTTTCCCAAAGCTGCTTGCCTGAAATATACCTGTAAAATAATTGAATGGCTGTCTTTATTGAATTTTCTGTTGACAGGTTCATAATTACCTCTGTCACTTTGGTTTCCATAGGCACCAACATCCACATAAGTAAAGGCATATTTTGCGTCACTTACTGCTAGTAAAAAAATGATGAAAAAAATTCTTATAACAATAAAACTCGTTTTTTGAGTTTGTCGGTCTTTTTATAGCAATATGCTTGCCATCAATGCTACCGAAGTAATTTTTCGAATTTGTTCGAAACCATTCCGATTTGGTTCTGATATATAAGCAGGAGACAAGCAATTCCATAGGACTTCACAGTATTTTAAAATAATTGTACGTACTTATCTAACTTAAAGCTCATTGCTAAACCTGGTGAAAGAAACCTGTTAGGAACAATTATAAAGGGTTTTCTAATAAGAGGTGTTATTTTAAGCCCGCTATTTCGGTAGATGTCACTTTTGGAGCT
The DNA here is from genome assembly GCA_963924295.1 of Dioctria rufipes. Lineage (NCBI taxonomy): Eukaryota > Metazoa > Arthropoda > Insecta > Diptera > Asilidae > Dioctria > Dioctria rufipes. The sequence continues at coordinate 51,389,581 of OZ002743.1, forward strand.
GTAATTTTTTGACATTTGACAAGTAGAAACTACGCCATTAATAAAAATGGAACGATACACGATTCAATAACGCATTGAAATTATTAAAATTCAATATAAAAATGGTGAAAATGTGGCAGAGACGGTTCGTAAAACTCGAACATTTTTGGGTCGTCGTGAAGCACTTTGTCGGACCGCAATACAGAAATTGATAGAAAAATTAGAGCTGTCGGGACAAGTTAGTGATGTGAAGAATAAAACCCGTGCACGTCGCTCAAGAACAGCCGAGAATATTGCTGCTGTAGCCGAAAGTGTTGAAGAAAACCCAGGTTTGTCCATTCCTCGTCGTTCTTTGGAATTAGGCATTCCACAAACGTCATTACACCGTATTTTGTATAAAGATTTGGGGACTTAAGGCTTATAAAGTTCAGTTAACACAAGAACTCAAGCCGGCCGATCATCAACAACAACGAGTCTTTGCTGATTGGGTCCTTGAAATGCATGAAAATGATCCGGAATTCCATCGAAAACTCATCTTGAGTGATGAGGCCCATTTCCACCTCGATGGCTTCGTCAACAAGCAAAATTGTCGCATCTGGGGCTCGGAAAACCCAAGAGTTATTGTAGAAAAGCCTCTCTATCCTCACCGTGTGACTGTTTGCTGCGGTTTATGGTCCCGCGGGGTCATTGGACCTTACTTTTTCGAAAATGAGGCTGGAGCAACAGTTACGGTGAATGGAATACGCTATCGACAGATGATTAATGATTTTTTATGGCCGGAATTGGATGGTATTGATCTGGACAACGTTTACTTTCAACAAGACGGCGCTACGTGCTATACAAGCAACGAAACCATTGATTTTTTACGGGAAAAGTTTCTGGACCGTGTTATCTCTCGAAGAGGTGATCACAATTGGCCACCGAGATCTTGTGACTTAACACCTTACGACTTCTTCCTTTGGGGCCACGTGAAAGAGAAGGTCTACGCCAACAGCTCAGCGTCGATTCAAGACCTCAAAGATGGAATTCGTGAGGCTATCGAGGACATACGGCATCCACTTTGCGATTTGGTTATGGAAAATTTCATGAAAAGGATATGGTCCTGTAGGCGTGGTCGTGGTGGTTATTTGGCTGATGTTATTTTCCATTATTAACGGCATACCTTCCCCTTTATAATGAAATAAACATCCGATCATTTGTGTCAAAAAATGGCATTTTTCTTTGAATATCAAAATATCACCTCTTATTGGAAAATCCCTTATTTTGATAATGCCTAAGAACACATCGACGTAGAGAGCTGAAATTTCGTACACGGCGCTTTCATGAAAAGAATAAATATAATTTTAAAAATGAATTAAATCGGGCAACCCATCCATGGTGTTGCCATACAAAAATTGAATGTATAGTATTAGACGATTTTATTGTGTACTGAAAAGTTCTTCAGAATATAAAACCCTATGAAATTGGTTATATCAATTTTTATTATCCCACCAACCAAATAGATGCGAAAAACCACTTTAACAATGACAGTGACCATACGGAATTTTGTACGGATAAGACCAATTGCTAGCTTTTTTTGTGGTCTTATAAAGCTTTTGTACAGAAATTCAAATAAGAAAGTAGATACTTCATTTTTTAAATGTGGCAATGATCGTTTAATGATGTGAATTTGTGATCGTGTTTCGAAGGTACGTTTTGAAGTGGTTCAAAATGCACTTTACGATTACAACAGTCAATTTGATGCCCTTATACCGTTAGGGTTAGGGGTCAATTCTTGGTAGGCTGAGTATCAGTGGAGGCGATTGTCTTGTCACAACTGCCCGCCTGGATGATGGGCTTAGTTATCTTGAAGGGACACGAAGCTACGACAGCCGAAGTGCATGTTTCTCATTATAGAACTGTAGTCTTGAGAAATTGATGATAACCAGCCGTCGGTGTCTTGATCACCTGGTAACGGGTGAACTTGTTCCTGAAAGTTATAGAAAGCACCAGTCTACTTGATGTAAGACTGGGATTGTCAAATTGATAGTGCTGCAGGTTCAAACTGTCCTAATAACAGCTTGGATTTGTATTCGGATCTGGCTGAATCCAAGTTTTCTTAAAGGTTGGGTATCTGCATACATATTTGTTCAGAGTGCCGAATGAGTTGGATTTCCATTGGTCCAGACTGTCCCTATGATAAGAGGGGGGGGGGGGGGGGAGTAGTCTGTGAAGCGCATGAAAAGCATGCATACTTGATGGAAGAAATTTGTTGGTTTGTTTGGAGTGATGTGCACACATTGTGAGTTTAGCCCACAAGGAGGATACTATTTATAAATAGGCACATGCTTCTGCGAGATAATAATTTTGAGATTTTTGACTGTGTGGGTACTGTAGTAGATGCTAGGCAGCTGGCCCACGATGCAATTGAAGTTATGTACACATGTAAGTCAGAATAATAAAATCTCAGACATAGGATGTGAGGGGAGAAAGACAGACATAGCCTTGCCCAGGGGCGAATGGATGTCTTAATTGGTGAATGGATAAGTTGACATAAAACGGAAATCAGGTATGTATGTTAGTAGTGCTTATATGGTTAGTATGCGTGGTCAGCTATAAGATCCAAATGGTGAATCTCGAAGCCTCTCCAGACTGAATTGGGCACATCTTAACCTTCACGTGGTCCCCCTGACAGCGCCTATAAGGGTTGTATTACCTGTATAGGTAAGCCTTATTACCGCCAAAGACAGTCGCTTATATAGTAGCGCCCGACTCTGATCGGGGAGATAACCAAATACATGAGTTCTGAAAAGTAAGTAATATAAAGTAAAGTATAAGTAATATAAATCAATGCCTCGGTCTTCGTTTGGTTTTATTATTTAGCGAAGAACCTCCGTACTATTCGGATGTTGGACCGATTGTTCCGGATATCAAAATCGAGGCCTACTTATGTGACCTTTTCCAATTCTTAAGGTGGCTTTCGAATTGGGTTTACAAAAATCCTACAAAACTCAAGGCTACCCCAAAGCCGTTTCCGACGTTCAGATGTCAAGTCGCCACACCCTTACTGCCTTACAATTGTTGAAACAAATACCATACATACGCACTAAAATGTCTGAAATGCCTGGAATGATCATGTGACTCATAATAGCCAATAAAAAGACGTGCCGCCTTCAAATTTTAAGTTACACTTTACTCCTGACCCCAACAACATTTCGTGCAACAGGTCTGTATTCTGCCCCTAAGGAGTGAAAAAATGCTGAATGAACAATAAATAACTGTGTATTTTCAAAAACCTAATATTGCAACGGCCTATTTAATGAAAATAACAACTGCAGTTTCGCTATGAAAATATGAACTCATCAAGAGCAAAGTAAGATAATAATTTTTTGATTGGATTCAGTAAGATCGTATAATTGGCTTGGCCTTCATTTTCTATTTCATCCCTTTTAAAAGGATTGAGTTTGTATAGAACAATTTCAAAGTTCTATAAAGCTCAATCTATGCATGTATGTGTATATGTCTTATACGAGGCAATTATCAGTTTCATCTTGTTAGCCTAACAAAGCAGGTCAGAGAGTTTACAAATGGAATTCCTTCACATACTAGTACGTACGTGTGTGTACATATTATATTCAACTTGAATCCTTAGGGCAAGAAGCTTTTGAGGTAGATACTGTGTATATACCTACTATGTAGCCAGCTAGCCATGAACGTTCTTAGAATTTAAATGTTTCATAACTTCACAGATGTTTGCTGTGGACATATTGCAAATGAACTACTCAAAATGTAGATACATAGGTACATAACCAGCAGCATTCCACCCGCCTAACCCATCGACAAATCCTGGAAAGGATTTTTTGGCTTGATGATATCTGTTCTGGCTATTGTTGCTTAGAGGAGCGGTCATATTTTAGATAGAAGAATAGAAGAGTCATGCTTTGATTTAGGACGAAATATTCATGAAATTATCCAGATAAACTTTATCGTAGGCTTTCATTTCAAATCCATATTGGCTACTCTAACCTTTTTCCAGTTTGATAGGTACAGAACAACTCCCGCAGGAAATGTGAATATTTAGTATGAAATATTTGAGAGGCTTATTATCTGAAAGGTAACAGTTAAACAACACCTTGGCAAAGATTTTAATTTGAAAAGTTGTTAAACGATGATCGTTATGGTTATGAAACTTGTAGCAATAAAATTTATGCTGTCGAGAAATGTATTGAGGTTATGGTTAGGCGGTGGTTAATTGTATTTCACTTTCAGGTGAGAGAGATTGTGGATATATGTAACGTGTGGTGGATGAAAATTTTAGTTTCGATAAGTTAAAACAATCCTAAATTATTGATTTTAATGATGATACATATGCATTGATATCTATAGACTATTAGACCAATATTCTGTATATGTATGTAAATTCAGGTTGGGTGGGTGTCCCGGAATTAATGGTACAAACTTTAAAGGCTGATAGCAAACCTCATTTGCAACTGAAAATGTCAATTTCAGCTTGTATTCCGAAATGTTTCAGGGATGATTGAGTATAGGTATGCATATTTTTGGTTATATAGCACTTTTGATTTGCTCCTAATTAGTAAGAGGAGTGATAATTGATTTGATCAGTATACTAATCTTAAAGTAGGTATATCCGTTTAGATAGGATAGAAAAATAAAATCGTATTTGTTTTTTTTTTTAAATCAAGCTAATTGTTTGCTTGTGCTTTTTCTTGAACTATCTAAGAAAATCCAATGCAGGGTGGGCAAATAGTTTCTGATCACTTACATTTTGTAATTTAAAAATAACACGTGAATAAATTTCAAAAGTTATTTATTTCACGGGCACACGGTATTAGTACACTGTATAAAAAAAAAAAAAAAAACAATATTTAATATTTTGTATGCAACATTTTTTGGTCTAATCATTCTTTTAAATGATTTACAAAACTTTCGCAAAGACATTGAAAATATTCCTGCGGTATACCATCCCACTCCATGGTAACTCTTTTGATCAGAATTTGCCTATTAGTTGGTATAGGTTTCCGAAAAACGGAGCTTTTAAGTCGAGTTCAAACATGTTCGATCGGGTTGAGGTTCGTTGAGTTTCCTGGCCAATCCGTCCAAACTGTTGGAAAGTGTTGCTTTGCTTTGTTTATCGATGCGTTTGCTGTGTGGTAACGAACACCATCCTGCATGAGTGTTGGTGAAATCCGCCCAGAGAATTGGCTCTTGACACATACACACTTACCATAAATCGGGATCATTTTTGTCCTGTAATAATCACCATTTACAGTGAACTTCTCTTCGATTATTATTAGAGGAGTTCTTCCGTTGGTGCTTATATTCTTCCTGCTACCATGATTTTCAAACCCTGTTTCGGCCTCTTTGTGGATGCAATTTTTCTCGGATCTGCTGTCCTAACTCTGAAAATTTATTTATTAGGAACAGGAAACAATTCGCTTGGCGATACAGCAGTAAAATGTATACGAGCTCTCTGCTTCTTTCCTCGTTCGCTCAAATCCAAAAAAACCTTCTCTTTGCATTCTTTTACAAAATGCTATTCGGTAGTTTACATTTTTCTCAGTAAGAAACGGCTTTATATCAGGAACGTAGGCATAGCGACCCCATGGGATTTGTAAATTGTTTTACGTCTACTGACGATTTCTGTTAAGGAGTTTAAAATTTTTGTTACTGTTCTCACTCCTACTCCTATTTTGTCCTGGACAAGAAGTCTAATCTTTCTTTTATCTTTGGATGAATTCACTTGTGGTTTCCCAATCCGTTTTGAATCAGTTACTTCGCCTGTTGGTTTTTCTGACCATAGCCGAATAGTATTTCTAGATACCTTGAGTTTACGGCTTATTAATGGAATATTTTCTCCTTGGCCGTCAAGTTCTTGGATTCTTTTTCTAATCTCAAACCTAGACGACATTACGCTATAAAGAAAAACATAAGCAAAATAAATACAATTGTAAACATAAAATCTGGAATAATATAAATTAATTAGGTATTCAGTAAATATACTGATATAAAAATAATTTGAAAAAATGAGCACGCAAAATTAAAAAATAAATAAATAAAATAAATATGTACAATTCGTAAAGACAGTAATGAATATTTTAAGCCAAAAATTGCAATAGTTGGTTCACTTACCTTATCAAGAAAACACCAATATCACCGCTATTTTAGAAAATATTCGGAAAAATTACACTTATAACTCCAAGATGTTTGCTGCACTGTTATCACTTCATAAATAACCTTGGGAAAAATATTTTCTCATCAATACCTCTTTAATCTATCTATCCCAAACCCTATCACTAGGGATAATTGACGATATATGTGGGTTTTACTCGAATGTTCTTCTTGGTGAAGGACAATTTGGGTGATCAGAAACTTCTTGCCCACACTGCAATTGTAAAACATGATTACAGTACGCCACATTCACTAGCTAACTTTTTGAGAGATTATTGAATACATCTTGTCCATCATTCTTGGCTAACAATGTTTGCAGAAAAAATCATTTCTCGCTTTAGCCAAGAAGTTTTGGAATCCTCCCACATGTGGGAATCCATTCGGTACGCCAAAATGACAAATCCACTTGCATTTGGCGAGGAATTCACTCACTTACAGGCAGCTAATACATAAGTCATCCCATAAACAATGTGTTTTTTTTTATACTTGTCTAGCTACGTTCGTTTTGAAATCAGAGATGCTCTTTTTATACCCTAGATGAAAAATATTTAGGGTATGTATATTATGTTTGTAATTCCATTTGTAATGCACAGCAATAATACTAGTAGAGAAAAATGGGTCGGACATATATGCAGAATATTGGCTGTGTTCTGTGGTGTACCTTGTTCTAGAACCCGCATAAATTGGAGAGAACAAATTGTTCTGTCGATTGAAGCGAACTATTTGTACTGTTCGCTTCATTTATAAATCTTCTATGAAAATGTATGAGGCGTTCTTTTGTATATCTCTTGCTCTGCGGACACAAAAGAACACAGCTATTAAGAGTTATTATGTTTTTGTATGTCCGTCTGTCTGTCCAATCTCACGGTAACTCGAGCGCCAGTTCACATAGAGAGCTGAAATTTTGTACACGGTATTTTGTGGACTAAATCGGGCAAGCCCTTCTTGGTGTTGACAAATAAAAAATTTAGGATTTTGACTTATATGTTGAAAATGATCAGTACTAGACTTTCTTATTATACTCAAAAGTTCTTCAGAATAGGAAATCCTATGAAATTGGTTATAATCCTTTTTACTGTCCGACGAACTGTTCTAGAAATATATGAGAAAAAAAAATTCAAAAATCAAACTTGCACAGACGGGTAACCATACTATAAGATATTATGTAACCGGAGCTTAAATATTCTAGTCTCGATTAGAACCAAATGTAACCATAGATAGAATTCTAACTCTAGACTTTAACCGGAAGTAGAACTTTGATCTTCACAGTATCAATAGTGTATTCTAGATTTCTCCCACGGAAAGCAGGCAGTCCGCCACATACAGTCATAAGGTCAATCTTTATTTGTAATACTTATAATTAAATAAATCATGAGCTTATAAACAACAGCGGGTTTTTACTAAATATCACACACACGATATTAAATACGGGCATTCATCTAGGGTATCAGAAGAATTAGTCTTATTATAAGACTAATTCTAGCTTTTTTACTTGTTTCTTCTAGCACTGACTTAGCCGCTTAAGCTACTCGCACTAGACCACTTTTGTAGGTTCAAAGCGAACTGAACGTTTCATATCGCACAAAGCAGATAACAACACCGTTCGTGGGTAAATAACTTCCTTAGCCTGGAATGCCGGTGTTTCTTCCGTCTCTACCCACTGATTTTGGCCCTTGAAAATTTTGTAAAGAGCCCGCAATCACTCTTCGATCCAAAAAAGGTTTATTCCTGATACGTGACAAAAAGAAGATCACACATTCCTTCTCTCGGAATGTTGGTGTGGAACTCATTGGCACAATTTTCTAACTTTTCCGAAGGCATTCTAGCACCTTTATATCTAATGTACAAAAAAAAAAGATTCTTAACTCTTGTGTACAGTCTCTTTAATAAATAAATAATTCTATTTCTATTCCGGGGTCGCTGAATGATTAAACGACCAAAGTCAAACTTCTCGGCTAGTTTTTAACAGTTGTTATGGGATCTCATTCCACAAGGGTTTGCACTTTGCGGGGTGTCCTCCTCGAGTTTAAACTTTAGCCTTGTGTATAAAATACAGGGTGTTTCAGCCTAGGCGGTCAATAGTACAGAAGGTGATAGTACTCACATAGCAAACAAAAAATTATATTAGCGGGAGGGGGGGGGGGGCATATAACATTAAGGAGGAGAGTCCAGAGTTTATAGTTTTTGTAAAAAAATGTTTGTGTTAATGACCTTTTTGCAAAAAAAAGAAAAAATAGAGGTCAAAGTAAAAAAAAAAGTAAGAAAATCCGAAATTTTTAGTTTAGACTACAATAACTCTTGAGTGGAGAAGGGTACGGGGCTGGTTGAGCAGTCGTCCATGAGGTTTTATATAATGAGCTCTTAACTGCGACCATGCGCCCTGTATCTTTTAAGATACAGGGTGTTTTGTGAAACACTAGCTCTTTTTCTTAATCACCCTGTAACTCCTAAACGGTTGATATACCCCCTCCCCCTGTCATATAATTTCTTGTTTACCTAGGTGAGTACTATCACTTCCTGCTCTATTCAGGGGCGGATTTGATCACTTGGCCGCCCTAGGCCTATGGAAGATTGCCGCCCCCCTACTCCTGTAAAAAACGAAAAATTGAATGATCTATATCCAGTGAAGGGACCCCAGGCTAGAATTAGCGGAGTAGGCTGCCTCATAAATCGGAGTAGATTTGAAAAAAATGGAGTAGAATTAAAAATAACACTTTCCAACGAATTATTTTATTTAAAAAAACGAAAAAGTATAAAAATGTAATGAAATACCCACAACTACAAGAAAAAATCGCCGTCCCCTAAATCTGCCGCCCTAGGCCCGGGCCTACTCGGCCTATAGGGAAATCCGCCCCTGGCTCTATTGACCTCCTATAGGCGCAAATACCCTGTATATAGTGATTGCGAAAATGCTTGTTATAATGTCAGATGCCTCTACTTGTACCATTTTGAACAGTCTTCAATTCAAGGGATAAGCCGCAAGAGCATATAGAATTATGTATATAGAATATAAAATCGTCGGTGCCTCGATCTTGCTGACCCGATGAAGGTAAAGCCACAAATTTTTCCAAGACATTTACTGGAAATTATTCCTTGGAATTTTTATGTATTGGTCGAGGTCGGCAGCAATGCTTCGCACCAATATAAAATCAACGAAGCCTCAACCTGATGTAGGCAAGCCCTCAATTTTTTCTTAGAAATTTATTTGAATTTTTATGCATTAGGGGAGGCCAACAACAATACATATGAAAGTATTTATCTGAAAATAACTGCAGTCGGCCACCAACCTGAATAAAATTTCTGCCGACACATTTTTTGTAAATTTCTAAAAAGAAATGAATGGTTATTGCTCCTCGTTTTCGGCCTTCAATAATTCATAAAAATTTAAAGAAGTAAATTTCCAATAAATTTCTAAGAAAAATTTGAAGCTTCCCTACATCAGGTAGAGGCTTTTTTGATTTTATATTGAGCGAATTTACAATAGAACAAGTAAATAATGTCGATTTCGATGGGACTTCCGTTTAACACCAGTATTGCACTTTTTCCAGCAGTACAACACTGAAAATGTTTATAGCAGAAGTGCAACACGAGGTTTGCAATGACTTCCCCTGCTTGGCACTGGATATTTTGTCAGTGTTACAAATCCATATTCAAATTGAATTGTCATCTGCTCTGTCAAAGTGTACTGTCGGGAGTTGGAGTTAAATGAATTAAAAAAATTTATTTGGGTAACTGGCATAAAGTTAAGAAGAAATTTGTCTCTATACATCAATAAAGAGCATTTATGTATATACTAAAAAACGAAATATTTGTATGGCAACCCCACAAGGGAGTTGCCCGATTTAGTCCATTTTTAAACTTGTATTTCATATTTTTACGAGAAGGTCGTGTACAAAATTTCAGCTGTCCACGTCGACGCGTTCCCAGGCAGTTTTTCAGATCTCGACAACAGCGCTATCTATCATTTCTAAAACTATCGTATCTTTCATGCGGGAACCAATCAAACACATTCATAAAATTTCATTGAAATCGGTTGGGTGGTTTCGGAGATTAGCGTGTACAAGCACAGTGACACGTGATTGTTATATATTAGGAAATCCAGTTGTCTTACGTTTGCCTTTAATATAGTGCCAAAGCCTTCCTATTTGACTTGATTTTAGATTCAATAGACCATTGATACTGTTTGTACAAAAACCTGCGAAGAAACTCAATTCCTTCCTCAAACGCCTAAAATTATTTAAATCATCGGAGCTACCTGACAGTTTAAATCTCTTATGCGCCTTAGTTTTAACATTTTTATACCCTAGATCAGGGGTGGCCAACCTTTCAGCTTCCCTGGGCCGCATTGGAAGTGTACGAGTTATATTGGGCCACACATAAAATATACGAACCGTAAAGATAAAAACGAGGAATATACTTAGTCAGCAATTTTAAGTAATTTAAGCTTCATTAATTCATAAATTTGTTATTATAAAATTTAAGAAATAGCATCATGAAATTGATGTGATATTTGACATTGTTTTTGAGACAATAATGCTTCGATATTTTGCGATCGAAGTTGATGCAACTCACAGTGAGTTCTCAAGATGCTCATAAGTTATTTTGCTCCTATTTTTATTCTTTGTGTGCTTCATCTTAGAAAATAGCTGCTCACAAATGTAGGTGCTTCCAAATAGCGATGGCATGAATTGTGAAGCAAGGGGTACTTTTTTCTGGGAAGATAATTCTTATAAAAGTCCAGTAAAGAGAAACTTTTAAATTTTTTTTTATAGTTGAACATCAGATTGCAGCTCTAGCCATTTCATTTGAAAATTTGCTGGTAAGTTTATGTCGACTAAAAATGGAGTTGCAAATGTGTCCAAAAAATGATGATGTTTTTGGTAATCTTGAAATCTTCTAAGATTCCTGTATCAAATTGAAAATCAAGTTTGCATATTTTTCGTTACTCTCAGGACAATGTTTAGCACTGACATATAATAAGAATGGACCCAGCGTTCTTGCTTCAAAAATGGCACAATTATTGAACAGGCTGTGAAAACCCTTTATTTCGTACAATTGCACACCGATTTATAATTAGTTATTATTTGTCGATTGGAAACACTAAAGATGTTGTAAAATCGTATTGCATTAAATGAAAATTGTTTAGGAAGTTAAAATCGTTTTAATTAACACAAAAAGTAATTTTTAATATTACTGAAAAAGGTGCTCCTCTGCAGATTTGATATCAAATATGCTTGAGCTTGTAAGAGATAGATGCCCTAGATGAAATCTAAAGTGTATACTAAGTTTGTCATTCCGTTTGTAACACCTCGAAATAATGATGGTAGAGCAAAATGGATTGGACACCCACGCATAAAATTAAAAGTTATTTTGATTTTTGCATGTCCGTCCGTCCGTACGCACGATATCTCGAGAGCGCGTGTATTTAGAGAGCTGAAATTTTGTACACGGACTTTGAAAAAAACAAAAGTAAAATTAAGTTCGGAAATGAGACAACTCCTTCGTGGGGTTGCCATACAAAAATTTTGTTTTCCACTATATATTTGGAGACTGCCTGAGAGCGCGTCGACGTAAAGAGCTGAAATTTGGTACGTGGTGTTTTCATTGTACTAGCAAATAACGTTTCATAAATGGACTAAATCGGTCAACTCCTTCTTTGTGTTGCCATATAAAAATTTGGATTTTTTACGTATACTGTGAAAACGATCAGTTCAAGACATTTTTATTGTACTAAAAACTTCTTCAGAATTCGAAATGCTATAAAATTGGTTATAATCATTTTTTCATGTTTTCTGTTCTAGAAATATATGCGAAAAGCCGCGTCAAAAATCAAACTTGCATAGAAGGGTGACAATGCGAAATTTCATAAGGGCATTCATCTAGGGTATCGTAATAATTGGTCTTAGACCAATTCTAGCTTTTTTACTTGTTCAAGTTTAAAAGCGTTCTATTAAGCCACTTTGGATGATTTTTTTGCAATTTTCTAAATTTTATTCCAAGCTGTCCAGTCTCCAGAATTTTTTTTTTGTGTGTTAAAGTTACAGTTTTTTTAAGTATTTATTGAAATTCTGTTTTCTTTATAAGACTTGAGAAATTTGGGCTGCTTTTTCCTCCTTAAACCATCACTCCATATCCATATAGTTTTGTGTTGCAGTTTTAAATCACCCTGTTGGTGAAATAGACTATACAAGAATGCATTATAGAAAGAATGTCTCTATATCAGAGAGCACTGAAGGCAGCCAAGATCCTCAAGAATATTTCACAAACCATGAAGGAGTCCTAACGTTCTAAAATATTTGCAGTGTTCTTATGTAAAACTGACAAAAGTTTGATTTGAATAGCTTCTCCGCCCTAAACTACTATTCATACAGAAAAAAAGTGCTCTGATAATCTTAACTTTCTTAACAAAATTATTTAAAAAAATTTATCTGAACCAAATGAACCAATTCAACCAATTCAAAATCTCTCAACTGAGTAACAATTGCATATGATAGTGTGCCGTGGTCGGATGAATTCGAATCAATCTGTCTACAGATTCGTACTACGGCCGCACATACACGAAGGGCACCTATTACTCAGCTGAGAGTTATTGAGAGTTAAGTGGTAAGGTTACTTTTAAATCAAAACCAATTTATTATATTGTTAAGTAATGCATATAGTAAGTGTAGCCTTTGGGAAGGTAAGGAACCAAACTTAAAATTACTGAAAGACTATTTTCCTGTATGGATAGTAATTTAGTCTCTATAGCATATACAGGGTGTTTCCCCTTAGGAGGTCCATAGAGCGGGAGGTGATAGTACTCACCTAGACGAACCAAAAATTGTATGACAGGTGGGGGGGCAATATCAACCGTTTAGGAGTTACAGGGTGATTCATAAAAAAAGCTAGGTTTTTACAAAGCACCCTGTATCTTAAAAACTACAGGGCGTATGGTCACAGTTAAGGGCTCACTGTATGCAGAACTTCATGGCCTTTCCAACGACAGCTCAACCAGCTCCGTACCCCTCTCCCCTCAGATGCTATGAAGGTCTAAACTAAAAATTTCGGATTTTCTTTCCTTTTTTTTTTATTTTGACCTCTATTATTTTTGCAAAAAGGTCGTTAACATAACTTTTTTTTATAAAAACTGTAAACTGTGGAGCCTCCTCTTTAATTTGACCTATTATACCCTATGTGCTATCTGTATCCGTTAAAGAGTTATTAGCTCTAAACTTATTCTCAAACCTATTTTCAAACCTATCCTCAACGATAATTTGTTCCCTTAGTACGTCATTTTAAAAAATATCGTCTAATTTCGGTGTGACTGGAATAGGTTATGAGTTAATAACTGCTTAACGGCTACAGTTAACACATAGGGTGTAATAGGTCAAATTAAAGAGGAGGCTCCACAGTTTACAGTTTTTATAAAAAAAAGTTATGTTAACGACCTTTTTGCAAAAATAATAGAGGTCAAAGTAAAAAAAAAAAGGAAAGAAAATCCGAAATTTTTAGTTTAGACCTTCATAACATCTGAGGGGAGAGGGGTACGGGGCTGGTTGAGCTGTCGTTGGAAAGGCCATGAAGTTCTGCATGCAGTGAGCCCTTATCTGTGACCATACGCCCTGTAGTTTTTAAGATACAGGGTGCTTTGTAAAAACTAGCTTTTTTTTTATGAATCACCCTGTAACTCCTAAACGGTTGATATTGCCCCCCCACCTGCCATACAATTTTTGGTTCGTCTAGGTGAGTACTATCACCTCCCGCTCTATGGACCTCCTAAGGGGAAACACCCTGTATAAAGTCAATATCCTGCACTTTTCCATAAGTATCAATATAGAACATTTTAGAAAACGGACTCACACGCACCCATATCGATTTCTGTTTTATGGCTTGGGAAGTATCTTCGAGGGTTTTGAGACAGCTCAATTTAGTTAAAAGTCATAAAATCTAAATTTCTGATTTGTTAAAAAAAACACATTAAAGTCAGAAGCAAAAGAAGAATAGAGAAAAATTGTCAAATAAAATTAATCAAAGAGCAATTTTTTTCTCTTTTTGATCACTTAAAAGCGACGGGAGAATTTATCATTTATGACTTTTTACTAAATTAATATTTTTTTTCCACATTTTCATACATCAGAATTATTTCGAAACTCTAAAAAATAATTTATGTCAACAATAAAATAAAAATCTTAGTCTTCCTCAGATTGGCAGGCAGTACTGAACAGAAGCAGAATTTTAAAGATTTGACCAACTTTCAAACTCTGCTTCTGTCCCTGATTTCAATTTGTCAGGGCTCTGCTTCTATCGTTCGAATAATTTCTGTCAAAAAAGTGGTAAACAAAATAAGAGGTTGGTGTAGGTTTGTAACATATGCGCCATTTACTTAAAATATTTCATTCTACTCAACAAACAAATCTGAAAACATTCACGGTATCGATCATAACAGTCAACAGCTCACGTCATCATTCTAAAATAATACTAAAAGGCCGCCGTTTTGGTGTTTTTACCAAAATTCATATCTCCATTCTATAGAGATTCTCACGTCTGGCAATGATTTGTTATTTTCTGGCGTCTGTTTATGTTTAAAAGGGGGACCGAAAACTAGTTTTGCAAACAAGTTACCTGAAGTCTGAAAGTCTTACGTTTCACTCTGTTATTTCAACATAAACTTCCAAGTTTAGAGAAAAGTATTACGTTTGACAGTTCCGTGTATATAATACGTGTGTCCACTAATACAAGGAATATGACAGAAATATGTTCGATGGACTTCAGTACTCCCAGTTGTCTGCTGCCAGAAAAAGTGTAACACTGAAATGGTCCCATCGAAATCGACATAAGTCATACTTCGTTTCACAATCACTATACATAAATTTTATACACAAGGCTTATTGTTAAAAGCTAATTACTCCTTAACCGTCGCAGATAGAACATAAATGTAATAGGTTAAGTTAAAGAGGAGACTTTGAGCTTTCGAAATTTTGTAACAAAAATGTATGTAAAAGATAACTTTTTCTGAAAATAAAACTGCCAATTCAGTACACAACACTTTTACCGAATTTTCTCAATTTCATATTGTTCATTTTCATTTTTATTTTATATACCTCTATAATTGTCAGTGGCGAGATTCCTTCCCAGGTCTTCTTGGGATTCCGTTTCGGGTGTTTATGGTTGTTCTGAGACCTCAGGACTTATGATTTTCTTCGCTTACATATGTTAGTGAGGAAATTAAAAAAAACAAAAAAAACAAAAAAAAAAAACGAAAAAAAAAATTAAAATCCGAAATGTCGTATTTGAAGCGTCAGAACTCTGGAGTGGGGAGGGGTACGGCTCTGGTGTAAAATTCATAGGAGAGACCCTAAGGTTCTGCATACAATGCCGTCTTAAAATAGACCTAGACCATATATTCTGTACTTTTCAAGATATAAAGTGTTTCATAAAAAAAGCATATTTTACTAATCACCCTGTAATTCGGTAGGGAAACATTTTTCCCCTCGCCCCTTTCATACAATTTTTACTTATCTGGACGAGAGGAATCATTTGGCAAAATATATTCATATTAGTCTGGGACACCCTGTATATGTCGTATGAAAATCTACTCTAGACTGTCTTCGCATAACTACACCACCTTGTCTAACCACAATGTCTAACACCATGGTGCACTTGTAGTGTTAAAACTTCAAGGAGAAATATGTAGCACACCAATAGCATAGGTTTGTTTGAAGCATCGTTTACACCTTACCTTAGGATTTTCATCTATTGTAGGCGTCTGGAAAAAAAAAAAGAAATCTACGAAAGGAAAATAAATTTTCACAAATGGCATCCCATTGCATTTTAGCGGTTCGTTTCCTCCAACTTTTCTATTTCAGGTAAAATTTGCTTGTTAAACTGTGACAACCGACGAGACGGTTGTAAAATTCCAAGATTGAAAGTAATAACGAATTATCACTCCTGTTATTTCCAACATTTTTAGTAAAACCGTTTCTGACTTGAGCACCATTCCAGATGCTTGTTGCAATAATTCTCCTTTAGAATTCCCGACAAAAAAAAAATAAAAAAAAAAATTTGATTCTGCATGAAATATTTTCCGGCTGGTATATTTCTATAAAAACGAATGAAAAACGACTCTTAAATTTCACATGAAAAATCAGGCCAAAGTGCTTACCGTAAATTTTTCTTATTTCCTTGAAAATGAAACTTATGGCGCCACCTATTTTGAATATTTCGATTTTATTTATGTTCAGTCGATACTATATATACCAAGCTGAAAGTATTTTGATCTCAGTACTGCCAACTGTAGGGTCTGTAGGAGCTGGCAATAAATTAAATAAGTCAAAGTCTGATAAAGGATAAAACTTTATCAATTTTGTCGAACGCGGTCGTCGGTTCGATTTATTCCGAAAGTTTTTAATCAGATCTTGGAAAACAGAAACTAGAAATTTGCATATTATTATAATATACATACACACACACACACACACACATACAGCTACATACTCGCAAACATATATGTACAGATATCCTTTAGTATGATGTTCTGGTTATGTAAATTTTGTGCTTAATTAAATGGAGATGAAATGCATTTTGGATGAAGGAACACACAACAAGACTCTGCAATATCAGGTGCGTGCACTAAACAAAAAAGAAATCCTTCAGCTCATACATAACTACGTGGGTATCTATAGGCATACGCTCTAAATAAAATCCCTGAAGTATGCATCTACATACATACGTCATCATCATGATGCATGCCGAAAGGGAAAACTCACTCCCCTTTTGTCTAATGAGGGTGCAATCCAAAAAGAAATCGGTCCTTAATGCATCCCTCATGACATCAGGGATTTGCTGGCAGGGCAGGGTCGATTTTCTGTGTGTACAAACAAATAATCGATTTGCAGTTTTAGTAAACTGTAAACGTCTTCCGTCTCTGGTTATTGATTGAGCAAAACACCACTGCTCCAAGGACTTACTTTTACTCCTTGTAGGTATATTAGGGGTAGTCAGGCTCAACCAGCAGGCCCGACCCGACCCGACAGAAACTCTTGGACTTTAGAATGAAGTCGGTATAAATTGCACAGAGCAGAGCTATCACGCGAGGTAGGGTGCTGATGAGCAATCCAACAGTTGTGGAGGGTAACAAATGTTATAAGGGCTGAATGGATACGATGATATTGCTACCAACACTATGATCAAATGTACATCGCCTGACGGCAGAATATACAAGTATAGTGCCATATCTAGGGTCACCGTGTCGGTATATTTCGGATTTCGGGTGTACATACGCTTGCTGAACATATAATTTTGCTACAAATAAAATTAGGGGTTGGTTTGGATCGGATTAGAAAGGGCCGCTTTTTCGCTTTCTTCGCATGCACAATAAATGTAAATGTATGCGTGTGTCTGTCTTCGCGGAGGGGGAAAAGTTAAATCGTGTTGTAAGGCTGGCAGGCTGGTATGATGCTTACAGGGAAACTTATTTATGCGAACAGAACAGGAGCAGGACACCCGCCGACGGATCGATATGAAATTTTCGTTTCCCTAGTTGGCGTGCTTTTTGAATATTTCAAGTAAAATGCACATAGCAGCAGGGTCGTAAAGTGTTTTCCCTGCCAAAGAAAAGGAATGGAACAACAAGAACAAGAACAAAAGTATTTTGGAGATGGGGTATGGGGATTATAAGTAAGCAGTGTAGGTGGCTTTTGGAATGCTTTTTGTCAATATTTTTGTTAGCTTATGAGCAAAAATGGGTATTGTTATGGCTCCACTGTATTTTTTATTTTTTTCGTTTTTTTATTTATTTTTTTTCTTGTTATTTAATTATGGACCTGTGAGCTAAATAGCAAGGATCTTTGCATAAAAACTCTCCATATTAAACTAAGTATATACCTAGGTAGGTAAGTAGGAAATTTTAACCACAAACTGTTGGCTGTGCCAAATATTGTTATAGGATTAAACTGTATATGGAGCTCTCGAGCATGAAAATCCTGATTGCTCTTTGTAGGTAAATTTCCCAGAAAAACTGAATATGCATAAATTACGAAAAATTCCATGGCAGAATAACGCGAAATTATGCCGTAAGCACATGGAGACAGACGATAAGGGTCGCAGGTAGGTGTAGGTTCTATATAAGGTAATAAATTAGACGTGAAATTTTAATTTGTTCAATACACTCCTCCCATGGCACTTGGATATAAATGAAAAATTTGGAATTTTGAAAATGGTTTTTGTGATATGGATGGACTTATTTCTTTTTTTTTCTTCTCTCTTCCTAAAAGAAAAGGTGATTAAGGCTACGTATCCATGAACGTCCTTGAAGAGCTTTTTATAAAAAAACGAAAAGAAGAAAAAAAAATGCAATACTAACACAGAAGGTGGAGAAAGGTGTGTGGAATATCGCTGACAATACTGCATAACGTTTTTGAAAAGTGGTACTCTAAGTGTGCCAACTGAAATATTTTAATATTACCGTATTGGAAATGTATTCAATATTTTGAGATTTGTTTTTTAGTTTGTTTTTTGGAATAAAATTTTCCTTTCATTACCTACTTGCACAATATTATTCAGCCATTTTACACGAAAACGATCAAAAAAGAATTGTTTTGGAGCTGGCCATTTCCGATTTGGATGAAACTTTCAGAGTTTGTATGGAATAGCTCAGCCATTATTTTTTGTTTCCTTCAAACCACCCCCCTCCCCTCACTCCCAAGCCCGCCAGTAGCGCGGTTAGAAATTTCGGCATTTTACGACGAAATGTCATTTAAAAAAAATCATATGTCGAAAAGGTATATAGGTGACTTTAAAAGTTCATATCTGAAAAACAAGGCCGAACACCAACGCATTTTTTTTTATACATAGATAGATGAGGCTTCTAGTTTCAAAATAAAATAATAAAAAAATTCTAGAATTCCTGAATACTAAATTTTAATATATAAAAATCAAGTGTCACTGTGTTTGTACACGCTAATCTCTGAAACCGTCAACCGATTTCGATGAACTTTTATGAATGTGTTTGGTTGGTTACAGCTTGAGAGATAGGATAGTTCTGGACAAGATAGATGGCGCTGTTGTCGAGACGTAAAAACTGCCTGACAACGCGTAGATGTGGAAAGCTAAAATTTTTTGCTCGGCGCTTTCATAAAAATTGAAAATACATGTTCAAAAATGGACTAAATCGGGCAACGCCTTCGTAAGGTTGCCATACAAATATTTCGTTTTTTAGTATTATATATTTGGACACTGTGTGTCAAAGAGTGCACGGAGAGAGCTGAAATTTGGTACGTGGTGTTTTCACAGCAATAGCAAATAAAATTTAAAAAACAGACTGAGTTGGGCTACCCCTTCTTGGTGTTGCGATACAAAATTTTGGTTTTTCACTATATACATATTTGTGAACGGTCTGAGAACGCGTCGACGTGGATAGCTCGAATTGCATGCACGGAATTTAAAAAAAAATGTAAATTTAGATTCAAAAATGGGACAAATTGTAATCAGGCGACCCCTTCTTGATGTTGCCATACAAAACTTTAGTTTTTCAATATATAGCTGAAATTTTGTACACGGGCCTTTTTTATAAAAGTGTAAATTAATTTCAAATATGGAACCAATTGGTCAACTACTTTGTATGGTTGCCATACAAAAAATTTGGTATGTGGTGTTTCCATAGCAATGGTAATTGAAATTTTTAAAATGGACTTAATCGGGTTACTCCTTCTTGGTTTTGCCATACAAAACATTGGTTTTTCACTATATACTGGGAAGCTGCCTAAGAAGTCACCGAGGTGAAGAGCTCATATTTTGTACACGGCGTTTTCATAAAAATTTTAAATACAGGGACAAAAGTTGGAGAAAATCGGGCAACCCTTTCTTCGTGTTGCTATACAAAACTTTAGTTTTTCGCTATACATTTGAACACTGCCTACCTTGAGCTGAAATGCTGTACATGGGCTTTTTTAAAAGAATTGGAAATTTAAGTTCGAAAATGGGACAATCGGGCAACTCCTTCGTAGGATTGCCATACAAAAATTTGGTGTTTTACCAAATATTCACACACACACGCACACACACACACACACATGTATGGATATTATGCATTATGACCAACCCACCCCCACCCATACCCATCTAGGTATCTATATTATCGCCCGGCAACGTCGACGGGCTCTTTCTAGTAATACTATATATATATTTTTTTAAATGCTATTATTAACGAAAATGTTTTTTTTATGAAAAATATAAAGCAATTAACCTTCATTTGGACATTGAGTCCAAAAAATCGGTTGCTTCGTTCTCGAGATAAGATTTTTTGAAAACGGCATTTCATCGTAAATCCACGAAATTTCTAACCTCCTAGCGGAGAGCGGGGCGTAGTAGGGTGACCGAAAAAGTATGGATGAGCTATTTTGGTATTCCACACAAACTGTGAAAGTCTCATCTAAATCGATGATGGTCGGGTTTCAAAATGATTGGTTTCGTGTAGAATGACTGTATTTACATATAAAAACTTGGAAGATGTACTGACGTGTGTCGACCTTATATGTAGTTCATCTATAGGCCGTCAAGTGAGTATTCAAATAAAAGTGTTGGGCGGTTGTACATAAGTGAATATTGCGAAAGATAAAAAACCAAATGCCTTCCGTTAGATGAACCTACCTTGGGATCACCCCACAATTCCAGACAGTCAAGAAAATGTCTCACCAAATTGTAAAACTTTCACAAAATCAAGTAGCACATCTTATGCCCCCCAAATAAGTCTTGCTTTTACAGGAGCTGTGTTCTGTCCTACGGAATCACCTATTAAAAATTCAAAGAAGAAAAGGGAAATTCCATTTTCCAGATGCATATGCCAGAAAATATGACTCACTCGATGTATCCATCACTTCACATGTTATGGTCCATTCCGGAATGACTCATCCAGCCATATAAAATTTGGATACTCTGCTCTGGTATTGCATGGGACATTTAGTTCCTGTACTATCTATGCTATAATTCAATGAATTGTTTTAGTTATTGAGATATTAAAATTTTGTATTCTGTATTTTTAATTGTTCTGCTCTTACATATATCTTAAATATTTAGTTATGATCCGTCTGAAATTTTCAATATGAATGCTTCATTTATTGACAATGCATTTTCCTCGTCAAATTTCTTTCCCAGAAATAACAATTTAAGTTATATGAACGATTCTCATAATGTTTCATTCACTATGCATACAATTGCACAACAGGATATTCTTGATTATAATAATGGGCTTCCAAATGATTTCACAGCGGGTCCTGATGAGATCCCTTCAGCCTTCTTTAAGTCGTGCTACTTTGCCAGCTCCGTTGAAAATTATTTTCCAAAAATCACTTAATAATGATTTTTTCCCTCAGCTATGGAAATGTTCTTTCATCAGACCTATGCACAAGAAAGGTGGAAAAAGTGGAATCTCTAACTATAGGCCCATTGCGAAATTATCTTGCATGCCCAAATTATTTGAATCTATCATTTATTCTCAGTTATCAATTTCCTGCAAGAATTTGCTCTCTTTAAACCAACATGGATTTATTTCGGACAGATCTACAACCACTAACTTGTTGGAACTTGTCTCGGATACCATTGGCGAGTTTTCAAAAGGCTACCAGACAGATTGTATTTATACAGATTTTAGTAAGGCCTTCGACAAGCTATCTCACTCCGTGATACTGTTTTAAATGGAAAACATTTCTTAAATGAACGGAGTCTTATTTAGATAACAGAGCATATCAAATTTTATTTCAACATTCCATCTCTAGAGTCTTGACGACTTCGTCTGGCGTACCTCAAAGGAGTCACTTGGGCCCTATATTTTTTATTCTATCTATTGACAGCATTGTCTCTGTTGTGAGATACTGCAAAGTCTTGATTAATGCTGACGACATGTACAGCGTGACCTTCAAAAATTTCACGATTGGTGCAAAAGCAATAATTTGGTACTCAATATCGAAAAATGTGAGGTTATGACTTTCGACAGGAATCAGAAACCTATCTCTTATGAATATGGTTTCGTGGATTCCTAGATTCGCCGTATGAGCTCTGTCTGTGACTTGGTTGTCAAATGTGACCATAGATTGAATTTTATCTTCCACATAAACTACATGGTGTCGACGAGTAGTTCTATGCTGGGCTTTATAAAACGTTGATCCTGAGAGATCTCGAGTCCCATTATTATATTCCGTTTGTACATTTGCTTTGTGAGACCACTTCTTGAATACGCTAGGCAGGTCTGATTTTCTTTTTGGAGTACACACATCATACACATCGAATCTGTTCAGCGGAACTTCCTACACTTTGCTTTTAAATCGGTCCCACACAATTTGTGACACATTTGTCAAATATTTGGCAATGCGTCTCGTTTGACGTGGTGTGTGTGTGCTGCAAAGAGGAATATTTGCTATTCGTACACTTTAGCCAAAGTTTGTAATGCGCATTTTTTGTGCTTCATTTGTGTGTGCGTTTATTACACAAATGTTTTCTGTGTCTCTCTATTTGCCGAGATATGTGGGAGCTAAATGCAGGAAATATTTGTTATGTGTTTGCTTCCCACTGAAAATGGGAAACAGATGATTGATTAGTCGTGTACACATTTTGTGTAGCTTATCAGGCAGAAATAATTATATTGAGTTCAAGAAAATAGAATAGTCAAATGGATTGGGTCTGGTATTTATAAGGCTTTACGAGCTTAAGCCTATTATATGGGATCAAAAAAATCACCAACACAGAAATAGAAATTCTGTGGCCGATGCGTGGGGGAGAATTTCAAGTTCAATGAACAAAGAATTATGCTATAAGAGAACTTAAAAGGAAGACATACTCACAATGTCAATACCTGTTTCAGCTTTTATTGAAGGACAGCATCAACCAACTTCTCTTTCGAATTCTTAGTTTGTTTTAGTTGTAAGAGTCCACACATCATAACAATTGTAGGTGCACTGGCTCTTAATTCATCTGCACTCTCCATTTCGGAAGGCGAACTACAAATCTGAGACTGAATTCTGTGCAGAGCATAGACGCATAACTGCGGGTAGAGATTTGACGAATAAACGAGTAGTTTGGGACGAAATAGTATGCGCTTAAAATATTGGCCATATACATTGTTTCAAACAGAACGAAAGTGTGGGAATGAAGACAAGGCGAGGAAAATATTTGACAAATTGAGAGACGCAGATATTTGTACAAATGCACACATTGTGTGGGACCGGCTTTAGGCACCTACCCTGGAATAATTCTTTGATTCTTCCACTCTATAAGGAGCGCTTGAAGTTTTTTAAATATGTACTCGCTTGAAAACCGTCTCAAAAATGAGTATGCCTGCTGACAGTTTCACCTATACTCACTTCAACCTGACTTCTGTGGGTACGACACAGCATTTTCTCACTAGTGTACAGTCGGATTGGGGTAGTTATTGTCACCCACGTCCCTCAGATGCTTGGAAGCTTTGTCTAGGTCTATGTGGACTGATGGACAGACTAAAGAGATTGACTTCGAACGGATAGACGAACTAACAAACTTGCCGCGACGCTGAAAGAGGAATACTTCAGTACTAGGAGCTGAAGCCCAAAACGATGTTCCTGCTGGACCTAAAGCTGAAAGGAAGCAAAAAGAAAAATATATAATAATAATAGAACAGGTGGAGTATGTCTTCCAACGCCGGACATGTGCACTATCACTCGGAGAATCGTCGACGCAGTGGAGAGAAGATAGAGAGAAGAAGGGACCTCAGATGGTTATGAAGTCCTGGCTTGACGTTCGGTTGCAGATGTTACTTTTGTGAATTAAATCTTAAATGCGAATATTGATTCTTCGTTGCTACTTAACAAATTCTCTTTCCGTGATACTAGGCAAAATTTGAGAAGGCTACCTATGTTGCATGTTAATTCCTCAAGGTCTAGTTGTAGCATGTATGAACCTGTTAATCGCATGTGAATTACTGTTAATAATATGGCTGAGCATTTTGTTCTTGACGTTTCTAAGCATGTTTGAAAAAAACGTCTATATAATTTTTAATCTTTTTTGTTTAATGTTTTTGTGAATTGCATGTTGGTTTATGTTTAGTTAAATATACTAATACCAACACCGACTACGTGATGAAATGTATGTATTGTTGACCATTTATTTATTAAAAGTGTCCATACAACGAGCTTGTGTTAAGCTGCCCAGATAACAAAATGGAACATTTTCTAAAAAGATGCTTTTTGGACAAAGATGATCGGCT
This sequence comes from Dioctria rufipes, assembly GCA_963924295.1. NCBI lineage: Eukaryota > Metazoa > Arthropoda > Insecta > Diptera > Asilidae > Dioctria > Dioctria rufipes. The sequence continues at coordinate 51,413,936 of OZ002743.1, forward strand.
CCAAATCGGTAAATTTCATTCAATTTCGGTCAAAGTATTCCACTGAATATGAATAGAAAATATTTTTAATATGCATTTCGGAAAATCGAATTTTTGTTCCTGCCTCGGTACAGTAGCGTTCGGGTTTGTGTACCGTGTCGGACATAAAAATGATACGTTTTCGATACATTATTTTATATCGAATTTTCGTTTCGAAACGCAATCGCGGTTAGTGTTCTCAGTCAGTTCTAATGTCTAGTTTGTGGTGGTTTCTAGTGAGTAATTTTGGTAGTCAGTTTATACTTTTTCAATTTTATATTCATTTGAAAACGTCCCGAATATGGGTTTCATCCATATTTATTTTACATCCTTTAGAATACGTTCTGAATATATTCTTTCGGATACGCACCGATTATCACACGATCATTTTTAACCGATGCCCAAAGATTTTGGACATGGTCTTATAAAAAGCATATGGAAAAAACATGTTTTTTGATATCAAGATGTGTAGTCAGAGAACATATTCTCATATCCTGAGGAGCATATCGAGAAGATGATCAGAAGAACATGTTCTATATTATCTGGGTGGTTCTTATAGTCAAAAACAAAAAACAAAAAAATAAATAAATAAATAAAAATAAATATAATCTAAAAGTAATAATCTACCCAAATAGACATGGAGGAACTATTCAGTTGTTACGAACTAAACCACTGTTGTAAGAACGTCCTGACAATAACGAGTTTGGTTGTGGATAGTTGGCAATTTCTTGGTTGCGATTCAGAACCAATTTTAGATATTAAAAAATTTCTCCGAATTATTTAGGGTTAACAGCCATCTGGTTCACGTAAGGAGTTCTAAGTGCTATAAATGAATCTATTTTTAAAACCAATTAGGAACTATCGATTTTGCAGTTGCGACAACTATGTGGGAGCCTATCTTCTTATCCATATACGAACCTTGAGCCATTTTACTTGGCTAGGAGTATTGCTAAGGATTGTTATGTGAACTTGGCCCGGTAACCAAATGCGAACTACAACCCATGGTTGTTATTTGTGGTTGGCGCATAGTCCTTTCATTCTTGTATTTTGCACTAAACTAATAGTTTTGCTTTTCTAATAGAACTTCATGTTTCTATGATCTTTAGTTAGAATTCCATAGCAGCAAACTATGTTCGAGTTTAAACTAATTTGATTTGTTATGATCTTATACATTATGCTGTACTATGGAAGTTCTAAATGAGATCAGAAAATAATAAATGGTAAAAACGGGGTTACAACCGAATGCAGTACTCTGCAGAACTATGTACTGTATATAGCTCTGAATCACAGCTCTCAGAACGACTGTGTAGTTGTGAATTATTATTATTAATAAGTGGGGGATGCAGACAGGAGTCCCGCCTCTCATTTAGTCACCACAACCTATAAGATCTATTGTGACATTACCCCTAAATGCCCTAGGGCACCCATTCGAACTTAAGATCTTTAATAAAGCCTATGATATTCTTGGGGGCCATTTTTTCGACATCGTCTGGTAATGGGAATGTCTTCCTAGGTGTCTTAGTCTTATGCAGCATAGAGCTTCACAGTCACACAGGACATGTCGAGCGGTTTCATCGTCTTCCATACAGAAGCGACAGGTCTTATCATCGAATTCACCTATCTTTTTAAGATGGTATCTAAGTGGCCAATGCCCAGTAAGTAGGTCCGTTATGAGCCTTACCTCCTTCCTGCTGATTGTGAGGCATTCTTTTGTCCTCTGTTGCGAATACTTTATAAACTTCTTCGCTTGTCTCAGCCCCGGGGTATTTTCCCAGTATTGCTTCTTAGTTAGTTATGTCCTCCTGATCTGAGCTGATAGGTGATTCTTTGGGTGTCCAAAGACAGGCTCAGGGCCAATAAACGAAGATTTGGCTCCTTCCTTTGAAAGGCGGCCCGCAATCTCGTTGCCCGTAATGCCTTCATGTCTTGGTACCTAAATCAGCGTCACCCTGTTTGTTTCGGCCAGTTTCTTCAAGACAGTAAGACAGTCCTAAACTAGTTTAGACTCAAAGGTAAAAGAGTTTAGCGCTTTAAGTGCTGCTTGGCTGTTTGATATTGTGTTATATTTTGGCTGCACGCATATTATTGTTCATTATTTCCCGAGCACAGAGTTCTATGGCGTGTATTTCTGCTTGAAATATGGTTGCTGAGGCCCCCAGTGCATTTACGAGATGGCACCCTGGCCCATATACGCCCACACCTATTTTACTTTCCATTTTGGTCTCATCCGTGTACCATTTAAGAGATCCTTTTTCAAAGGGTAGGTCCCCAGTGTGCTACTGTTGATGGTCACCCACGATCGCCTTAAATGGTGTTTCAAAGTTATTTACGTTTCGGCATAACGTCTGAAATTGGGTTGACCAGCGGGTCCTCTATGAAATCCTGGATGAACTTTCAGGTGGCCAACCAAATTGTTTGTGCTCAGGAGATTTGCCCTTTGCAGCCTAATTGCACTAAGTAGGCCTCCTCCCTAGCATACAAATGTAAAAGTGGTAGATCCAGCATACCCTCTCAGACTGAGCTGGGCAGGTACGCATGGCACCATTTACTCCTAGAGATGCAAGCCGTTGTATTTTTTGCAAACTAGCTTGAGCCGTCTTTTGTTTTGTTTTTGGCCACCAAACGAGTGAGGCGTATGTGACCATGGGTCTTATAATAGATGTGTATGACCATAGATTCATTTTCAGTTTAAGACCCCAAGTTTTCTCAAAAAGTCTGCGGCATGTCCATGTTGCCACTGTGGCCTTATCTAATGCTCTGTTTAAGTTGGAGTTCCAGTTTAGTCTGCTATCTAAAGTAATACCTAGATATTTGACTTCCTTCGAGAATTCCACTACTGTTCCCTCAAGAGATGGTGCTTGTAAATAAAGTTTCCTTTTTCTCCTGAAGGGAAATAGTTGTGAATTACAATTATATATTTCTAAAAAGAGCTAAAAGTCAGTAGTTCTCAAGGACACTACTTAGCTGTCATCTACAACTCTAGAGCTCGCAAGAGAAACAGATTATTTTAGTTTAACCCTGTGGTTATGAACACGACTACATGATTGTAATTGACAACTTTGAAGTTGGTTACACCTGTACAGATCAGAAAAGAACCCCATGGTTGTTAGAGACAACTGTTTAGTTGTGAACGAGAAAACAATGTTTCGTAAAGAGATTATTAACTCTAATCCACTATAAATACCAAACAGAATTCATTTAAATCCATCTAGGTTGATTCATCTAATAGTGGGGACTACGTTTATAAAAAAAACCATTTCGGAAACAGTTATGGATTGCAAACAATTAGTTTTGATTTAAAGCTGAACAATTTCGAGTCACAAGCTCACGCGAATATACATAGTTATGAGTAATTGATGGGATCCAACTAAGTAGATTTAAGCCACAAACGAATCGTTGTGATACACAATGCTATAGATGTGAGCCACAAATGAATACCACTGGATTACCTACACATTGTGCGCCATATTTATTAGAGAAAATGGGCAATTGTCCATTTTAATAGTAAAAAATGAGTGGTGGAAAATTTCATTTAGCTACTAATTCGAGTGTATTCATTTTATATCATAAAATGCTTTTGTTTGCTGTTTACAAGCATTTTCTACATGTTAGGAGTAATTTTAATGCAATATCACTCTTAAACATTTTTTAATTTCTCAAATAAAAATTTTATTCAATAAATTTTTGCGACGCGTTTTTCTTTTCCAAGGTATCTAACAAACTTTCACATAAGAAATGATGTTGCCAGTGGCGTAGATAAGAATTCAGAGGCTCACCCGCGAAATATTTAAGGGTCCTTTTTAAATATATATTTACAAATAGAAGTCACACATTGTAACGCCTCACGTATAGTCGATACTGTACTTTATAGATCCCTAAGCTTAACTAATTCGGTCTGGTCTAAACCTTACTTTAAACATTTTACATTTATATTAAAATCATAAGCAATAAAGCAAGAAATGGAACTCAAACTAGCTGTTCTCATTTGGGCCCCTCTAATCTGCTAAACCTACGCAGTGACAAATCACGACATTTTGGTGCCAACCGATGGACTGGCCATTATCGTTGACATCTGATCCAAAATGAGACATTTTGTTGACGACCGAAAATGTTCGCGACCGAACAAACCCTCCGACCGACCAACCGATGACACAGCTTATTAAAAAATCTAAGCTTGAAAAGTAAAATAAGTGAAATTTTAAGTAGGTAGAGTACAATATTGTCAAATATTAGTAGTTTGTGAAAAAATCAAATGTAATCATAGAAAAGCAACTTCTAAGTTTCTTAAGCAGTTACTATCAAAATTGGAGAAAATTTTGTTGCCATATTTCAGTATCTAGAGTGCCAGCACATATATATCTAGAATAAGAGTGTGCATAGTTAGCAGTAATATATTCGCAAAATTTCATTCACGATTCAAGTACAACTCAAGTGGAAGTTTTACGGTATCGTGACACTATTCAGTAAGACAGATAGAAAACAATTAACACTCAATAGCATGTCAGATTTAAAGCTAATTAATTGTCTATGGACTAGATATAATCACCAAATGATTAATTAAAATACATCTGCACATCATCAGCATAAATATTCAAACACTTTCATCCTAAACAAAGCAAATACATATTAATATACAAAATAATCAATAATGGAAGCAAAATAGAACCCTGAGGCACTTCGTTAATCTCTAGAAGATTAACAGGTAGTACATTGCCGTTGTTCTTCACACATTTCAAGCGATTTAATAGGAATCTAAATCCAGTGAATAAGTCTTAGCACAGTAGTGATAAAGTGAACTGATGGTGTAAGTGAGGGTAGGAAATATCTCAAAAATCATAATATTTCGAGTTACTTCTAAACCGTAAACTTTTATTACAACTCTATATGACATTTAGATGGGTACATATAGCTAGTCATATCTCCTATCGCTGGTTTTCATTTGGACTACTGTAAAAGGACCACCCTGTATAAGTAGAGAAGACTTAAATCGCTGTTATTATTTTCTTACCCAGAAGTTCTACAAAATGATTATTAAGTATCAATTTATATCAATATCAACGTACACACGCACACATTTTCAGATTTTATTTACGATGCAATTGATTTACATGTTTTTGTGTATTTTGTTGCTATCATCCTAAAAGATTGATAAATTTACTTGAAATGAATAATTCATTAGCAATCTGTAAAGTGCTATTTTACTTTGGATATAAGTTATCCCGGATTTCAAAGTAGGATTTGGATGGCACATTTGTTATGTAAAACAGAGTTTTAGTGGAGATACGCTTGATTAATGGAGACGAGATATACGGAACCCGAAAGAACAAAATAGTGTGGACAATCAAATGGTCTTCTACAAAAAATATCACATATGTAGATGAGAGTTTTTAGTAGCTTATTTATATATTAGCATAAAATTGTTATATGTATATAATGTTAGCAATAAAAATTACTAAATTATTGATAAGATACTATTGAAATACAAATATGACTTCCATGTCTTCCAGTCTATGATAAATAAAAATGTAAAATGATTTTTGTGTGCAGTCAAGTTTTACGCATTATTGGAGGCTGACAACGCCGGAAGAAATAAATGTTTATTGGCAATTAGAGGCCGACGAAGGCACAAATGAATACGTCTGTTCGCGTTGGTACTAGCTTGAAAATACAAACATGTAAAACTTTTTGTAAGTTTTTACTCGAAGGCGTTTGTGTAGTCGAAAATTGAGAAAGAAATTGTAGACGTCACTTTTCCCCTCCGTTCAATTTATTACTTGATTTAACTCGAGAAAAATCGTCAAGTAAAAACTTCGAAAGTGTCAGTTTTGACAGATTTTCGCCGGTTTTCAGTTATTTTTCAAGTTTTTTATTTTAAAAAAAATGGAAAAACCTGTTACTCCTCCTCCAGTAGAAGTAAAATGTTCTTCAAGAACATTTCAACGTATTCAAAGCGGTAAATTAAATTTGTTTATTGTATTCTATGCTAGGAAAATTTCACGTCGTTATTACAGATCCCGAAAATTTGAAAGTTATTACTCGAAGCCGTTCGCGTACTTTGTGAGTGTCATGTTCAATTTCTCTCTTTATTATACATTTTGACTTGTTTCATGTTTTTACTTGAAAAGTATACGCGAAAAGACCTAAAGTATTGTATCTGAAAATAACTCCAATCGGCCAACAAATTGAATAAACATTCTACCGAAACATTTTCTATAAATTTCTTATGGCATAGTACGCGTCTACGCTCATAAAAATTGTTGGCGGCCTCCAAAAATGCGTATAAATTCTAAAAAAAAAAAATTCCAGTAAACTTTTAAGAAAAAATTAAAAATTGAGGGCTTCCCTACATCAGGTCGAGGCATCGTTGATTTTATATTGGAGCGAGGCATTGCATGGGTCTGATAAAAGATGGAAACTTGGGTGTTGCCTGAACATTATGCACATTTTCTGTTAATAACAATATTTCTTAGCTACAATTTTCGTCATAGCTAACTAACTTGGTTACCAGAAATGTTGATAAGGTTTTAATTTTTCTGATATGCGTTCTTAATCTGTATATTTACTTATTTGTGCTATTAGTCTGTCTATGCTCTTACGGCTTCTCCCTTTCAGGTTGAGAGCTTTAGCGACGGAGCGTTAGTTTTAACCAAGATTAACGTGTTAGAAAATCTTACACATCTTTGAAAAACAATATCTACTGAATTGAAGAATATTCTTCTTCAATTTTGTGTTAGGCTGGCTCCTACTAGGCCCCCCTCCCACAATAAAACCTTAGCTACGCCAATGGTGTAATGACCAGTACAGGTCGCCCCTCAAGGTGATGAGGCGTCCTGGGGAAGTAATGCCGCAAAACACTCATTGACACACGAGCTTTGTGTGCCGAGGCACCATCCTACTGGAACCATTCATCTCCCACACCCATCTCGTTTAGTCTTGGAATCATGTGGATATAACGGACAGAAGTCACCAAAACTGTCTGTTCGTTTTCTTCAAAAAACCACGGACTAATTATTCCAACTCGCGATAGTGTGCACCAAACAGTTATACGTTGTGTATGAAGCGGACGCTAATGATGTAGTCTAGGGTTAACAGGGCTCCAATAGCGCATGTTCTGCTTGTTTACAGATCCGAAAGATGAAAGTGAGCCTCATTACTGAAGAAAACAAGTGTGTCGTGAGGCATGCCAAGAAGTGCCTCACATGCATTTTGTCGAGCACCAAAACCACGTGGATTAAGTTCTTGTATCACACCCAATTTATAGGGATGACATTTTAGTTCTTCATGAAGGATTCACCTCACAGAGCGAGCATACAACCCATCAGCAGCTGCATGTTTGCTGATAGAGCACCGAGGGGATCGCAAAACAGAAAGCCTTAACATGTCAATGTTTTGCGGTGAACTTGCTGGTGTTGGAAACACAGGTGTTTTTTCACATCACCAGTTTTCCTGAAGTTGCTTGTCCACGAAACAATTGACTTCCAGGCAGGAGCACGACCACGGGGCGCAAATATTGAAATGTGTACGAATGCACTTTGTAAGGCGATAATTGAACGACTGTTAGTAAAGTATGTCTCGACAGCAAACACGCGCTCCACCTTCGTCTACTTTATGATGCCAAGTGGAGCCAAAAATTTACGCCTCGCTCTCTCGAATGTGCCTACCCCCACCTCATCAGAGCAATGATCACTTCAGGTTGCCAAATTCAAATAAACAAGTTGCTCAACCTCACCCTGTAGTAAAATAAGTAAATTACAAATGTAAATAAATGTTGTACCCACATAATAATATCAACACTCTATATCCTCACTGTGTCGCCAAAATGCCGTAACCGTTACCGAATTGTTACTGTTTATGCTACAAGTGTCAACACAGAGTTACGTAATGTTTATATTTTGCTACTGTCAACTTTTATATAGGTCAAAACATGATTTAAAAACAATCATTAAAAATATGGAGAATTCCATTTCAAACTAATTAAATCAGAATATTTTCCTAATTAAAATTAATAAACTCAATGCAAAAATCATTAACAGAAAAGGTCCGAAATTACTTTGCACATGAAATCCAAGCCAAATATTATAATTTGAAATTTTTCAGTTTACCCCACCATGGGGCGGCACAGCAAAGAGAGAAAATATTTATCTTAATACGAAAATCTCAAAGTAAGACAAAAAAAAATGTAAATTTCAATCTTCTTAGATCTAGTGCTTCACAGAGTAAGTTCACAATTTTAGTGCCTCCATTAGAGCAGCATATTTCACGGAAATATAGGTGGAAAGTTTCAAAACTCTAATGGAATGAATGAAAAAGTGATATCCGTGCCCGTAACGTTTTCGCAATGTAATTACAGAAAAGCAAAGCACTTCGGCCAGGGAATTTAAAACTTTGGAAATAAATACAGAAAAGTATTTGGAATTACTGAAAAGATATGCAAGAAGATGAGATTAACCATCACAAAGGGTCTATAAAAAAAAAGAAAATAGCGGAGAAAACACGTTGGAAATGATTTTTGTGTACAATTTTTTAAGATGTGGGAGAATTTATAGAGGGGCGCATCAATGAAAATTGGAAAATAGTTTGAATCGATTAATTTCAGTAATTTCAAAATTAAGTTAAAAAAAATTCCATTAGATCGACTAGGATTCCGACCACGGTAAAACTGATATTAATTATATCTTTGAATATATTCCAGAGAGCGTAATGATTACATTTCTATCAGAGGCCCTATAATGTTTGTGATCAGCTTCTTTAATTAAAATGGATTGAAAGATTTTTCTCTCGCCGCCGTTCAATTCAAGTTATATTCGACGGAATTATTTCGGACCACAGATAACCTAATAAGAAGATAGGAGGACACGGCCGAACAAAAGTAGAAATTTTCGATGATTTTTAGTAAGAAAGAAGTAATGTCATGTACTTTCGTCTTTTGCATGAATGGGGGAAAAGAACTTGGCTATGCACTATTGTAGTGCAAGTGAGACAATGAGTTAAAAACAAAAATTGAGAGAACGTAGGACTACCCGAATGATAAAATCATATTGAATACCTTTAAAATCTTTTCAAACTATTCATAATAATGTACATCGGGTCACACCGGAGCTGGGCCAGTACCAAAGAAAAAGTACTTAAGTACAAGTAAAAGTACCGAAGGCTTGAGTACTTCAGCGTAAGTACAAGTACCGCATGTATGAAAAGTACTTCTAACTAAGTACTAAGTCTATAAAAAGTACTCAGTACTTTTTGAAGTACTTTTTTAGATTCATTGTACGTTGGCAGTAATATAATGAAGTTTGTCGAGTTTAGTTAATTGATATTAATAAATCAATACCTTTTGAAAACTATAATATGTATAGTAACCAGTGGCTACTATTTATAGTTTTTCATAGTTTTCGGTGCTGCAAGTAGAGTAAGACTTTCACCTCTCCTTGATACACTCACAAAAACTATTACAGGTCCGCCCAAGCACCCATTATCGCCTCCAATTCTTCAATAACAATTCTAAGGAAAAAATTTCCAGGTAATTTCTAAGAAAAAAAGGCCTTCCCTACATCAGGTCGAGGCATCGTTGATTTTATATTGGAGCGAGGCATTGCTTGCTTACCCTTAGTTATGTCTACTGACGTATATAATATGGACTGCTTACGTTTCTATCTATCATTGGCGGGAAGTTGGAAAAGTGAGCGCGCAGCTTGGAAAGTGATTTTAATAAAACATTCTTCTGTGTATCTAATGAATACATTGTCTTTGATAAAACAGTTTTTAAAATGATGTATTTGGACGAATCCACTATTTTATTTGTTGTTTTCAGTTCTCTCTCAGTTGGTAATTGGGTCTTATACCGAAAGAGTCAGCAATATAGAAGTGAGTCCACTTTCTGCAGTGTATTTCTAACGTAGTCAGTCCATATTGTACATATCAGTGGTTATGTCATCAAGTCGAGGCATCGTCGATTTTATATTTGAGCGAGACGTTACTGGTTTTTGTTCTACTTGCCTAGTCTTGTTTGTATGTTATTAGTTTGTCTAAGGTTCTGCCTTTACGCATGAGTGCGGCACATTCTTTGACTGTTGTTTGCGTGCTTTAAAACTCAACAAAAAAAGAGTTGCACTAGAGATTGTGTTTGCTTTTCTACGAAGAGTTAGATATTTGTAGGTACTTTATAGACTCAGAAATACCTATGTAAAAATCTTGGTACTTAAGTACAAAACTAAGTCTTAAATACAAGTAAATAGAAGCAAGTACTTATGTTCAAGTACTAAGTAGGGGCATTTCAAAAGTATTGAGTAATAAGTCTTAAGTAAACAAAAAGGTACTTTAAGTAGTAGTTAAGTCTTTTTTTACTTAAGTATTGCCCAGCTCTGGGTCACACTACCTAAATTTTTTAAGAAAAAGATAAATTTCGCTTTGGCCAAGGTGCTGAAAGTAGATGTAAAATTCCTCTCAAATAAAATTCTTATTTTTCAAAAAAAAAAAAAAAATCAGAGAATCATGAGTTTCTTCCACTTAATCTCTTCACAGCAAAACAAATGTAAACAGAAGCACGTGCGTTCAAATATCATAGGATTACAGCAACAACTTTGTATCCAACTCTCTCAATATTTCAGAAAAACATGTTTTCACAGCGTGGGAACATTTTATAAGAGTAAAACCTGAACAGTCCGGCCCTTCGCATTTATTTATGAAAAGGAATCATTTGTCATTCTGCATCGTTGCATGCAATTTGCGCTTTCACATTTTTTGTATTTATTCTTAAAACTAGTTTTAAAGACAGTTTGATTTCTATGTTATTTTCTTCTCCTTCATTCTTTCCTTTTCTCGCCGTGTTCATTTTAAATATGAAACAGTCGGAAATCTCGCCCGTGTCCTATCTTGTTATTATGTTATCTTTGCTTCGGATCCTTGGCGGTGTACTGCAAGGTCCTGCTCTCTCTCCTACTCTCTTCCTCCTTTTTATTACTGACCTGCTAGCTCTCACTTTCAATCCTATTCATAGTTTTGCAGACGATAGCATCCTTGTTCAACTCTATAACCGTTTCGTAGTTACAGGGTGATTAAAAAAAATTGATAGTTTTTCACCATACACCCTGTATTTTAAAAAGTATAGGGCGTACGGTCACTCTTTAATGGCTGCAGATAGCACATAGGGTGTAATAGGTCAAATTAAAGAGGAGAGTCCACAGTTTACAGTTTTTGTAAAAAAAATTGTGTTAACGACCTTTTTGCAAAAAAAAAAAAACAAATTAGAGGACGAAGTAAAAAAAAAAGATATAAAAATCCGAAATTTTTAGTTCAGACCATAATAACTCCTGAGGGGAGAGAAGTACAAGGTTGGTTGGAAAGTTGTTGGAAAGGCCATGAAATTGTGCATACAATGAGCTCTTAACTGTGACCGTTCCCTATACTTTTTAAGATACAGGGTGTTTTGTGGTTTTCTTAATCACCCTGTAACTATGAAACGATTAATATGCCTCCCTCCATGCCATTCAATGTTTTGTTGGCCTAGGTGAGTACTATAACCTCCTGCTCTGTTGACCACCTAGGCGGAAACACCCTGTATACAGCAGCTAGAATCTCGTGTGGTAGCTTGGAACTAGTTTCGACATTAAAGTTTTGAGAGAACTGAGCCAGAGCGCAAATTGGCTGTCTGAGCAAATGAGATGTTGTTGCTTTTGCAGCCTCTGCTTACACTTTCCTGAGCTCTACCCTTTACAGAGCGTCGACTTCCATCTAAAAAATGGAAGGTGAAACACCAAGCGGAATGGCGACTTTGTCTTCTAGACCCATCACACCCTGCGTCTGTTTTGCTATTCCTCCTGGATGCGTCACTATATCTTTTGGGATATCAACTAGTTGGGCGCAATAAAAAAAAAACATGTTTTCATTGGAGAAGATTGACGCGAAGGCTTTATGAAAAAGCATTCTCAGCTCTCTTTAAGACTTCCGGAGCATACTTCTGCCGGAAGAGTTATGGGATTTAACAAAATTGCCTTTGTTGGCAGATCTTTATGATAAATATAAATTTATACCCAGTCTGAATAATTTCTTGAAACGGGAACGCAATAAGTTGGTCTTTTTTTTGTAACTTCAGCGGAAAGAACAATTACAACCCCAGTTAAAATGTATTTCTGCTGATGGATCTTTTATTTCACCTATGGTTTATATTCACACGCATAAGAATGAACATCTCTTAAGCATCGGGGCTTCTAAGTGCTTAGACTGAGAGGTGGAGTAAGCAGGCAAACTGAAGCGCAAAAAAAATTACAAGCATCAAGATGGAGCCTAATATTAGAAAAAAAAAATATAAAAAAGGATGTAAAAACGTCATAAAAACGTTTATTACCTACTATTGCAGGATCGAGGAAATTTTTTGATATTTATAAAATGTTTTTTGTATTCCAATCTTGTACCGGCAGTGGGGCGAGACGGAGAGCTTTGTCTTCTACAGAAATAAAGCCAGAAAAATATATTTCTTGTTGTTTTTATTTAAATTTATATGGTGGATTTTTTCAATCAGCATTTGTTCTTAACATTTATAATTGAGTGGAATATTTTTATCTATGGATGTCTTCGCTGGAACAACAAACCCCATTACGGTCCTCATCTTACTCCGATTGCCGTGACAGAGAAGCTGTTTTATTATTTTTCTGTATTTTAGCATTTTTTTAGCAAATTAGTCATTAAAAACGATAATATCACTTCAGGAGCCAAGTTTCTATAGGTATGATTGGGATAAGACTTCTGTTATGACCGTTTGTACTGTTCTCATACCTATCAGATCCGCTGCAAAATATAAATCATAAAGAAAATTGATAGACTAATCTCAATCAATAGCTTACTTAAAGGATTAAGTCACAACCAATATATTTTAAGGATACACGCACATTGAAAAATTTGTTGTCTTAACTTAAATAAGGAGAGCAAAAAAATAAGGTCAAATCCTTTAATAAGAATTCATATTCACGCTCCTTTTGCTGACATGACAATTTTATCGGTTTGGTGTACCTACCTACGTTTGACTGGAAAATGTAGTCCCGATCCGGGAGATCCTGAAAACATGCAAAATTTGTAATATGCCGATTCGAAGGGAAGCAAATATTTATGTTCGTCGTCGTTCGTTATCAACAACCCCCGCCGCTCGTTGTTGATACGCTTATGAATTATTAATGTGCTTAGGTTTGCTAGCCTGAGTCAATGGAAATTTGTCATTTTCAGGAATCGAGTTGAGCAGGCGGAAATAAAATTTTATTGCATGCGTGGCCGTGGAGTCAGGATTAATTTTATGGAAACAGCCTTAATTTTTCGTTGGTTGTTTTTACTTTTTACGCACCAGCAAAATTAATATTTTCAAAATAACATGAGAAACATAATAAATTTTTCGTTGAGGATTGAGTATGTAAATATGTGTATTTATGTGTGTGTTTTCAGGCAGGGATTTATGTAGATATGAATGTTTCATACATCTGTAAAAATTAAATCGCTGTTTAATGACTTTTTCGTAATTGGATTTTTATTTTTATTATGAAATTTTAACGACCGCACTTCGTCGTGGTAGAGAAGAAGAATTTAACGAAAAAAAAAAAATAATAATAATTTAGTTAAATTTGCTACTACCAATTTTCTACTGCCAATTATTGTTGATTTTATTATTGTTTGATTACTCAATACAAAAATGTGTATGCCAACCTAAAATTCCATCGTCATTACGAATTTTTATTATCACTTAATTCCAAAAGGTAGAAAGAAATTTGGTTTAAAATGTTTGTCCTATTTTGATTCTTAAATAGAAAAACAATGCAAATCGAGAATTTATAAGGATAAACATTTTCTTAAATGTAATGTGCTTTCATGTTACTCACGTTACTTTTGGGTGACTTTAAAAATGAAGATTTTTTAAAACAAAGTAGACTATCGCGCCAATTTTTGTATCATATTTAAATAACGCTTGAGTATTACCCCTTTCAAGATGGATTTCTTTTTTTGAAGAAAATAAAAGAGGCAGGTTACATTCTTAATACTTCAGATGATAAATTTATTCATTATAATAGGGTAAAAGAAAAAAAAAATGATTTTTTTACACCAGTGCAGTTACAGCCTGGGACATATATGTCCCACTCGGCTTGCGTACTGGTACATATATGTCCCATTAGTTTTATAAAGATTATGAACAAATTTATTCTGATTTGATACACATGTAGTGTATTATATGCGTGTCATAGCAAAAGAAAAAAAAAAAAAAGTAATACAAAAATAGGCAAAATAGTGTTTATACTTAATTACTTACTTTGTATGATAAGGTGCAAAGCACGTGTATCACAAAGCTATATCACATGCAGTACACATCATGTTTGTTCGTTTTTCAATGTTACTTTGGCAACAAAATTTACAACGTCGTCTGGCCTCTCTTTTTATTGGCATATGGTCACCAAAATTCAGCATAGTCTTAGATTTCTTTGATATTCATCCCGATGAGCCTCGCTTATTTCCAATGGAGTTAAACTTTCCAAACACAATAAGATCTTCTGCAATTTCAACTAAAAATTATATTGAGTTTTTTATGTTCTTCCCATATAGTACACTCTAAAAAAAATTTATGTAAAATTACTTGTTCCGTACAGTAAATTTACATTAATCATGAAAATCAATGGCGAAATTATCTTTTTTAATAATTTTCTATTAGAATTGGTAATTTTACTACTGTTTTCGGTTGATTTTTACTAAATGTCCGGAAAATTTACTTTGGGTCAGTAAATTTACAAAATGCCATGGTAAACATACGCGGTTACCACTGTAATATTACTCTGGCATCGGAATAATGCTTTATAAGTATTAATATTAAAACACAAAAAACTGGAGAATACTAATAATGCAGTAATTTTGCTGTGGTAACTGTAGTAACTGGCAAAAACCTGATCTGTATGTACGCAATGAAGTTTAGTAATATTCCGACATTATTGAAAACAACACTAGAAGTGAAAATGGGAATGTTATCCAATTGGGCAGAATGGGAATGTGATCCACTGTGGCAGAGTTCTAATAGATACCTTTCTCTAGCCCTATCTAACTATGCCTCAGATCTGGGAGAAATATGTGCATGGTTTATTACTCATAATATAAAAAGATTATAAGTGCTAGAAAAATCCTAGTAACGGTGGAACAAGCGATTATTGCTGTGCCGCTTTTGTTCGTTATTTATTTTTCTCGCTGTTGTCAGTTAAAAGATGATTGACTTAACAACAAAAAGTCAGAAGCAAGAATATGCTGAACAGAATTTATTTCGCCCTTGTGCACAGAAGTAAAATTTCTACCATTTAGTGTTCAAACTGCAGTAAAAATAGATGGTTTAATGGGAAATTACGTACGCCTTAAAATTACGAAAGTAGAGGAAAGATAAATTTCTATATATAGCAAAACTCTTCATGGTTAAGTAATTTTACTTAAAACGAGTAAGGAGCCTTTACTGTCTGAAGGTAACCTTACTTTTGTGTAGTAGTTTTTCTAGCCAAATAATTGAATTTTACATACTAAAGGTAGTGTACTCCGATTATAGCAGGTAACTGCGATGGCTCTGTATTTTGTAGTAAATTTCATGGCAAATTTTTTTGAGTGTATCTAGTGTAGAATGCAATTACAGTTGGGCAAGGAACTTTATTCTGTTCACCAGTTTTTGTTTTCCTCAAAACAGTGGTTTCCTTCTTGGGGTGGCAGGTACTTAGAATTATTACGTCTTTTGTATCTTGGCATTTTACAGCAACTATACCATCCCTTTAACACTTCGATATTGATTGTCGCTTTTTTAATTTTTCCGGAAACTTTGGTATATTTTTTCTATTCCCCAAACATGTCCCAAAGCATGGCAATGGCAGTGTTTGCATTAAACAAAAAGATGTAAAAAACCTGTCGAAGCAAAGGCAAACATCTGTATTAGATATAGTACTATACAATTTTAGTACAACTCTTTTTCCAAGGGTACCGTCAACGACGTCAACCTTTTTGCAGCAATATACATACATTGAAGTCATAAACATATCCAGCATATTCACATCTTTGCCATAGCTTGAATGCAATAATAGAGGCCCATTCACAATGAAGCAATGTGCAAGAAATTTTAGTAGATTGATAGTTAGGATCTGCGATTAAACTTGACTGGGTTATCTCAATAGTCTCGAAGGGTTAAAATAAAAATATATAAAAAAAATTCTAGCGATCCCCAATATCAAACTATTTAAAAAAATAATCTTTTGAAAATGGTATCACGAAAATTCTAACCCTCCTAGAGATGGTGGTCATAGGTACAAAATCAGCCCAAAGTGATCGATTTTGTATGGATTGGCTTGACTGTTCATTTACCTATTCTGATTTCTAGATTTGATTAGATTTATGGAGGAGTGTGCACGCGTTTGCCTCGCATTCACCCCCCCCCCCCCAACTCAAAGATCTATTTTGAGTCTCCGTTCAATTTACTCCCCTTCTAGGTTTACACTGTTAATAAAGTCTAGAATCATTCTGAGATTGAGATTCCACACGTAGTTGGAGAAAAAGCATGTTCGAGGTGGAATCTGAGCCTGGCCAATACTTTTCAATTGCAGAGCTGCCACTCTGGGGTTTCATAAGTATCATGAGAGAAGCGGCAGGATGAAGTTTCCGCCAAGGCTATTTTGTTTAGGTGATACTGTAAGGAGTAGTAGCCTGAGATGAGCTCGGTTATAATTTTAAAGGTCCCTTCCTGACTTTATAGCTTTTCCCAATAAAGAGATTTTTGTTTGTTCTCCTAGGTATATAGAGTAGCTCTGAGGTAGCACTTTGTAGTACCAAAAAATTGCTCTGGTCCGACAAAGGAAACTCATGTATTTTAATATTCTTACTTTTGTTTTTAATACTATCGTGTTGCACTTCACTGTTTTTTTCCAAATAAGGTCATAAAGGAAGAATAAAATACTTCTTCCAAAGTATCCCCAATGCCTGGGTAACTTACTTATGAATAACGGCGGATTAAGTATGGCGAAAACAAATTTGTTTTCTCGATAGTAAACAACTCCAAGCAATTTACCCCAATTTGGAAGAAAAAACTTACTAAATCGTGGAAAGGTAAGAAAAAGTCATGAAAATAACCCGCACCCCTATTGTTAATTTGACAATAATTTTTACTTCACAACTTATCCTCGAGTGTTCTTTATGTCGTGCTGCCTTACCCTGGCAAATCCGCTAAGAAATATTTTTCAAAAATCTCTCGATAGTAGTTGTTTCCCTCGGCTATGGAAAAATTGTAAATTGAGGCCCGTTGCAAAACTATCTTGCATGTACAAATTATTTGAATCTATCATTTACTTTCAGCTGTCGGTTTCCTACAAGAATTTGCTCTCTTCAAACCAATATGGGTTTATTTCGGGCAGGTCTATAATCATATACTTGTTGGAATTCGTTTCGGACACCATTGTTGGGTTTGCAAAAGGCTACCAAATAGTTTGCATTTATACAGACTTTAGTAAAGCCGTCGACAACGGACGGAGTCTTATTTAGATAACAGAACATATCAAATCTAATTCCGCCACTCCATCTCTTGAGTCTTGAAGACTTCGTCTGGCGTACCTCAGGGGAGTCATTTGAGACCGTTGGGTTTTATTCTATTTATTAACGATATAGGGACAGAGTGATCTTCATAAACTTTACGATTGATGCAAAAGCAATACCATTGCTATCAAAGAGTAGTTCTATGCTGAGCTTTATAAAATGTTGGTCCCGAGAATTTTCGAATCTTACCATAACATTGCGTTTGTATACTTGCTTTGTGAGATCACTGCTTGAATACGGTAGCCTCGTTTGGTCTCCATTTTACGGTACACACATCGACTGTATCGGTCTGTTCAGCGGAACTTCCTACGATTTGTTCTCAGGCACCTACCCTAAAATAAATCATTGATTTTTCACCCTATGAGGATCGCTTGAAGCTTTTACACATGAACATCGCTTGAAAAGCGTCGCATGGTTGCCAATGTAACTTCTGTGCATCAAATCTTAAACGCGAATATTGATTCTCCGTTGTTACTTAACAAATTCTCTTTCAGTGATAACAGGCAAAATTTGAGAAGGCTACCTCCATTGCATGTTAACTTCTCCAGGTCTAACTTCAGCATGTACGAACCTGTTAATCGCATGAGAATTACTGTTAATAATATGGCTGAGCCTTCTGTTCTTGACGTTTCTAAGCATGTTTGAAAAAATGAAACGTCTATATAATATTTAATCTTTTTTGTTTACTGTTTTTGTGCATTGCATGTTGGTTTATGTTTAGTTTAACATTCTAATACCAACACCGACTAAGTGATGAAAAGCATGTATTGTTGACCATTTATTTATTAAAAGTGTCCATACAGCGAGCTTGTGTTAAGCTGCCCAGATAAAAATATACTTTTTGGACACAGATGATCGGCTCCAAATCGGTAAACTTCATTCAATTTCGGTCAAAGTATTCCACTGGATATGAATAGAAAATATTTTTAATATGCATTTCGGAAATCCGAATTTTCGTTTCTGCCTCGGTACAGTAGCGTTCGGGTTTGTGTACCTTGTCGGACATAAAAATGATACGTTTTCGATACATAATTCTATATCGAATTTTCGTTTCGAAACGGAATCTCGGTTAGTGTTCTCAGTCAGTTCTGATGTCTAGTTTGTGGTGGTTTCTAGTGAGTAATTTTGGTAGTTAGTTTATGCGTTTTCAATTTTATATTCATTTGAAAACTTCCCGAATATGGGTTTCATCCATATTTATTTTATATACTTTAGAATACGTTTTGAATATATTCTTTCGGATACGCACCGATTATCACACGATCATTTTTAACCGACGTCCGAAGATTTTGCTCGGCAGGTTGGACATGAGTCTTATAAAAAGCATATGGAAAAAATATGTTTTTTGATATGAAGACGTGTAGTCAGAGAACATATTCTCATATCCTGTGGAGCATATCGAGAAGATGATCAAAAGAACATGTTCTATGTTATCTGGGTGATTCTTATAGTCAAAAACAAAAAACAAAAAAAAAAAACAAATATAATCTAAAAGTAATAATCTACCCAAATAGCAATGCAGGAACTATTCAGTTGTTACGGACTAAATCGCTGTTGTAAGAACGTCCTGACAATAACGAGTTTGGTTGTGGATAGTTGGCAATTTCTTGGTTGCGATTCAGAACTAAGTTTAGATATTAGAAATTTATGTGAACCATTTCTCCGAATTATTTAGTTGTAACAGCCATCTGGTTCACGTAAGGAGTTCTAAGAGCTATACTTTGCGAAAACCTTCTGTTAAATGTTTTAAAAGAAGTTTGTAATTATTTATGCACAAAAAGAGGTTAGAAGGATATTCCTTACATAAACGAAAAAGTTATTTAGTTGATATTTTCAAAAAGTTTCGTTTTTAATTATTTTATACTTTCAATAGGCTTATAATATGCTTTGATCACATATTGATCTTCTTACGCGGAACTTTATTTGTTACTTAAAAGTCGCATATTTTTAGAATAAAAAATCTATTATGTTACCTTATAATCTTCGTACAGATTCTCCCAGTCTTTACTTCACCCAATTTAAATCTGACTTACTTTTCTTTATTTGTGACATTTGTATGTTGATCAAGCAATTAAAGTCTGCTGTATATGCGGTTTCAAGCATACTTCCTTATAGTAAAACACGAAAATTGGTATCAATACGTGTAATTCAACTTCTGTACATACTTACAACTATCGGCAAGTAAAGCTCGACAGCTCAGGCTGGTCGCACAGCCAAAAACATGCTAAAAAAGACATTTAATCTGTTTCAGACTACAAATTATAGGGTTGGTGTTGACGATTCTGGGAGTATTGTCACAAAAATGCAGCATACCAAGACAAAAACAAAGGGATGACAAACGCGAATGCGTGACAATCTATTAGCCATGCATACGAATTGGAAGTGCGAACAGTTTTAAAAATGATCTATTTTATAAAAGAGTCTATGGTGACCAACCCCGTCACAGGGAAACGAGAGAAATTAAGTATGGACACATCGCTATGTCTGATTATTTCCAATACTGCAACATTTTGGTTCAAGAACTAGCAACTAAAAAAGCGGGAATTTTTCAAGCAACAGAAAACCCGCAAGAGTGAAGAAAATTATTGAACTATAAAGTTGCATAATATTTATAGTCCAGTCATTTGGAATGTTTTCCGGGAGTCAATATAGAATTGTAAGGAATTAAAACCTTACTCAATTTTTGTTTAAAGCATTTAATTTCGTTTTATTTAATAAATGTAAGTTTTTTATCCTCTTATAATTTTAAATGTTTATTTTTTATACTTGGAACCGCAAACCTAAGTTATTTTTTTATTATTTTGCTACCTCTAGAAAATTATGACAACATTAGTTGATGAGTCGGCAAACAGCAGGGGACAGGTTCCATTCCTATAAATTTACAGAACATGCATTAAAGTGGATAAATCAATTATCCCAGTATGATTTTAATATTTTGTGCTACTTTTGGTACCCTTGCCGACATATTAAGAACTTAGAAAAATGTGAAATATACTAGAAGAAAAAAATAAAAATAAAATGTACATGTGCCCTTTTGAATGCACAAACTGCAAGCATTGAGAGACTTGTGCCTTTTTGTTCGTACATTGATAGAAATCTTCTTTTTTGTTCAGTTCTTGGTTAGAATAAATTAATAGATTTTCGTGAACATGTGCCCAGGAGTGCTGATAAAAATTTAGAAGGCCACCCGCGAATTTTTTTCAGTCCCCTTTTTAAATATACATTTAGAAATGGAAGTTACAATCTTTAATTTCTCAGCTATAGTCGATACTGTACTTTATAGATCGAAAAAAAAACAATCATAATTGAGAGCGAAAAGTTGTGAAATATATACATATTTCTAGTAAAATATGGACATATGCAAGCAATAACAACGGAGGAATTTATTGACATTATAAAAGATAGTAAAAAAGATAGAACAGTTTACAAAAACATTAGCAGTAGGAATAAGATAGATAGATAGATAACGAATAAAATTATAGATGAAATGAAGAAAAGGAAAAAGTCATATAAAAAAATGAAGAAGCATCCGGAGGATATTGAGGGGAAGAGGGATTAAACTAGTGCTAAAAATCGGGTAAGCATGTTAGTAAGGATAGCGAAACAAGGATATAATAGACAAACAGTTTCAGAATACAAAAATCTATACAAGAAAAACATGGAAAATAATTAATGAATTTATCACAAAAATGGTGAATGTAAATAAGGAAACTGTTACTGAGATAAGGAAGTCAGGGAAAATTAAAAACCAACAAAGTCACCTACTGCAAATAAAAGGTAAGCAAAATCAATTTTTCTTGAACAATCTGATACGGTAGAAATAGAATATGTAATTAAAAGTCTTAGAAAACAGTCTGCACCTGGGCTCGACGGAATCACTGCAAATGATCTTGTTGTTGTGGCTGATATAGTAACTCCGATTATAGTCAAACTTGTAAATTAAACCATCTCAACGGCGATTTAACCAAACATACTGAAGGAGACCGAAATACTGCCAATTTATAAGGATGGAGATAAAAAGAATGTGACTAATTACAGACCAATTGCAGTTCTCAGTTGTATTGGAAAAATATTCGTGAAGATAATTAAAAGCTCAGGAGCTTTATCAAAAAAAAAAAAAAAAAAAGGAAACCTGGAGGATATGATCAGAAACAATTCGGCTTTCAGGAATACCGCGGAACAGAGTCCGCCACAACTGCGACAATGAACGTCATCAACAAATATCTATATAAAAAACTATATGTTGGAGCATTTTTTGTAGATCTTAGAATAGCTTCTGATACAGTTAACTATGATCTTCTTCTGAAGATTCTGGATGCCGTTGGAATAAGAGTTATGGCCAATAAACTGCTGGAAAGATATTTAAACAATATTAAATTGTTTACTTAAGTACAAAATATACATAGCAATCCGGAAATACTCCGCACTAGTGTACCACAAGGCTCCATCCTGGGACCTAGCCTCTACACATAAACAACATGCAGAACGCAGAAATTAAATGCGACTATCATATATATGCTGATGACATAAACTTTATATATGGGGCGAAAAAAAAAGTCTTTCAAAGAACTATGAGTGAGGATTTCATAAGATATAAGCAATGGACGGATGGAAACAAACTTTCGCTGAACGAAGAAAAAACCAAATTTATAATATTTCAAGAAGTCAAGTCAAGGAAGATATTGATCCACAGATAAAAATTGGATCCATGAGTTTGCAGAGAGTTAAGAGAATAAAATATCTTAGTGTTATCCCAGATGAGCAGCTAAGATGGAATATTCATATAAATCGCAAAATTAATAAAATTATACCGATGTTGGGCGCTATCAAAAGAATGAATTTGACATTAAGTAATGAAACCACAAATCTAGTATATAATGCTCATGTACTATCACACATAAAATATAGCATACTTGTATGGTTCCAATGCTCCAGCTATATAATTAATATGTAGAACACAAATAACTATGTGTAGAGATCTTAAAAAACTATATAATGTACCTTGACTAACGTCTACAAAGGAATTACTAAGAAGAACAAAAACAAACTTAGTCCAGAGCAAATAATCCTCGAGGAGAAGGCTAAATTTGTCTATAAATTGAAGAACAGAAAAATTACAACAAACCTCAAAATCACTACGGAAACAGAAAGGGTTCGTATTGGCAACATCCAGTGAGATCTTCAACAGAATTCCATTTGAGGTTAAAAACATGTCGAGTATAAGCATCTTCACAAAAAAAGTAAGAAATCATATATGTATGTAGGCTCCATGAAATATACCTGGATGGATGAATTAAGAGCATGCTATTCTTATTAGGCAGTACCTCTACAGGGAATAAATAGATTGTAATTAATTAAACTTAAACTTTAAGCAGTCTTAAACCAGCTGTCCAGCCAGTTGTCTGAAAGGGGAGATTGAGAGAATGAAAGGAAGAAATATACGTGGACAACACTAGGCTTAGGCTTAGGAAATGTAACTAAGGCTAATAATAAATAATAATAATAATGATTAATACATACATACATATTATAACTATAAATAAATCCTCTCTGGTGAAAAAATAACTAATGTGTAAAATTTGGTATTTATTATAATAATATCCGAAAATATTATTACAAATTTTTCTTATACCTGATAAATAATATTATAAAGAATATGTGGTTGGAATTTTATCAAAATCGGTTAAATAGATTTTCACATATCTTTTGTACGCCAGTGTAAAAAACGTAGTTTCGGGAAAAACCGCAAAAGAGAAAAAAGCTTACTCCCTGCCGCTTCGACCACACTACTAATTGCTATAACTTCGCAAATAATTTGGATTTTGAAATGGTTAAACGCTTAAAATATACTTCAAAGTATAAACAATTTATCTAACAAAAAAAAATCAATTTTGTGATAATCTCAAGGTGGTATACCACTTAACCCACATAAGCATTCATTATTTTTAGAAATTTAGAGAAAATGTTGCGGCAACATTTTTATTTACTCTTGGTGACCGACAGAAGTTGCTTTCAGATTCTGTGTTAGTCCCCAATAATATGCATAACATTTCCAATAAATTTTTAAGAAAAAAT
This sequence comes from Dioctria rufipes, assembly GCA_963924295.1. Classification (NCBI taxonomy): domain Eukaryota; kingdom Metazoa; phylum Arthropoda; class Insecta; order Diptera; family Asilidae; genus Dioctria; species Dioctria rufipes. The sequence continues at coordinate 51,437,597 of OZ002743.1, forward strand.
TGAGGACTTCTCTACATCAGGTCGAGACATCGTTAATTTTATATTGGAATTGGAGCAAACATACATGCACTACATATATATTATATCGCCCACGAAAACCATCCAACGTTAAATAATACAAGTAAAGTTTTTTTTCTTACCACCCAAGCATGGTTATGCGTATTTTTGGTAAAATGCTAGAATTCTTTTAAATATTTTAGTTACCAGTTTGTATCCTCTAAATTTCGGAGGACTCCGCCTGGCGGGCTCTGCAGGTGACTTATCTACGCTACTGCATGTACCGTTTTGTACGTAAATATAATTTTAAGAGTGTGACTTTTTGTGCTTTTTTGAAAGAACCATGATTGAAAATAAAAAAAATTCAGCATAGCAAACACGATTCCGTCAAAAAACAAAAAAGTGGCCGACCTCGGACATGTGACATTTTATTCGTCCACCCTTCAGTTAACACCAGCATTACCCCCCTTCTTGTATGCCGGGGAAGCAGATTAGTGGAAAAAAAACGGCATAGTAAATATGCTTTTTTGGAAGTAAAACCGTTTCAAAATTTGGTTTTCTCAGCTGTTATTTGTTTCCTCGCTAAATCGTTTAGATTTTTAGAGCACATAGAATTAATAAAATACATTCATAGCTATGTAATTATTGTTTACTTGTTTATGCTCCTGTCAACAACATAAAGTGTATATTTTCATCGCGCAAAATGAAATTTTTTCACAAATAATGGCTACCAAGATCAGTACCACGAGCTTCGACAAGCCAAGTCATCTCACAAGTCAGACACAAACATCAGTAAAGACACAACAAAAGTTGTTTGTTAAGTTTGTTGCACTTTCTTATATTAATTATAGTATTACCAGAAAACTATACAAATACCTTAATATTGAAATTAATATTGGATGGGGATTGAGTTGGATCATTTCATTGCCCAATATTGAGACATGCATAGATGTCTCATATTTAAAATAAAAAAGCTAGAATTGGTCTAAGACCAATTCTTATGATACCTTAGATGAATGCCCGTATTAAATTTCGTATGGTCATCGATCTATTCAAGTATTGATTTTGAAGTTGTTTTTCGCATATATTTCTAGAACAGTTTGTCGCACAGAAAAAATGGTAATAACCAATTTTATAGGATTTCGTATTCTGCAGAAGTTTTTAGTACAATAAAAATGACTTGGACTGATCGTTTTCAAAGTATACGTAAAAAACCGAAATTTTTATATGGCAACACCAAGAAGGAGTTGCCCGATTTAGTCCATTTTTGACATTTTATTTGCTAATGCAGTAAAAACATCATGTACGAAATTTTAGCTCTCTACGTCGATGCGTTCTCAGGCAGTGTCCAAATATATAGCGGAAAACGAAATTTTTATATGGCAACCCCACGAAGGAGTTGCCCGATTTGTCTCATTTTCGAACTTAATTTTACTTTTTTTTTTAAAGTCCATGTACAAAATTTCAGCTCTTTAAGTATACGCGTTCGCGAGTTATCGTGCGCACAGACGGACGGACGGACGGACAGACGAACGGACGGACGGACATGCAAAAATCGAAATAACTTTTAATATTATGAATGGGTGTCCAATTCATTTTGACAAACTTAGTATACCCCTATGATTTCATCTAGGGTATAAAAAGTAGCAGATTTACTACAATTGTAATAGGGGGGCAAAGCTGGTTAACACGCAATTAAAAAAATTACGTTTGAAAATTTTTTTTGAAAATTTGTATACATGTTAGGTATATACCTACATACATACATAATACCGACCCTATGAACAACTCAACAAACTTAATCTTATTATCAAAATAACACTTTCAATCTTGTAACCGTTATTATAACCGCAATGGATAAAATAAGATATTTTATGTAAACTTTTGTTATATATCCATGTCCTTATAAACGTTTACACAAAACAGAACTAATAAAACATCTGGATATAAGTACATAACCCCCATAATTCAAGAAACTTTTGTAACTTAAGCCCACAAATCGGATTAAATAAAAACCATTATATTTCTACAACAATTCCATAAACATTGTTGTAAGAATTTCATGCCGAATCTAGATATGTAAATAACAGTAAAAGCCATTATAACTTACTTTGCCAATTCTGTTTTTCTCTCTATATAGTAGTTAATCCATTTTAATCTGCTTCACATATATGAGAAGAAACACGTACGTACCTACAAAAGTTTGTTAATCCACACTTCAAGGGCGGCTTCAAGGGAGCCTGGCTAAACTTGACTAGACAGACAGAAATATTTTAGTTTTGGCTAATTTTCAAATCCCGAAAATCTTTCACACACAAGTTTACATTTCACAAATTTCACTCGCAACCCATTTCGGGTTATTATCCCTGTTAATCTCACGACAAACAGTACACTGCAATCTTGACTCTTGCACTTTTTTTTGTATACCAATAACACCTGAGCGTGATTCCCGCACTTTTACAACGTTGTTGGTAGGTACCACGGCCAATGATTAAAATAAGCACTGGAAAAGCGATTTAATTTACACGGGCTATGGATTCGCTTGCTGCTAATTCTTTTTGTGTGTGTGTGTGTGAGTGTTGTCTATCAGCGAGTCACTCTCGTCAGGTGTAATTTGATCCAGAGAAGCCGTTCTGGTTCACAGCCGCCTATGTTCATATGCAGAATTGCGATGAGTATTAATTACAATAAAACATTAAAATTCCTTGACAAGTGCACCAAACTCGCACGTTCCGTTCACTTAGGGGATATGACATATAACAGTGCAATGTATGTACATATGTACACGTGTGTACATTTATGAAATTTGAAACGACACTTTACGTTACGATTCCACTTCTTCACGGACCCCCCGAATACAAAAAGAGTAAGCAAATTGGACACCGCAAACTAGCGAAACTTATTTTTATTCTACAAATTGAAATGTCTTCAAAGGGAAGGAACTTATACTTCACCACTTTCACGGTACCGTTTCGTTTTCCTTAAACCTCAAGCACTTCCTTATTTATAACACTTCTTCTTCAAGCCACAGAAAAATTGGGGTGGTCGTTGGATAGGGTAGGGAAATTTTCATGAATCGCGTGCTCATTATATACCCATCGAGGGTATTTTTAACGTAATTCATTCGAAACGCGCACAGATTATTTCGGCATCCTTAGAGAAAAAAAAAACGTCACTAATTAAATTTTCCATTAAAATTCAGCTTTCCCGCTGATGTCGAGCTCAGTTCATTATCCTTAAATCACTGAGGGTCCAAATCACTAAAGGGTCGTTGGTTGGATCCGTTATCCGTTATGTACACCTCTGTAACTATACTAAACTGACTACATAGGTATAAACCCAGAAGTCCCGGTCGAAGTGTACCACAATCGCGTGCTGCAGAATTCAAACTAAATAATGTGCGGGCGATTTAGAATTAATACCCGGCACAAGTCAAAAGGGGGTGATTGGCATTTTTCGTAATAGATTGAGAGGAGAGTTTCGCTTTCACCCCAGGGGTAAGGCATCATTTACTGCGCATGCCTTAACAATTAGTATTAGAACAAGACAAAGTCTGAAGTGTTATTACTCACTACTCTACTCGGGCAGAGGGATGCCGCCGGATGGTTACAACAAATCTGTTTCCTGACGACGATAGGAGTTTCTATTTTGTCTTGCGGTTCTTCAGAGGGGGCGTTTATACTATATGGGGAGTAGATGAGATGAGATGGATGGGATACCTATTCGCGTTTTGCAGCATTAATGATGTGACTTTGTTAACAAGGTTGTCCCTTGATTCCTTCGATACACACAGTCATACAGGCAGATAGGAGTGATGATGCGTTTAGTAGACAGACAGACAGACAGACAGACAGACAAATGAACCCCCCTGAAAAACATACGTATGTACTTAAGACGACACTTGGGTGTACAAGTTCTTTACTAGCTACCACTCCCGGAACCACTAAAACTAGTCCGACGGTGGTGTTGTAATTAATATGCAAAAAAAAAAAAAAAAACGTAAAAACCTTGGAAACCTTTTTTGCTTTCAATATTTTGTGAATTTAAATTTTAAATTTTCGCACTCGTCCTTTTTGCATTAGAAGCGGCTCTTAGTTGGTAGGAATAAATTATTTTCCTCAGCATATTATTATTTTTGTGCATTTGACAGGTTTATTTTATGCAGAGCACATTGATGTAAATATTATGTGGATATTGAGGATGAAGGTTTTGTTTTTGTACTTAAGTCACTTGAAAGTGGAACATATTTAAAATTTTTGGGTTTTTGAATTTCTTCCTTGCTATAACTATAAAATTAGATATGTTCATACTTTTTGTTACATAGTAGGTTAGTTTTTAGTTGACGTTCTTACCAAAACATAATTTTAGTTTTAGTATATGCATGGTCTGTTGATTTTGTAATCTGTAGACTAAGAATAATAAATAAATAAAAGAATTCTATTGAGTGCATATCTTTTAAGAATTAAATATGAAACCATCTGTGTATGAAATATGAAACAATTATTGGAGTGTCCATTCCTCACATATGGATTTTGATGAAGGGGGTAAATAAGTAGGATAAAGTAGGTAATGAATTCTATATAGAGTGTCCAGATTACATTTTTTTCTCTGGAGTACACCATAGATTATAACAAGTTATACAATTACATGTGATATCATTACAAAAAATAAGATATTCTCTTTGGAACTATAGTGTTCAAGCTAGATTTTACGATATTCCTTAAAGGACTTATGAGCATTTAAGTGATGACAACACTTTTATTGACACTTCGAATGATTTTGAAACGTAAATATATTTGTGGAGGAAGACGTGATTTCAAGGAGGTGATCTCGAGTAAAAGTATAAGAAGGACACTTTAAATAATTCATTGACATACTCCATTTTAGTTATTTTACAGAACAGCCTGTATATAAAAATACATTTACACGGTTAGAAATTTTGGAATATATTTAAATAAAATTTCAATATAAATATAAAATTGTACGTTATTTTCAATACACACCGAATTTGAAACTAATTATGGACAATAATTGAAAATATTTTAAATACAATTTTAATTTAATTTCAATTTTTTAGGCATTCGTTAATTAATTTTGTTAAATGTTATATTAAAACTCCACACAATTGTGTATTAGAGTGCATGACGCATAAATTCGTAATCATTCTCTTAAAGTTGCGAAATAAAATTGTATTGAAATTAAATACAAACTCAATTCAATTTCATTCCAACTATATTGAAATGTAATCACTATTATAATAAAATGTACGGTCTTAGCGAATATGTGTCACCAAATCTGCAAAGCGTGAATGTATAAACTCATCTTTGTTGCGATTATAAAATCTTGCACTAGATATCTATGATAACACAGCTTTTATAAAAGGATTCAAAAATATAACAATATTCAAAGGATCTAAAACTGGTACAATAACCTCAGATAAAACCTTTTAATTTACATAGGACTGATTTTGGTGTTTTTATACCCTATCCACTACTATACCCACGCATAATATTAAAAGTTATTTTGATTTTTGCATGTTTGTCCGGCCGTCTGTCTGTCTGTGGACACATATACTTAGAAAGCTGAAATTTTGTGCATGGACTTTAAAAAAAAAAAAAAAGTTCAATTAAGTTCGAAAATGAGACAAATCGGCCAACTCCCTCGTGGGGTTGCCATACAAAAACTTCGTTTTCCTCTATATATGTATTTGGAAACTGCCTGTGAACGCGTCGACACAGAGAGCTGAAATTTGGTACATAGTGTTTTTATAGTAATAGAAATGAAATTTCAAAAATGGACTAAATCGAGCATCCCGTTTTTGGTATTGCCATATAAAAATTTTGGTTATTTATGTATTCTGTGAAAACGATCAGTTCTAGACATTTTGATTGTACTAAAAACTTCTTCAGAATGCGAAATCCTATATAAAATTGGTTAAAATCATTTTTTCTGTCCGACGAACTGTTCTAGAAATATATGCGAAATACCATTTCAAAAATCAAACTTGCACAGATGGGTGGCCATACGAAATTTGATATGAGCCTTCATCTAGTGCAGTGGTTGCAAACCTTTTACATATCATGCGCTAATTTTTTTACAGACGATTTCAAATACGCCACTCGAGCACTTTTTATACCGTGTTACGATACGATTATGGTTGGGGATTGGTACATAGAGATAAGGATAGAATTTTTTTTAAATTAAATGATTTATGCCAGGTTAATGAAGCACCAATCTAGAATAGTCAGGAGTGATCCCTTTTACGAGACGGTGATCACTTCATGATAGTGCTATAGCTGCCAGAGTCTCGCTTGGTAAATATAATTCGAACTTGGAGTTCGTTCTATTCTCTCTGCTTGCTAGAAGTAGTCCTGGTCCTGGCATGTTTTTAAAAACCTTTTTAATAGAAGTATGTTTATAGATATAGTTAACTTTTTAAATGATTTATTTATTGTATGTAAAACAATATAAGTATATTACAGCACATAAATATTACTTAATGAAACTTTTGAGCCTGCTTGGATTTTGCTAGTCTTTTTTATGTTTGGTGTTAAGTTTGTTACTGACAGCAGCACAGAGTTTTAGAATCAGTTGTTTTGCTTTTAATCAATTTCATTTATAAAAATGCTTGTTCGCATCTGTATGTCATGCTAAAGCGACATATATAATTTTTTTCAAATTTTCTTAGTTCGGGGAAATGTTCACATGGCAGTAAGCGCCAGAAATTAATTACGTCTGTAGCTTTTTGATCTGGAAAAAGCTCATCAAATTTCATTTTTATGAATAAGTTTGTTTTTAAAACAATCAGTTGAATTTGTATGTTACTAGGCATCTTCATTATGTTTTGTTCACTAAGCGAAAATGGGTTTATAAAGGCGTGAATGCAGTTTTCTTCTTTAGCAAAGTCATGAAAACGACTTTCAAATGTCTCTTACAATATCTTGATTTTTTCAATATATTCGATCAAATTGTTATTATTCTCAGGACAATCATTCTGCTCTTTCAAGCATGGAAATTAGACTCAAATCCTCATTTTCTAACTGAGACATGAACAATTTTAATTTCATTTCAAATGAACTAATGCTATTTACTATGCTAGGAAATAATTTATTCTTGCCTTGTAGTTTTAAATTTAGATCATTGAGATGGCTAGTAATACAACTAAAAATGCCAAATAAAATAGCCAGTTGTTGTCACATAATAGGGTTCCTTCATCAGGCTATTCATTTACCTATTCCGCAAAAATTAGAAACAGAAATTTTCAAATCTAGTAAGAATCTGCCCTCTAGAAAGCCAGCGCAATTAACAATGAAGGTTAAGATCACCCCATATTCCAAATCTAACAATTCACAATATTCTTTGAATTCTCACCTGTTTAATGCTCTTGTTCTAATTTTATTCACACATTTCACAACCGGTAACATAACACGTTCCATATTTATAAGTTTTGGCACACAGTGCTTCTTGGTGGATAATGCAATGGTATTTTAGTATAGGACGATTTAAAAAAATTTCAATCAAAGTTACAGTGCCATTGACTTTCCCTATTATTGATGGCTCTCCGTCAGTATACACAATGATGAGTTTGCTACAATATAATTTTAGATTTCCTATGCATGATTTGAGTTTTTCAAATATTTCTGATCCTCTATACTGGCAAGTTCTTCAAAGACATTAAAATTATCATCAATTCCCCTTGTAAAAATGTTTAACTGGGGAACATCACATATGTCCGTAGATTCGTCCAAAGCTAGAGAAAATAAAGTAGGTACAAGAATCGACAAGGTCTTCCAATTGCTGGGCTACATCCCGAGAGAGTTCCTCGATACGTCTCACAACTGTCTGCCTTGATAGATCGATTTCGCCTGTTTGCTTTTCAATACTTTTATTATCAAGATGTCGAGCAAATATTTGGAGAGATGGCTTAACAATTTCTTCTCCGTAAGAAAAACGTTTCTTTTTTCGCTAATGCTAAAGCAATTTCGTATGACGCTTCTGTCATTGCTAAGTCCTCACAACTTACTTTAGCAAACATATTTTGTCTTCTTCTGATATCTTCCTTTTTCTTAGTCACATATTCTTTTCGCAACTCAGACCCAAGAACAAACTTAATTTTTTCTTCATGTATGTCTGATGCTGTGTTTTATAGTGTCTATTGGTCTGCTATTATGTGAAAAGCTACTTTCACAAACAATCCAAAACGGTTTTTCTGATGAATTTGCTATAAATAATAATTCATTTTCTCACTATCCATTAAATTCACACGTACTGTCACGCTCCATTTGGTCATTTTATTTTGCCCTGTAATGGACCAAAGAATTTAAAAAAAAACATACAAAAGTACAAAACTCTAAAAAGTTGAAAAAGAACAAAAACGTAGATCACAGTTACGTATATCGAATCAGAGAAACTAAGAAAAAAACCATGAAACGCAATCGCAAAAACTCTGCTTCAAAACTCGACTACTCGACACCAACATAACAAACTAATAACATCCAAAGACTGGTTTAAAAATCCGTAGTGCCTCGCTTGAATATAAAATCGACGATGCTTTGACCTGATGTAGGAAAGGCCTTAATTTATTCTTAGAAATTTACTGGAAATTTATTCCTTAGAATTTGCTTGCATTAAATGGAGGCCGGCAATGGCACACATGAAAGTATGCAGTATCTGAAAGTAACTCCAGTCTGCCACCAAAGTGAATAAAAAAAAACATTTTCTGTAAATTTCTAAAAAACATAAATGCGCTCATACGCTTGCGTCCCGTTCTCGGCCTCCAACAATGCTTAAAGAATGCTAAAGAAAAATTTCCAGTAAATTTCTAAGAAAAAATTAAGGCCTTTCCTACATCAGTCCGAGGCATCGTTGATTTTACATTTGAATGAGGCTTACTGATTTACTCTTTGGCTATGTCAGCAAGTCGGAGCATCGTCGATTTTATATGCGAGCCAGGCGCTACAGATTTTTAAGCCTACTTACAGGTTTTCGTTCTACTTGCCTTTACCTTGTTCACATGAAGCGGAGTAGACTGAATTAGAATAGTTCTAATTCGCATAATACCAATAGTGTTCACAGTGTTCCATTCTCATTCCGGAGCTCGATAATCCAGTCTACTCCACTTCATGTGAACAAGGTATTTGTTTGTCTCACGATGGCTCACTCAGAACTAACTGGACCGCCAGTTGTAATCATTCAATGCGCCACGTTATGGTCACGCCTGATCTAGGGTGTCATAAGAATTGGTTTTAGACCAATTATAGCTTTTTTACTTGTTTCTAAGTGTTCCGTGTAAAAAACAAAAAAAATAAAAGCTAACCGGTGTCAGTAAATTATTATAATCAAACTTTTTGGGATATATTGACACAAAATGGAGTTTTTGAAGTAGGTAGGTACTATTATAGGTGAATTTAGCCGGCGCGCTCGAAGACGGCAAGGAGCAGAGTGATGATAAGTGTGAGGGAGGACTTGAAGAAATTAATTTAAGAATTTAATCATTTACATATTACTTTAGTTACTTCCCAGCAAATAAATTGAATCGAAAATAATTCGAAAGTAACATGCCATGGGCAAGCATAACCCTCGAAATTGATATTGACAAATTCTCCTTTGTAAATTACGCGGCAGACTAAATGGACATAAGAAAGCAAGCTGAAAAAGATAATAATTAAGTGATTCGCCTATTACTTACCAAAAGCAAGTGTACATATTTTATATACTTCCTAACTGCGAGAGTTGAATAAATTACGTTTAATTATCCCAATTTCAACTTATTTTAAATGTGTATGGATTCATAAACATAAGAGCAATTTATTTTAAATATTTCCACAATTTGTTACTACAATTTTTATTACAATTATAAGTCCGCTTCCTTAAAAAAACAGAATGCGTCAGCAATAAATTGTAATAAATTGTAAAAAGCATTGTTGAAAAAGTGAATAAGAGCGAATTTGAAAGAGAAGTAATGCAAATTTGCACGAGGGTTGTTGGGGGTAATCTGATCACAGTGTAATTTAATTAATAATTCCTTTACAGTTTAGTCAAATTACCAAGTAATCTAATTACATTGAATTTGATTACATTTCAATCAGATTACTTGTGAGAGAATATGTAATCTATCAAATGTGTAATCTGTTACAATATAATTCGATTATTTTGTAATCTAATTACATTGTAACAGATTACGTTATAGATTACTTAAAAGTAATTAATAATATAATGATATTAATTGAAAGAAAATAGTATTGTTCTCGTATGAAATTAGTATGAGGGAGTTTTATGAAAAATTAGAATACAAATATCTTAAATGTAATCACATTAATTAGATTAACATGTAGTGGAATTAACATGTAATCCATTAATGTGTAATCAAATTAACTTGTAATCACAATATACGTTAACCGATTACATTATGTAACTATGGAAATGAATTACATTAGTAATCTGATTACAAATTACATGGTTAATTGTATTTGTTAATCGTTAAGCAGAATACATTATGCCCAATGTTGAAATACACACGTTATTGCAATAAAGCTGTCCCTGTTTCATAACTATTGCACATTCCATACTTTTGGCAAAACCTCTCCAAATTTTTTGCTGGGTTATTTTGTGTGCTGCGTTGGTGGTGTTTAATTTTCTCACATTTTAAAAACAAAAAGATTTTTTGTTTTTAAATTACTTAACTATTTCCAATCTTTCCATGATGCACAAGTTTGAAAAATGTTTGTTGTTCAGAATTTTTCTAAGGTGACATTCATATATTGAGATATCATAGAAATTTGAAGTTAACTAAAAACTGAAAAGTGGAAAACAAGTAAATGTATGTTCTTTATAGGTGTAGAGAAGGCACAGAATATCCAGTGAATAGAGATAGCACGCTTAGAGCAGCGCATAGAAATGTTGTGAAAATTCATTATAAACATTTTTCGTTTGTCATGAAACACCCTCTTATTCAACAATTATAAAAATTTTCAATAAATTTGAACGTCTTAGCCAAATTGGTGATGAAAAGAGGCTAACACGGGTTCGATCAGCTAGATCTACAAAAAATATTGCATCTGCATGGTGAAAAGTTTTACGAAGGATACAGATATGTTTACTTCAAGAAGTTCCTATAGCTTGTAGGCTTATTTGCGATATGGCAAATTTCATATTTCGCAAATAAGCCAACACTTTATTCTGCATAGGGATCTTACCGTAAAGATGTACAAAGTTTAGTTGACATAACTACTGAAGCGTGAGGACCTTACACTACGCTGAACGTTTGCAAATTGAGTATGAGAAATATAGGAAGATGAGCCAATTTTTTTTTTCAAAAAAAATTATCTATAACGATTAAGTTCCACCGCCGCTCGGAAAATCCAAAGATTATAGTTGAGTAGTTCCTTCATCTACAAAGAGTGACAGTTTGGAACCGTTTTTGGGCAGGGATAGTAATTGGACAGTTTAATTGAAAACGGAGCCGATAACATGGTTGGCTACCTAGATACTGCGGCTTAACACTTTAAGATTTCTTCTTTTGGTGAATGACAAGATGTACGCCAATACACCACAAACAATTATGTACAGTACTCAAAAACAACATTGACATTGAGAAAATAGAGCGGTAATTGTGTCAAAATGCTATGGAGAATTTTGATAAAATATTACAAATTTTTCAATAAAGTCGAGCAGGGCATTTATCTGATTTTGTTTTCCATATTTATCCGCAGAGCCTATCCTTCACAATAAAATGTTTTGTTTTTGTTTTTGTATTGATTTAAAGTTTTAAAATTGCACCACCTAATGGAAGACCTTATAATGCAAGACTTTTTGAGTTAAGAAAATTGGCTTCGAATAATGCTTCGACATTTTTAACTCATAGTGTCAGTGCTTTGCAACCTTTGAATTGACATTTTTTGGTAACTATTCGAATTGTTAGCTAGCTAAAATTTTTATTTAAAATGTTATGGGAATGGAACTATAAAATGGGATGATGATATATCTCAAGATATAAGATGAGAATGGAATCAATATCAGGAGAATCTTGTTCATAATCAAAAGTTTACAGATTCCTCAAGAATTTTTTGAAAATCGACCTTCATGAATTTTTTGGTTCATCAATTACATCCAATATGTGCAAAAATCATTGTTCTATAAAGATAATAAACTGATTTATTTTAATTTTTCGGGTGTAGCAGTCAGTGATTACTAAAAAAATGTTATTAATCATGTTATAGTCCTTTATTGGCCTAACGTTGTGCTGAACGTAAATATTCAAAGCACAAAAAATACAATGAACAGACGAACAACACAGACAGCATACACAATATTTACTGCAGTCTCTTAGAGAATCCCCAATACTCTTAAATTTATATAAGTATATATAAAAGATTAAATTTAAAAAAAATGACTGTTATGAATCTCTTGGGATCACATACTCATAAACTAGTAGATTTTTAAAACTTGTGTAGGGCAATTAACTCTGCCTAATCTTTGTGTTAATTTATTACAAGTGTTATAGTTAGTTTTGATTTTGTTATATTTTTTTTTCTGTGTTCATTTACATAAATTTAATTTTCGATCGGATTAGAAAGCTAGAATAGCTCGTAGGTAAGTAACAAATAGACTCAGCAATTTTATTGTAACAAATAAGCAAATAATGTACTTGAATAGATGTTATTTAACAGTGCTTCTGAGGACGGCAACGATAAATGCCGAATCGTTAGGCCAATAAAGGACTATAGCGTGATTAATTAAATTTTTTTATTAATCAATGACTGCTACACCCGAAAAATTAATATAAATCAGTTTAAAAAAACAACAGTCGAGCATCACAAGAACCTATAAAGATAATATCCCAAAATTACAGCTAAAATACAGCATGATCTCCAATGCAACATAACTGATATCAACTTTTCGAATTTATAAACTATTTATATGCGATTTTATATAAAACTCCTGAAGAGAGCCTCGCTTGGACTCGAAACGTCGAGAAGATGAAATAAAAAAAAATGTATTTTACTACCGAATAATCGGTGTTTTTCTGAAAATAATATTCAAAATCCGTCATCCAAGTAGCCTGATCAAAATCAGCTGGAAACCTAATCAGCTGTAAATTCATCAATAAAAATTGTTCAGAGTGTATTCGAGAAAATTAACTTGCTGGAGATGCAACCCGCTCCTGGAACTTTATAGCACACAAATTGTCAAAACCAATGCTAAGGAGAGTCACTATAATTCATTCTTTTTAAAGATATGTGAACATCTTTCGATAGCGGATCTTTGCCCATATGTACCTACAGCAATTTAATAATTTTTAACAAACATCTTCAAGATCCATAAATAAGTCAAAAACTTTTCATATAATCCACAAAGGCAAAAATAAAAAAACAACATTTCCAAGTGTAGCAACAAAATTAAACTGTTCTACTTTCTCATTTATTACTGTAATATAGACGTTTTAGGGCTCATCATATAAAGCTTTTCCTTCTTAATTTTGTCTATCTAAGAGCACAGAAATTAGCTGTCTAAGCTAAAACGAGAGTGTATAGTAGAAAAGTTCATGTTCCACTTGAAAAACTCATTTCCCCCAAATGCAGTTTTTGTAAAGCGAAACTATGTAGCACTGCACATATGAGTCCATTCTTCATAACTATTACGAAAGTGACCCACATTCTTTGCATTGAAACAGTTCCACTATATCCTTTCACCTCATTATAAAAGGATATGATTAGAGAATGGCATGTTTACACTGTGATTTTCAAGGATTTGCAGTGCCTGTGGCCTGTGTAGGGCTTACCAAAGAAATTTGTAATTTCACGTCTTTCGTTTTAAATAAGTTTTTATCAGATGCAAAGAGTTTGTAAAAAGTTTTTTGGTAAAAGTTTTGAAGTTTGAATTTGTTCAATTTCATCCAGTGACTTCAAGTTGAATGGTTGCTGTGCAGGGAATCAGCATTTGCCAAGTTTTGCTAAAGTTTTCAAGATTTTTTTTTTTTTATCAATTGAATTCAGTAAAAGTTACCTTTCATATTACCTTTATCTTTAATTGAAACTGTAATTGCTTTTATTGTCGTATTCTTGCAATATGAATCTTTTCTTAGCATAGTTAAGTCTGCTAATTGGGCTCAGTCTCATAATATCTTAGATCTCCCCAATGGGGCGTGAGTAGGAAATTAGTTTTGACAGAATTGACACGTGAGTCCTGTGATTGTTTTTGGTTTACTTGCAGTTTTTATATACACATTTTCGATAAGTTTTTTTATGGAATTACCTGTTTTTTTTCATGCCAAGCTATAAAAAAATTTTTAATAGGGTTTAAATTTAATATAAGGAATAGTAAATTTAATTAGCTTCAATATATCACAAGAACAATTTGTTAAAAATTTCTCAGTTTTGACTAGATTTTTTTTTTTTTTAAGTTGGATAATGTATGAATGTTCCCCACGAGAGGGGCACTATCGTACGTGATAAGTGGTACAATGGTGCAGTATCAAAACCCAACAATTAGAGAAATGAAAAGTAAATATAGTTTTCTTCGTGATCAATAAAATTTAAAAAAAAAAATGAATCATAATGGCTTGAATAGTATTGTTAGAAATGCAAGTTTTCATGATATTAAAAGTTATCTTTAAGTTGAGAAATTATTATTGCACATTGTACGAAGTTCGATCTACTGGAAAATTGAACATAGTAGATGTCCTAGATGTCGTAGATGATATAGGATTTGGCAATATCAAAACCAGATTACTAATATAAATCGTCGCTTCATCGACAATATTTCGAGAGTCAAATATCTATGAACCTGTTTTTTTTTCTCAAAAAATGAGACCTTATATGCTGTCTTGCTGTAATGACATATCGCATCTCTCACATAATAAAAAGTAGACATTTTCTTTTCAAATTTTACTAATATAAAAGTGTTATCCTTTATTTTGTCAGGAGTTATGTCAATTTTCATTTCGTTTCCCTTTTCATTATCTTCAAACTTGTCGGCACTTAAAGTAGAACTTATACTAATGTACAAATCACTCCTTTCCGGCCTTGTTGCTGTCTTCTACGTAAATAAAATTATCTTGAGGGTTGCCAACTCTTGGCTAAGTTTTGTGGCTAAAATCTACAAAACAAGTGGCTAGAAGTAGCTAAATTTCAAGAATTTGTGGTTAATAAGTGGCTAAAAAATGTTTGTACTTATTACCTTAACGACATCTTCTTTCTCCAACATTTTTAAAGAAGTCTTAATTCTTATTATTGAATTAAGTGCCTTCAAATTCATTTCTATTCCGTAGTTTAGATTTCACAAAGTTTAGAGTTCATCTTCTGTATTCGAATACTATCTTTAGCAGTGAAATAGGTAACGCAGAAAGATCGCTAAATTGATTTTTGCCTGCAGCATCTCTATATTTAGCTACCTCGATCCAAAAGAGGCTTGTATTATTGACGTTTTCCCACTTCATAAAATTAATGTTATTCCATTGAGTTAAAATCTTGTTTTCGGTCCCCATAACTTCTGCAATTCTATTATTTTTTTACCTTTAACAACTTTTAAGACTTCTACTACATTTAATACTGCAATTTTTTTTTCAATATTTCAATATTTTTAGGTAGCTTTTGTTGATCTCTTCTATTAATTTCAATGTAAAATCCTTGCATCGGGTGCATACAATATTTTCTTCCTCAACCGTTATACTTGTTTTACGAAAAGCAGACTCAAAACTATAACCCAGGTACGCTGACGAAAATAAGTCAATCCGATGTAAATTGTTGAAATCAGGATTTTTCCACAAAGCGGCTTAATTAAAGACGTAAAGCAAGTTAAAACTTTTGAGGGATCGATGTTATCCCCTTCGAATAATTTCACAGCTACTTGTACTTCAGAAACAACACTTTTTATGTAAATAAAATAAAATTGATTTGTTGTGTTTGTGTACATAGAGTGTAAAATATAATAATTCTCTTTCTAACGACTCAATTGAAAATGTAACGATAATTCATCGCATTGCTCTAGTATGTATGCGAGATATGACAGGTTCAATTGACAGCCAACGAGTATCACATACTTTTAAAATCTTTTATGCTCCTTGATTTATTTTAACTTAATAACTCAACCCAGCATTTCATCTTCGTGGAAAAAATTGCGGTATACCCAAAATATTCCTTACGATATCGATTTCACACATTTTTTGTTACACACAGTAAGCATGGAATTTTTTTCTCAGTACAGAAATCAAATAAAGCTTCGTTCTAGTTTGACGCTTAGGGTTTCGCTACTTTTCCCATATATATATTTAATAATAATAGTTACTTCTAATTCCGTCCATCCATAGCATACAAATATTTGAACGTATTACCCGCATAAACTATTTGAATTTCTCTAAAAACTGTAAACCCTGGGTAGAAAGTTGGAAAAGTTCTTAAAAATGCCTGTAATGAAAAAACAGCTTTGAAAAGAAAAAGTGGCTAAAAAAGTGGCTAATAGCTAAAAGTAAAAAAAAATGTGGCCAAATGCTTTAAAAAGTGGCTAAATCTAGTCACAAAGTGACTAAATTGGCAACACTGGCGACGCGTGACAGGCCACGAGATCTATGTACACACACACAGAGGGCAACACTATTCCGCATGGTTTTTAAGTAATGCCTACTGTACGTATGTCCCCGTGTACGAGGGTTGCCAATCTTCCCCTAATGATTATTTGTCTTTTACCCTGCATTATCTTATATCATCATCATCATCATTTGAAAAAATAATAACAATGCTGCCATTTGAAAAAAAAAATGCCTACTTATGATGATAATAATGAATGAGAATAAAACGAGAAAAAAAAACGGAGAAACGTTTCTTGTGTGGATGCCCCCTTTAATTTTTAATTTAATTTTATTTTTATTATTTGTTATTATAGCGGCAAAAGAAATACACAATCTGTGAAAATTTCAACTGTCTACCTATAACGGTTAATGAGATACAACCTGGTGACGGACGGACAGCGAAGCCTTAGTAATAGGGTTCCCGTTGTTACCCTTTGGGTACGGAACCCTAAAACGAATAATTTTCATAAGAGAGTAGAAAATATGGTTGCTAAAATCGTCTAAGGAGTTTGCAGGACCTAAAATAACCCTCCGTCTTTTGACGTCTGAAAATTACAAGCCCATTGAATTAGTGACTTCATCCAACTTAGAAAGAATGCCAGTATTGCCACCTCAATTGGAAAACGAACTAGTAGATTATATTTTGATAATGCAGGCAACGTTTTTTGGGTTAACCAGGAATGATGTTGTTCAACTAGCAGAAATAAATGGTATATCATACAATTTCTTTGCTGACGAGAAAGCCACAGAGAAAGTTTCGTTAGAACTTTTTTAAAGCCCTGGTCACAAAGTAAGCGGCGCGCGCAGCGCGGCATTGTTGCATAGAGCGTTTGCACCGGGAGTGACGGATTTTATCGAAATGTACTCTAGATTCGATGAAGAAGTGACGAATACTTTAGAATGCCAAAAGCCTCAGTAAACGAATTGTGCGGACTTATTTCGCCACCCCCTGTGTGATTTATAGATTTAATTTTGCAAGAACAATCGTGCAGCCGGCAACTTAAAAATTCCCGTCGCGCTGCGCCGCTCCCGGGCGGTGTGACATCCACTTAATGTGTCATTGTTTCTTCGTGAAACAATAGCATCATATATACTGCTGTACGTCCAAAACCTAAAAAGAAAAACAAACAAAATATTACCAACAAAGGTAAACAAACCAAGTAAATTCTTAGATCGCAGGCGATCTAAAAAGTAAACAAAGTTAAAATAATTCAAACCAGGATTTGATTGCTACCAGACTAATGCGAAAAAAAAAATTGTTTTTTTTTTGCCAAGTTATAAAATATACCATTTTGAAGATCTTTTTCAACGAACTTTTGATTAAATCTCGAAATTCAACAAAGAACGCGACAAAGTTTACTTAAGGAGCATCCGACACATAGCACACATTGGCAAACAAACATTTGTCAAACATTTGACAAACAATTTATAGACAGTTGGCAAATGTTTGATAAATATTTGTCATATGTTCCTGAAATATTTGTCAAACATTTGTCAAACATATTGTTGCGAACGTGTTCTTTATTTCACTCTAATCTTATAAAATTCACAAACGTTCAATTAATCAACTCAACTTTAATTATCGCTAATACTGTACTTTCAATTATTTTAATCCAATTAGATCACTTTCGCCTTTTTATTACTTTCACTTGTTAAAACTGCAATGTCTAAGGCAAGATTCTTTCTCTGGCGGTGATAACTGTTATATTTATATCCTAGAAACTCTCTAGATTCTTCTGGAGTCTTCTATTCCAGAATCTTCTTGACTATTCTCATCATGAACCTTCCCAAAGATTCCATCATCGATTCTCTGAACCTGAAGTTGCATACTCTCCATTTCCAGTAGATGTCACCACTTGTATATTTTTGTTGCACGTAATAATATGAAAGGAAGTTTGTTATATGTGCACGCGCCTTTAGGAGCTGTCAATACGAATCCTAGTGTTAGTCGGATTCGTCTAGTTGTAAATAGTATTAGACAGTCAGCTATTTGAATAATTTCTTGACTCGTCGATCAAGCTAACCCGATGTTTTAACTGTTATACAAAGTAGCAAAGGTTAGTAGCCTAAACATAAATTGGGGTAAAGCTTGGCTACGTCTCTAGCTATTTTAGCAAGACAAAGGCGAAGACTTGATTCGGACAGGTCCTTAGTATAAAATCAGAGAAAAATTATTTTATTTTCACATAGTCAATTTTCCAAATTAACGATCGTTTTTATGGAAATTAGCGGCTATTTTAAAATGATATTTATTCTGAAGGGGTTTTATAAATGGAATTTAACTCTCTTTCTCCTTTCTTATAAGGCAGTTTCCAATGTAATAGCAATTGATCGAAGCAAATAACTAAGGCTCTCAGTTTTAAATGTGAGACAAACATGAACTCAGCGGTCCATCCGGGAAATTTTTTGGGGGCCCTTTTTGAATATACATAAAGAAATGATAGTCACTATTTGTAATTTCTCAGGTATGGTTGGTATAACGGCTGCTGTAGCACGACATTTATAATTGAAAACAAGTAAAAAAGCTAGGATTGGTCTAACACCAATTCTTATGATACCCTAGATGAATGCCAGTATTAAATTTCGTATGGTCACCGATCTATTCAAGTTTGATCTTGAAGTTGTTTTTCGCATATATTTCTAGAACGGTTTGTCGCACAGAAAAAATGATTATAACCAATTTTATAGGATTTCGTATTCTGCAGAAGTTTTTAGTACAATAAAAATGTCTTGGGCTGATCGTTTTCAAAGTATACGTAAAAAACCTGAATTTTTATATGGAAACACCAAGAAGGAGTTGCCCGATTTAGTCCATTTTTGACATTTTATTTGCTAATGTAGTAAAAACATCATGTACGAAATTTCAGCTGGAATGTTACATTGTAAGTGGGAGTGATGTACTGATGTGATACTGATCTGTTGATAATCAGCAAGTGATTTGCATGTTTGCTGATTTTTACTGACATCAGTCGATATTTTATTTTCAAACTAATTAAATCGAGTGTAGACTACTGCAAGAGGAATAAAATTGAAAAATTTTGGAGAGAAATGTCCTCGTAAAATGGAATAGAGGGTATATTTTCTTGTGGAATTTTTCATTAAATTTTACTTCGTACTGAAGAGTATTAGAGTTTCTGCCAATACGAAACTCTTCTTCCAATCAATTTTTGAATTTCAAATTTACATTAGCATGGCTTCTTTTCTCCATAACTCACATTAGTATGGCTTCTTTTTTCCATAACTCACATTCCAGGAGGCGTTGGGCCTCCTAGATTCTATCATGAATGATACTCGTTTATCATGAATATGGCTCAATTTTATTATTGATCATGAATGATAGTTAAGTTTCCTTTAGATGTAAATGCCATCAACAAATCCCGACTATATTAATATTCAGGGTGTCCCATACGTACCGCATTTCCTTTATGCTCCGGATTCCTCATTCAATTTCGTGAAATATATTGTATGAGAGGAGAGCCGGAAAATGTATGATGTTTGCGGTAGAAGAGGGGGGGGGGGGGGCGGGGGGTGGTTTGTGTTTTTGTGCTTTTTATCCTAATACCACGTAACTTGCTTGTTATAAACCCTATGAAGGTGATAGTAAACCCTGTACGGTTTCCAATAAATGCACAACCACCTCTCTACCCGCATTCCGTCGGCAGTTATAGGGCGTTAAAATAAAAAATTGGAAATTTTTACAATTTCTTTTTCAATTTTAATGATTTTCCCGCTAAAAGGCACATGTACCTACCTAAATGCTACCGTTTTTTAGATATGCTCGTTTTTATGATGCATAATTTCATTAATTTTGCTAATAACAATAGAAATCGCGCCTAATTTTATGCAATTCCGCGCAAATTAGCAGAATTCATGAAATTATGAATCATAGAAATATAGAATATCTCAAAAACGGTTGCATTTAGGTAGGTACATGTGTATAGTCAAATTAAACGTAACATTCCGGGGTCCTATGTAAATAAACTGTATAGTTATTATGCATTTTGGCGGGAAAATCGATAAATTTTGAAAAAAAATATAATTTTTTTTTCTAATTTGTGGAATTTGACGTAAGTACTACAACTTAAGATTGAAGATGATGCAAAGCTTAGATGGTTTGCTATTACCTGAGATAAATCTCGCCTTGATGGGCTGTATATCAAGAAATTTACAGGGTGTAAAGTGGAAACAGTACTAAAATTCGTAAACCCCCCCCCCCCCCCCACCCACACCGTGCATTTTCCGGCTGTCCTCCCATACAATTTATTTCTCGAAATTGACTGAAGAATCCGAGGTATAAAGGAAGTGCGGTAGGTATGGACACCCTGTATAACCCACCAGACACCCAATTTTTGGATTTATTTCGATTTTTTCTTCCATTTTTTAATAATAATAACAGCAAAAACTCTTCCTCCTCGCTGAATTCTATTTTAAGTGCATGCAATTTTGAAATAAAAATCAGATCACTTTAAGTAAATGTAGGTGTGGCACTTGCCTCACGGAGTTTTATTAAAAACTCATAATACGTACATGTTACGTTAAAATTTGATTGCACATATCTATAGGGTCATTCCACAGAAAATCGAGAAATAATATAAAATTTTTCCATCGCCCATCTCCGAGTAGGAGTACTTTACTGAAAAGGCATAAATTAACTGGTGTAGTTATTTTCTGATAAGAATTATGTAGTTACCTTTCCGTGATATATTTTTTTCTTCTTTCGTAGTACTTACTTATGTGATGCTTCCAATTATTTTTATATGAATCACTTTCCAGCTATTATGGTGCTCATTCCACACGAATTCGACAAATGTTCTGAATAGACCATCTCCAATTTTGATGAAATTTCACAGGAAGATTGATTATATTGTTAATAGAACTTTGCTGAAATATCTGCATTCATGACGGAGATACGACATTTTTAAATTGGAAAAAAGTGGCATTGCAAATCCATGAAATAAACGTTATTTATTTTAGAAAGCTTTGAAGGCCTTAAGAAAAATTAATCGACGTTTGTTTTTTCTGAAAATTTATTTTCAGTGATAATGGATATGTCCGTAATCCTTGAATATCTCTTTTAGTGTTTTAATGAGTTTTAATGTAGCTGTATATATACTAGTACCAATAGTCAAAAATTATTATTCACTTCTCTGTATCTGCGTTCCGACAGTTAATAAATTTGTGAAGCTGAAAGTGAAGTAGTTGCATTTAACTGCTATTGGAAAAATGCGAATAATATGTCTCTACAAAGTTTTTCTATTGTTTCAGGTACGTGGTTTCATCGTGGATGCGGGAGCACACATATGGAAACTATGGCAAGTATAACCAAGATAAAACAAGTTTTTGTTTATATTTGTTACTTTGGTCTTAACACTACTTATGTTACCGGTCATTATGGCAACGTTGTCAGAATACAATTTAATTTAATTTGAAAGAGAAATTCAACAACTTTCTAAAAAATTACATATAGGAATACTTTTATAAATTTCAGCTGCGGTAAACTCTTTCAACTTTATTAAACCGAAAAGCTTATCTTTAATTTTTCGGATATATGTTATTGTAAAAACGCATAACTAAAGCTAAGGATTTAGAAGAGTTTTTAGAAAAACTTTTTATTTTTACCATTCAAATCAAATTATGAAATACAAGAGAAAAAAATAATCACCTCATCCGGTTTTTGAAGCCGGGACCTGACGCTTTTCGGGCGACTGTTCTTATCTCTGAGCAAACGGCACAGATGGCTTTACGTTTTGTAGCCTATTAAGCCACATATGCTTCCAGCTGGCATTAACCAGTAACGATGGAAACAAACAAATAAATTCGTAATTTTTTAATAGAAATTAGTTACTACGGAGTAGGGTAGTAAATCGCTAAACTGTATAGTAGATCTACTACAATTGTAGTAACGTGGGATCTCTGATTACACGTCATCCCAAGCTCGTATTTTTTTTATATCCCCGCACACTTTAATCAGTTGTTTTGAAAAAGAACTGCTTACTCGACTCTCGCTACCCCCTTCTGGCGAGCATATTTATAAAATTTCTCAGCTAAAACAGAACACTGATTGTTTGTTGTGGTGCTTATTTACATAGATTTATATTGTTTGTCCGAATTTCTAAAAAAAAAAAAAAAAAAAAAAAAAATAATAATAATAAAAAATAATTACCCAACCGAATGAATTTTCAAAATAAAATTTTGCAATTTACCATCGAAACCGAGACAGAATTAAAAATTAATCCAACGAAAGAAAAATGTTACGCGATGTCGATATACAGGGTGTTTCCCCTATCTACTCACCTAGATAAACAAAAAATTGTATGTCAGTGAGGCGGCGGCAATACCAACCGTTTAGTACAGGGCGATTAAGAAAAAAAAACTAGTTTTGCACAAAACACCCTGTTTTTTAAAAAGTACGGGCACACGGTCACAGTTAAAAGCTCATTGTATGCAGAACTTTATGGCCTTTTTAACGACTGCTCAACCAGTCTCATACCTAACTCCGCTCAGGAGTTACAGGGGTCTAAACAAATTTAGGTTTTCAGCTAATAACTCTTTAACGGCTGCAGATAGCACACAGGGTATTCTAGGTTAAATTAAAGAGGACAGTCTACAGTTTATAGTTTTTATAAAGAAAAGCCCTGTTAACGACAGTTTTGCAGAAAAAATAGAGGTCAAATAAAAAAAAAAAAAATGTAAGAAAATCCGATTTTGTTTTGTTTAGACCACAATAACATTTGAAATGAGAGGAGCACCGGGCTAAATGAGCAGTCGTTGGAAAGGCCATGAAGCTCTGCATACAATAAGCTCTTAACTGTGACCTATATCTTTTAAGATACAGAGTATTTTGTGAAAAACTATCGTTCTTTCTTAATCACCCTGTAATTCCCCCCCCCCCCCCCCCCCTGCCATACAATTTTTTGTTAGGCTAGGTGAGTACTATGATTTCCTGCTCTATTGACCTCTTAAGGGAAAACACCCTGTAGAATACCGCGAGGGAAACCTGTAGCGTCATAGACCACTACAAATTGCTTCCATCATCCCTTTGAACTCATTATTTCTAACGATAGTCTTGCCCTTCCCACATCACTCGCAACGGCTTTAAAGCGGAGAGAAGCCCTGTGAACTAATGTCACACACAAATGCTGTGGTTTCTTGTCACCAGCTAATGAAAAGAACACGGTCCTATACCGACGATAGTGGTTGCCATGTGCAGTGGATCGTGTCTGCGCGTATTGCCACATATTCAAAACCTAAAAATCTCTCCATTCTGAGAAAGAAGTTCCTTTTCAATTATTGTGCGGAAAGTTGTAGGTCAGTCTTCTGATTCTCCTCTTATGTAGTAAGTACAAAATAATTATGGATTTGGCCAACGTCAACAGGAAGCTAATCAAAGAATTCACCTGACCGCAAACTTTTGGTCGCCATAGAAAATATGTTCTCGTAGTGTCGAAATTCGAGTGGTTCAACTGTCACATATCGCGCACGAGTCCCATTAGATGTTGCAAAACCGGGCAAGTGAAGAGTCTGTCGAACGGGGTGCCTTCACCAGCACAAACTATGCAGAACCTCTGAACTTGTCGGTCATTATGTGACAACTGATTAGGAATTAAGTTGCATAAGACTGTGATTCAACAAAATTAATGTCACATTAACATCTTTTTAGCATCTGCTTATTGAAAGGTCTGTTCAAATCAAAAGCCTTTTTCTACTCAGTGCCAGGATCAATGGTCCCAAATTACGAAATCTCTCCTCGCAGAAGTAGCCAGGTTGTTTAGCTGTGGATAATTATAATAAAATAAATAAGTTAGAAGAACATTCCCTCCGATTCAGGGCTTAATATTTTTGATAGCTTACATTTCTTTCTACATACGTCGACATTCAGTTTCTTTATTAAGCCGATTGCAATTCGTACTAAAATATGCTAATTAGCACTTCACATATTTGCTGATCACCAAAGTACTTATTTTTGCACACAAGTCAGTACTCATCCCAGGAAACTGAATTAACTGCAGTGAATTGGATAGAGTAGGGGTATCTCTATCCAATTCACTTCAGAAAATTTTCCTCAGATTAAAAAAAAAATAAAAGGAAATCGAAATTTACATGTTTGCACAAAAGTACCCTTTTTCATGATTTTCCTCTTGAGAAAACATTTGGAATAATTACTCCAGCCACAGAAAGTGGTCATGGTCTGAAACAGTAAATCACATATGTATGTATGCATGCATGCATGTATATATGTATGTACGTATATGTGTGTCATCATTATTTATGCTTATACTTGGCATGCAGGCGTCAACAAATTCAACATTATAAAAGCGCTGGAACAAGTATAAAATATGAAAACACTTCGAAGGACCAGTGAATGAAGGATAAAATGGGAGCTATAATGTATGTACTGAGTACAAACATCCCTGAAAGAAGTGTCCCATCACTTAAAAATTATCACAAATAGTAGTACGGATTAAGTGGTGGTGACACTTTGAGTGATGACTGTCAAGGAATTTTCTAGAGAAGAATTAAATGAGAATTGTGGTTGGAATTTCTAGCTGAGATTGGACATAATCTTATGGTGTAAGTAAGGATAAATTTTGTGGTTCGTTACGTACTCTTAACCGTAGGTATGTATTATGCTCGGACAATGATAGGGAAAGGGCTGAGTTGGACTTTCATATATGTAATTTTTCTTTTTGTTAGTACCTACCTTTTCGCTCGGCACATAGTTTTGGAGTCCACGAACTAGAAAAAAAATCACTTTTGTTTGTTTTCTTTCTTTAAAAGTATCACACACGCTATAACATGTTTTAAACCGTATTTATGAATATAATAAATAAGCTTTTTTCCACCTTTATATAAATTAAAAAAGTAAAAGTAAAGGAAAAAGTAGGTTATTTAGTAGGCAAGATAGTCCTCGAATTTAAGGCTGAATAAATTTGGAAGCGTTTCGTTCACCTTTTTTATTTTCCACAATTTTTATGATATTGATTTGAAACCTTCGAGGCAACATAGTAGGAACTCTTGAGTTTAAATGCTACCAGAATTTTAAACCAAAAACTTATTTTCCTCCCGGTCCTAAGAGAACTTTTTCATGTGCACACCAATTTTTATTAGTTTTCGTATATAGGTTTTCCAAACATATTTGTAAATGCTACCGGAGCTATTTTTACAAATTTTTTAATATTTTTTATATTATAATTACGTTTATAACATTAAAATTAAAACCCCTCTAACTCAAATAAAATTTATTGCTATACATTTACTTTAACACGAAACTGAAAATTGAGGTAATTTTTTTCAGTAGCCCAAAAACCGGATAAATCTCGAAAGTAATTTATTTTATAAAAATCAATTTGTAAACCTCTATCGTGATAAAAAGTGAATGATTTATTCATTTTAATTCGGAAAAACCTCTCGTTGTGACGACAGGATCCAGTAGTCCAAGAAAATACTCATAATTTTGAATAGTAGTTTATTGGTCGGCATTACTAATGTGATTAGAACGAAAGTTGACACTACTGCTATATAGTCAAAATTTTGGAATCGGAATCGATGGATGGCAATTATATTTTGTCCTCATGAGGATTTTCCGTTTGTGTGACAATAAAAATGTCTAGGACTGTTCGTTTTCACAGTATATGTAAAAAACCTAAATTTTTATATGGCAACACCAAGAAAGGGTTGGCCGCTTTAGTATATTTTTGAAATTTTGTTTATTATTACTATAAAAATATCATGTACTAAATGTTAGCCCTCCATGTCGACACGTTCCCAGGCAGTGTCGAAATGTATAGTGGAAAACGAATATTTTGTATGACAACCCTACGAAGGAGTTGTCTCATTTTCGAATATAATTTTACTGTTTTTTTAAAGTCTGTGTACAAAATAAAGGGTTTTCCAATAAGAGGTGTTATTTTAATTAGCCCGCTATTTCGGTAGATGTCACTTTTGCAGCTGTCATTTTTTGAGATTTGACAAGTAGAAACTACGCCATTAATAAAAATGGAACGATACATGATTCAACAACGCATTGAAATTATTAAAATTCATTATAAAAATGGTGAAAATGTGGCAGAGCCGATTCGTAAAACTCGAACATTTGTGGGTCGTCGTCGGACCGCAATACAAAAATTGGTAGAAAAATTCGAGCTGTCGGGACAAGTTAGTGATGTGAAGAATAAAACCCGTGCACCTCGCTCAAGAACAGCCGAGAATATTCCTGCTGTAGCCGAAAGTGTTGAAGAAACCCCAGGTTTGTCCATTCCTCGCCGTTCTTTGGAATTAGGCATTCCACAAACGTCATTACACCGTATTTTGCATAAAGATTTGGGTCTTAAGGCTTATAAAGTTCAGTTAACACAAGAACTCAAGCCGGCCGATCATCAACAACGTCGAATCTTTGCTGATTGGGTCCTTGAAATGCATGCAATGAAAATGATCCGGAATTCCATCGAAAACTCATCTTGAGTGATGAGGCCCATTTCCACCTTGATGGCTTCGTCAACAAGCATCTGGGGCTCGGAAAACCCAAGAGTTATTGTTGAAAAGCCTCTCTATCCTCAACGTGTGTTGGCGCGGTTTATGGTCCCGCGGGGTCATTGGACCTTACTTTTTCGAAAATGAGGCTGGAGCAACAGTTACGGTGAATGGACAGATGATTAATGATTTTTTATGGCCGGAATTGGATGGTATTGATCTGGACAACGTTTATTTTCAACAATACGGCGCTACGTGCCATACAAGCAACGAAACTATTGATCTTTTACGGGAAAAGTTTCCGGACCGTGTTATCTCTCGAAGAGGTGATCACAATTGGCCACCTAGATCTTGTGACTTAACACCTTGCGACTTCTTCCTTTGGGGCCACGTGAAAGAGAAGGTCTACGCCAACAGCCCAGCGTCGATTCAAGACCTCAAAGATGGAATTCATGAGGCTATCGAGGACATAGGGCAGCCACTTTGCGATTTGGTTATGGAAAATTTCATGAAAAGGATATGGTCCTCTAGGCGTGGTCGTGGTGGTCATTTGGCTGATGTTATTTTCCATTATTAACGGCATACCTTCCTCTTTATAATGAAATGAAGATCCGATCATTTATCTCTAAAAAGGGCATTTTTCTTTGAATATCAAAATAAGACCTCTTATTGGAAAACCCTTATCAGCTTTCTACGTGAACACGTTCTTGAGTTATCGTGCGCACGGGCAGATGGACGGACAGAGACGGACGGACATGCAAAAATCAAAATAACTTTTAATATTATGCGTGGGTGTCCAATCCATTTTACTCTACCACCATTATTTCTGTGCGTGACAAACGGAATGGCAAACCAATAGATTTCATCTATGGTATAAAAATGTGATCATGTACTGGCCGTTGTTAGAACGTAGACGCAAATTTGAATATAGTGAAACTGAGATGAATGCACTGGTAAATTTGGATCAAGATCAGTGGTCGACTCTCTTATCAAAACAAACACTGTTCACTGTTCAAATTAATATAGAATAAAATTAAATTATGCTGTTTAATAAATATGCACAAGAAGTGTATAATATGTAAATATATTATAAAAAAGATATATGAATAAATATTAATTTGTTACAAGTGACTGGTACTCACCGATCTACAATTTGACGCTTGAGGTTTGGCTTTAATCTAATCTTAAAACCATTGGTTATAGCAATTCTTTATTCCCGTCGAGATCAGAAATAAAGTGTTACTGTTAGTAATATACTATCTCAGTCGAGACCTGAGCTAATATTCTTAAGGGCAGTCGAGACCCGACTTAAAGTGTTATCTTATCTTCAGTCGAGATCCGAAATAAGATGTGTTTATTTCCGTCGAGACCAGAAATGATTGTTAGTAAAAGATTATCTCAGTCGAGACCCGAGATAATATTCTTTAAGTCAATCGAGACCCGGCTCAAAGTGTTATCTTATCTTCAGTCGAGACCCGAAATAAGATGTGTTTATTTCCGTCGAGACTAGAAATAATTATTAGTAAAAGATTATCTCAGCCGAGACCCAAGATAATATAATTCAAGACAGTCGAGACCCGGCTTAAAGTGATCTCTCCAGTCGAGACCCGAAATAAGATGTGTTTATTTCCGTCGAGACAAGAAATGATTGTTAGTAAAAGATTATCTCAGTCGAGACTCGAGAAAATATTCTTTAAGTCAGTCAAGACCCGGCTTAAAGTGTTATCTTATCTTCAGTCGAGACCCGAAATAAGATGTGTTTATTTCCGTTGAGACCAGAAATAATTGTTAGTAAAAGATTATCTCAGTCGAGACCCGAGATAATATTCTTTAAGTCAGTCGAGACCCGGCTTAAAGCGAATGTTAGTAAATATCTTAACTTCAGTCGAGATCCGAAGCAAGATTCTTTATTTCAGTCGAGTCCAGAAATAAAGTGTTTTGCTAGTTGTTAAAAGGTGATATATCAGTCGATACCCGATATAAATGTTAGTCCCTAAATAGTCAACTTTACCTCCAGCGATGCCAAGTACAAAAAGAGATCGAGATCAGTCAGCTTGTCGTTTATATAGCCCTTGCTTGCACACGACACCACTGATGGAGTAGCAGAGGCGCATGATTACAAGAACTGGCAGTGCAGCTGTGATCTTACAGTACTAACTGCATAATATGCATCCAATATGCATAGCAACAAGAATTTTTAGAGCAACCCATGCTGCCTTGTTAAGTTGAATTATATTTGCAAACAATTTTATCTCTATCACGTAGAGAAGAAATTTCCTTTTCGATGGTACTTGTAATGATGATAATGATTCCAGATTTGATTTGCTTGATCTGATCGTATTTCTGTCATGAATTGTATGCTACATGACAACACGTGCTTTTGTTAGATGTTGTACCTATTTTTGGGAAAATTGTAATTAGATTGAATTCATTTTCTTTTCAGAACTCAATTTTAGCAATTGTTTTTAGCACGAATGTAACGGCCCAAACATATGGTAAAGATTCCAATTTGATTTGCTTGATGTGGCTATACTTTTGTATTGTATTTGTGCAATGTGTTATGTAGATGACAAATACATTACTTTGTTGAGTTGTGTATCTATTTTTTGATTAAAAGTAATCAAATTAGATTTTTGATGTTTTGTTTTCAAGATATTTTCTTTTCAGATGTTGTCTGTTAACAAAATATATTCGAATCGATTTGGTTCGAACAGTCATGTAATCATGATTGCGATTACATTTGATTAATCATTATTCGCCCAAAATGATAACTTTTCCGATTAATACTATCAATCTGTATTAGTCACAATTACAGATTGTAATCGTAATTATTAATCATCAATCAGATTACATTTTGCCCAACACTGATATCAACTTGAGTGGCAACAGAAATTCCGATCATGGAATGTGCTGCCGTTCTTGATTTTTACTCCTTGATGTGTTTATTTAAGAAGAGATTGAAGTATTTCAATAGTACACTTGTAGTGCAATTGTACACACTTAATTTAACTAAATAAATTTAATTTAATTTAACTAAATTATCTACTATTGTGGATCGTGGATGGAATTTTACTACTGCTTTATATAAGCTTCTTTTCTTGTGCTGCATTACCGACGTACTTGCATTCCTTCCTAGGATTTAGGGAAGTTAAAATTTCTTTTAATTAAAATCCCATTCTTCCTGATTTCTTTTCATTTTCAAAGAGAGTTTTATTGTTGAAATTCAACAATTTCTATTTCTTTAGAATTAATAACGAGATTCCTCGCTAACTATCATTTTGCTATGAAGTGGATAGAATGGTTGGTTTGAATGGATTCCTGTGAAACATTCTTAATAAATTATGTTTTATTGCTATTTTTATTAATTTAATTTCTTGATATACGTTTTTCTTACGTAATCAGTGAAATACTGCGTTGTGCTCTTCTGTTCCTTCCTCTAGCTATTGTAATTCTTGTAGCTTTACTTAATAGATCTACACCTACATTGAGAAATTTTCTAAATTAACAAAAACCTCATCAGTTATATTTCCAAGAATCTGAATAAATTTATTAATAGAATTAGGTTAATTAGTGTAATCCAGCAATAAGCCACTGTATAAAAGCGTGACATGACAGTACAATAAACTGTAAACACGCAAAAATTACATTTTGTATGATAAATCGTTGTCTTCCTAATTTGGAGGAAGTAGCAGTCACAACATGATTAATTTCCATTTCCTTGTCAGACATTATTTAAATTCTTCGAAAGAAAAATCCCATCTATCTTAAATATTAAAAATAAAGAGATAAAGTAAAACACCTGCGAAACATCAGGTATCTTTCGGACATCAGAGAGAGAGAGAGACTTTATGAAGGCGCATTCCGTAATTACAGAGGAAGGGGAAAATAATAATTAAATTAAAATTTTGAGTAGAAGGCGTATTTAAAGAAAACTGTTAGAAATTAGGATGAAAATTTATAAATATATTGGACAGACAGTCTTTAGAGATATTTCAAAATGTGCACTTTTTTTAGAGCCCTACTTTCCTTTACTTAAGGAATATTTGTAAAAAAATGAAACTAATCTATTCCAATACACTCATTTTGATAGAAATTTTTTCTGAGACACTGTTAAGAATTTTACAGGATAATTCTAAACAATTTTACTTTTTATCCTTGCTGTCAAAATGATATACTTATTTCAACATCAGATTTTCCAAATCTGACAATGTCGAGTTGGTTTAATTACTGCCTTTTTTATTGCAAGCTTATTCATTAGCTAAACTTCTGCGCAAACAATTTCTACTTGTCTTATGGACAGGAGTCTTTCCTTCGGCATGAAAGCCTGCTCATGTTCAGCTAATACAAAAAAAAACAACGGAGAGGCTGGCGATCCCTCAAACTACAGACAAATTTCTCTTACTTCGATTCTTTCAAAGGTTTTTGAAATACTCATCAACACCAAATTGATGAAAAAATATCTAGAGCTCAACTACGTTATTAGCGACCGGAAATGTTGCTTTCATGGTGGTCGCTCTACTGAATCCTTACCGAACATTCGAACCAATGGTTGATCAGAAAACATCATTTTGGATATTTCGAAGACCTTAATTGTATCTGGCGCTTTGGTCTCTTAGCTAAACTACCGGCATCAGGTATAGACCCTTTTTGCTTAAAATGGATTGACTGAATAGATCCAATCTGTTTAGCCTAGTCTGGGTGTCGGGTGTCAGGCAGCCGAAACCGTTGACAGTTCTTGCAATTACTCGTTCTTTGCATTCCACGAACTGAATTTATTGGAGTAAGTTGAAATTTCACTGTGCACTCACATCTTATCGTCGATTTGCATTAACTTCCTACTGGTATGCCGTACATTTTCTCTACTTGCAATTCTAATACAATTTCAATGACATTTTTACCTCAATAAATACTTTATCATATTTAAAATATTTTTGATGTGAGAAACAATATCTTTCGAGTCCATTTTCTGTTAAAATTTGCAATTTTCTTAAATACGGAAACCAAAAAATGCAAAATCTAATTTGATTGTGTCGATTAGTGATATTCGCTTAGGCGTTATTTCCCTAGATGTGCGATTTATACCCATGCCAATAAATTGCATTAAAGTTTGTAATTTTGTATGTTTATCCAACTCATGGTACAAGGAATATAAGGTATGCTGATATCTGAACGTGTTTTCGCCATCTTGAAAGCTTTAAGCTTTTTATGACCTCAAAACGAGCCACTTTTCTTGTCGATGGCATTAGGTTAAACCGTGCACAATGAATGAATGCATAAAAGGCATTTTAATAATAAATTAATCGGATTTGCATACATATTTAACGGGGTATTTTAAAATGGACTATATACTTACATACAAGTCGACTTAATCAAAATATCATAGATAATTTCTTTAGTGCCATAAGATCTAAAGGTGATTTGAATGACCACCCTACTACTACAGACTTTAAGTATACATAGATTAAGATCATACTTATTAAGTATGTTGAATTAGTTCCATTTAAAAACGTATAAAAATCTTAGAAAAGTTGTAATTTACTTTTAACATTTTGTTATCGTAAACTGTCTATATTTGTCCTACTTTAATTTCCTATTTTCGTTGAGTTTAATTTTTTTTTAAATTAGACTACATATTTATATATTTATAGGATGCAATGAAAATATACTCTGTTCAGTGGGTATCCTTGAAGAAGTTGATTCTGAAAACCCAACATTAGGTTGGTTTTCACAAAATAAAGATTTTGTTTTAAGAGTAGATAGTCATTAAAAGCTGTAGATTAGAACAAGACAATACTTGCAGGGATCGGATCTTGAATTTGGAGAAATAGATATTTTAAATCATCTATTTGATAGCACTTGGAAAAGAAAATTCAAAAAGACTTATCTAAAAGAAGAAATACAGGAGATGCAAAATAAATATCCTTGAAAGAACTTATTTATACCTCTAAAGGTTTTTTGAAGAAGATCAATAAATTAGCAGAACAAATAGAGACTTATGAAGGAAGGCTAAATTACTTTCGTATTAAGCATTTAGAAACGAAAGAATAAAATAAACGTGCAAGGAAAAAAAAATAAAATAAAATAATCATTTGAACAGAAAATGGTATTTAGTTCATTTATTCCTATGTTCATTTGAAAAAGTGGCTCGTTATGATGCCACAGAAAGCTTTAACCCATTTATGCCCAAAGTTCTTTTTTCCTAAAATTTAGTTTTTTCTGTAAGTTTCACGATATTTTTACATCAAATAAATAGTAAATATAGAAAAGAAATAAAAATGGTTAATAATAGTGAAAATATGGAGCGTTGCGCAAACGCAACACTGGGCAATTTAAAGCAAAACATGATTTTTCTTAAAAAGTGCAACAATTCAATTTTATTTGATTCCAATAAACAAAATGACATAACTATTTGTGTTAAAAAAAAAAGTTCGTTATTATAAGAATAAAACAAAAAACTTCACAAGGACATTTCAAAAATGGCATCTCTTATTTCAAATTGCTGTGGAATTTCTCAAAGCAATGGCTATGTAGTGCAATCCTGCAGACTTTGCACCGCATTACAGTTTGACTTTTGCATTCATTGCATCGAAGTCTTTTTTCCTCCTGTACCATAACATGAGCTCCACTTGATAAATACGAGGGAGGTTTTGTTAATCGCCCTTTTGTGGGTAGTTTTTCATATCTCGTCAGAAGCGCCTCTGCTAGCTGACGCCTAAATTCTAGACCATCAAGTTTAGCGCCGAAATTTTTTAGCAACAGAATGCGCATTTGTTACTGCAAGATCTATCATCCATGTGACAATTGGAGCATACCATTTCTTACCCCGAATGCAGATTCGATAATTCGCAATATGATTATCGAGTAAATCAACACCCCCCATGTTCTTGTTGTACAGTTTTACGACATTTGGTTGCTTTATATCACAATTTTTTCGTTCCGTATGAACATATCGCCTCACTGAGCTAATCGGATGTACTCCATTAACATTTGATAGTAAGGTTACCACTTGATTATCCTTCCAACGGGTAACGATAAGGTCATTCCTTTTGTCGATAAAATTTTGATAGTAACCTCTTTTCTTTTTATTGAATTTTTTCTTTTTAGAAATAGCTATATTTTTTAGACGATTTTCACGAAGAGTATCTGTAGCGCTATATTTCATTTCTTTGAGCTCGTGCATTAAATTTGGGCTTGTGAAAAAATTATCGAAATAAAATGCAAAGTGAACTTCGGGAAATGTTTTTTCATGGTATTCGCAAATGTCAGAACAACATCCTCTCCAAAAGGAACTGCCTTGTCTCTAGCTCCATATCGGTCTTAGTAAATATCAAACTGATAACAGTATCCCAATCGACTAGCTGCAACCCAAGCCTTGTAACCAGATAGCACCGGTTTGTTCCTTATAAATTGTTTGCAGGGATTTCGTCCATAATAAGGGATCATTGCTTCGTCGATGGAAATATTCATTTCCACCGGAGGGTATCGTAAAAAAGTTTTGTTTAGATGAGAGATAAAGGGCCTTACCTTCGAAAATCGGTCTCCAAAATTAAGGTTATCATTATCTATGAAGTGCAAATTTGTGAAAATCGCCTCAAATTTGTTGCGTCGCATCCATTTCGAAACCATTAGATTGTGGGAATCTTCCCTTTCTTCCCAGAACATTCTTCTTTTTGGTAGCGGAACATAACTCGATAAAATCAATACTCCACAAAAGGCATAGAAATCATCTCTGTTTATGCACACAGAAGAGTTTTTATTTTTGGTGGCGTAGGACGTAGTTTCACGAACTATCGATTCCACAAATTCCTCATCAAAAAACAATTGGAAAAAATCCAGAGGCGTTGACTCAGCAGAGAGCTGTAGTGGTGGAGTTCTTGTTTCATTCCACTCTTGCACGGACTGTTTTCAAGAAAAAGAGCTCAAAGGCAAATCATCCCCATTTCCTCGAACCCAATGCTGAACAATTTTCCGTTTCGGCTTGTTAGTGCATAGAATAACTATTTCCGTGTCGTATTCAAAATCGTTCATGGTAACCTCAGCTTCTGCTTGCAACTGCTTACTCGAAAAATGGGTTGGATTTTCCTTTTCTTCACTCCCAGACTCCTCATCAGTAAGATAATTTACGGGTGGGGGAGCCAATACAATTTCATCCGGACAGGAAATCTGCTCCGGTAAATTGCCAATACCATCTAGAATCTCTGACAGAGTCAATTTTGATTTCCTATGAAAAAAAGCACAAAAATCACAAACGGCTTTATTTGCCCAGTGTTGCGTTTACGCAACAGACTAACAGCAACAAGAAAATTAGCATGCTAAAACTTTTATTTTTTCAAAAGTATTAAGTTTTTCACTAAAGTGACAAGTTTTGATCACGTTAAGCAGAAATCAGTGAAATCGTACATAAACTAAATAAATTACCAGTAATTTTTATCAGTAGAGCTCATGTTGCTGCGAGTCCAAATCAAAACCAACTAAAGCAGAGCCCCATGTGCATAAGAAACTCAAATAAAAAAAAATCAATTTTGATGAGAATGTGATCATAGGAGTGTTTGTTAAGATATATTGAAGATTCTCAGGCGCAAGTTTAAGCACATTACAAAGGGAGAAGTCTTCATTTTGACTAACGTTACGCAAACGCAACACTGGGCATAAATGGGTTAAAGAGCTATCATTTCATACCAGCATACCGTATATTCTTTGTACCATGATCCAACTATTAAAAGAAGTAAATCTTTCATTAATGTTTCCCTCCACCCACCCCTCACAATCAACTCATCCAGTAAGATGGTAGACAGAATTTGCTCGGACCGTCTTTAGCCACCAATAAACCACACGAATTCTAAAGAAATATGGTCGATTTAAATTCTAAGAAAAAAATGAATTTGCGCCTATATTGAAAAACATTTTTGGTTCGTGCCCATGATATATTTAGCAGAGATTAATGAGCTATTGAGGTTTGCTATGAGCTCTTCCATACAACACTTTCTTAGTACTACCGTCGATACCTGGGTATTTCTTGTCTGTGCTATAACTATAGGCAGTAGCTTAGAAAACTTGCATACAAAACATGCATACAAGAGTAGAACATTTCCCATTGAATTTGTACTTACTGGTTTACAAAATCCACCTCATTTTTTCAGAATGGTAGGATGACGACTCTCTCTACCCTGCTCTCCATCTAGATAACTTACTAGATAGAACCTAACATTACAAGATAAGCAAAAATCATTATGAGCCAGCAAACGATGAGAATGGCAATTCCAGCTTGGTTTTTTACTTGTAATTGAATAAAAGATGCTCAGACATTTATTATGCCCTCACCGATGACGTATCCTTTTTGGAAAACTTCTATTTTATTACCGTAATCATCCTTTCTGGCCACAAATTGGAAAGAGATTATCATTAAATATCCTTCTTCTTTTATAATCATCTCACTAGAATTTCTTTCTTCCATACGTCCAAGTATGATGTATGTACACACAGTCATAAATCTCTGCAAAATAGTTGTAAATTTCTGTAAAGATCACCCAAAGATTTAGCTTGAAACAAAAAAAAAAGAAAAAAACACAGACATCCTCTCAGACCTGAGAACAAAAATCCGGAAATTCACCCGACCGGATTAGGTAAGAATATTGTATTCTCTCTCGGCTTTCTTGAAATTTAAAGAAGCTGAAATAAAGCTTGTTAAAATCCGGAGATGAAATGTGGAAAGAAAAGGATACACGGCTCACACATATACACACGATTGTTAAGATGCCTTAATGAGAGACTCTTTGTTGGAAACATAACAATGTGACTGGGTTGCGACAGGATAAGGAACAAAGATTAATGAAAAACCCTCTGAAGAGTGAGTGTCGTGTAAAGAACTTTTACATCTTTAGTTTTTCTAACAGCTTTGGAATTTCCAGCAAACAAACAGTCTGGCACGGCAGCTTTATACAATTTGCATACTTTTGCACACATGCCATCATGCCTTCTTCTTTTTTCCACGTGCTTTTCTTTTTTTTTTTTCTCTGGACGAAATGCGTCTTGATTAAAACAATAATTTTAACTTAATGAAAGGTGATGGAGGAGGAGGAGGAGGAGCAGGAGGAGGAGGAGGAGATGTAGAAAGGAGGTGGAGGGGATTACATTGCGTTTTATGTAAAGAAAGTCTTTCTACGTTTAGCTGTTGACAGCTTTTCTTTCTGTAAGCATTTAAATTACTTTTTCTCTGTGTGGCACAATTTTGCCACTTAAGTGTTGAGGAAAAGTGTTTTTTTTTTTTTTTTGCAGGATTGGCTGGAGTTATTTTTCGCAAATGAAGATAAATTGCTTTTCTTTTCTTTGTGGTTTCCTTTTTTTCATTTACTTTCACTGTATTATCGTAACCCATAAAGAAATCGTGTTTTATTTTTCAAGACTTTTTATTGACCATTAAAGAAGTTGAGTTATATTTAAGCTGATATATTGCTTTTTTTTTTTCTTTAGAGCTTAAGTTCGAAAGGTGCCTCCAGGGAGTACTGAGCACATGGATTAGATTACTTTTTATTCCAATTAGAATAGCTTAAAACTTCATATTTATGTTATCCTCCATAAATTAAATTTTTTTTTTTAACAAATATGGGATCTGGTAGATGGCTAGGAGCATTGTCCAGTAATAAAAGCGAGCTTGTGGCTCAATATTGTTTCGCTTAGGAAATTGTCTTGACGAAAATTAAATTTTTAACAAGTAAAAAAGCTAAAATTCATCTAAGACCAAGGCTTATGATACTAGATGAATGCTTGTATATTATAATTTCGTATGATCAGTCACCCATCCGTGCATGTTTGATTTTGAAGTGTTTTTCACATCTATTTAGAATGGTTCGTCGGACAGTAAAAATGACTATAACCAATTTCATAGGATTTCATATTCTGAAGAACTTTTCAGTAGAATAAAAACGTCTAAGACTGATCGTATACAGGGTGTCCCGTAAGTGGTGTAATATCCAAAGGTTACGGATACGTCATGCTTAGACGAGCAAAAATTTATATAAAACCGTTTTTTACCCGGTTATTTACCTGGTAATTTAACTGGTAGTTTAACCGTTATTTATCCAGTGCTTTACCTGGTTATTCAACCGTAACTTAATTTGTTTGGTAGATAGATAATCGTTGGACCTTTTCAATGGTCTATAAACTTTTTCCCTTCTCCTCTTTGTCTTGAAGTTATGGCTCAACAAACTTAACATTTTTGAATTTTTACCCGTCTTTTTTATTTATCTATTATTTTTATCAAAAAATACGTCATCAATACCAATTTTTCATATTTGATTTGAAAAGCGCAAAAGCTTAGTTTTAAAATGACCTATCACACGCTCTACCGAAAATGTAACCCTTTCTGCCTTTTTTGCCCATTTTCTTAAGCATGTCTAGTAAAAATGGCTGCATAAGTTCAATAAGTTCCAGAAAGAAGGCAATTATATTTTGAAAATGACCTTTTTCAGTAAGTTACGCTGGATATACATAAGAAAATGTGCCAAAAACACAGAAAGGGTTACATTTTGGGTGCAGAGTGTGATAGGTCATTTTAAAAGCTAACCATTTAGGACTCTTACATCCAATATGAAATATTGATATTAATGACGTATTTTTTGATAAATATAGTAGATAAATAAAAAAAAAACGAGTAAAAATTCAAAAATGTTAACTTTGTTGAGCCATTACCAAAATAGAGAGGAGGAGGGAAAAAATTTACAGACCATTGGGAAGGTCCAATGATTATCTATCTACGAAAGTTTAAATCACTGCCATAGGATGTAACGTTTAGAAATTACAGGGTGATCTATAAAAATATACCTAAATATCTTTAAGTCCCGTAATCTCGGAAACCGTTTGGATTTCCTCTCCCCCCTCCACCCAATACAGTTTTTTGTACGTCTAACCCTGACCTACTCGTAGCCTTCGAATATTACACCACTTACGAGACACCCTGTATAGTAAGGAACGAAATTTTTGTATGGCGGCCTACGAAGGAGTTACCCTATCTGTCCCATTTTCGAACTTAAATTTTCTTTGCTTTTGTTTTTTGTTTTGTTATAAAGCCCATGTGTAAAATTTGAGCTCCTAAGTGAACGCATTCTCCAGTTATCGTGAGGACGGACATGCAAAATTCAAAATAACTTTGAATATTATGCGTGAGTTTCCAACACATTTTTCTCTACTAGAATTATTTCTGTACGTTACAAACGGAGTGACAAACTTAGTACTTAGATTTCATCTAGGGTGTAAAAATTAGACGTAAATGTGGCAATTCAACCAAGAATTAGTTGAATATAAGTAATCTTTTCGTTAGTCAGAAATATTGGCGTCGGGAATTGGGTCGAAGGGGGTGCACTTGTACCCTCCTGGTTTTGAAGAAAGATTACACAAAAATATATTACTATTAAGTATTTTTTAATTAATTTTTTATCCAGTAATAAAAAAAGTTAAGCAAATCCAGTGCTTGAATAAAAACTTCAGGCGTCTAAGTTATTGACAAAAATTGTTCAACACCTTGTCAATGAATTCAGTGTCCTCTTTTACCATTTTTCTGTGAACACTAAGAATGGACAGACCGCTTAGCCTCGCCTTTCCCGTTGTTGGTCGATTCAATGTTTTGACATGCCGCCGTAACATACTAAATGAACGTTCAATACTACTTACGTATTGTTGCTGGAATATTCACCCAATCTGGATTGAGAAAACAATTCTGCGTACGCAAGGGATTCGTTTAATTTCACATCACTCGCATCATTTCCCTTACACATCTCGTACTAAGTTGAGATAAAATTCGGTAGAATACCTCCTTAAGGGCTCTGTATATCTTCTGCAATGGCTAAAAATGATTCTTACATTTTCAGGATGGAGTTGCATATCGAAAAAAGAACATCGATCCCTCAGAGATAAAATCAGAGAGTCTAAGTATGCAGTGAAGATAGAATAATTCTGAAGAATTCTTCAACATTTTCGGGCGGTTGATCCGTGGGGCTGCCTTGCCAACACCCGAGGACGTTTATATTCAACATCTAATTCTTTATAAATCTTTCGACCTCTCTCGAAGACGGCCGTGAATTCCGCCCTGATACTATCAAGTCAAGTCTACATTTTGTCACCTAATTAGATATGTAATTATTTTTTGATTCCGATAAATGATTTTGGAGATAACTGCAAAAGAAGTGAATCAGTCGTTCTTAAGATGAAAAAATTACCGTTTTTTGGTACAAAACTGGACATATTTTCAACCAATCATTATGAAGAAAAATGTTCGCAACAGAGTACTAATAAATGTGAAACGGAAGAAATATATGCAAAATATAGAAACTGGGGTGTATATGACCCAAGTACACAAAATCAGTCTTTCGTCGTTAAAAAGTCAGTTTCTTAAAATGAAATTTTTATTTATTTTTTCCCGGACGGGAATCGAACCTGCACTTGTTAGAATCAGTCAATGATGGATAAAGAAGAATTTTAAGAACTTTTATTTTTAACGATTCTAAATCAAATTAATAAATACAAGAAGAAAAAACAACAAAATGATCAAAACAACATTACACCACTCAATTAACGCGCTTCTCTCTCTTTAATTTGATACCAAACATGACGTATTTTGGGCAATACCCCATCCCCAAAAGCCCCTCCCCTAAAAATTGTTCATCTATATTTTTGTACTCTAGATCCTAAATCCGAAGGAAATAATCCCAATGCTCTACGACCCTCCCAAACGAATTTTTACCGTCCTTCAATATTGCGACACTTCTCACATTTTCTCTAACTCACCAAGTATGTTAGTGAATCGCGAATGGAGAGGTAGGGACGTCGTATATGGAGTAT
The DNA here is from genome assembly GCA_963924295.1 of Dioctria rufipes. Classification (NCBI taxonomy): domain Eukaryota; kingdom Metazoa; phylum Arthropoda; class Insecta; order Diptera; family Asilidae; genus Dioctria; species Dioctria rufipes. The sequence continues at coordinate 51,478,461 of OZ002743.1, forward strand.
GAGCATAGATGGCACAAGAACTAGATGTCGCATGCCATACTAGAGCAGAGTATACACATTGTAAAATGGATAATGCATTCTGGAATAGAGCATAACATGTTTTAGACGCCGAAAGGAAATATTTTTATAATAGCAGTTTTGTATACATTTGATCGACTTCCTTCCTCAACACTTCAGATACGAAAAAATATGAATCACACAACATATACATAAATTCAAATGTTGTGGTCCATTCCGGAATGGACCACGTAGCCATATAAATTTTGTATACTTTTTTGGTACTGCATGTGACATCTAGTTCTTGTGTCATCTATGGTATGAGGTATGTTCCATCTGAACACAATGACACTATTTGAAAAATTTCCAAGGAAATGTATGGGAAATTTTTTTTGTTTTTTCATTTTTTAAAATATTTTACTGCACAATTAAGCATTTTAAAAGATTTCCTTTGCTTAACTTCTATTAAATATGCACTTAAAAACTCAACTCGATTTATTCGCTTACGATTCCTTCACATCTGTAAAAATTGTTTCAACTGATGACGCAATGAAAAAAAGAAAAAGTGTTTCTCTCATATTGAGATGGAACATACCTTCTTACTCTTTATACCATGAGTTAGGGAGTTTTAATCGGGGAAAACGAAAGTTCTCATCTCCCAAACTCCAAAGCTCTCCGTGTTACATAATCCGGTCCCAGATGAAAATTAAAGATATTTTCGGTATTGCATGAAACTCAACACCAGCGCTAGAAAATACACGACACCTTGTAACTTTCAGAAGGTAAATGTAAATTTAAGTACGATAAATTCAACAAATACAGAGTGTTTTCGGCTCAGAGGTCTATAAGGAAGAAGGTGATAGTACTTACCTAAGCAAACAAAAAGTTGTATGGCAGGGGGCCATATCAACTGTTTTGGAGTTAAAGTGTGAATAAGAAAATATGTCAGTTTACGATAAAACAGTCTGTATCTTAAAAAGTACAGGGCGTACGGTAATTTTTACAACATCATGTAACGACTGTGGAATACACTTCTATTTCATGTAAGGTGGCGGGTAAGAACGGCGGGTTTTAAAAGTGTTTTAACACATCATTTTAATTAGTAGTTAGGAGCATATGAGCGCGGCCTGTCGCCTGTCTGTTATTAATTTATTATTTTATATTATTATTATTAACACTTTTCACTCATTTATTACTATTTGTAGCTTCCTTTAAATTTTTATAAAATTTCACACTTCCTTGGCATTGAATAGTAAACTATCTAAAAGATGTAAATCTTGTGTATATGGACCTAAATAAATTATTATTAATGATGATCTGGATGATCTGGCTGTATTTCTAACAGATGATGAGGCGTTTCTAGTCGCAGATGCTGTCTTCATGCAGTATGAGCAATGTTCAGGTGCGAAGATAAACATGAGCAAGAGTCAAGATCCTTGGTGTGGTAGGTGACAGATGCCCCACTTGTCATACAGTGGACCAATACTTGTCTGAAGTATTTAGGAGTATATATCGGACGCGAGGGCAAATCGTGTAATAGTCATATGGCATTGGAAAAACTTTCCGGTGCGGTCAATTCTTGCCGAAGTCGATTATCTCATCTTTCTTTGAAAGGGCGAGCAGTCGTAGTAAATTACTTGGTTACCTCGTCCATCGTGCATGTTTTAAAAGCAGAAACTCTTGAATAGGGAAGGCGGTTTGGGTCTCACCAATTTGGTTGTGAAGTTTCGATGTCTCCAAGTGCGAGCATTCTAAGGAGTGTTCTGTCGTAAAGACACCTTAATTTCTCAGCTATGGGTGAATGCACTGGGGGGTCGTGGCACAGGAGAATTTTACTACCTTCTCTCTGTCCGCGCGTCTTATTGACTGGTCTCAGGATATGATATCTACGCTTCAGACCTGGGACAGAATCAGGCCAGAAATTCAACTAGAATGGAATTCCATTAAGTACGAAAAATTCAGAAAAATTCCAGTTGATTTTAATCCTGAATTAACAGATTCGCTTGTGCATAATTCTCGGGAAATCGTTTCGGGATTGCCTCCCTACGCTGTTCTCAGGGACATCATTGATGTTACCGGAAGGGGCGGGATTCACTCCTCTACACAGGTCTTACGTAACGTGGCTGCTTTTGCTCGGGAGAGATTTCACCGGGCTTGCTGTTAAGCTGGAGGATGCTTTCGTGTGGAACAGGCCTCCTTTGGTGCATTGACAACGCGGTTGCTTCGCAATGTGTTTGCTGGTGTCAACCAACAGAGGTACGTGTGCTTGCGTAGGTTCAATGTTCACCTCGGGGTGGATATGGGCGTAATGGGTGGGATAACGAGTAGAGTAGTCTACAGTTATCCCTCTAATCACAAAGACGCAGATATAGCTTTCAAGCTACTGCATCACAGTTTTGTGCATCCTAACCAGTTGACACACATTGATGCCGGGTTCAGAGAATGTACACGGTCTGTGGGGGTGATGGGACTCTGCTTCCCAGGTTCTACGCTTGCCGGGCTCTGCAGAATTTAATGGATTTGGTGAAACAATTGTGTGTGTTGGTTCACCCGTCTTTCGGCATTACGCAGACATCGTTTCTGTTGGGGCCGAGGACATGTAGTCAAGTGAATAATTTGATAAGCTTCGTCTTGCCGCTAGCTAAGTCAGCTCAACTCACTTGTACGATATGAGAGCTGAACACTAGCACAACAGTACATAGCGGATCACTAAAGCGTCATTTCGTTGCCAGGATAAAGAAGCGATTACGACTCGAGTACCTGGCGGCGGATGAAGAAACATTTAACTGCATGTGGCAGCAAATTGCATCCGTGCGGGACAGAGTGCTCAGTCTTCACTGGTCAAAATAGGCCGCAGCATTTGTGGCAACTTTTCCACGAAGCCTCTCTTTACTTTGGAATTGCCATAAACGCTACGGGAAGGGTAAGCATCACGTCAGAGGTTGTGAACTGAGTTGACAATGTGGTCATCTTGCAAACGTGGAAGCAACTGTAGGCTGGCCTCGCGGGACTCTATCAGTTACGTGCTAAATTTTTCGTACGTTCTACATTTTACCCCTTTATCCTCATTCGGGTTCGGTTCGAGTACACCAAAATTTCAAAATGAATCTTCAACATTTCGGTTCTCCATCGATCGGTTCAACTTTGCATTCTAGCTAGCTAGGTCTCCATATCTTTTTAGTTTTTTGCTTTTGATAAAAGAACTTTCCGTTTGGGCTAAGACTCTTTTAAAAAAGTATATAACTGTGATATTTCCAACATTCTTGTATTATTATTTTTCGGATCTTTTTCTCCGTTCTGTTTCTTTTTTTTTTGCATTTGCTATTGCTGTCTATATTGTATCCTTTTCAGGCACCTTTTTCTAAATCTTATAACATTTTGACAATTAAAGCTCATATATATACATAAAAAAAAATTATTAATAACAGTAAGCTTGATTTCGCTTACTTTTTTGATACTGTGACGGACTCCAGAGGGTATGTCATACCTGTCAAAAAAGATTACATGATTAGATCCTTGACAATATCCTCGCTTGGGGCAAAGCAAATCGCGTCGAGTTCAATGCACCTAAGACACAAAGCTATCTCACCTCATTAAAACAAGACCATCACTTATCCGCTCCCGTTACTTTTGATTGAGCATTAATTTCTGATTCACCGTCAGTAAGCATTCTTGGCATTAATATTTCCAGCAAACGAAGCTGAACAGATGACATCTTGTCTGTTGCCAAAAAAAGTATCGAAATGACTTAGATTTCTGAAAAGGTGTACGAAGTATTTCAGCCCATCGAATATGGAGCTTCTCTACAAGTCCTACATCAGACCTAGAATGGAATACAATTCCTATATCATATCTGGTCCGGGGTTGGTCACACAGCTTTAGCTTCATTGGACATTGTCCAAAAGTTAGCCTTCAAGCTAATTGACGATCTAGCAATAACTTGTCATGTCGACTCACTCGATCACTGTCGTAATGCTGCATACTTTTCGCTTTATCGCTACATACATGGTCAATATTTTGATGAATTATCTAGTCTTATCCCTTATAGGATGATTCCTGCATGAATACTCGCGCTGCAAATCGCGCACAAAATTTTACCCTTTAAATTACTTTCAGCAATATAGTAAAATTCCCTGATACTTACTTTTTTATCCCGAGTTGTGCGAATGTGGAATAGTTTGCCATCTTCTGTCTTTCAAGAATAAAACAATAATTAACAAATAAATTTTTAAATTATTATTTTGAATTAATTGATATATATCAGCACCTCAGCCACTTTTCTAATGCCCCCTAATCCTTTTGCTATCTCCTTCCTGCCGTCCAAGCTGTGCTTTGCATCAGATGGTATCCCCTGAGTTTGGTTTAATAATAATATAAAAATAAAAAACATAAATACACTTGATCCAGTTAGTTAATGCAGAGAATTTCTTCTTGTACTATTGAAAATACTAATAGTATATTAGGTAGAGACATCATGGTGTAGTTCAAGTACCTATTAAAAAATAAATTTAAATTACAAAAAAAAAAACACAATTTTTTTGTTTTTTTTTTCTGAATTCTCCTCACGATTCCACCATTTTTTTTTTTCAAATTTAAATCAAAAAGTTTGCAAACGTCACCGTTTTTATGTTCAATTTAAGTCCCAAAACTAAGAACAATTCTCATCTCCGATCAAATAGGATTCTGGAAAAAAAACCAACGGTACTACAATAGTTCGATTAGTCATAAAGCAAGCAAAAAAACAAAGAAACTTTCATTCTATATGTAAAAACGAAGATACCCTCCTAACCTACAGCTGAGATACATATGTATATGTACATACCTACATATATTGAACATTCGACACTTACCCTATACAATTCGTCCGCACCTTGAGAATACAGGATTCGGTCTGAAATGGAAACATCCTGTGCCGCCGTATATACAAAAAAAGGACATCTGATAAAATTCTTAAGTTTGATTCTATGTTTTGTACTATTCCCTGAGGGTAAATCTCCTTAAAATGAGGAGCATTCTTCCGTTACCTTGTTACTCCAATTTCCTTGATTGTTACGGATAACAAGACCATCCCCAACACTGATTGGAGCCAATACTATGTGACTTCTACTTTAACAATAGAAGTGATTTTCCTGGGTTTTTGTTTTCTTTATTTCTATTTTATTTTTTATTTATTTATTTTGTTTTTGTTTTATTTTTTAGTGTTCAACACATCGAATTGGTAGGTATTTGACACTTAAAAAGTGTGTACGAATATAGATAAGAAAATTTTCTAGAGTGTGAATTATGATGATTCAAAAAGGGTATCAGTTTCCGAAATTCATGCCGTCACGGGATAACATTAACGGTTCACATGACTCACGGATGTGGTTACACACCTGGTTGGACCAAACCTATCCACTTATACACAAGAAAAAGAAACTTATCCATCTTTTGGATATATCTTCGGTAATATCATGAAAAATGGAGGAGCAAATAAAGTTTTTTATTCTTTTCGAAGATATCTACATACACATAGGAGGAGGAGGAAGAGGAGGAGAAAATAAGACATGAAATTGCGATGGATGAACAACTTTCAACCAAATTTAAGGGTGCGCTATAAGTTATTGGGGGAAATTCTGATAGGCATAGATTGATGTAGACGTTCATATATATATACAGCCCAATTTATGTATATTGAATATCTAGGGATGTGACGCCAAGTCAAGTAAAAGATTGAGACTCAATTATAATAGGGGAGCAAGCAAATACCACAGAGATTAGCACTCAATTAACTTCAAATTCTTTGAGAATTTTCTTTTATTAATAGGAAATGTTTTACTATAAATTTCTATTTAAAATTTCTTAATAACATTTCCACGAATCCCAGATAAAGTTGAGTAAGGATTCTTTAGAAAAGGACATAATGGCATATAAATTATGTACAGGCTTTATGATCATCACTTCGAAATCAAATTTCGCTTTGATCCATAATTTTTAATGTGGTAAAAAACAAGATATCTCAGCCGTGCAAATGGAGTAAATTTTAGATATTTCATTAAGTATTACCTCTTGTGATGTCCATTCCGCTAAGACAATAAAGCCCTATCTAGATGATGTAAACGGTTTTCCAATAAGAGGTGTTATTTTAATTAGCCCGCTATTTCGGTAGATGTCACTTATGGAGCTGCCACTTTTGACATTTGACAAGTAGAAACTACGCCATTAATAAAAATGGAACGATACACGATTCAACAACGCATTGAAATTATTAAAATTCACTATAAAAATGGTGAAAATGTGGCAGAGACGGTTCGTAAAACTCGAACATTTTTGGGTCGTCGTGAAGCACCTTGTCGGACCGCAATACAGAAATTGGTAGAAAAATCCGAGCTGTCGGGACAAGTTAGTGATGTGAAGAATAAAACCCGTGCAGGTCGCTCAAGAACAGCCGAGAATATTGCTGCTGTAGCCGAAAGTGTTGAAGAAAACCCAGGTTTGTCCATTCCTCGTCGGTTTTTGGAATTAGGCATTCCATAAAAATCATTACACCGTATTTTGCATAAAGATTTGGGTCTTAAGGCATATAAAGTTCAGTTAACACAAGAACTCAAGCCGGCCGATCATCAACAACGTCGAGTCTTTGCTGATTGGGTCCTTGAAATGCATGAAAATGATCCGGAATTCCATCGAAAACTCATCTTGAGTGATGAGGCCCATTTCCACCTCGATGGCTACGTCAACAAGCATAATTGTCGCATCTGGGGCTCGGAAAACCCAAGAGTTATTGTTGAAAAGCCTCTCTATCCTCAATGTGTGACTGTTTGGTGCGGTTTATGGTCCCGCGGGGTCATTGGACCTTACTTTTTCGAAAATGAGGCTGGAGCAACAGTTACGGTGAATGGATTGCGCTATCGACAGATGATTAATGATTTTTTATGGCATTTTTTATGGTATTGATCTGGAAAATGTTTACTTTCAACAAGACGGCGCTACGTGCCATACAAGCAACGAAACCACTGATCTTTTACGGGAAAAGTTTCCGGACCGTGTTATCTCTCGAAGAGGTGATCACAATTGGCCACCGAGATCTTGTGACTTAACACCTTGCGACTTCTTCCTTTGGGGCCACGTGAAAGAGAAGGTCTACGCCAACAGCCCAGTGTCGATTCAAGACCTCAAAGACGGAATTTGTGAGGCTATCGAGGACATATGGCAGCCACTTTGAGATTTGGTTATGGAAAATTTCATGAAAAGGATATGGTCCTGTAGGCGTGGTCGTGGTGGTCATTTGGCTCTTTATAATGAAAAAAAAAAATGGCATTTTTCTTTGAATATCAAAATAACACCTCTTATTGGAAAACCCTTTAGTTCCAAATTTGTTTTTCTTGTACCCGTTGTTTGAAATATATTGAATTCTTGTTTAATAATTTTCAGCAACACCAGGGCTTACTTCTATGGCACTGTCTGTTATAGATAAATTTAAGTTTTTGTTGAAGAATCTGTTCTTCATTTCTATGGATTGGAATTTCGTTAACTTTTGGTTGGTCAATGTAAAAATTTTCAAAACTAACAAATTATCTATCTATTTAACATTTCTTTTACAATTTTGTTTATATAATTTTTCGAGAATAGTCTAAAAAATGTGTACATGTATCTTTTTCTTCTTAAGGGGACCTTGAGAAGATTTATGATATTCTTGTTTATTCTTTTACTTATTTCACCTTTAATTGCAATAGGAAGCTTCTAACATATAGCTCATTGCTGACCTTTTCTAACTTCGGTAAAATAAATGTTTTATGGCTCCTTCTGCAGTTAACAATAAAAAAGCTTCTCTCACTTGTAAAGGCTTTTTAATTCGTAAAAAGTATTAGATCATTATCTCCATAGTATGTCTTATAATTCAAATGTAATGACACCTCCTTTTATTTATATTTATACTTTTGTAAAATTATAGTTTTGTCAGGGAAGTTTTTGAATATTTTTGCAATTTTCCGTAGGTACATTGTACATATACCTACTGAAAATTGTAAAAGTATTCAAAAATTCTCCTCTCATAATTGTAATTCTATAAGATTTCGCATTTGCAAATCTCTGTTTCTCATTAATTCAAATTGAAAACTCAATTCATATTCTGATAAACACTCTTTATCTTCACTTTTACTATTATCTTCCTGATTTCGTTACTATCTTTCTTCTTCTCAATGTAAAAACTTTTAAGAAGTTTCAAAATAGAATAGCTAAGTACAAACCATGATTATAGCATAATTGCTGATTTGCAACACACAACTTTCCAATTCAACATTCTGCTAACGGAAGCAACATCACTTATTAACTACAGTACAATATCTTTTATACAATAGAAATTCCAGTTCCATCTACCAACCCAAGATCTGACGAATCTTTAGATTTTTTTTTATGTATGATAACATCCATGTATCTTTTATTTTTAATGCTAGTTAATACATTAATAGACACACTAAACTTTTTTCTTCATCCTTTAGTTTCGTTATAGTCTGAGCTAACTTAACTCCTCCTTTTTACAGTACAATCAATATATAATTTCATCATAAGTTGCCTTACTTCTTCAGGACTACGTTGCTGATTGAATCTCTTTGTAGCTTTTAGTAATTTTATTAAACATTCATATCTTAAAATTATTTGATCAGTAGTAGGGCCTTCAAATCGCCTTTTGGCTTATTGCCGTGAAGAGGAACTATTTGGCTCGATAATTGATTCCTTCCGTTTATAATCGTGTATACCTTCAAGCTGCACGAGAAGATAAAGTGTTGCTGAACGTTTACAATCTTATTGCAAAGATTAAAAGCTGCCAAAATCCTTATTTATACCACAGACTACATACAACTAGATCTGAAAATCTCCATATAAGCCCGGATCACTTTTTCAAAGCTCTTTAACTTTATATTCAACCAAAGAAAGCTATCAGTAAAAAAATGTTGCGAAGAATTTATGTGGCATAATACAGCAGAGAGAGAGAATGTATGGAGTTTTCTAAATATTAGGGGACCATTATGGGGACAGCTTTCGTACCGCTTCATTTTAGAGTTTTCATATCTAGATGTACGTTATCTCAGTTTATACTATTCTTCTTAAAATGTGACCTTATAAACTTCTGAGAATTGTGTAAGAATTATCGGTAGGAAAAGTTAGTCTTGTATACATCATATCTCTGTTAATTGCTACTACATGCCTATGTACTTAGTTCTCAACACAGCGATAACAGCTTCTAAAACAACCAGAATTTATATTCTAAGTCAAGTCGAGAACTCACCGCACATTTCTTCCTGTTTTTGCTACTGTCGATTTTCGATTTAATTTGTTACGTATTCCTATGATTTCTATACAGTATTGTCAGCCACTGGTAGGACGGGACTATTAGGAAACAAAAATCTCCGATATCCTGGCTGCGACTTGAGAGTTGGCGACTTTCTCTAGAATAAACGTTTTTCTAGAGAAATAAGGAAAACAAATTATACTAAAGGGTTTTCCAATAAGAGGTGTTATTTTGATATTCAAAGAAAAAAAGGCCATTTTTTTAGATAAATGATCGGATCTTTATTTCATTATAAAGAGAAAGGTATGCCGTTAATAATGGAAAATAACATCAGCCAAATGACCGCAAGGTGTTAAGTCACAAGATCTCGGTGGCCAATTGTGATCACCTCTTCGAGAGATAACACGGTCCGGAAACTTTTCCCGTAAAAAATCAATGGTTTCGTTGCTTGTATGGCACGTAGCGCCGTCTTGTTGAAAGTAACCGTTGTCCAGATCAATACCATCCAATTCCGGCCATAAAAAATCATTAATCATCTGTCGATAGCGCAATCCATTCACCGTAACTGTTGCTCCAGCCTCATTTTCGAAAAAGTAAGGTCCAATGACCCCGCGGGACCATAAACCGCACCAAACAGTCACACATTGAGGATAGAGAGGTTTTTCAACAATAACTCTTGGGTTTTCCGAGCCCCAGATGCGACAATTTTGCTTGGTGATGAAGCCATCGAGGTGGAAATGGGCCTCATCACTCAAGATGAGTTTTCGATGGAATTCCGGATCATTTTCATGCATTTCAAGGACCCAATCAGCAAAGACTCGACGTTGTTGATGATCGGCCGGCTTGAGTTCTTGTGTTAACTGAACTTTATAAGCCTTAAGACCCAAATCTTTATGCAGAATACGGTGTAATGACGTTTGTGGAATGCCTAATTCCAAAGAACGACAAGGAATGGACAAACCTTGGTTTTCTTCAACACTTTCGGCTACAGCAGCAATATTCTCGGCTGTTCTTGAGCGACGTGCACGGGTTTTATTCTTCACATCACTAACTTGTCCCGACAACTCGAATTTTCCTACCGATTTTTGTATTGCGGTCCGACAAGGTGCTTCACGACGACCCAAAAATGTTCGAGTTTTACGAATTTATTTATGAGTGACGAGAGAAGCAAACGCGTCCTGATTTTTTTCCGGACGTCGATTTGTCACTGTGTGCATGTCCGAAACCCTAAAAAGACCTCAAGCATAAGCAGTTTTTATAGTTACTGAAAGTAAAACATTGTTATTGGCAACCCTAATTTGTCAATTTCGACTACTCGCGTGCTGCCATATTGTTGTTGTTACTATAATTTTATGGTATATCTGTCAAGTCAAATTATTTGTCGAAATAAAAAAAAATAAATTTTGAGTTTGTAATTAAATATTGCGAAATTGAAAGTTATTAAATATTTCTTTATAGAAAATATTGAAGTTATTTCTGAGGTAGTTTTCTGTCCACAAACAGGGATCAGTGCGGCCATAGATTCAGTGCAGTGGTCCTTTTCGTTTATAATTTGCTAGAATTATTCCGCCTTTGAGATAATCCGTCATGTGAACATGAACCAGACTGGAATTATCTACACCGGCATTAGTTCGGTAGTGGAGTGGATTGACGCTTTTATATTAGCAGATTAGTTACTGAATTTTTTGTTTACTACGATATAAATAATAAATAAATATTTCATCATCGTTCTATAGATTCTCATCCTTTGTTTCGAACTCCTTCATGCTTTCATGCAATATTTTAGAAATTGTAAAATTATACTTCTTTCCATGATCCGTTTTTGAATATCTACGAAAAAACGATTAAAAACTTGACAATTTCCAATTCGACAGTTTGACAGTTTGCAATTTTTACCATAAAAACTAGAGGGGAGCGTACGTGTGAGGCATTGCAATGATTGCTTCCGCAGCATTTAAATTTCAATTAACTATCTCCCTCAAAATTTCTATAAAAAATGCATGTCATCATAATGTAAATCCTGCTTGAACCAGCATTAAAATGAAAAAAAAAGATCGATGACGAAATGAGAGTGGCATTACCATTTTTACGACCAAACGAAATTATAATAAGTCATCAAGCTCAAAATTCTCATTAAATGTATTCTTATAATTAATTTGTAATTAATCGCTCAATAAACACTCTGTTGTGTTTGTAGTTGAGAATCACTGATCTAGGGTTGGTTCTTAGACCAATTCTACCTTTTTCACTTGCTCCCTCTTCTTTTGCAGGAGAAAACCCAGCCAATTTCAAGGAGCGCCCCGTTTGTTATCTGTTAACGTTTCGCGATTGGCGAAACGCTAAGGAGAGTGTATAAACCAGTCTTTTTCTTAACGGACGTAAGTTCATTTGATCTTTGAATAGTATTCCTTTACTGGGAGCATCTGCTCGGTACTCAAGCCAACTAGCCGTGATCACATGTCGAAGATATGCATAATAACATGGAAAGCTAATTTTTACGACAGTAGATATACTACACAAGTTAGTCAAGAAAATCTACGCCTCTCATTCCTCTGTTGTACAGCTGCAAATAGCCTCAAATCTATCGATTTAAATGTACCGCTTTTACTTATCTTCATACCGCTGCATTTTATCCGGCAGGCCTATTCCAACATATTTTGAAGCCAAATAAACAGTTTTGTTGGCATACCTACTATTTCGTGAGAACTATTTTTCTGTTACGGCTGAGAACTTGTTCGGCACAGCGCGGTCTTACTTTCGCATCTCTCATTAGTCGGTAGAAGTGGGTTCTGAAAACGATTGGCACGAATTGTTCCAGCAGCGGGTATTTTTCTTTTCTAAAGAATTTGAATATGTTGTCTGTATAAAATTTATGGCCTCTCAAATCTAATGGTACCCACTTCAATAACTCAAAAGCAATATCCTGAATAAAGCTCAAACAACAAAACAGTTACCGGAAGTTTGAACGAAATTCAAGCTTTTGTTTACAACTAAACTTTTTTGTTTTTTTTTTTATTTTAGAAAAGTTATTAATTTTCTCAATTTAACCAAATTTTTTATTGCCACTGTATGAAATTACCAAACATGCATCTTCCACATCCTTAGGCCAAATTGAAACTACACAGAGCTTTTCCTGATTGCCTCATATTTTCCCTTTCTCAAATTGCAAATCTTCTCACAATTCAGGATGTCTCTCCATTAGCTTGTCATATACATAGTCTTCCATAGCCTCCTAATCATGTCTTGAGGTTAAAACAATACCATCATGCACATCTAGTTTAGAATAATTAAATTGCATTGTTCAGAAGACAGAGAAGGTGTAAAAGGAGGGGGTGGAACACGATCTTGGATAGCACGAAAATGACATTTCAAATTAGTGCGATTACATCGGTTAAGGTAGAGAAGTCCTTGAGGAATTCCTTTAATATCTCCTCTTTACGTACAAATAAGGAGGAATTTTCGCCTCATATTACTAAGTATTTCGCCCAAATTTCCATAAAAGAACGCCAGACATTGGAAAGCTCTATAGAAGACGTCGCGTCCTTGTAGTACGCAACGGCAATAGACCGCAACAATATAAATATGTATGTGTATATGAAGAAGGTCAAGAAAACTCTTGTCGACAGTGATAGTGCTTGAAGACAAAAGAAGGATATAAAGGGGAGGAAAAAAAACTTCAAGCTCCAAGATGCTTCTCAGGTTATCTTGAATAAGTGCTCTCATAACAAGGAAAATGCTTGAGAAAAAACAAAGAAGTCGGTTTGGTTTTATTATTAACTTTCTTTTGGAATTGTATAGTTGTTCGTGTATACATTTCCTATGCTATGGAGCGGGGCAAGGGGGTAGAGATAGTGTTTTATTTGGATGTGGATGACACATAAGTTATACATAACAGCTGACAGATGTTTGTTTTCTTTGATGCATTAGCCTTGGATAGCATAGCTAACATAGAATTCTGTAATATTGGAAAATTTTACTTCAGATAACAGAATCAACCGGAATGAGTGATTTGGGCATCCATTCTATTTGGAATATTCTGTCGAATGTGATATTTTGTAGAAAGGACATTATACGCTTTGGAAACAGTATACGATGAGAATAAAATTGTTTCAGATGTGTCTGCTTTTACGATTATTGAACTTCCGATTAGAAAAATTGCAGCTGTGTCATTTCATTGAAAATCGATTGGATTTCAACCAGACCATCACCAGTTTAGTTTTCTTCTTTTTTCTCAAAGTTAAGTAGTTTTTGTCCTGCGATGCTTTCCCGTCTGAATTAAAAGACTTTGAAATCATTTTAAAATTTTCCGATTTTTGGTGTGCTAAGTTATATCATAGATAGCACAAGAACTAGATGCCGCATGTAATACCACCAGAGAAGAGTATAAAAATTTTGTATGGCTGTGTAATCCATTCAGAAACGAATCACAACATTTGAAATGACGAGTGATTCATATTTTCTCGCCTCTGCCGTGTTGAAAAGGTCGATCAAATATGTACAGAACTGCTGTTAAAGAAATATTTGCTCTCGGCATGCTCTAAAACATGTTGTGGTCCATTCCGGAATACGTTACCCATTTCACAATATGTATACTTTCCTCTGGTATACCACGCCATATCTAGTTCTTGTGCCATCTATGATTATATGTATATAAAAAAGAAAATCTCAAGTTTGGATCTAATTAGGGGAAAATACAATGTTTCAGGGAAATTTGTATAATGAAAATAAAAATATCCTTTATCCTTGAATCCGGGAATATGTATTCTTTGAATTTTTTTTTTTTTTTTTTTTTTTTTTTTTAATTAATGCTATGATGTTGTTAGTAAATTGATAAATTCTCAAGTTGGGATCGCAATGGGTTTAGAGAAGAGAATATGTTTCGTCTATAGAGGTTTGGTTTGTTGTGTTATTCATTCTACCGTAAAATTTTTATACCAATCATATAACAGTGCCCGAATGCTTAGTGTACACAGGAAAAGAATTCCATAATCTGAAAGCATTGACAAAGTAAGAGCTCTCTAAGATGATTTTATTAACATGATTCACCAAAATATATCGATGTCGGGGTAATTGCAGCAATTCAATATAATCAAATACTTAAGTATTCGGGATTTCTGGTATACATAAAAATCCTGCTTTCCAGATAAAACTCTAGTGAGCAATCCAAAAGTAGCGATCTAAATAGGCCTTAATGCAAAAATTAAATCTTAAGCAATCATTAAAGATCTGATCCATTACTGAAAAAAGGTAGATGAAGAATTTTTACTAACTTCAATCGTCTTTGTGAGGGTAGAATGTTTGCTAAAAACCATAGCCACTTTAGTGTGCAGTATATTTTTGGCAACTGCTATTTTGTATAATCACAACACTTCAAAATAGAATTTAAAGCTATAATGTTTCGTAGAGAATCCGTAAAGGATAATACGACTAAGCTTTATCTTAGGTATACTATCAAGATCAAGATCTTGTAATCATGCGCCTCTGGTACTCCATCAGTGGTGTCGTGTGAAATTAAGGGTTATATAAAACAACAAGTTGGCTCGTCTCCATCTCTTTTTGCATTTGGCATTGCTTAGGATAAGTTGGGTTTTGGCATATTATGGACTAACATTTATATCGGGTATCTCTAAAGGCTTTTGATAGCGTGAATCACGGTATCCTCCTCGATAAACTAGCTAACTCATTCAATTTTAGCAACTCAGCCGTTGCTTTAATTAACGAATTTCTGACCGATCGTAAACAGCGAGTCAAAGCCAACGAAGTATTGTCTACTGCACTACCACTAATAAGTGGGGTCCCTCAAGGTTCTATATTGGGTCCTTTGCTTTTCAGTCTGTTTGTAAATGACTTGCCTGACATTGTCCAGGATGTGAATATCCATTTATATGCTGACGATGTCCAGTTATATCTCAATAGACCTATTGGGCTCTTAGAGGACTGCATTGATCTAATGAACTGTGATCTTAACAGAATCAATATCTGGTCGAGGAATAATCAGTTGGTTTTAAATCCTATCAAGTCTCACTGTATTTATTTCTACAAAATTGAATTCTTCTGAAATACCACCTGTAGTTTTAAACAACATTTCGCTGCCTATGCTAAATAAAGTCACTACTCTTGGTATTAATTTAAATAGCGAAATGAAGTGTGGCGACTACGTTAACAGCATTATCAGAAAAGTTTATGCAGGGCTGCGTAATCTCTGGCTCTCAGCGAGTATCCTGTCTACTGAAAATCGCCTCAGATTAATTAAAACTTTAATTGTGCCTCACATCACTTATGGCAGTGTTATTTTTCCGAAACTGGATAGTTGCTGTGCTCGTAAGATGGAAGTAGCTTTCAATGACTACATCCGCTTCGCAGGTTTGACCATGTCTCGCCATTTAGATCTCGAATTCTTGGCTGTCCGCTGTTTCCCTACTTGCGTCGACGTGTTCTAGTTTTCTTATATAATCTAATTCATTGTGATCGACCTAGATACTTACGAGAATTTTTCCAGTTCACACTATCACGGCGCAATAGGAATATATTGCTTCCACGTTTCTATAAATCTTACATGGAGGGTTCTTATCTAGTCCAAATTGCCCGTCTATGGAATAACCTTCCCTTGAATGTCCAAACTGCAGGCACTGTCGGAGTATTTAAGCGGCACATGGAAATACTTGTAGTATAATATTTATTACTCCTTTGCTATTATGAATTATACTCATGATCTCCAAAGCAGAATTTACGGTAAATTTTTAAATTTAGCTCTGAAAGGAAACTAAGTTCTTATAGTAGCCCTTATTATATTTAATTTTTTTTTTAACTTGTTTCATAATTTAGAAAAATTGTTTCTGTATATTCCTTTCTTCTGTTAACTTTGAAAACTCGATCTCTAGCACCTTTAAATCTAATGTACGAAAAAAGATTATTAACTCTTGTGTACAGTATTCCTAAGTAAATATTTCTATTTCTATTTCTACTAACAAAGATATATTGGGTATCGACTAATATATTAACATTTTATTTCTGGTCTCGACGAAAATAAAAAATCTTACTTTGGGTCTCCACTAAAGTTAACATCATACTTTAATCCGGGTCTCGACTAACTTAAAGAATATTATCTCGGGTCTCGACTGAGATTGGCATTTACTAACAAATCGTTTATTTCTGGCCTCGACGGAAATAAAGAATCTGACTTCGGGTCTCGACTGAAGTTAATATAACACTTTAAGCCGGGTCTCGACTGAGATAATATTACTAACATTAACACTTTATGTCTAGTCCCGACTAGAATAAAGAATTGTTTTAACCAATGATTAGAACAAAGAGTCTTAAGATTAGGTTAAAGCCAACTCCTCAAGTGCCAAGTATTAGATTGGTGAGTACTAACCACTTGTGACATTTTATTATTTATCCATATATCTACTTATTATATTTTTACTTATATATCTATACATATATTATACATTTTGTGTGCATATTTATTAAATATCATAACTTAACTTTATTCTATATTTATTTTGCGTTCTTGGCGATCTTATATTGCAACCTTCTGCCAATAAATGTGTTTTTCAGTGTAATACAAACATCTCTGACCAAAAACATATATGTAATATTGAGTTTTATCCCTATACAACTATTCTTGAAAATCGTACATTGTAAATCTGTGTCAATTAGTGTGTTTTCAAGTGTGTGTGGATCTCTGACCTAATATCTTATATACATAATCTGATCTTAAGAGTGGGAAATTCCAAAAAATAAGTGTGACAGTTTCTTGAAAGTGTTTGTTTTGATAAGTGAGTCGTCCACTGATCTTGATCCAAATTTACCAGTGCATTCATTTCAGTTTTACTAAATTCAAATTTGCGTGTACGTTCTAACAACGGCCAGTACAATTAGTCCAGTCAGTAAGGGTTTTTGCCCTACA
This sequence comes from Dioctria rufipes, assembly GCA_963924295.1. Taxonomy (NCBI): domain Eukaryota; kingdom Metazoa; phylum Arthropoda; class Insecta; order Diptera; family Asilidae; genus Dioctria; species Dioctria rufipes. Next base: position 51,495,641 of record OZ002743.1, read on the forward strand.
AAAGTGGGGTAGTTGTGATTTTTTAATATGTTATTCAGTTCCGGGCCTCGGTCAAAAATCCAAGCTTAAACCCTTTTGTGTGGGGGGGGGGGGGGGGGGTTCTTCGCGGTCCGTCATCTTGGGTTAAAGGTACCAAAAATTGTTTGTTTTTTCAAAATTGACTTGATGAAAAATCCTTATCAGTATATTTCGCGATTTTTTCGCGTGTTTTATTTTTTCTGATAACAAGAATTCTGTTGTTAATACAATTGTTGATGATTGGCAAAATTGCAAGTGAGTGGGGAGAATGCATTAGCATATGACTGAGCAAATGAAACCCATTTTATAGAAAAAATTGCTCCGATTTCATTATCCATAAAAGAAATTGGCTAAAATGTACGATTTCTTTATTATCAATTGATGTCAAATTACAAAATTCATTTTTTGACATATTTCCCACAAAAATACATGTTAATCTCGAGAAATTATTATAAGTTTTCTCAATCTTACCATAACTTATCGTTTCGCCATGTTCTATTTCATTTTAACACGCTCACGCAGGCGCCGATATTAATGTTTTTCACTCTTCTTCTGGCATCGCGGTACTATCGCACCCCACCATCTCCGATTTGAATGAAACTTTCACAGTTTATAGGGAATACGAAAATAGCTCATCCATATGTTTTGTTTCCTCCTATTACGCACCCCCCCCCCCCCCCCACCCACTATTTTCATTTTCAAAAAATCATATCTGGAGAGCGAAACAACCGATTGTTTTTATTCAAATGCCAAATGAAGCTTTAATATTTTTTATAAGAAAATGTAGCAGCACCAACCGAAAAGTTTTTTTTTAATTATTAATAGTATTTTATGTTAAAAAAAAAATAGTATTATTCACTGGTGTTGACTTCTAGCTAGCTCTTTTTTTTTTCTTTTTGCAATTTGAAGCTATAAATCTTATCTAACTATGTACAAAAAATTGCGATGGTGTTCGGCTTCGTTGGAATAAGTTGGAATTTGGCCAAGATAAAGGATGATCGTTTTTCAGTAGCCTCCTATGTATGTACCAATTTAATTAGAAAGTAATTTAGCGAACCATGCAATCTAATTTTGTTAATTATTCCAAAACGAATGAAGGATGATAGATTATAGATAAATTTAGGAGATAAAAATGGCTTAAATATTTAGCAGAAAGATGGCGTTTAAATAATGTAATGCCCGATGAAATATACATAGTATGTTACGGAAATCATTTTAGAATTTGAAAACGATCGGGAAAGACTACAATTTATTTTTCTTTTTCAATATAAAAGTTAAAGTTTGTTTGTAACTCGAATAGAAAGCAAACCAGTCCTCCTTAAAGTAGAAAAAGGCCGTTTTTTGAATGAAAAATCGCTTTACTTTAAATCGAATTTGCGAAGAACCATTAGGTCGGTAATATTTGCCACCTAAACAAAAAACGTTCTCAATAACTGTTAATGCATACGAAAGAAAGAACGGACAAAATATATGCAAAATGAAGGAAGGGGTGTACTATATATGGCTCAAGTGCCAAAAAATCATTTTTATGTAAGGTAAATCTTCCGTATGAACTTAAGAGGATCAAGAAAGGAGTTCCGCCACTTGATAACACTCACTTCCCTCTTTAATTTGATACCCCACACGTCCCATTTTGGATAACCCATATGGGGACAATTTTTTCTAGTTCTTTAACGATCTAAATTTTTGGTGCTACACGCCGCCTGATAACACAATCAAATTCGCGCCACCGGTGGTAGGCGCTACCCGATAAGGCAATCTTGTGCGAGCCAAGGTTGTATGCGCCACCCGATAAGGCAGTCTTGTGCGAGCCACCGGTGGTACACACCGGCGTGAACGTGTTAATGAATTCCTCTCAGAATTAATTTTCATTCCTGTCCCTTTCACAGGTATGGGTCTCTTTCTGACTCATGCGAAGAAATTATCGCGAAACGAGCGCGATCATTGATTCGTTGTCAAAAAATACCCCAGGGTGACTGACAGTTCGAACGTCATGAGAAATTGAAGTTTGACGTTGAGTTTTTATATGCGAAATGTCAGCCAGGCGTGTATTAAAATTTGTGGTACATGGTGTGTTTTTTGTAGATTATAGGTGTTCATCATGGGAATTAAAGATCATTACACCAGTTTTTTTCCTTTTTTTTATTACTTTTATGTGTAGTGATAACTGCGATTTAATTAGCGAACCCGTCGCCGCGACCCATGCGAAATCCCATTTCGCATGTACTGTAAAAGATGTAATAATGACTAAAAATCTCCCTTTTTTAATAATAAAAGATGTAGGTAACAGGGATGCGAACTGTATTCTGCCACGACGACGGAATGCCATGTAGCAGGTATTTAACTACTGCATTAACTACGTTTTCTAAGGGGATTTTGTGCCAATTACGCTTACAGCAGATTAGATAAAAACTCTTCCTTTTTTAAATGCCATATATATAGGGTTTTCAAATAAGAGGTGTTATTTTGATATTTAAAGAAAAATGCCATTTTGTGAGATAAATGATCGGATCTTTATTTCATTATAAAGAGGAAGGTATGCCGTTAATAACGGAAAATAACATCAGCCAAATAACCACAACGACCACGCTTACAGGACCATATCCTTTTCATGAAATTTTCCATAACCAAATCGCAAAGTCGCTGCCCTATGTCCTCGATTGCCTCTTTGAAGTCTTGAATCGACGCTGGGCTGTTGGCGTAGACCTTCTCTTTCACGTGGCCCCAAAGGAAGAAATCGCAAGGTGTTAAGTCACAAGATCTCGGTGGCCAATTGTGATGACCTCTTCGAGAGATAACATGGTCCGGAAACTTTTCCCGTAAAAGATCAATGGTTTCGTTGCTTGTATGGCACGTAGCGCCGTCTTGTTGAAAGTAAACGTTGTCCAGATCAATACCATCCAAATCCGGCCATAAAAAATCATTAATCATCTGTCGATAGCGCAATCCATTCACCGTAACTGTTGCTCCAGCGGGACCATAAACCGCACCAAACAGTCACACGTTGAGGATAGAGAGGCTTTTCAACAATAACTCTTGGGTTTTCCGAGCCTCAGATGCAACAATTTTGCTTGTTGACGAAGCCATCGAGGTGGAAATGAGCCTCATCACTGAAGATGGGTTTTCGATGGAACTCCGGATCATTTTCATGCATTTCAAGGACCCAATCAGCAAAGACTCGACGTTGTTGATGATCGGCCAGCTTGAGTTCTTGTGTTAACTGAACTTTATAAGCCTTAAGACCCAAATCTTTATGCAAAATACGGTGTAATGACGTTTGTGGAATGCCTAATTCCAAAGAACGACGGAGAATGGACAAACCTGGGTTTTCTTCAACACTTTCGGCTACAGCAGCAATATTCTCGGCTGTTCGTGAGCGACGTGCACGGGTTTTATTCTTCACATCACTAACTTGTCCCGACAGCTCGAATTTTTCTACCAATTTCTGTATTGCGGTCCGACAAGGTGCTTCACGACGACCCAAAAATGTTCGAATTTTACGAACCGTCTCTGCCACATTTTCACCATTTTTATAGTGAATTTTAATAATTTCAATGCGCAGTTGAATCGTGTATCGTTCCATTTTTGTTAATGGCGTAGTTTCTACTTGTCAAGTGTCAAAAAATGACAGCTCCAAAAGTAACATCTACCGAAATAGCGGGCTAATTAAAATAACACTTTACATGTCAAGGTGATTTGTTTTTTTGCTAATTTTTCACCTATCCTATCGCCGAATCTTTTAAAAAGGGGATTTGCTGGATGCCCTTGCATGGGTGCTTAAGTTATTTTCATGAGTTTGGATGGTACCTGTATAGTGCTAAGAAAATTAATTTTTGTTGTTGTTGTTGGTGTGTTTATTTCGTTAAATTTTAATAATATTCTTTTAATCCATTTATAATTTTATTAAATATTTTCTTAGAGTTCACATTTAATTCGTTTTTTTTTATTCCAGGTAATTATTGGACCCTTGCACCTGTTGTAGACTCCAGGTGGTGGTGAGCCTTTTATGTTAGACCACCATGGTCCTTTTTTAAAAGATCAAGTTTACGATATTTCCTAATTATGTAAATATGTATGGTAGGCGATCAGAGATAACCATACTGATGAGACCTATCTAATCGCTGAGTCGAAAAACTCGATTTTTTTCTGAATTTTCAATGCATAATAGAAATTCATTGAAAATATTTTCAGTGAATTTCAGTCTATAGAGACGAGAAAATGTCCACATAGCCTTTTCAAATAAATAACCATCAAGACACGTTGGACCAGAATAATGTCAATTCTGATCAAACTCTAGAACTAATACGCACACCATCAAAAATAAAGGAACAATATCCAAAGGAAGCATACTTTCCAATGTTCCCATAAAAATGTATATACATAATACTAACATAATTTTCTAAATCCTCTAAAGCCTATGATGAGATTAAAGCCTTCATACTTTATTGCATTCAATCGAAATATAACATAATTCTCAGGCAAAAGCAGATTTCCATGAATGCGAAATTTATTCTTTTATTATTCATGCAAATCTTCCAGCAAATCGAATTCCGACATTTCGCAAACAATATCAATCATCGCACTTCGCTACCACAAACCCTTCTACAAACCCTCTGAACATCAATCGACGCGCTTCCGTTCCATTGTCCCATCACAATATACTGAACATAAGCAGTTCGTGTTTTGCAGTTTGGTTATTTTTGTTCGCCACTAAAAGGAAAGTTCGGATCGTCAAGAGGTACATTGTATGTTCAGGATGAAATATGCTCCAAAATAACCAGAAAATGTTGCTTATAAATAATGTTAAGGTGGCACCTTTACATAAGTACAAGCAGTGAATTAAAAAGAATATATACTTGAGAAGATGTACATGTACGTAACGTAACGTACCATATCCGGGTCTATATTGCTTTCATTTTGTTACTAAAAAGTTGCTGTATATAACAACACACGTTGCCAGTTTATGGATTTTTAAGCACTTATTGTAGGTGGGTACTTCTTGAAAGTAATAACAAGTCTGGAGAAATTTATGTGAACTTTACTATTTCTCTCTTTGTTTGATGAGTTTCTCTTATGTGTATGCATACACCTTTGTAGTCCTTTACCTCTTCCAACTTATAGAGTGGAATAGCGTGTTTTGTGTTTTCTAGATCTTCTTGAGATTGCCGGCTTAAGGAAAGAAGAAACTTTAAGTTAAAAACTGAGACTTTTACGATTAAGAGAGTTGAGAAAATGTTACCTGTGTGCTGGTAGTCTGAAAATTAAATTCAATGTAAACTCGAAAGAGTAAAGACCATATAAATAGCAGTAAAAAAGGTTGGTAGGTACACGCTAAGGGAAAATAACTTTTTAACTGTAAAAATACTTCAGTGCTAATGAACTGTACATAATGTGCCTTCACAGCCAGTTTATGACTTTTTCCAAGAACAAGGTATAAAAAAAAAAGTTTTCTTTCGTGTCTTTTCGCCAACGACTTGACATTCTCGAAGCGAAAGAAATCGCTTTCCAAATGGTTTCTTAAGCCCATAACGTAGGTTTTCTAGACGCCTCGCTACGTTAGTACCTCCGTATATATTTAGTACTTGGGAAAAACATCATCCGCAGCATGTGAATGCTGTAAATGATGGCAACGCAGTTAATAACTTTTCATAACTTTTACTGCTTATTAACAACGTCTTCGTGGACGTTGCTTTAGTAAAAGTTCTCCATGAAGTTCATTTCAACAGTTCAAAGCAGCAAGAAGAAGAAGCTTAAGTTTTAGACATGTTTTCATTATAGAACAATTTTTAGTGGTTTCTCGTCTTGATTCGGTCGCTTAATGTGTTACAGATCTTTTGTAATTTTTGAGTTTCGTCTTATATACTCGTAGGCATCAGAGGGTTTGCTAGATTATCAATTTAAATATTTGTTTGTGGCTTTTTGTTTTTTTATTAAGATATTTATGACTAAGGTCGTTGAGATAAATATGGTATGGTAATTATTCTGAATTATCGAAACCAGGCATAAACGTTTATTATATATTCTAAGGCATAAACGCAATTCGGAAATGAATTTCAAATAAATATTTTTATCCCGAATCAAACAAAACCATCAATCATTGAATCAAAGCATCTTTATTATGTCAGCATACAAACAAACTTCATACACACTGTCCAGTTCATCTACATATTTACGAATTTCCTCCTATATGTTTTGACCTCATCACATCAAATCAATCGATGAAATCAGTTCTCCTAAAAAATATAAAAGACAAAACAACACAAAGTATTATACTTTAGAGCTAAATAAACTTAATATAGGGGAAGGTAGCCTATAATGACATACCATTAACAATTTACCTTGTGAATCTTAGCCCTTTATATTCAAGAACACTTTAAGTACATATTTAGCATCTTAAATGTGTTTGCTTTGAGGTTTTGAAGAATGTTAGACATTAAAACAAAGACAAGATTTTTTTTTCATTTAAAAAAAAAACATCCAATGTGTTATTTTGGCGGCATGCGTATAAAACGACATACTCTGTGTCATTTTAGGCCACCCATGTAATTTGAATAAAACGCAATAGTGGTTCAAAAGAAACTTGGTTTAGTGGAAAGTGGTAATGAGTTATTTACTCTTTCGGCAAATCTCAACCCAATGCATATGAGCAGTGAAAATTAAAAGACAATTACCGAGGTACTGTCCGTTTCTGGCCTAAAGCCGAAGATCTAAAAATTCCATAAAGAAATTTTGTGAGAGTTTAGGTACTGTCTGCAATGTGTTTCGATAAGCAGTAACAGGGCGATCTCATCAGGACAGTAATGAAACTGCCTACTGTCTATACTTCACTTTTTTTTCTTTTCGCCACTAATTCGCTCAAAGATAATTTTGGACACTACTATTCTTGTTGTCGGCTACAAAATAACTGAAGAATACGACCAATATTATTAGCAGTGCGTCGGACACTTAGATTTTGTGGAAAGGCCAAGGTTTCGTTATGGACTACCTTCCCCTACTTATTTAATTATGCCTAGTATATCACCTCGATCCCTGCCAACATTCGTCCTACATTCCAATGTGTCTAAAATAAATATAAATATTCATTAAAGTACATATAAATTAACAAAATATCTGAGACTTACTCAAAAACCACCTATATTCGTACGTTTACATTTTTAACTGGTCAGTCATCGTCCATTTAAATGACAATACGTCAGTTGTTCATGGTACATTCAGAAAATCAAAGGAATGAACTTAGTGTTACCGGGGCAACATATCATGGAACAGAGACATAACTGGTTACAGCTGCTATAAAAGGGCGACGAACCGCAACAAAGTCACCCATTCTTGTTTCAGAGTTTAATCTGAAAGTATCTCTACCAGAGTCTAATCTGAGTGTCCTATCCTATAAAAAAAAAGTTTAATTTAGTTTTTCGTTCATACATATATGACCGTAATTCTATTGATGTAGAAGTCTAATTCTACAAAAATCCAACGACCCAGAGGATTTAATTTTGCTTCCCACTCATAGTAGCGCGAGTCGAATTCTGTTTGGACATTGTAGCACTCACTGTAGCAGAAGTTTAATTCTGCTTAGACATTGTATCACCCGCTGGAGCAGAAATTTAATTCCGCTTACACACTACAACACTCGTTGGAGCAAAAGTTTAATTCCGCTTACACACTACAACACTCGTTGGAGCAAAAGTTTAATTCCGCTTACACACTACAACACTCGTTGGAGCAAAAGCTTAATTCTGCTTACACATTGTAGCACTCACTGTAGTAGAAGTTTAATTCCGCTTACACATTACAGCACTCACTAGAGCAGAAGTTTGATTCTGGTTACACACTGCAGCATTCTTTGTAGTAGAAGTCTAATTCTGCTTACTTACTGCGGCACTCGCTGTAGCAGGAATCTTATTATGTGTATTAATTTATGGAAGTGTAATTCCAATGAATTAAAACCAGTCTTCTTTTTTGCTTCAGAAATAAGGAGAACGCTTGGGGACAACATTTTTGAATTCATTTGCGGATTTTTATTTGAATTTTTAACTTGGGTTTTATTGGATTATAAACCAAAAAAAATGTATTAGTAAATGTAAGCATTATTCTGAATTGACTGTGATAGTTTGAATTGTATCTGAAGTTTATTTTTTGAAGACATTAGTAAAATTTGAATCACTTAAATTGGGCCTATCCATAATCGGCATCCTCTCCTTCTGTTCACAGTGCTGTCACACACATACATACACACCAAACCAGACAAAAGAGCATTGTAAAATAACACAAGTCATTACTGTAATAAAAACTGTCTGCAATTTGTTACGTGATTTTTTTATTAAATAGAAACCAAAAGGTGAGATTGAGTGAAGCGTTCCTCGGTGTGTTGTTGCTGAATAAGGGTGTCCCTCAGGGGTCTATTCTTTGACCATTACTTTTTAGTATAGCTATATTCAATAGAAAAAAGAAAAAAGGGCAAGCGTCATTTACATACTTCGCGTGGAATGACTAATTAAATATGGACATAAACAACTTTCGGAGAATTGTATCACAGAAAGGACAAGCGACATCTTTAGGTTCGGAGTATCGATGTTTCGGGAACGGAATATTCGGGATGGTTCTAGAACAATTTGTAGAGTTTGTACGTCACTGCTCATCGCCAGGAGTCGAGTGTTATTTCAGACAGTGAAGTGAACGAACTATTTGGATTGCGATAACTAGCAGTACAGTACTAGCGATAACTAAAGTAGAGTTGATTTGATAATTGTTTGTGAATATTATAAAATTAAACAGTATAAAAAGAAGAAGAAGAACTTTTGTGTTTGACTAATGAACAACGGGCACGCTCGTAACAGTATTTTATCAATGACCTGATCAATGTTATCCAATTCATTAGAACACATTTGTATGCAAACTGCATTTAATGCACCAATTGAGATGTAAAGAACATATACATACATATGAGTGGTTACTGAGCAATGGTCTACTGCTAGATTTTATGATATACCTAAGCTATACCTTTCTATAATCAAGGCTTCGATCCTCAACAGCTTTCGTCTGTTTACCTAAATCATCCTACACTATTGCCTTACGGTGTTAAAAAATTTGGAGTTAGCATGAATCCAATTTAAAATGCTGGAATCATAGAAGCTCTCTATTTAGAAAAGTTTACACCGGATCTAAGACTACTATAGTGTTCTGCTGCATGCAGCTTGTTAAATCTTTTCTCTTGCTACCTATCACCTATGGTGGCGTCGTGTATTGCAATTGCACCCATTGCCTCTCTTCATATAACCTATCGTATCGTGCACCAGATGAACACCGCTATCGTAAGACCTATTCTCACATATTGAATCTTGGTGTGGTGGAGTACTCTTGAGAAAGCGACACATCTGAAAATACAGAAAGCTGCCTGTTTAGGCCTTACATGTGCTGTTCGAACAAAACCCGGCAGCAATGGAGATTGTACTCCAGCTCTTGTTTCTCGACATCCATTGGAAATGTATAACTGCAAAGAGTACACTAAGCCTTAAAAATTCGGGCTGCCTTGTCACAGCAAAATACTGAAGATCTGTCCTAGGGACTGTATACGAGGAGCTATGGATTATATTTGAGAAAATATTCTCAACTAGTTAGCATTGCTAGTAGAGATGAGTGGAATGGTAATCGCGTGGCATATGACTCTGATACGGACGGTACGAAAATGGATATGGAAGTATGAGCCGGGTTGTATTCAATACTCTCTCAAATACAGAAATCATACTGTCTTCCAAACCACTGTAGTCTGTTCTAGGCGGAAGTCCTGAGCAAGGCTGCTGCGTGCAACTTAGGTCATCTACACAGTAAACAATTTGCACAAATTGTTGCCACAAAGCTTAGGTATTTTTCGATAACGTTAGGGAATACTCGCCAAAATGTTGGTTCTTTCCCCTAAATTTTAGGGAATATTCCCTAAATTTTAACGAGAAATACTTAAGCTTCGTCACAACAATTTGTGCATTTTTTACAGTATAGGTGCGTGTGTCTACCTAGCGGTCGTGTCATTAGAATTTTTATTAACAGCCAAGCTGCAATCAAAGGTTTGGACTTGACCACCACTAGATCACGCCTAGTGCAACGGTGTCACTGTGAGCTAGAGAATCTGGATGCTAACCACAGAAATGGTTTTGATATGAATATACGTCTAGCGTAGGAGCCCATGGGTCGGACCATAGAATCAGTAAAGAGGATTCTAGATGTATAGGCCGGTAACCTGGCAAATCGAAGATGTTGAAAACATAATTCATGCACGATTTCAAGACAGCTTTGGCCCGAGATTTGTCGTATGAAGACTGAATCTCTCCCTGCCTTCATCTTGCTAAGCGCACGAGGAATATGCTTGGTAGCTGCTTTTTCTGCGAAATGGGCGAATTAGCAGACAAAGAGTTGAGGGACCTGGCTGATTTTATCGCACCCCCTAGCTCTGAGATATCTTTTCCAGGCAGGGTCCCAATAAAGTGGTATCACAATGAGCAATAGATGGTCTAAGTGTGGCTGATCGTACATGCTTTTTACGTTGGTCGCCATTCTAACCTAACCTAACCTGTGTTATGAATTTAAGTCAGTTGTTGTGTAAAGTTTCTTTAAATTTGTAGTTTTCTTACTTTTTCAACATAGTGATATTATTTTGCGCATGTCCAAAAACCTGTCCCATGAGTAAATTTTTTACGTGAACCTAAATGATCAGTTTTTTTCTTGTAGTTCTAACACCAATGAAGTTATGAGAAAAATATTGTTAATTGCCTACTCTTCCCACGACAGCTATCAACATGTGAACTTTACTGTCAATTTTTACTTGATCAGCTCTCGGTAGTGTAATAGTTGTTAGTAGCAAAAGTGTTTTACTAATGTGCTCCAGCTCATAGAATTTGCATTTTAACTAATAAATTGTCACTTACCATTTTTATGCACTAGATAATGAAATCATAAGACACACAGATAATATTAAAAAATACTTTGATTTTTGCATGTCTGTCCATGTGTCTGTTAGTCAGTCCGTTCGTCCGTCCTTTCGATAACTCGAGAATGCGTTTACTTAGAGAGCTAAAATTGTGCACGCACCCTTTTTAAAAAAAAAAACAAATTTAGGTTTAAGTTCGAAAGTTGAACAAACCAGGTAACTGATTCGTAGGGTTGCCATACAAACATTTCGTTTCTCACTATTTATTTTGACACTGCCTAAGATAGCGGTTCGACGTCGAGAATTGAAATTTTCTACACAGCGTTTTCATAAAATTAATTAATACAATTTAAAAAATGGAATAAATCAGACAAACCTGTCTTGGTGTTGTCATACAAAAAAGGAAATGCCCACTTTTCATGCAACTTTACGCCCGACACCTCCAGACATAAGACGTCTCTTTAACGATGCAGTATGATACTCTGACACTGACTTATTAACAATATTTATTTCAACAGAGCACTAATGGCCATGGAAGAAAGAACTGCAAAAATATATGCTAAATGTAGTAACTAGGGTGTATGTGAGCGAAGTGCATGAAAATCAGGTTTTCGGCAACAAAACATCCCGAAAAAGTTTTCTTAATCGAGAAAAAGTACACCACCAAATAGTACTCCTCAAGGCCTTTAATATATATGCAACATGCCGTATTGGAACCACCACCTCGTCCGCGGGTTCCTACCCCACCTTAAAAACATGCAGGGCAAAATTTTCTTCTACGTAATGTAGCTGGTAATGACCTGAGGCGAACAAAGCAATCCATTTTCCTATCGGACATAACCCTACGTAGTTAGAACCGATCAAAGTTCGAAAAATCTAGTACCGCAGTTCGAATAAAAAAGAGGATTAATACCAAAAAAGTGAGTATAGGGTTGGCTATAATTAGCTATTTAATGCTCCGATTATAGGAGTCGGGGTATTCATGACAAGGAATTCGATTATGTCCTGGATTTTCCAAAATGTACTAGACTCGAGATTGCGTTCACTTAGAGTCCTGCAAATTTGCACACGGGTTTTTTTTTTTATTTTGAAAAGAAGTAAATTTAAGTTGAAAATAGAACCGATGGGGCAACTTCTTCATAGAGCTGCCATACAAAAATTTTATTTTCCACTATATATTTGGACACTGCCTGAGAACGCCTCAACACAGACAGCTGAAATCTGATACATAGTGTTTTCATAGCAATAGTATATAACGTTTCAAAAATGGTATAAATCGGGTAACCCCTTCTTGGTGTTGCCATATAAAAATTTTAATTTTTAATATTATATACTGTGAAAACGATCAATCTTAGACATTTTTATTGTACTGAAAAGTTCTTCAGAATTAGTGATGTGAAAATACAAGCCCAAGACCAAGACTATAATGGTCTTGGTGTTGGTCTTGGTCTTGCAAACTGAGTCTTGGTTTTGCTCTTGGTAAGATTGGTATAATATTGGTCTTGGTCTCAGTCTAGTCAAGTCTTGGTGTTGGTCTTGGTCTTGTTCTAGCTCTTGGTCTTGCAATTCAGTCTTGGTATTGTCTGTGATCTTGTAGTAGGTTTTAGCTTTGGGCTGCACAGTCAACTTTTGGTCTTAGTTTAAACCTAGGATTTTGTTTTTTTGCGCAATTCTATAATTGATGTATCATGCCATAAATTTAGAAATAGTTAAAAACTACCTTATCCCCGTCTAAATAAATCTTGTCTGTACACGGGATGTGTTATTTGTGTCCTTTTAATTTTTATATAAATACAATTCGAAAGAAAAAATGACGTTCGACGGCCACTTTGACGCAGATCTACAAATCAAGACTTAACCTGTATAAAAGCGTAGCTTATTTGTATTTAGGCAGTTTTTCTCTCAAATTCATAATGAGTCTTGGTCTTGCATAATGTGGTCTTGGGCTTGGTCTTGTTAACGTACACATGGTCTTGGTGTTGGTCTTGTGAGCATGGTCTTGGTATCGGTCTTGCATATTCTGCAAGACCAAGACCAAGACTGCAAGACCAAGACCAATTTTGCGCATCACTATCAGAATATAAAATCATATGAAACTGGTTATAATCATTTTTGTGGTCCGACGAACCGTTATAGAAATATATGCGAAAAACTACTTCAAAAATAAAACTTGCACAGATGGATGACCATAGGAAATTACATACGGGCATTCATCTAGGGTTTCATAAGAATTGGTCTTAGACCAATTCTTTTCTTTTACTTGATTTCTTTTAATTTTACACTATTTGACCTTGTATTTTTACAATCTTACTTATTTGGCATTATCTAGCAATTTTACACTGAATATATCAATGTGGCATAACATTTTAAATTACTATATTTACTTAATGTTGTAAGATATTTTGTGGCAACTTTTTCCGAATATTACCATTGTTTTTCTAAAAAAAAAAAATATAGAAAATTCTTGAGAAATTTTGCATTCATTCCACTGAACTTATCTAAACTTCCCAGAAGTGTTTTTTTTTTCTTACCTCTTAGCATCTTACCTTAAAATATACACATAAAAGATACCTTCAGGTCTTTACAGGAAATTTAATATTTAAAGGCTTTCGCACAAGCATTTCAATTTATCAAAGATTCACAATATGAAATGAATACAATTTTAAGCTTAGCTATTAACGGAAGCCTTTCAATATGGGAACGAAAAGCCATTAATTTCTTTATACCTGTTTCATAGCTCCCGAAAATCCCTTAAGGATCTTCTTCTGGGTAAGAGAATTTGTATATTTTCGCTTGTGTTAAATTATGCAAAGGGTAGGGAGGTAGTAGCGTATTCATGTTCGAATCGATCACATGTACATACTATGTATAGCTTGCTATGGAAAACATACATAACTTTACATGTGATATGGGGGGTGAAGCTTTTTCAACGGGTTATTACCAAAATAGGTCCTCGCAAAATATTAATAATTCAAAATATGTTGCCTATTTTCTTCAGCCGTTGGTGAATATTCTCTAATTGCATTTAGAATATAAATAAAAAAATATAAAACTTTCATTACACGAGGTACAACAAAAATAAGTTAATCAAAATTTTAAATTGACTTGGACTGGCAAACTGCATAAGATTTCACAATCAATTTAGTACACACACATTTTTGGAATTACATTTCGTGGCCGGAATACTGTTTTGCACCATATGCAAAAATGTCGTTTTGAGATAAGTGCAGTTAAAGTTGAGACCTTTATTTAAAAAAACAAAAAAAAAACATTTTTTTTTAATTTGCATAAAAGCTCAGTGGTTTTCCGTCTATTTATTTCTTGAATTATTTTTGTTTCAATAGAAGAAAATTTCCGTTAAAATTTCATTAACTTGAACCTAGATTTCCAAGCATTACATTGCTTGTATGATATGAGGCAAAACAATTTACTAATAAAGTTACATGGAATAATTTATTACTTCAACATCTTTATTTAGCCTTGAATATTTTCTAGGTCTTCTAATCAAAAATACATTTCATCATTCGCAATGAATATAATTTTATGATTTTCTTATCGGGTAAATTTTATATTTGTTCAAGTAGGCCTTTTTGGTATTCTCCACTACTAAGAAAACGCAAAAAAAGGATTTTTTTTTTTTATTTATTCTATCGCACAATCATTTAATTTAGGGCGCCAAAGTTTCAAGTCTTGGTTCGACCCATTAACAAATCCCAAACAATAGAATTGAGTGACTCGAAGAAGAAATTGATGAAAATTGGAGAATGCAAACAAAATTCTCCATTGAAACTTTGCCGGCCGAAATAAAATAATTGTGTGATAAAATAAATAAAAAAAAAATCCCTTTATTGCTTTTGCTTGTACCGGAGAATCTCAAAAAGGCCTACTTGAACAAATATTACTTCATTCAGTAAAAAATAACAGAAACAAAATAAAATACGAAATAACTCAATAACACTCCTTATTTGATCATTAAAATTATTTGATAATAATTTCTATTTGCATCTGGAAGATAAACTAAAAGAGATTTTATATCTTTTGACTTATCTTTAAATCCAGCTTGGTTGATTTTAATCGGTACATTGTTTTGAGATAAGGACTGTTTCAGAAAAAACCGCGACCAGCTATCCCCAAAAACAAAAATTAGGGTCCGCTGATAAGACTGGATTATAAAAAGGTGTGCACTTATAATTGCAAGCCATTAAATGCAAAATTCTTATGCAGTAAAAATGGAAGTCAGCCAAGAAGAATCCCGCAAATTTATTCTTTCCATCCATATGGAAAATTGGAATATGTTTCAAAGAGGTTTAGCTAAAAGTTGAAAATTCCGAAGACGACCATTCAAAATGTTATCAGTAAATTTCGAAAATGTTATAGTGTCCAGAGAAAATTCGGGTCAGGATTGAAATCAGGTTCGATAGACCAAAAATTGGCCAAAGAAGTGGTAGCTAACTTTAAATGAAGTGCCAATATGTCATTGAGAGATATGGTTGATGGTACGGTCCATCGAATTAAAAAAACAAAAAAAAAAAAGAAGGCCTACTCCATGTTCAGAAAACACCGAGCAGAATACTAGAAAATAACCAAGTTGCAAATCCAGGAGCCGAATTTTGTATAAAAATTTCCTAATGAAATTCGGCTTAGGTGAAAACGAACTTCAACCAGTGTCTTCAGAAGGGTTTTAGTATAGGTAATGTAAATATGATGAACAAGACAATAATTATGAGAAGTGTTGCTTTAATTAAATATATAGAAATTATGGGCTTATTCAAAATTAATTTTCTTAGCTTCGAAGCTGTCACTTAGAACGAAAAAAATTTTATTGATAAATATAGAAATAATTTTTCTTATATTATTTTCTGGTTTGCCTTTTAGAAGCTTGAAATTTATTTAAATATTCTTAAATCGTTATAAAATTAATAAAAATTCATTTATTTGGGTGTTTTCTTCGGTATCAGTATCATGCAATTTTTCTATTCATTCCTTAAATATTTGTCAGCTATGTTTTGTTAAGTAAATATGGCGCATATTACATCTGTCGACCTAAAAGTTAGTTTGACTTAAAATTTTTCCTTATACAACGACTTTCCTGGATGCAAAGGCGAAATAGCCAAAATGTTCGACTTTGAGGGCAAAAATCCCGATTTAGGTAATTTTGTGTTCAAAGACAATGATAATTTTTTCCTATGAGAAAATTTCGACTTAAAGGCACTTTCACATCGAAAATCGGTTCCGAAACACTTACACCGAAAAAATGAAAATTTTGCATTAATAATTAAACTTTACACCTCGCAAGACTTAAAAATAAACATAAAGGCTTTAAGCTAAAAGTTTATCTTGGAAAAAATTTAATACGCATCAGATATAAAAAATAATACACATTTTCGTGTTTTGCTGTCCGTAAAACGAAATATCGGATAAAACTGTCAAACCCTACTAGGATTCCACACTGTGGATCTAATCGGACCGAACAAATTTTTCGGTGACACTTAACCTCATTATCCGCTTTGTTTATGTGAGCTGTTTGTATGCAGAAGAAAATTTTGTAAGTTTTGCACTTAACTATGTACAATTAAGATATATATTTATACAATATGTACTTTTAGGAAATGGAGAGAGATTTCGAAATGAAATTAATTTTAGAAGTCGAAGCACACAAGTGCTTATACGACAAGACAAGCCCCGAGTACAAGGACAGGTATAAAAAAACTAGGAGCTGGGAGGAAATTGCAAATATACTTGGAAGAACTAGTAAGTTATTTTAGTAAAATGTTATGCCAGCAGTTACACCACTTTATTCTTTAGCAACAGAATGCAAAAAAAATGGGAAAATCTAAGGGACTCATTTCGGGCATATTTCAAGGCTGAAAACAATGTTCGTAGTGGTTCTGGAATGACAAAGTGTACTAAGTGGGTGCATTTTGAAGCCCTTAAGTTTTTAATTCCTTTTGTAAAAGTACCAAGGTAAGTTATTTACAAAACTTTATTGCCTTAGAACACAACCATCATCCAATAAAAATTTCAGCACTGTTGGAAATTATTATGAATATAAACCTAAAATGGAAAATATCGACGTAAGTGAAAAAGCCACTAATAATTTGGAGCTTCCATCTACATCAGGAATGGATGAAGTACACACTAAAAAGAGGTCGGGAAAATCACAGAAGGCCGATGGAACTATATTGGAGATATTAAGTGCAATCGAAAATGTTCCGCCCGAAAAGGAAACTTCGGCTATCAGGAATTTTTTTATTTCTTTAGGGCAGCAGGCAGAGACTCTTGATAGGAGACAACAGCTTAAGCTGCAAATGAAGTGTCTGCAAGCACTGGAGGATGTAGAGCTTCGTCTGGCAGAATATGATCAATGAACAGAGTTAGGAGAGAAATATAGATCTGAATTTGTTTTTTTGTTTTTAAATGTTATTTTATTGAGAAAGGTTTTTATATGAGAGGAAAATAGAACTGATTTTGTTTTTGTTGGCAGGAATGCTATTTTATTTCTATGTTACAGTTATAATATAATGAAGTTCTTTTAAAATGAAAACTATCCTAAATCATTTTATGCTGAAAGTCTAAATCACCCTCTGTGATGCACCATTTCGAGAAAGCATTTCTAACACCGACTGCTTCAGATGCTGGTTTGTCATTTTGGTTTGAATTAGACAAGTTGATTTCTTCGTTGTCAGTGGTATCGACATTATTCATCCTTATGTAATTATGCAAGATACAGCAGGCTAAAATAATTTTATTTATTGTTGAACTTTGAACTTCTATTCTTTTTAATAGAATCCGCCAGGTATGGGCAAGTATTCCGAAGGCATTTTCGACAATACGGCGAGCTCTTGATAGTCTGAAATATAAGAATGTTGTGAAATAACAATATTGTAGGATTAAATAATTAGCTGTCTCACCGATAGTTGAAAATCCTTCTCGCCATAGTTAATTTATCTCCAGGATATGGAGTCAATAACGTCGGCTTAAGGGCAAATGCCTCATCTCCAATTATTACATATGGCATTGGCGGACTCAAAGTGCCGGGAAGTGGGCAATCAGCTGGTATGTCTAGGTTGCTCGGATTGTTTAACCAATCATTCCCAAACTTTGAGTGGCTGAATATGGCAGAATCCGAATTGGAACCATATGCACCTATATCCACCATTATAAATTTGTAATCAGCATCTACTACTGCCATTAATACTGTTGAGAAGCTTTTTTTATAATTAAAATATAAGCTTCCAGTATTATTGGGAGCAAATGTCAACACATGCTTCCCATCCACTGCTCCCAGGCAATTCGGGAAGTTCCATCTATCTAAGAAACGCTTAGCAATAGATTTCCATCCGCCGGTAGTTGGCTTTGGCATACATATGTCCTGCATTTTTAAAATTATAGCATCTATGGTCTGGACAATGCATTTATGAACTGTAGATACTCCCATGCAAAACCGGATGGCCAAATCAGTATAGCTGACTCCAGTTGCAAGAAATCTAAATGATAAATTACTTTAGTCCTGAAAAAGTTTTAAAAAGTGGGTACTCTATACCGTAATGTAAGCGCAAGTCTCTCTTTCGCTGATATTATATCACTCCTAAAGTTGTTCTTTTTAGGTGATATTTCCTGTTTTATTAAGAGCAGGATGGCTTTAAACTTTTCTTTTGACATCCGGAAGTACTGAAAATACCTGAAGGGAAACTTTTCTAGGCTTTTTACTACAGTAAAAAACTCTCCATGGCTCCTCCTAATTTTATTTAAGGGGTGAACCCAATATTGTCTCACTTTATGTTTTTTCAAAATCCACCACTTAAGCGATAACATTAAAACGCGTTTCTTCGTATGAGCCCTCATCATACCCTTTTATGAAAATTAAATGTCACCTATACCGATTATGACTTCTGTCACTTCTATCCGAAAAAAAAGTTTTCGGTTTTTGATGTGAAAGTAAAACCAAATCTTCGGTGTAGAATTTTTCGGTTTTCGGTTTTCGGTGTTCGATGTGAAAGTGCCTTAAGAGGGGTTACCACAAAAAAAAACGCTCACGAATTCTGTTCTCAAAAGCATAGTGGAACATAAGCGCATAAAAGTATGCAATTTGAAAATTGACACAAATCACTATATATACATGTAAAGCTATATAATGTTGTGGAATTCGTGTGCATTGTACTCCAAATATTTCGCACGTTTGCACAGCAGTAGGATTGCTAAGCATGGCGAGATTTTAGATTTGCTGTCGGACTTTTCATAGATTTTTGGAACTTATAAAATGTTTTGCTTGAAGAGCAGGAAAGGGACGAACGAAATGTTTGCGCTCTGTGCTGTTGCTCAGACAGTTTTCCTTGTAATTTCTCTGGCATCATTTAATGCTTGGGCAAATTTTATTTTACTGAAACCGCTCATCAAATAAAACTCTTCCGAGAATTCTGAGTTATATTGTTTCATATAATTTTGTCAATGTTCACACTATGTCAGTTAACTAGATAACCAAAGAAATATTTTAAAGAGATAAATGTGAATTTACCAACAACCTTTATCTGCTTCCTACAGCTTCACTAAAACCCATTAGGGATAAAGATTCATTACAATAACATAAAAATTATCTGGACTGCAGATTTTGAGGTATTCAAGGATAACCGAAATATCCATTATCCTTGAAAGCAAATTTTCCGAAAAATGACTTTGATTAATTTTTCTCGGAAACCTCACAGCTTCTCAAAATAATTAACGTTTATTTCATGGAGATACGATGATAAAGTTACATCTACTAAGCAAAATTTCGTACATTTTTCAAAAGACCGTATCTCGGTCTACATATATGCATCACAACGAAAAATTGCTATTTTCGATATTGTCAACCTTCATGTACCATTTCATCAAAATAAAAAAAAAAATTACACAAAATTCGACGATTTCCTGTGTAACGGCTTATAGGATTATATATTTCATATACATAAATCTACATACCTAGCAATATTCAGTTTTCTCTTCTTTATTCAATAATTATTGGACCGAATTTTACTAAATTAAAAACAAATAGATTATAAATAGAACTGTCAAAATAATTTCTCGCCTCCCAAGCAAAAATAAGAAATTACCAATAATAAAACTTAAAGTATTTCGCGAAATCTATACTCATATACCTAATGCAGAAAATGGCGGCATACACTTTCCGAGCCTGCCTGCATACTACATCCCACCGCAGAGCTTTCAAAACAAGTGAATGCTTTCCGAAAGCACATCATTCCTCTGACGGTGATAAATGAATTAAAAACGCCAAATTGTATGCAAAATATATAAAAACAAGAAATTTTTGTCGTTACCATGGTTAACATTATTGACTTTATTTCCTTTATCATTGCACTAAACAATTTGAGTTTTTCAAAATAAACGGAAAATGGTTCGATCTTTGGTACAAATTGAACTTTTTTCCAATAATATCAAATTGTGATTCGTCTCTGAAAATAGTAACTTTCAAACCACCCACGATCGTTTCCGATTAACGTTGTTGTAAACTATTTATTTTTCGTCGCCAGTTATCAGTCTTTCCAGAAATGGATCCGTTTCGTTGAGTTTCAGAAGCGATTCGCAGATTCTAATGCATTGCATCAAATGAATTTCTTTAAGCTGATTAGGAATTCATAAATCGAGTTTCTTAACATAGCCAAAATGTTTTAATTTTTTTTTTTCAATGCAAGTGTGCGATACATTGAGAACCCAATAGTATACGTGAATAAGCCACTCATTGACAGTCAGATTGAACTTAATTTGATTTACTTTGACGTTTCTGAAAGTAAACTTATCAGAATTCCGGAGTAGCGACTTTTTCAAGTTTAGTATTATTAATAAACATTAGAAATTTGAAATAGCGTTTCTAAAGCTTGAAGGAAGTGTATATTTTCATTTCATTTTAGTGTTTTGTAAAATTATTGCTCACTAATACACTTCAAATTTCTGTCAGCTTAAGTTTTCACTTGATATGCCGCTCCTTGTAAGTTCAGTACAAAGTCTTCTTCTTCCCAAACGTATAACACAAACGGACTGAGTCAATTTCAGCTGTAGATTGTTAAGCCTACTTAACCTCGTTCACACGAGTTCTTCCATCCATTCAATAATGTATAGAAGAGGGCTAGTAAAAATATACGAAAATTTTTGAGCGAGAAAGTAAATTATGCGACAATATACATATTTGTATTTTGAAGTTAATTATTCTGCATCTGCATCGCCAAAGTTAATTCAACATTTTTTACAAGCTAATTTTTCAAGTTTAAATAAAATACGTTAAGATGCTCGCCCCTAGTGACTCTATCCTAGAATGCTTACCTTTGTTGTGAACAAAAAAATCTTATATTAAATAATTAGTTCAGGAGTTCTTCTGCAACTTTTTATAAATTTACTCAAGAAAACCTTTATTTACCTTGCTATTACACGTTTTTTTTTTACTTTTCACTGCAGTAGATACTCAAGACAACAGAATTATTTTAATTAACCGGAAAATCTTATCTGCAACGACGTTTCTTTCCAGATGACTCATCTATAAAAATTCAAACTAGAGAACAACAAAAAAAAAAGTGAAAGTGTACAGGCACCCTGGTACTAACATAATTTTGAACTTCAAAGTCGGATTCCACTTCTTTTCTGCAGGACATGTACACATATTTTTCATATGGTACTTATTATCCTCGATGAATTCCTACATACCTACCTACTATCATACACAATCATTTTTCCCCGTGGGAAAATTCAAGTTTCAGTCTCAAGTCCTCTATGTGTGATACTTCAAAGGATTTATTTTGAAAAAAACTCATGGATTCGATGGAAAACTGTAAACGTTTTCCATGAAAAGCGTTGCTTGGTAGCGAGAGATAAATTTGTTTTTTATCTTTTTAGTTTGTAAAAATGTTTTCCAAGGAGCAACAAAAATATGGGATGAATGAAATAAGGACGGAATCACACGAACAGAATGTCTAAAAACAGTACAAGAAGGACATGAATATGTTCCTACATAAGATCTCTTACGTCGACAAGAAATCTTCCGTTTTTAGAGGAATAACATTCTCTCGTAATCTAGTAAAGGTATACCTTCAAATGGATTCTGGATTCGTTAAAAGCTTTAATTTAATAATGTTTCTCCAACATCTTCATTAATAAGTAATTTGAAAATTTCAGAATTTATATGGTTTTAACGTTAACAGCATCTTCTCACTCTTAAGTTTTATACCTGATTACTTTCAAGATTCTGTGGAATTGTCACCTTGGAAACATATCCCAGTTATCAACAAATGCTGGATGAATTCCATTTTCTGTTTCAGGATCCACAATCGAACGATTGCCTTAGTATATTTGGCATTAAATGAAAATTTCATAGAGTAACCGCACACGCGAAAAAAGCAAAAAACCCATTCTGACACCAAAGTTTTTTGTTTTTGCAAGATAACCAAAAAAAAAATATAGATTTTTCGAAAAAAAGTTTATATAGATCTAGAGCCACAACAAAAAATTTTTTTTAATTTTATTCTAGCTCAAAAAAGGAAAGAGAAATATTTACAAAATAAACTCTTACTTCCTTTTTCAAAACGGCAGGCAATACTGAGATCTCAGCACCTCATCTTATCTCATCTCAACATCCCCCATGATCCTTCAAAAATATAACCACCAAATTTGGTGAATTGCAATCATTTCGATTCTTTCATAGGTTTCTGAATCTGTCAATAACTTGAAATTAAGTATTATCTAGAAATCAACCAACTCATCATCTATCGTCAATATGACTTACGAACTAGAAGCTCAATTGGACACTTGCCGACTTATCTTACAGAACGTTGAAACCGTAGTCTTCACAATTTTGATGAGTCCAAAATCGTTGTTCTAGATATTTCAAAAGCCTATTATAGATTCTGGCATCCAGCCCTTGTAGCCAAACTTAAGGTACTCCTCTTCTATTGTGGATTGAAAGTTTTTTATCTGGTTGCCTAATATGGGTTGTACTAGATGGCCTTTCATCAGAACCTCACCCTCAGTACATGTCGGTGTGCCCCAGGGCTCTTTTATCTCTCCATCTATCTTCTTCATTTTTATTAATGATATGTTTGCCCTTACTTTCAAGCCCATCCATATTTTTGCCGATGACAGTATCCTTGATTTCGCTTACTTCTTTGGCTCTCATCTGTTAAACGAGATTTCGTGATTACATCATTGGATAACGACCTTGCCAATATCCTCAATTAGGGCAAATAGCCTTATAATTTTCAGAGAAAAACTGTATATGAATTGTGGGTAGATCAGGTAAGACTAGATGAAGATATAGCGGGGCGAATGGCCTTTGCCAGCTATTCATTGGCTTTTTGTGCACCGGTTTCTTTATAGTTCATGCAATAATCTCACTCTTCCTACTAAGAGCAGTATTTTTTTTTATGAAGTTTCTTCAAAGTCGAGACATAACCTATATACATCACACTACAAACGTCCAGTTAGGACTTCTGTAATAATTCTGATTTGGTTCCTACATAGCCTTAAAAGATCCAGGCTCTTCTTTGCTGAAGATCGTTTAATAAATCTTTTGGCTGGTCTGGAGTAAATCATTGAAACTCATCCGTTGTCCATCCATTTGGTTCTAATGCCAGGTTTGATTGGTAAGTTTCACGGTAAGAGGCGCGTATACAGGAGAAGGGTCATGGTGAAGGGGGGGGTGACTCCATCACGCACCACACCACGTCACCTACGCGGTAAATTGAATTGAGAAAACCAATGCGATTCTGGACTTTAGAGCGAGAAGTAAAAGTTTAACAGGACGATTTTTGTATTGTACGGGCACAATGTGTAGCTGACGCCGGCGTTTCATGCTTGTGCTGGAGCGTACTTTTCCCAATTTTGAACTTTAGGGCTGCTGCGTCAACAGAGCCAATCTGTTGCGATGGCTGAGCGTTTGTGTGTCTTCTTATAAGTAGTAATAGTGGGTATAAGGGCAAATGTACATCGAGAGCTACACGCTGTAAGCTTCAAACTACAAATGTTAGTGTGCACCTATGCTACATAGAGAGATACAAGCTACATGGTGTAGCTAGCAATCAGAGCTGTGCAAGTACCAAAGCAAAAGTACTTAAGTACAAGTACCGAAGGCCTGAGTACTTCAGCGTAAGTACAAGTACCGCATGTATGAAAAGTACTTGTAACTAAGTACTAAGTCTATAGAAAGTACTGTGTACTTTTTAAAGTACTTTTTTAGAATCTTTGTACATTGGCAGTATTATAATGAAGTTTATAGATTTCAGTTAATAACTATTAATAAATAAATACCCTTTGAAAACTATAGTATGTATAGTAACCAGTGGCTACTATTTATAGTTTTTCATAGTTTTCGGTGCTGCAAGTAGAGTAAGACTTTCACCTCTCCTTGATACACTCACAAAAACTATTACAGGTCCGCCCAAGCACCCATTATCGCCTCCGATAATGCATAACAATTCTAAGGAAAAAATTTCCAGGTAATTTCTAAGAAAAAATTGAGGCCTTCCCTACATCAGGTCGAGGCATCGTTGATTTTATATTGGAGCGAGGCATTTCTTGCTTACCCTTGGTTATGTCATCAAGCCGAGGCATCGTCGATTTCATGTTCGAGCTAGACGTAGATGGTTTTTGTTGTACTTGCCCAGTCTTGTTTGTATGTTATTAGTTTGTCTAAGGCTCTGCCTTGACGCATGAGTGCGGCACATGCTTTGACAGTTCCTTGCGTACTTTAAAATACAACAAAAAAGCAGTTGCGCTAGAGTTAGTGTTTGCTTTTCTACGAATAGTTAGATATTTGTAGGTACTTAATAGACTCAGAAATATTTAAATAAAAATCTTGGTACTTAAGTACAAAACTAAGTCTTAAGTACAAGTAAATAGAAGCAAGTACTTATGTTCAAGTACTAAGTAGAGCATTTCAAAAGTATTAAGTAATAAGTCTTAAGTAACGAAAATGTACTTTAAGTAGTACTTAAGTCTTTTTTACTTAAGTATTGCCCAGCTCTGCTAGCAATACATGAAGCTGTAGCTGATTTTAGGGAAATTTCTAATTTTGTAGTTGTAGCTGCAATAACACCAATATAATAATGAAGTAAAAGTCATGTTTCGTATCGAAAACATGCTGTGGTAAATATGGATAAAGAATACGTATAGCGGAAAAAATAATTTATTTTATGCAAGGAAATACGATATAAAGCCACTAAAAACTTGAAAAACTCTCAACAAAATTTCACTTTAGTCCTGCTAAGTTATTAGTACGAATGTGAAGCTTGTGGCACTCATTGTAGCAGATTGCGCTTCATGAAGCTGAAATAGAGCTTCATGTAGCTTGTAGTGTGTAGCTCTCGATGTAGATTTGACCTATTGGTCATTTGCTCGTAACTCTTCGTTTTTAAAACTTGTACAAATTTTTTAAAAATTTCTTGTGTTTTTATCGAAAGGTCATCTCATACCTATCACACAGGAATGATAAGTAATTTTGGAATACTTATTTATTTGAGTGTTTGATTGCTTAGAAAAAGGCATGCAAAGGCCTACGCACAATTGTGACGGGGAAGGCATATGATAGACTATTGCAGTAATACAAACAATTTTCTCCAGGTACGTTTTATGGAGCGTGTGTTACATAGACCCAGTTTAGACAGGTCAGCAGTCTGCCTCACGAAATCTGTAAGTAGGGTGATGCTTTATTCCTGCCCCCAACGATCTTCTTACCAACAAGTTTTCATGAGGTAGAGGCAGCATACTGATCCGTATAAACAGGGTCATAGGAATCTGCACTTGCCGTCCCCCGTCGGCCTCTCTTGTCGTCATAATTGAATTAAGGCTTAAGCGCAGAAAAAATTGGGTCGTTTTTCCGCATTATGAGTCCGGGTATAATGCGAAAAAACAACCCTATTTTTTTAAGAAATTGGTCAGCGATCATAAATTTTTTTACCTATCTGATTTTCCGCCATAAAATCGATGGCATGACAACTAGTTTGTTGGGGGGGTCAAATTTTGTTCTAGGATTCTTCTAGTAGAACCCTATAGTTCCATGCAATCAATAAATAGCCACCCGTTAAATTTTCATAGCGATATTGATTCAAGTCTGAGTTGTTCAAAATTTTTACGATTGCAGGGAAGCATTAAATTTTTCTTAGAAATTTACTTACAAATTGTTCTTAAAAATTTGAATGAGTAACTATTCACCGACAACGCTTCAAATAAATTAGTGAATTGATTTTTATAGTTCACTCTTTTGGCCGCAAGAGCACAAGCATTCATTTTTCTTAGAATTATTGACAATTTTTCTTTAAATTTTTCATGCACTATTATTTGTCGACCATTATATTGATTCAGGTGTCTTGGCTGATCTGGATCGCTAAAGATATTCATGAACGTTGGCAAGCATACATGTAACAAAATTTTAAAAGCGACGTCATCCGACTTTCCCTCGAACATTTTAATGTGACAACCCCCCCCCCCCCCCCCCCCCCGACTGCAGGTCTGTATACGCATCTGTACGATATTGTAAGAGATACCACAAAATGATTCTGGTCTTATGAGGGGCATAGATGCTCCTTTCTTTAACCAATAAGTCTGCATTAACATTGTCATCAATTCCCGAATGTCCTGGCACCCATTGAAATGTTAGGGAGCAGAAAAAAATTCATCTATTTCTTAACAAGCTCCGTAATTAGTTCTGAGTGCGTTTCAAGTAACACCTTTAACTGAAATATCACTCACATCACATATTACAGTCCAATTTCAAATTGGCTGACATGAGATAAATAAAAACATCATGATTATCTAAAAATTGAGGAAATTTTTGTACAAATTCAATTTTCCGTGCTTCTTTAATAATTAAAATTCAATCTCACTTCACAAATGTATGAGCAAATCATCATCCACCTGTTCGCTTTTTCCACTTCACATACCTTCTCTGAAAGGTAAGCTAAGCCATATATCGAGCAATATATCACGAAAAGTAGGCCTCTGCACACTTGGCTCTTAGTTCATATGTATACTTTAATTTGTATATATATATAAACATAAGGTACAAAACCAGACAGGGCATGTACGTAAACCTTTAATTAAAATCAAATAACATCAGAACGGTGGCGGCGAGCACACCAACTAATTTCTCATGTTACGAGAAAATATTTTGTTGTAAGCAATTTTCTTGTTTTCATTTTATCCAGTCTGAAACGCAATTCAAGTTGTCCCTAATCCTCGCATGAATACCTTTCTTGGCAGTAATTGAGATGTATAAGGTCGACAAAGTATTACCCGCTCCATTTACGTTCCATAGGGGAACACATACGAAAACTTGCAACGAACTTATTGGGGGGGGGGGACGATTTCCATAAAGCGATCATTGACCCTGTTGTGGGGAGAGGGAGGCTTATGTTTTTTTTTTTTTTATTATTATTTATTTATGAAAAAGCAAACCTGAAAAACTTAAATCGATACAATTTTCGATGGGTTGATTCTATTCCATTCTGACATTATATGGGGTGTGTGGGGCAAGGGAGGGATACTTTCAGGTCCAAAATATGTTTGTTGACACATCGATAACGCGTTAGGGGGCTTTGTAGACATACATGCAAGTATTTTCATCACGTCGCCGTCAAGTTGGTATATTTTTAGACGTCAGACTGTGTAAGGTTATTGAAAATATTTAATGGTTGGTAGTTTGGAGCCCATCTAAATTATTTTAGACCCAATCATAACATTTTATTTCATATTACTAAGCCAGGCTTAAACTTACATTTCCATTCAATGTATTTGTACGAAGCATCAGAAGCGATGGGCGAACCTGAACACTTACAGGTATACGAAATTTTTTCCTATTTAGCCCGGAAGTTCAATGACTTTCTCTTGGTGGCTAGGAAAAAAATTGCTGAACTGAGTAAGTACCAACACTATCCCAAGCTCGTTTCACGCACATCTAACAAAGATGAGAATTGTTAGAAGCCATAACTGTCTGCCCTGCCTTTAACATGTTCGGCCTTTGATAGGTGCAAGAATCTTGAATCTGTCCCCCTATCTGCGGATAAGTCGAAAATCGAAAGGTTTATTATAATTTATTATTATATACAGGGGGTTTCCTCCATAGTGGTCCATAGAGCGGGAGATGATTGTATTCACCTAGCTAACCAAAAAATAAAAATTGTATGGCGGGGGGCATATCAACCGTTTCGGAGTTACAGGGTGATTAAGAAAATATGCTAGGTTTTTACAAATGCCAAGAGCTCCTTTCCAACAAATGCTCAACCAGCCACATACCCCTCTCTTCTCAGGAGTTATGTTGGTCTAAACTAAAAATTACGGTTTTTCTAACTTTTTTTTCAATTTGATCCCTTTTTTTTACAAAGAATTGGTTAACGTAACTTTGTTTTTATAAAAACTGAGTCGTACACGAAAGGTTTCGTATCAGCGTAAGTATTCATACTCAACAGTATATGCACAAAGGTCAGACCAAGCTTGATACTCCTATTTGGCACAAGAACAATTAGTATTTGTTGTTTTACTTAAAATTATATTGACTAATTTAGTCTGAAAATAGGTATACTTTGTTAGTTAGACATTTGTATGTATTGCCATTATTAAAATTGAACAAACAACGCAAAAAACACATTTCTTGTATGTGTACCCCGATAATTTTTAACTTTATTTTATTTTTATTATTTGTTGTTATAGCGGCAATAGAAATACGCACTTTGTGAAAATTTTAACTGTCTACCTATTACGGTTCATTAGATACAGCCAGCTGACAGACTAACGGACGGACAACGGAAGCCCTTTGGGTACGGAACCCTAAAAAAGAGCTATTTCAAGAAAAGTCATGAAATTCTACATAAAAGAGCTCTTGACAGTGACCGTGCACTCTGTACTTTTTCAGATATGTACAAGGTGTTTTGTGAAAACCTAGCATATTTTCTTAATCATCCTGTAACTCCAAAATGGTTGATATGTGAATAAGTTGTGCATTCACAACAAAGTGTCCCTCCTGTGGGTTTCTGGTCACATTGGGATCCTGGGGCTAGGGAGGAAACAATGTAGAACTGTGGTTGGCATCATCACCGCCCACAGCTCACTTGTCGATAGCCCTGAATGTCTATCCAACCTGGAGGAATAGCCTGAGACAACCGAACACTTTTTGTGTGAGTGTCCGGCCTTCGCCCGAAGCAGACTGGGTACTCTAGGGTCTACTCTTCTATCTGTAGATGAGCTGAAAAACCTTCCTCACCAAGACCTGATACACTTCATTAAGAAGACAGGAAGTTTTTGGTGAATGGGATTCTAGCAGGACAGGACAATGGGCCGCTATGGCCTCCGTGCTTGGGATGTTTTCTAATGTCCCCTCCTGTCTTATGTACGTCGGAAATTTTAGCAATAAAAGAAGGAGCAGAATCGGAAAAACAGAAGAAAAAAAGAAGAGGAAGGTGTTGGTAAATGATGTAATGCAAATGATTGCAGAAAATCTTATTTTCTCGGTATTAATTTATTAATTTCTCTCAAGCATTTATTTTCCGCCATCTTGAAAACTGTATAATGTCAAATTACTATCACCTCAGCTGCCATGATTTTTCATCATGCAAGTTCTCTGAAAGCTGAGCTGCCAGCATGGCAGTAGGGATTACACTTGGAAGAAGTATGGCAGTACAAGTTGCATGCAAGCTGTACTATCTCGTGCAGCCACCGGGTTAATCCAGGCTTGGCGATCATTTGGGCCGGCTTACCGTGATTGGAGCACGATCTTTTTCGGCTTTTGTTCTCGTATGTCACCCATTTTTAATCGCCAGTCACCATCCGCTTGAAAAATGGATCGATTTCGTTACGTTTCAGTAAAGAATCTCAGGCATCAATTCGGCCCAAAAGGTTCTTTTGCGTCAATTCGTTTGGCATCCATACATCGAGCTCCGTCTTGAAACCAGCCTTATGTAAATTGTTCCAAACGGTTTTCTGGCTAATCTTCACCTTTGACATCCATATTACCAGAACGGAATCATTGGAATCACCGCTTTGCTGTTGCATTCGATACTATATTGGGTCCATAAATAGCACAATTGTTTTTGGCCACGGGCTCCGCCTTTTCACCATGGTCGTAGTGGTACTGAAAAATTTATTTAATGTTCTCCTTTTTTACATTCATTTTGGAACGCTGTAACACACAACTGGCTTCACCGAACACAAAACCATCAAAGAACTTTTTTTGAAACATAATGTCACCTTTAAATCGACTCGTTGCGATGTATACCTACATTGTGAGATATGGCTCACTAAATTAAATACATCTAAGGGGAAAACGCTCAGAGGTTTTCACTTCACCTCAATATATGGCGAAAAGCATTGGGATATAGTTAAGAAAAACATGTGTTAAATCACATGAATCCAGCTACCTTCACTCCTAGTTAAATAAAAAAAAAACAGGTGTCAGGTTTTGCCCCAAATTTCAGATAATCCTGATGGAATTACTTGTGGAAATGATTAATTCTTGTACTGTCATCGGTCCATAATAAAGTAAATTAATAAAACGTGGTAAAAAAAGAAATTATTGTTATTCGCATATGATTTGAATACATACATATCATCCAGGAATTTTAATGCGAACGAATCACATACTACGTTACATTGATTTTCACCATCAACATAATTAAACTTTGGTTTTCCTCGTTTCACTTAACTAATTAAGAACACGCACCTCCTTCAACAATCGATAGCTGCTCGGTGCTAATGTCCGCCATTAGTTTGATTACTTTCCTCCATACAATGGAGGTAACTGATGGAAGGAAACAAAGTGGTGAAAATATATGTAGTCCGATGAACGTTTGAAAATCTCACTGAATATTGAACGGGCGGCCGTACAAGATAAGGACTACAATTCCAAAAGCCTTACGTGCAGCTTTAATCATAATTTGCGGAAAATTTATATTTTCGTTATATTTTTGTTGCTGGAGTAAGCTTTTGCCGTACACACATCATTCAATCCACACATGTATGTGAAAGATATTCTAGAAATTCGAGACCACCTAACCAATCAACTTCAATTGTGTGTGGCCATTGATTTTGGAATAAGGTTACGCAAGATTGTATCACATTTATGAATTGTCCTAGTTAGGAACTGTACTAAAATGAGTTGGTTTCGAATTCAACCCACCAAACTAACGACTAGAAGGGAAGGCATATGACATTGTTTAATATGCGTCCTGGTTTTGTATCAAACAAATAAAAAAAAAATAAAAAACAAAAACAAGGAAGAAGCCAATTTGAGGGATTTATATGAGTGAGAAATGGGAAAAGAATACAATTGTAGAGAATCGTTGATGTAAACACTTTGTGTACAATTTATGAGATTTTATGTAGATATGCCATCTACGTGGTATGCACATGTGGCAATAGAATGGAAATCAAGTAATAATTGTTCCTTAACCTAAGTTCATGAGAAGTTCTATTAGAAAGTACAGAATTGAGTACATTTTTACCAATAGAGTAAATGTGTGGTCCTCCCATGACATTGATATCATTGATTATGGAAAATAGTATACAGGATATCCACTAAAGTATGTATATATGATATTTATAAGGGGGATAGAATACATCGAAATAACCAGTCAATTCCTCACGATTACACAAACACAGCAATTCTTGTCTTGGCTCACTTAGGGCCGTATTCACCAAGCCATTTAATTGAAATTTAATTTAATTTGTGTTTTATTTCTTCCTCTAGAGAGGGTTGGGGTCCATTTGAATTAAAAATAAAGTTATGCGTTATTTTATCATAAAATAAGCCAAATTAAATTTTGATTTAATTTTAAATATGCCCTAACCCTCTTTTACAGGAATACTAAAACAGAAATTAAATTAAATTTCAAAGTAAACGGAAAATTTCAAGGAATCCGGACCTCTGTTGACTTGCTTGAGGCTAGATTCGACCGTTTGGAGCGAGAACGCATATCAGCTGATATTGTCATTAATGAAATTCCATCAGCGCCTGATGAAGACCTTGTAAGCTATCTTACAAAATTTTGTGTTGCACATGATATCAGTTTACCAAAAATTGTTAAATGAAAAAAATTGATGAATTCAAGAATACTTTTGGTTACTCAACTCTAAATTTTAATTGGTTAAAACCTCATATCCCTGAGTCTATCTGCTGTTTGATGAATGATTATATCTGTTTTAGGAATGATAGAGTTGTATAGTGGATGGTGATGTCGCAATTGCAATTTTCTTAAGAAACAACCATCGTGGTCGTCGAGTAGTTGTCAGGGCCAATGGCATGCGACTTAATAAAGAATATGGCATTTAATACAGGGTGGGCCAAAAGTCACCATGGGGTTTAAAAATTTAATAACTTTTTCGTTTATATATTTTTTTTATTATTTTTTTTTAGATTATAAAATATACAAAATGGAAATTTTTTTACGCTAAGTATGGAAAATAATGTCATTTAAATGACCGCCGTTATTAGCTTCGCAATGATGGGCTCTTTTTAGAGCATTTTCCATAACATCTTTCAACATTTGTGGCTGTAGCGCGCGAATTTCTGCAACAATGTTGGCCTTGAGTTCAAGGATTGTCTCGGGATTGTTCACATATACTCGCTCCTTCAAATAACCCCAAAGAAAATAGTCGGGTGCTGACAAATCTGGCGAACGCGCTGGCCAATTAATTTCCGAATTTCTTGAAATTATTCGCTGTCCAAAAATTTGCCTTAAAAGTGCCATTGTGTCTCGGGCAGTGTGGGCAGTGGCTCCATCCTGCTGAAACCACATCTCAGGTCTGTTTTCAAGAGCAGGACGTAAAAAATTTTCTATCATAAACCGATACCGCTCTCCATTTACGGTTACAGCACTTCCATCTTCATTTTCGAAGAAATAAGGCCCAATGATATTTTCAGATGTAATGGTGTGGCATTACACACCTAATGGGGTGCAATTGGCGTTGATGAATGGCTCTTGGATTTTCAGAACCCCAGAACCTACAGTTCTGCTTATTAACAAAGCCATTCAGATGAAAATGAGCTTCATCACTCATAATCAGATTTTCAATAAAGTTGATTTCATTTCTGGCCAACTGTTGAAATTTAACTGCAAAATTTAGACGTTGCCGATGATCTGCGGGTTTCAATTCTTGCACCAATTGCACCTTATATGGGAATAACAGTAAATCTTTTTTTAAAATGCGCCGTAGTGACGTACGAGACATCCCTAGCTGAGCAGAACGCCTTCTGGTAGATGTTTCTGGTGTTTCGTTAACACTTTGCTCTACACGTTCAATATTTTCCGCAGTGTGAATTATACGCGGTCTACCGGTTCGAGGCAAATCACTTACGGTGCCATGTTGGTGGTGACGATCAACTAAGCAACGAATCATGGCTTCAGAGGGCGAAATTCTGACGTTAAAATAGCGACGATATGCTCTTTGCGTTAAAATAATTGATCGCTGATTTAAGTAATAAAATTCTATTATTCTGGTTCTTTGTTCAGTTGTGAATCTCTCCATTATTTATTCTCCAGATGTTATTTATATAATCTAAAAAAAAAAAAAATAAAAAAAATATATAAACGAAAAAGTTATTAAATTTTTAAACCCCATGGTGACTTTTGGCCCACCCTGTACTTCCCCCACGATCCACATCGCGAAAACTAAAGCCATTTGGCCTAGGCGATACATTAAAACTTTCTAAGTGGGACTGATTACAGGCATGAAAATTATGATTTACTGCGAAATATTTATTAAGCTCACTCGGATTTAGGTTACCGTTAAGTGCCTTTTTTCCACGTAAGGAGACATTTCGCAGATTACGCCAAAGCGCTTTCGGAGAAGCCTTTAAATAAAATTTCTGTTTAAAATACGCTTGGTTGGCTTCGCGAATCTTAAGATTAACCTTATTCCTTAGTAAGATGTATTGATTGCTACTTGTAGCAGTCCTAAATCTTCGATGCCTGAAATACAGATATTCACGTTCTATAATCATAGATTCAATTTCGGTACTAAGAAATTCTTAGAAGCATCATAAGAATTACACTATCAATACTGCTAACTTACCTTTGGAGAGAGCTCGCAACTTATCCTTGGAGAGAGCCCAATGCTGTGAGAGGCAAATCCAAATTGAAATTCGCAAAGATTCTCGGAAATACAAAAAAAAAATGGCCAAACATATCACTACTCTCTGCTCCGAAAGTTATATTGAATATGTCGAACTTTTTATAAAATAAAACATGTGCATCCGTGATTAATTTTTTTTTTTTTTTTTTCGTTGTAAAAGTAACCAAAACCATCAAGAGTGAGAATTGTTTTTTCCTATTTTAAATGAGTTTACAGCTGATAAGTTTCCAGCTGGCCTTATGATTTTGATCGGGTTATTTGAATGACGAATTTTTTTGGAAAGGTTATTTTCAGGAATATACCGATCGTTTTGTTGAAAAATATTTAATTTTCTAGAACATTGCTCGACGTTTCGGGTCCAAGTGCGGCCCTTCTTCAGGAGCTCTATACATATAATTCACATATGAGTTCAAGCTTTTTTATAATCTTATCTCACTAGATGTAGAATCACTATACACAAATGTCGACATAGAACTAGCGCTAAAAACCATAGAAATGAAATGGTCAATTATAGAAACCTTGACACCAATACACAAAGATCTGTTCAAAGAATCGGTCATCTTCTGTGTAATTGAATGTAATTATTTCTCATACAATAACAAATTCTACAAACAAAATACGGCCTAGCAATGGGTAACCCGCTCTCAGGCATCTTAGCAGAAATGGCGTTAGATCATATAATTGAGGAAGCCTTAAAGAAATCCGAAATAGTACCAACATTTCTAAGAAGATATGTGGACGACATCATCTGCGCTATACCCAAAGACTTAGAATATATCTTTGCCAATAGCTTCAATAGTATACACCATCGATTCAAATTTACAGTGGAAAAAGAAATTAATAATAGCATCCCGTTCCTTAACATGCGACTACATAGAACAAGAAATCAGAGCATTATAACAGACTAGTATTGCAAGCCTTGTAGCTCTAATAGGATTTTAAATTATTACTCAAATCACCCACATAATACTAAAATAAATATAGCAAAAAAAATACCACAATCGTTACAGACATATTAATAAAAAATAACTATCCACTACATGTAATCCACAAAATAATAAAAAGAGCGGTAAGGAACAACCATTTTAACAATTTAACACAAACCCCGAACAACACAATAAGACTGGATAACACTAATCCTATTTACACATCAATACCGTTCATATATCCGTTATCCCTAAAAATCGCGAAAATTATTAAAAGTGAGAATAATCACATATAGTAAAAATATAGCATTCAAGCCAATAACTAAACTAACAATAATTACACAAAAATCTAGGATGCGATACACACACAAGAAAAAAACAGTGTTATATACAAGGTCAAATGTGAGAACTGCAACACGGCATACATTGGACAAACATCAAAAAAGCTTACAACCAGATTATCACAACATAAAGCATATGTCAATAAACAAGCTCCACGATCCGCACTAGCATCCCACGCAATAGACACAGGACATGTATTTTCCTTCGACAATACAAAAATAATCGACATGGAAAATAATAGAAAAAAACGTGAACTTAAAGAAGCATGCCACATATACCTTAACAAAAACAAAGTTATAAACTTAAGGCAGGACACAGCACTAATAAATAAAGACTACAAACACATACTGAACAAACTAAAACCGTAGTATTAGTCATAAAATTTTAAACATTTTCTCAACGACCGCTTAGTTATATATCGTCCTCGTAGCCAGTTAATTGTCTTTTCTGTTCTAAGTTTATTTTAATTTATTAATAATGTATTTTTCTTCTACTGTAATTTATTTTCTATGTTACTTATGTGTTATTTATTATTATTTTTAAAAACTATTTATACGCGCAATAGACACAAATAAGGTATTAAAATATTTATATTTAGATTTTTTTATAAAAAAGCTTGAACTCATATGTGATTTATATGTATAGAGCTCCTGAAGAAGGGCCGCACTTGGACCCGAAACGTCGAGCAATGTTCTAGAAAATTAAATATTTTTCAACAAAACGATCGGTGTATTCCTGAAAATAAACTTTCCAAAAAAATCCGTCCTATTGTAAGTGCAAATAAAACGCCGCGATTATGATATTGTGGTCTCACAAAGTCAAGGTGAATCGAAAGCGGTCAAGATTTTCTTTTGCCTGCCTTAGATAAGGAAAATCCTTGATGCAGAAATTAAAGCTGGAAAAAAAGTTGCTATTGTATTGAAAAGTTTGCGGGGTTTTATAAAAAGAAAAAGGGAAAGCACCTAAACTTTGAGTGAACTCGGCAGACGTCTCGTAAAGTTTCTTTGGTGGAGATTCGAACTCAACTTTATTATTATTTACTTAAAAAACAGCAGAAAGCAGAAAATGGGTATCAACAATTTTGCATTTTTTAATTTTTTTTCATTCGCCAAATAATAAATTGTGTAATATCGGTCAAGAAGTTTTTCAAGACAAGGCTTTAGTTTCGATTTTGAGGGCGAAATTTTTATATACCTAATACATCGACATTTAATATAGGTGCGAAAACATACTCTTTTCAGAGCTCCGCCAGTTGTAAACTTTCAATTATAGTTTGCGAAAATTTTTGTTTCCCTAAAGTCTCTCATTGAATTCAGTCAACCACAAAGAACCGAGTGAGTTCATAAATTTTAAAATGAATTAAAAGAACAATCTTCTCAACTATATACATGTAATAGTTTAATGCTACTACACAAACTCATCAACGCATTTGTGACTTTTATTATTTAACAAAAGATTCCAAGCACCGATCACAAGGCTATGTTGGAAACTAGGTAGGTGGAAAAAGTGCAGGCCCGTGTCGAAGTGAGACTTGAACCCACGGCCACTGGCATTGTAGTGATCGCGCTTATCAACTACGTTACTAAGGCGCGACGACGGTGTAGTAAGTACTAATGTACTATGTTTATCCCGCTTCTGCCACACGAAATCAGTCCCAAGTAACAATTTTCCCAATTTTTGGTGACTGAAGGTGATGGGTAGTTTTATAAGGGGTATATAATGGTTACTCGGTTATGTAAAAATTTCAGTGGTTATATAAGAGTTTTATAATATTACCAATTGGTGACGTAGTTATATTAGAGTTTTTTAAGGTTACTAATGGTTATCGTGGAAGTAGGTTACTAAAGGTTTTATAACTTGGTGATGGAAATGTTACAATCACCGGTCTATATAACTTAGACTAACCATTACTAGAAGGTATATAAAAAAGTTTTGTAATTGTTTTGATCACCACGTTATATAACTTATTGGTAATAAGGGTTTATTGCGGTATCCGTGGTTACCCTTATATAACTCGACAACTTTCAGTAATTTCGGTGACTTTAATAAAAATTGGGAACTTTCGGTAATACATACCCCATAACAAAACTTATTTTAAGAATAACTTGACACATCCTTCGGTATTACTTTAAGATATATAACGTTACCAAGTTAACACAATATAACCAAAGGGTACATAAGAACAGTAGACTGATTTTCGTTATTATAAGATATATAATATTACCAAAGCTAACACAATATAACCTAAGGGTATATAAGATCACGAACGTCTGATTTTTGTCACTATAAGATATAAAACTTTACCAAAGGTTACATATTATGACTAAAGGGTATATAAGGATCATTTTCGAGGTATGGTGGTTTCTTCAGTTTATATAAAATTTCCAGAAGTTTTATAAGGGTCATTCAGTTTATATAATAGAGACAGAGTTTATATAAAACTACTTGAAGTTTTATAATGGTAATTAGTTCATTTAAGTACAAGCCGCCATTTTTTTCATCTATGCATTGCAAATAAAAAAGAAAATGTCGGATTAGTCAATTTTTTATATTGCAGATATATGGCTTCCGTTTTATTTTTATATGAAGAAAATACATCTTTTTAGGTATATAACATTTCTAAATTATGTTATGTTATTTTTATGAATTCATATCACCTAAGTGAAAATTTTTAATTTTGTCATATTTAATTAAAATTATTAAAAATTGCTTATTTTTGGAGGGGTCTGTATTTTTTAGAAGTATCTATGATGATATTCACAGTAAAATTTCAATTGTAGCTGAATTTCACAAATATATATGCCGAAAAATTGTACTTCTGAAATGTAAAAATATTAAACCCTTCCATTATAAAAATGCAATACAAAAAAAAATCGAAATTCTATGTCAAGATAGGTTTCGTAAATATTTGCATATTATTGTTTTATAAAGGTAACGAAAAATAATTTCCCTAACATTTCAATCACTGAAAGTAATCAGCCTGAGAATTCCAAGCGTTGTAGAAACGTTACCTCACCATTATAAACAAAGTTTATAAAGGTAACCGAAACATTACCGCAACCACTGCTATGACCAAAATAAATTAATCGAGAGCACATTGGGTTATATAAGGGTTTCATAAGAAGTTATATTAAGGTAACCAGAATATTTTGGTTACTCATTTTATAAAACTTTTAGTTATATAACGTTAAATCAAGTCACGGTAACCTTTATATAATCCTCCATTTAAGCTCTATAAGGGGTTTATAGTGGTTACAAAGAGGTTTCGAGTACTAGTCTATATAACTCAAGTTATATAATTTGGTAATGGAAACCTCACCGTTACTACTATATAAAAAAAATTGTTTCTTGGGGTAGGTAGGATGATATTTAATTTCTACCCCCAATCATCGTCTTACTCACAAGTTTTCATGCGGCACAAATAGCATACTAACCCCGTCTAAACTAGATCTAAATAGTTGAGTTTTCGTTAAGTTTTGTTAGTTGATTTAACACAATTCACTTTCCCTGACGAATACCGAGATGAATTAGTAACTGAATAAGTTCACATGAATTAATATTAACTGAATTTGTATTAAAAAAAAATATATACATCCAGACTATTCTGGCCAAATACTTATACAAAACTCCAAATCAATTCGACTGGTTTCATGGAGTTAATATGAGTTTAATGTAACTCAACTGAACTTCTGTTCGCTTGAACAGTAATTCGAATTCAATTCGAGTTGAAGCCACCATAGAAAAATTAAACAATACAATTGAAAGGTCTCTCATACATACAGCTTATCCGTTCGAACGTGACCTAGTTCCACACTTTTATGCTGACCTACATTCAAAATTTGTCCACTATCTATAATTTTTGTCAAAACATAGCTCTTGCTAAAGCTTCCTTTACAATATCCTTTCGGGATAATCAGAACGGATAATTTTTGATTAAACAAGGAAAAAACCTAAATTTTTGTGTGGCAATATCAAGAAGGGGTTGTTCGATTTGGTCCATTTTTTAAATTGTATTTCATACTTTTTTGAAAAGCTGTGTACAAATTTTCAGCTCTCTAGATCAACCCGTTCTCAAGCAGCGTTAAAATATATAGTAAAAAACGAGATTTTTGTATGACAACTCTACGTAGGTGTTTCCTGGTTTATCACATTTTCGAACTTAAATCTAAAATGCTTTTTAAAAATTCCGTGTATTTCATGCACAAACTAAAACAGCTATTGATATTATGCGTGGGTGTCAAATCCATTTTGCTCTACCATCATTAATTCTATGTGTTACAAACAGAACGACGAACTTAGTATATCCTATGATTTCATCACCTAGGGGGAAATCTGGACAGGCTTTCTTCGTGAAGGATTGTGAAAGCCGTAAAATTGCAGTCCAAGAATATGAAAAAGCTGAATAACTTTTGATTCATTCCACATTGATCCTGAAAAAGGTTGTTGGAATGTGGAACATGGTTTTTGTTTTGTCAAATGCACGCAATTGCGTTTCTGCTTGCACAGAGTAAATTTATTTGTGAAATTGTTGTTGGTTTTGACTAAAGTGCAACTCCACAAGAAATAAAATGAAAGACGCCACTTTCTAAATAATTCATATATGCAGAAATAGAACTTCATTTTGAATAAGCTTGAATTGCTTCCTTCCAAGGTCATGCCTATACAAATTTCCATAAAGTGTCCAATAAAGACGCATGCATTATTGTTCCTTCCAAAGAAGCTAGGAGGAAGCAAACGAAAAAGCTTGAACTGCTTCCTTCCTAGCTTATACCTGTACGAATACC
The DNA here is from genome assembly GCA_963924295.1 of Dioctria rufipes. Taxonomy (NCBI): domain Eukaryota; kingdom Metazoa; phylum Arthropoda; class Insecta; order Diptera; family Asilidae; genus Dioctria; species Dioctria rufipes. The sequence goes on from OZ002743.1 coordinate 51,535,729, forward strand.
TGTCTTCAGGATTCATTAGAATTGGACAACTCCGTAATGAAACAAGCCAGCCAGCAACAACTCCACACGGGCAGTATTTAGTTGGAAAATTATTAATGTGCTTAAAATATTTAAAAATTAACATTTACTATAAATTTACAAAAAAATTGAGGAGAGAAGAAGTTGTAATTAAACAAAACAATCAACAGATAAGAAAGCGCAATCGCTATGCTGACTGCTATTGTTGCTATCCTAATTATTGTTGCCATGCGCCTTTGAATACCATTCTTTGGTGCCGTGCGCAAGCCATGGCTATATAAGTCGCAATTTGACTTGACTTGATCTTTTTTTTTAGTTTGGAAGTGCAATGATCAACGTGGTAATCTATTTCGTAGTGTTCTAATGTTTATTAACAAATCAGAGAATTTATTTGGTTGACAATTAAAATAAATATTTTTATTCTAGGTATCAACTGGATTAAAGATTTTATTTTGGATAGGGATTTAATTAAAGGTTCTTATTGTGCGTCTCGACTACAGTAAGAATATTACTAACACAAAACAATTTATTGCGGATATCGACTAGGGCCGAATTAACAATTACGCAAACTAAGCACGTGCCTAGGGTATCAGGAGAAAAGGGCACCAAAAAGTGAAGATAGAACAAATTTATGACAATTTTTAATCAAAAAATTCCATGAACCACTAAATATTTTAGTACCCGTTTGAGATGATGTTTTATTTATGATTTGTTTTGCTAATTTAATTAACAAACCACAAAATATTGTACGAAACGATGGAAATTAATAAACTTGTTAAAAGCATCGTTTAAATGTGATAAGTATTTGGTGATAGTATGCAGTTCTTATTTTTTTTCATACCCAGGTATTCTTATTGTTGTGACTGAGGTGCCCATAGGTCCCCGAGTCTCAACCATAAGGTCCATACATCAATATATTGTTCTATACGATATAATGCATGTTTGACTCTGAGAACAAAAATTTAATCAAATTTCAAATTCACTCTTTCGCATTATAATAAAAATCAATTAAGCATTGCACATTATTATCAGACACACATTTCACTCCCACGATATGCACGATATGCCTACTTACCTACATATAGCGCTCTTCCTCTTCGCATGTACACAATACACACATATAAAGCTATAATTTCTTCAAATTGTATGTGAATACATATAATTATTCTTGCCGTCTTAAAATTAATATTTTAAGACGACAATAACAGGCATATCCGATTACAGTTTCTTGGTGTCATTGTACTGCATCAAAATGTTTCGCATATGCTCACATATGTCGTGAGAGAATGATAAGAAAACAAAAAAACTTTTCAAAATATCGTGGAAACCTGGGGGCAGTGAGAACAAACCTCGGGAAGTTTGTTTTTCTACCGTCGGTCAAGAAAATTAAAAAAAAAATCGAGAATTATTGAGAGAAATGCTTTCTTTAAAAAGAAAATTAAGAAAAGCTGAATATAAAGCAAGGTGTGAAATATTCATTGAAAAAATAAATAAAATAATAAAACTCAAAAAACAGGATTTGGAGGTTTTTTTTTTTTTCTTCTTATATAAAGCTCCTACGTGCGCTGTTTCCTGTTGAGCATGTAGTGTGCGGTCCATAACAATATCAATCTTGGTTTTACATAGATACAATGACGAAAACCGCGACGACAGCGGGTATCTTAAATAATCCCAGTTTTACTTCTAATAATCTAATCAAAATTTTGGTAGATATCGGGCTTACGAAACTTTCTTGTAGAGAGCAGAAAGTAAAGCATATTCTTTCTTAGGTTAGGACAACGAGCATATAATACCTAGAGAAAAATCATAGGTGTATCTGCCTAAAAAGTTCCTTTGACCATGAAATCAGCTGATTCCAGTTTCATCAGCTTAATATAAAATAAAATTTCAGTTTTTTTCACTGCTCATCAAAAAGCAGGGATTAATGCGAATACCAGCGCAAGGAGACTAGACACTGCGTTCATCCTTTTCACTTTCCCATTCTGAATATTGTTCAATTGTAATCAAAAACAAAACTCGCAACACTCCATTTGTACTTTTGGTTCTGTGCGCAATGTTACGCAACTATTACTACAGATAATTTTGAACATCACAGCGCAGCCGTAGTTTTATATTACAGTAAAATTAGATTTAGTTAACTAATAACGTTCTGGTTTTAAGATCAGTGTATGCTCTGGGTACAAGACAACCACGTTCAATCAATTGTTTAATAACACCTTTCTTCTGTGTAAGTGAATTTATATTGATCCCAAGCATATTTTCAGTGTGCAATTTCCTCCCTTTAGCTTGCCATCCAATTTTTTAATATTATCAATATTGAGTTAGATATATTATGGAGGCAAGAAAATCATTTCAGTGCTTAGGGCCTCTAAGGACTTTAACCCGGTGCTGGAATCGACTGTCATAAAGATTCTTATTGCGGGTATCGACTGTAATAAGAAAATTACTAACACAAAAAACTTTATTGGGGATATCGACTGCAACAAAGATTGTTTCTGTGGATATTGTTCGGTCCACCATCGAACCATATTTCCCTCGATGTATCCAACTATTGATTTCCTAGAAATAAACAAGAAAAAATCCACAAAGAATCATATCTCAAACGAAAAGATTCACAATACATACCTAATTAACTATTAACAACTGCTCCTCAAAGTCCTAGTATATCCCAAAGATCCCTCGATGACGTCCACAAGCTAAAAATAACATAACATTACTAAAATAATTAACAAGAAAGAATAAATTAAACAAAACTCACCGAAAATATGCGTACCTCCGTGTATTTATATTTTCATCTTGTCATCACATTGACAATACGTCAAATAGACGATCTCGCCGCAGCAATTGGTATAAACGTTGCTATGATAACGCCATGAGGAGTACATCACATGACCGACCTCGGCAGCTATAAAAGGCAGCGATCTATAGTGCAATCACCCAACTCCCAAAACTCCACATCCTATCCTCTGAAATCTCCTTCCCCCGCCCTCCTACTAACAACTAACTCCATAAGGAGAACGACATGAGGTACGACTGATAAGGCGCATCAGCTGTAATTGAAAAAAGACAACAAAACTGAAAGTTCTGTCAATAAGAGGAAAAAAGAAGACATCAAACTGAACTGAGGGCTAAAGATGAGCCCCAACGATCAAATATGGACAAATAGCGAAAAAAAACATCGAGGGAAACTACGACAAATCAAATAGAAAATTCGGCGTAAAACACACTTGACTTGACTTGACCATCACCCATTTCCAAATCAGAGTTGGTCTGATCAAGTCCTAAGCCTTGTAGTCTGTTCTGAGCAAAATCATAATCCAAATCAGAAATTAATTCTACATACATAACTTGAGGTTGACTCAATCCTACAAACAAAAGTTAATTCTGGCCGCCCTAAATACTTGAGGTTGACTCAATCCTAAAACAGAAGTTAATTCTGGCTACCGAAATCTTTGAGACTAGCTCAATCCTTACACAGAAGTTGATTCTGGAACATTAAAATTAAGGTTGACTCAAATTATTATCTATAGGAGTTGATCCTAAGCAAAATACATAACTTGAGGTTGACTCAAAGTACGTCGGCTAGGAGTAAATCCTAAGGATTGCATAAAGTGAGGTTATTTCAAGCAATCTTACACAGGAGTTAATCAAAAAATCTAGACAACTTTATACAAAGGTTAGTCCAGATCCATTTCCAGAGGTTAACTCTGCGACTAATAAATTCAGAAGTTGATTCTGACCAGACTGGAAAAAAATCCAATCCCATACGTAGCAGCAGTTAATTCGTTGTTTTCATAAAAGCGCACATGACTAAACGGCACAAGTACCATTACTGCAATCTCTCATACGCAGCAGCATTCCGATTTGCTGCATCTAAAATGTACGCACAAGACAAGCATCACCAGTGCTGACTCCATACCCTCACGTACCAGCACAAAAAACTTCACGTTAGAAACAGAACAGATTGGTTCCACCTTCTCCGAATCACTCATAGCAACAACACATGTAGGTTGATCCGTGAAACTACAAACTTCATGTGAACCACTTGACTGACAGATCATCTATCTCAAGGTATATACCTTGATCTATCTCATACTAATTTACTAACGCATACTCTTCTTCTTCTATTACTAGTACAGTACACTACAGAGACTTTTTCAGTTATCGGCTGCAGTAAGAATTACTAACCTCACTTTATTCTGGGTATCGACTGGAATAAATAATATCCCAGACCTCAACAAAAGTACAACGAAAATTGCAACAACATTTTTTCTATAATTTTAATTTACTTTTAACACATTACGGTCCGCTGTGTTTCACATTAAACTTCATATGAAATCCGGGCGAAGCCCCATCTCAGATTTGGCTGAAAGTTTCACAGTTGGTAGGGAATACCAAAGTAACTCACACACATTTTTTTGTTTTCTCCTACCACCCCCCCACTCCCCCACTAGGAGGTTAGAGATTTCGTAATTTTACAATGAAGCATCATTTTCAAAAAATGATATCTCGAGAAAGGAGCAACCGATTTTTCTGATTCAAATGTCAAATGAAGCTTAATGCTTTATATTTTTTGTAAAAAAATATAGCAGCACCGACCGAAAAAAAATTTCTGTTAATAATAGTATTTAAAAAAAGAAAATAGTATTATTCACTAGTGAGGACCTCTAGCATTTTTTTCTATTTGTATAGTGAAGCTAGAAATTTTATCTATCTATGCACAAAAAATTGCGGTGATATTCGGCTTTGTTTTTGAGATATGACTTTTTAACGTCACCGTATACCCAAAGTAACCTGTATGGGAGCAAGCAGTGTACTGAGGGGAATGCATTTTTTTACTGTGGACCTCTAGCACTTTTTTTGTATTTTTGGTTTGAAATAGCAGACAAATTAAGGATTAAAATGCCTATAATAACACGTTGGAAATGGTTCAAGAAAGTGTTGGAGGTGGCATCAGAATTTAAACAAATGACAGAAAATAAGTAAAAGTCACAAATGTTCACAACGCTTTCGAAAAAAAATTAACCACTTTTGAAAAATATTTAGAATCAATGTCAATTCAATTTATAAGTTCAAAATGTATATACTCAATAGCCCAATAGTACAATAATAACCGACTAATAGTAGAAAGAAAAAATGTTATAAAAACACGAAATATCTGAAAAGGACATTACAAATTGTACATGATTTAATCACGCTTCTTCCTGGACGAGGAATAACTAAAATTATACAAATATGTACAGAAATGTGGTTTTAACTGGAATCCAAACATAGTGTTTTTCCGCGAAATGTGCGCCCTGCAGTGGGTTCTGAGTAAGGAAAAAAATTGGTACTAATCTGTTTGTTTCTTTTTTGCTATCCGCTAATAGATGTCATGCAAAATATACGGGGTGGTCCACAACTGAAAGTCCACATGCCGGTAACTGATACAAGGCCTTGAGTTATGACCGAAACTGTATAGCAGGGTTTGGGGTGGGGAGCGGTAAGGGGATTTTAATTATGTGTACTTCTTCGTAACACCCTGTAACACTTTTACTATACACTATAAAGATAGTTAAAGTCCTCCAAGACAGCGAACTGGGGTTTCCAAATGTTGAAAAAATCATGTTAATCGTCCTTTTTGGCGGGAAAATTGGAAAAATTTGGATAAATTTTAGAATTTTTTTATTCTGTCGAGCTGTAACTCCTGCCCCAATAGTAGTAGGGTAAACCTTTCACCAAACGCTTTCATTTGATGTCCATGTCAAGTGGTTTGTGAAGAAAGAGGTAATCCGCCATCTTGTTGCGTCCGCCATATTGTGTTTAGAATGACTCAACATAGCTTATCGTATTCTGCTCGTCAAACCCTTTTATTTGAAGCCAATGTCAAAGGGATTGTGAAAAAAGAGGTAATCCGCCACCTTGTGGCGTCCACCATTTTGGGTTTAGAATGACGTCACATATTCTTCTACTCGTCAATCCCTTTTATTTGGTATCCATATCAGAAGGGTCGGACCATAAATAACAAATTACTCCGCCATCTTGGCGCCGCCATTTTAAATTTTTACTACATAAAATCGTTGAAGTGTATTGTCATCGGAACTACATGTACATACATATGTTCAAAATTTCAACCCAATCGGTTAAGTAGAAGTAGTTGAAAAATCCGCCGCAATATTTGAAACTAACAAACAAATATACGAAAATGAAGCTAAATAAATATAAAACCTATTCTATTGACTTATTTGTAAAAAAAATAATTAATTATACATTTCTATATTTTGAAATCTATTTTTCATGTTACTAAAATATTTACAAATGTATATACTTCCATCTCTTCAAAGAAATTTAAATCTGTATCATGTTCTTATGACATTTTTTTGAACATAAATATACAATATTTTTAACACGCGTAAGCGCGTGAACGGACTGTTCGCAAAGTTCTGCTATCCAGGGAAAACGGGTGCGTAACGTGTATTACTTTTTATCATTTACTGAATTATTAAATCTTATATAAATTTATATTTATGTATTAAGTTATCGTAATTATTAAATTATGAAAATTTAGTATGAAATTGAAGTGTAGACAATCGAATAAAACCACGGAATCAGTAACTTCAAACCAGTGGCATAATTTTCATCACATTTATTCATTTATTGCGTGTTCGCTCTAACCACGAACAGAACAACCTTCTGTTCAATAAAGAGCCATGCATTATATCTTCCAAAGAAGGCTTCCGGTTTGATTGATTAATGGTATGATTCCATTTCCGGCTGGGAGGTTACATTTGAGGGTGGCGGTTCTTGTTGTTACAGTTGAAAACATTTGTTGTATCAATTCTTGTATCAGATTTTCATTTTTGAATATTTTTGATTGTTTTTTGTTTGCTTTTTTACGATTTTTGTTATTTATTTTTTTATTTTTCTTTAGACCTTTTTCTGTATTATTTTATAATTTATGAAGTTTATGTCTTATAAAAAATATAAAATATTTCTTAAGGAGCAAAACTTAAATCTAACCATCAATACAACTCTGTGTTTCTCCAAACTCTATTGCTAGATATTCCATTCAATATTTAACAGAGATGATTTGTAGGGACATGCTGCATACCACCAAAATTACAGAAACTTTACTATGTACAACGTAACTTAATAATTATTGCATCTAGATTGGAAATCTCCCTTCCACTATCACAATCACTTTGAAATTCCTTAAGGGATTTCCACAGATTTGCCACAGCTAAATTTAATTTAAACTGAGATCATTCAGTTGCGTGCATATACACTATAGGTGTATGCACCTACTGCAAAACTTACTCTTGAGAGAAGTAGTACATTGTTACAAGTATCTACTATAAGTACATATATGTTTGTATGTATGTATATTGTACATAGCAACAGAGAATGTATTATATTATGTCCTGTTGTAATTTCAGATCCTTAGATGAACTACATATCTTCTCGCTTGGAGATTCTCAGCCTTGGGCACTTTGTTAGGATTTCGCTGTTTTAATACTACCTACATGAATTTTAGAATTTCAATCACATATCTCTTAATAAATATGCTTTGGACCAGTTCTGTCTTGGAAAAACTTTAATATATGTAACCAGCTATATATGTACTTCCGTATGTTGGGTATACATTGCCTCTGCTAAATTCTGATTTAATAATTATTTCAAATTGTTTCATCTTAATACTCAATTAGTCTAGAGTAAGTAAAAATAATTTCTATTGTCTTTACTATCATTAGAATTGATCTCATCTTAGATTTCTTGATTTCTTAAAATCTTTGAAGAAAATTTTTCAATTTTCTTAAAGCCAATTCCGAGTAGACTTGTTCATTCAATGAATGCCTAAAGACTTTTTTCTTTAAAGAAAATCCTTATCAGTTGCCGTTTTTCCAAACTCTTTTCAACTAAAAATAAGTACATATATAAAAAGTCACATAGTGTCACTGAAAAAGGTAATTCTACAAGAAAGAAACTCACTTAGCAACAGGTTTCACTTTACACTTTCTATTTCAAAGTTGGATAAAATGAGAAGAGGTGGAGTATGGGGTGATAGGAGTGGAACAGTCTGACCTAGATGCACATAAATAAAAAAAAAAGAGATTATTTTAAGAAAGTGTGTTTATGTAATGTGTTCCAAGGGCGAGCTTCAAAGGCTTATTTATGTCTTGTTGGACCTAACTGTTGACTTAAATCCCATTTTTTTTATTATACCCAAGGGGCTCATTGTATGTAAGCTCTCCACTAAGTCGGTCTAAATAATTATAGATGTGAAATAGGTAAAAAGAAGATAAAATGTTTAGAGAATTATTTTCGAAAAGTGTGTCTAAATGAGAGAGAGAGAAAAATAGATATAGGTTCTGTAAGTGGCTCTGTACCAGTTTTGATTTCATTTTACTACATTTTGTGTCTTATTAAAATAGAAAAAGGAGATTCTGCCATAATCTTACATACGAGGTGTGTTTAAAAAGTAAGGTGACTTCTCAAATTTCAAGGGCCTACTTACATTCGATTTTTTTTTTTTTTTTTTTTTTTTGTGTTGGTACACTCGCCCGGAACATGTGTTCATATATACCATCCTTTGTTTGTTTGGGAGAGGCATAAAGGTTAGAAGTGTTTGTTGTGTTCCGCGATTTGCTGCTATCGAAAAAAATGGACCAAAGAATTTGCATCAAATTTTGTGTAAAAAATGAAATTAAATGCTTCAAAACACTCGAAATGTTGACAGTGGCATACGGTGAGTCTACTCTAAGTAAAAAAAAATGCTTGTGAGTGGTACAAGCTCTTACAAGAAGGCCTATAAGATGCCAATGACAATCCTCGCTCTGGACGCCCCAGCACGTTAACAACTCATGAAAACGTAGAAGAAGTGAAGAAAATGTGGTTGGAAAATCGTCGAATCACCATTAGAGAAGTTTCTGATAACGACGGCATCTCGGTTGGCTCGTGCCATTAAAGTTTTTCGGACGTTTTGGGCATGAAACGTATGTCAGCGAAATTTGTTCAGAAATTGTTTAATTTTCACCAGAAGAACCGTCGTATGAGCACCGCTCAGGAGTTGTTGAATGACGTCAATGATAATCTTGATTTGCTCAAAAAGGTCATAACTGGTGAAGAATCATGGGTGTATGGTTATGACGTCGAAACCAAAGTCCAGTCGTCCCAATGGAAGACCCCAAAGGAGCTAAGACCGAAAAAAGCACCCCAAGTTCGATCAAAAGTCAAGCTTTTGCTCACAATTTTTGCATCACGATAATACACCTGCTCACTCATCGTTGCAAAGTGCGTAATTTTTTGGCTAAAAACAACACCACAATCACGCCTCAGCCACCATATTCACCGGATTTAACTTTGTTTAATTTTGTTTTTTTTTTATTCGTGGGGATTGTTTTCTATTCTATTCATATGACATTCGCGTCTCGGAATTTTACAAAAAAGAGTTCTCGGTTCAATTCCAGCAAAATTCAGCCACATTGAACTAATTAAGATCAGCTAAGACAGACCGGATAGGGTGACCAAAAAATCTGGAATCTCATAAGTCAGACAAGTTGCGTCATACAACGAGGCAACAGGCATACCCCGATCAGCTGAGACAGGGTAAAATTTTAGCGGTATAGTCTAGGCTTAACTGATAGCTTACTGCAGACCACCGGATGCGAATAGTCTGGGACTATATAAAAATAGTCCTTCGAAGAGGTTGGTTAGCAGCGGCGGTGTGAGGGATCGACACACTATTGTTGCAGAGCATGAGATAGTCTTCAAATTTGAATTGAAGCTAGTAATCCTGGTAGTCAACAATACGGATGTATTGGTGACCAAATAGTATCGGGTCTGTACGATGTCGCCATAGCGGATGTAAGTCCAATTGTTTGGGTATGAGACACCGCAGGGTGTCGAAAGAAAACTCGCAGTAACCCCCTTATTTTTGCAAGAAGGACTGAGACGGTGAACGGCAAAGAAGCCCAAGACGGCTTGCTGAATTTCTCTGCTAAGCTGTAAAATTAAGTTAAGTTCATTTCTGAACAAAAAACAACATTAACATGTAAGGCACATGCTTCATTTTGAAATCGCCGCGATCGATTTCTGATAATTCTTTTTAGCGGCTTGAGCCTTTTTTTTTTTAAGAACATAAAAATCTGTCTATTAGTAAGAGGCTGACAATAAAATCAATAATTTAATTGTTTTTACTTATAGCATAAAAATCAATCACAGAACCTTTTCCAATCCTCAAAGTGACTCTTGATTGGAACGTGAAACACAAAAAATTCATTGGATTTTGCCTAAGGGCGCTGCCAACGTGCAGGTCGCTCCTGTATCACGACAAAATTTATCCGGAAGTAATTTCTAAGCCAGATGGAAATCTCTCAAGGTCAAGTTGTATCATAGAAGACTATCAGATGGAATCCCGGCAGCTAGCCCAAGGTAAAATGGTGCTCTCAAAGACCAGACACTTCCGTTTCAAATACTGTCCGCGGGAAAAATAAATCAAATACTAAGTCTAAATTGTATAGAACAAAACTGCGTTCTTCACCGGATGTAGTAAAATTTTCCAACTTCTGTATTCCTGCAATATGTAGATTCTGGTAAGCAGCTGATTTTAGTAAAACATTCAACAGAATGATTCAGCGAATTCTCATTCATAAGTTTTCCAATCTTGGGATTCTCTTTCTTCTTGTAAAACGGTTGTGTTCCTATTTATCAGACCAAACGCAAAAAGTTCTTTTTACGGATGCTTTTTCTACTGAAATTAAGAATATTTTTGGTCCTCCACAGGTCAGTCACCTTGGCCTTTTACTCTTTATTATTTACATTAACGATGCTGGTTCAATTCTAACTAATTCCAAGATTTTTCGTAACGCTGACAGCACCAAATTTTTTTGTATAATATCAGACAAAAGCTAGTGTGTTCTTTTAAATTCTGACTTAGCCATTTTCCATACTTGGTGCTCAAGTTACTATTTACCTTTGCACTTAATGAAAGTCATATGCTCTCCATAATGAACAGTACTAATGCTACTCTGGGCTTCGTAAAAAGATGGTCCCGTGAATTTAACGACCCACATGCTACAAAGCCTCTCTATTGTACTTTAGTTAGACCAATCTAAGAGTATGTCTTTCCTGTCTGGGCTCTTTTCTGCTCTGATTACGTTAACCGAATCCAGGCAGGTCAACGTAGGTTTCTTAGATTTGCTCTTCGTCGAATTCCTTGGAATGATTACATGGCTCTTCCGCCCCATTGTGGAAAGACTTTATCTTCTTTCCGTTAACACTCTAGAAAAGAGATAAATCTGAGGTATCTTAACTTCTTCCAAATTTATTTAAGTTCTCTTCTTTTATATCTATACAGATTTTGTGCATTTGAATTTACATGTATTTTATTTTTGTAATTTTTTTTTTATTCTGAGCATTTGCACAAAATGCAAAGTAGCAAGACCAAGGCTGTTGCTCTGATAATGAAGAAATGAAACTTAAAAATGGCACCCAATTTTTGGATTTTGTCAAGTTTAATCAATAAATTTTGTAAAATGGCTACATCAGAATTTAAAAGAGCGCAGTCACTTCCAAGTGAATATAAATGACAATTTCTTCCATTTTTTCATAACAGCGAATTTGTAAATTATTCATAATTGAGGCCACAAATGAAGATGATTGAACCGATATGGCTACCTTATGCACAGAGCCGGACTGTACTGCGATTGGACGCCAGTCCAATGTGGTCTCCACATTAACGCGACTACACGTATTTACTGCAAAGCTAATTGGCGGATGGTAACGAGGCCATCTGGGCATAGGAGAATTATGAGTTAAAATACTCAGAATATCTCACAACTTATAAACACTGACAGGACGCAATGTAGCTTGTGGGTGTTGCCAAGATAACTTTATAAATGCCAAATTTGGTATTCTTGTGCTTCAAAAGCATTCGCTTTTTTATGAAGCATTTAACATTAGTTTTAGCATCATATCACTTTTTATCAAAAGGGTTCAACCAGGCTTTCAAAGCTTTTCTATATATATGTAAACTTTTAAAACAAATTCGAATTCAAAAACAAATATAAGAACAGTTTTTAAATTTTGTTTTTATTTTCCAATTTAAAAAAATAAAGTAATTTTTATTACATGTAAATCAATTTTTAAATATAGTAGTAGCAGTATATTACAGCCAACTTTTACTTTTGACAAATATCCACAGTATTAGAAAGTACCCAAATATTATAAACAGTCTGAATTTTGCCACATTTGGTGAAGCAGTGGCATTGTTTTTGTTACTATATTGGGCCATACAAAAAGGAGCGATTGAATTCCTAAGCAGTTACAAAAAGATTCCAAAAACAAGGAGTAGGGGAAAGCGGATAAAAGTTCACTTCTTTCCGCAGTTCCTTCACGCAGCCCCATAACAACTCGTTTTGGCTCTTGAGGCAAACGTATAAATTTGCGCCCCTGATCCATAAAATTCGCAACATAACCTTATTTAACTTTAACTATTCTGACGTGTGGAAAAAACTCTTTATGCAAACGAAAAATCTTTGAAAAATGAAATTTCATTACAAAAATAGCAAACAGCAACAGCAAACAGCCAAGCTGACCTCATATATAAACTTAAAATAAATTTTAAGTGTGAATTATATGAGGCGAAATACTACGTATTTACTTGAATGCCTAGCAAGATTAGCCCTATGCGGGACTAGCATTTTGTAAAGAGTTTTGCTATGAAAATTCATAGCTTTGGCGTATACAGCAGGCAAGCCGTACTGACGATTATATGGTTTCTGCTTATATGAAACGCCCTCTTTTGCAATTAAATTTCTTTTTTCAATGATTTTTCGTTTACATAAAGACTTTTTTTCCACTAAATTCTCGAGCTGCAGACTTAGCAGCAATCTGAGTCAATTCAGATTGACTTATTTCGCTATGAGTTTTCATAGCAAAACTCTCTATTCTGACGTGGTCTATCAACTGACTGAACAAAATTGAGCAACAACTGATCATGAGAAGAATAATAAATAATATTTATTGCACATAGAATTATTAGATCATATTAATTTTTTGCGAGTAAAGTACATTTAAAAACATTGAGGTGAGTCAATTTGATATAAATCTTTGCAAGATTTTATAAATGGATATTCTCAGAATGACAAGCATTCCTGTCCTTTCTTTTTCGGTTTACAAAGCAGCCTCATTTGACAATCTTTCTTGACCCATTGTAGATCACAGGTAATTTTTTATTAACTACAATTTTCTAAAACTATCGTCATTGGCGATGTCACAAAAACTCTGAACGCAATTTTAACATTTTAGATATGATTATTGGAGGCTATAGTCGTGAATTGATTGAAGTAAATCTAAAAGCTGTTTTTTCTCAGACTATCGGGGTACAATTTGCTAAAAAGATCGCCGTCTGGCCCTGTTTGCGGAAAGCCATACATGTTTTTGATTTTAGTAGAAAAAACTACTCTTCGAAAGATAACATGCTGTGTACGTTTGGACAAGTAAAACAGGAAACAGGAAATTCAAGGCTGGTGATTTTGAGGGACAGAATTTTGTGATTAATTTCATAAAATGTCATACTGAAATCTATATCGACTCGATCAAATCAATGAATGTAATTTTGGGCTTGAACATTTGAAAAATGAGCTTCATACAGTGCGTCCAAAAAACTTATGTTACTGTTGCTGTTCGTTCGATTTGAGTAGCCCTAGTCACTATCGTAAAAACAACCAATTTAAATTTTAACCAAAGAGGTAATAACTAAAGGAGATACGATCCGTGTACATGACCGTACCCAAAATTGCCCTGCATTTGTATATGTTTCATTCCACCATTTTTGGTCTTCGCTGTCAAATCCCTACTTAGGTTTGGTTTGTTTTGAGCTTGGCGCATTGACGTAGGAAAATCCGTGAAATAACCAGAGGGGCACGAAGCAAATATTACTCACAAGCTTTTTACCACTGAACTTTTCATCTTAATTATTAACTTTTTTATCTTCATGTTTGCAAATTCAGTAAAAGCGTTTGAGTATATGAAAATAAAAGTGATTAAAATTGCGTACAGGTTGTACAATCGTGTACAGGTGTGCAAATTTTACGGCGCTTATGTACAAACAATATCAGTGTCAATGGGTTAGTAATGGGTACGTGAAATTTTTTCATTTTCATCTCCTCTTTAGTTCTTACCTCGTTGATGGTACCGCACATGTCTGACATTTAGTATGGATGTATATGTAACAATTGTATGCAGATGATAATTTTCGAATTGTCACTATTCATTTCCATTTTTGTTTTTATTTGTCATAGTCTATTGCTGACTAGGCTATTGCTACTACCAGTTGGAGCTATTATCATTTCGTAATAGCTTCAAAAAATCAGAAAAACAAATTACATTGAATTAAGCAATTAGAATTTTGAAAATCGGTTGAAATTTGGCCGAGATAAGGCGTGGTGGTTTTTCAGTAGCACACGTACATATACAGGGTCATTCAGATCAAGATACCTTCCAGTATACTACGCGATTCCTTGAGGTAAGCTGACCAAAAAAATTGTTCCACATAGCGAACCTCGTAATTTAATTTTGGAAAATGTGATATTGACTTCCAATTTTTTGTACAAGAAAATTCACAGATTATATAATAATTGTAAGGAATAGAAATGTTGCGAATATACCCAGGCTCGATTTCGGTATTTGGGTTTCGCTTCTGGAGCTCCCATTTGCGTCACTTTCATTTCTAGCCAAACCCTACATATATTGTGAATTTGGATGAAATCGGCGATGACGAGCAGGGATAAATTGATAAATTTTGCTTCCCAAATTAATAAAATAAATGATAAATACAAATATAAATAACTTATTAGAAAATTTTACATTTCAAGTTAATTTTTAGTTAGAATTGATTATTATCATTCTATCTTTAAATTTTAGAAGTGTTGGTGTTGAATCAAAAGGATAAAAAAGTCCAAACATCTGTTGTGAATGGGCATTAGATATCTATACCCTGCTTTTATGCAGGTAACTTCAAATCGGTAGTAGTGTCTTTGAGGTTTTATGTTGTAATAGTCTGTTCCCAAATTTATATTTCGTCTGCTACGAAAATCTTGACCATATTAGTGTACATGAAGTCATAAAGGTGTTAGGCTGGTGATAGCCAAGCCAGCTGCCAGCCAACTTTCTGCTACGATATTGACGGTGGAAACATCCCACGAGTTGGAATTCCCTAAACCTGAACAACCCCCAAAAGGTAAGTTTTCCGTATTAATGGAATTTATAATACCACTGTATCCAGAAACAACAGAATGCAGCTTATTTAGGTTTTAATTCAAAGGAATGAAGAATGCATATTTTGCATTCATTCATTCCTCCACATTTCTCAAAAAATATTGCCGAATGCATTGTTTTTCCTTTTAGAAAAAGAATGTATTACTTTGAGCTGCATTACTCTGGAATGCATTGCATTCACTTGAATTCAGTGAAATTATTATATGAAAATATTTTGTGATTAAGAATGAAAGAACAAATAAAGCACTTTTAAGCATTTTTTTTAAAGAATTTCAAATCAAATCAAAAAGTATTTATTCCAGAGACCGAAAATAATGATTATTTTTCATTTGTTATGTGAAAAAATCATTTAAGGAGGAGAAGCAGATGAATTATGTGAACAAAATACATCTACTTTCATTATGTGGTAGAATTCGACAATTTAATTAATAAAAACAGTCAATAACAATTATTTTTGAGTTTTGATTTTTTAAATCTGAGTTTTACGCCATTCACCCAATGAAAAAAACTTAAATTTAGGTGAGCTTTTCTTAAAATCATCAATAATTTGTTTGCCCTCAAAAATAAAACTCATGTCAGATTTTTATGTACTTTGGACTCAGAAATGGATAACGATTAACGATTGAGTCTTATTTGTTCGATCAAAAATAATACTCAAAACAGTATAATATTATTTATTTTTATTGTCACTAAACTTTGGTTTTTTGTAATTTTTGAGTCGTAGAACTCATTCATAATCTTCTTATTTATATATGCATTTACACCAATTATAAAATATTCTTTTGTGACCCGGTGGAAATCTCTTTATGAGTCTATTGGTCCAAATATTGCAAAATAAGAACAAGCTCCCTGAACTTTGTACTCGTCTATTAATACCAAAGTTATCAGATCGTGATCTTGAATATTTGTTAGAGTATCACGTATACTTCTCCGTCCAATCTCTGAGGCACTTAACTTTTTGCTATACGGATACTTTTTATCAACCCTAGCAACATTAAGAAATAAGTTGAGGAAGATTTACATTTCCAATGAATTGAAGATTCTTAAAGCACAATCAAAGGGAATGGAAAATTTCTTGGTTGAAAGATTTCGATCTTTTTTCAATTTGACCCCGTATGCAAAACATGAAATCGTTGCAGTTCCAGTTTTATGTCGATCAGTGAAATTTCAATGGATAACACCACTTAACCCTCCATTTTCTGAAGGAAAGTTGCCAGAAATCAGTGCAATTGTGACAGAAGCACTAAAAGATATATGCTGCGCTGACTGCAAGCCCGACGCTGAAAACTGTAACAATAACAAACCTGCTGTTTTTTTTTTTTTATTTCAATATGGATGGTTTGGATTAAACTGCATTTTATTGTACGAAATTTTCTGATTGTTTCCTCTTTTATTAGATAATATTACACGAGAGACATCAGCATCATACCAATCTCAGGGAACACTTAAAAGTTTGCAGGAATATGATAAATATCTCGCTGATCCTGGAACAACTTTGGATATCTTGAATAAGTATCCATTAGTAAAAAGAGTATTTTTAAGGTACAACACACCTCTCATATCTTCAGCTTTTATGGAGAGACTATTTTCTTTTGCAGGATTAGTAAATTCACCAAGACGAGGTGCACTTTCAGATGCGAATTTTGAAAAAATGGTCCTTCTGAAGGTCAATGGGCAATGGGTTTGATTTCTGAATCAAAAACATTTACAAATATGTGATGCATATTTTTATAATGTAAAATTAGTATGTATATTTTTGGACTATTCCTACTACTATTTTAGTTTTTTCTCTCGCATATGTTTACTAGTATTAATCTTTTGTAGCTATAAAAAATTGTATGGCTGGCTTCTGGTTACTGAATGCAAGTGAATGCAAGTGAATTCACACAGAATTCAATGAATGCAATGCATTCCAGAGTAATGCAGCTCAAAGTAATGAATTCTTTTTCTAAAAGGAAAAAGAATGCATTCGGCAATATTTTTTTGAGGAATAGAATTCATTTAATTCCATTCCAATTCTTTAAACATACTTTTACTGCAGCTTCCAATTCGTTTATTTGAATGAAAAATGACTGTGTTCTATAGTCTCCCCTATATCCCTAATACTCCTTCATAAACTCCAAAAATAATTGAAATGTCAATTCCAACAATAACTTTCTTCTAATCCTATGGTAAGGTTAGGTTAGTTTAGACTGATGACCATCACGCGAACCCCTGCGATCAGCCTCACTTAGACCATTTGTAGTCCATTGTGATACCACCACCTTATTGGGTCCTAATACCTGTGAAAGATACCTCAGACTTAGGGGGTGCACTGAAACCAGTCACAAAAATTAATAAACCTTACCAGGTCCCCCAACTCCTTGTCTTCTAGCTCCCCCAATTCGCCGAAGAATCACCTTGTAGTAATTACGAGGTCAACGAAGAGAAAACATTAAAGACAAAAAATAATGTAGTTTCTTGCTTTTTTTCTTAAAGTAAAAAAAAAAAAAAAACTCTTCAAAATTGTCGCCATATTTCAAAACTTCAGGTTACATTTAACGCTTCACTTGCTATCCTATCACGCGTTAAATCTTTGAAAGGATAAGACAATGCTGCCGTTATTATCTCAGAATACGTTTTCTCAAGGTTTTTCAGCTATCGTTGTTCGTCTATTAATTTCGCCTCAGTCAATTAATTCTGAGATGGAGAGTTACGAGAAGAATGATTAATGAGTGATGGTAGCCTGGTGAGTTTTTGTGTGAGAATTGTTGCTTTGCTATCCTTTTTAATGGTTACATGAAATTGTTCACAAAAGAAGAGCGACTTTCTCTCAAGAAATCTCCATAATTCGCACACTTTGCCAAATATACTATACAGCTCTATTGAAGGTTCAGATTTTTTTTTTTGTACTAAAACTGTATACATAGGCTATATATAGGCATTAACTCGAACAATGGTGTTTCCCATAATTTCCGTCTTTGGTTTTTCTGAAAGCAGCTGCCCCTCTTATGGGTTGATTCTTGCGCTTAAAGTCGCGAAGTCATTAAATTCACGAGAAAAATAAAGAAATAATGAAAAATGGAACTGAGCTGAGTTTTTTTTTTTTTTCCATTAATAGCAAGCATGGAAACTCCCACAAACGAAATGGGAGTTTTACTTATATAAGGAGAATTTCATGAAAAGAGGAATTAGCTCCGATTGATTGTTGCTTAATGAGAATTCGAGCCAGTCATTTGTTATGTCAAACGCTGCTCTCGACATTGTTGTAATTAATTGCTTTTTAGGACACTTCTCGCACAACAACTTGCTGTTCAATAAAGGAGAGAAATACCGAGAACTCAATGTCCTAGTTGTGCGGGTGGTTTACTCGAGATTTATTTGTTTGCTGCACATTTCCGCGAACAATTGCCAACAAAAGACATTTGCAGGTCCTTGTCCTGAGTATAATTGATTTAACTCTATAGAGAAATGCTTTGTTAATTTCTCAAATTAATTACGACTATTTGATTTACATAACTACATGACTCTCCAGTCTTTTGTATGAATTTGGTACAAGGATATACAGTGATTGGCAGGTGAATGCAATTAAGAATTTTAAATTGTTTGATGAGTTGGGCGAGAGTAAGGATAGTAAATGGGGTCGAATTATGCAAATAATCACATCGGCATGTACATCGGTACTGTACAGAATGCGGTTGTGAAGTTGGGCAGTATATGATTGATTTGATATCATTTAATACCTGTCCAGTCTAATTACTTCGAACTTGACTGATAATGATGAGCCTTTCATTATAATGAAGTTTCCCAAGGTTTTCACTTTGATCCTGGTGGTGACACTATATCTCCACTAAATATGAAATTATTTTTGATCATATTTCTTCGCCTATCCACTATTCCAGTCCACGTAGGCAGTAGTTTTATCTGACACATAGTTCTGTAACTGAATCCTTTAATACTGGTTTCGACTCTGGAGAACTAAGAATACCTATATCAACAATTTTCCCTTGTATGTACTCTGCTACCGTAACTAGTCTTGACTTTGTGAAAGGATTACTGATGTCGAACACCTTAATTCAATCCTAAAAACTAATAGAAGTTTTCTATTCTCGTTCACAACATCCTGGACTAGTATAGCTAGAGATAGTTGAAGTCCCTCCAACCAAGCTGCAATTTCAGTGAGAACAGGTAAAATTAATTGTTGTAACCGACCTAGCTAAGTTTCAATACTCTCGAAATTTATTCTGAATGTCGACAATTAAAAATGTCAACGTTTCGGTTTGACAATTAATATCTATTTTAGAAGGTATTCCTCTGTTTTAGGATGCTTTATACGAAGATTACAAAAATTGTATGCAATGCTCTTGTGCGATTGAATAAATCAGCAGATAACTGCATAATTAAAGCACCCAATTTAATAATGAGTTAAGAAAAACGAGGAAGATATCAAGTGGATGACAGGGATCTGCTGAAATATATACGAGCAAATGGGAATATTTTGTATCCCGGCAATTTTTACAGCATTCCCCCAAAATTTATTGTTATCTTCGCCAGAGTTGAGTTAACGTTAAGTTTTACTGGCTGAGTTAACTCAATGCTTCAAAGTCCATGGATCGCTTCTGTGTTGAGTTGGGAGCTCGAATATTTCGTATAAAACAGTGCGATTTATATAATAAAGTGTTTCGAATTGGATTTAAAAAACAAAAAAAACAGGATTGAGATTTTATGTTTAGCTTATAAAAATGAAACTTTTGAAGTGTGTAATATTTTAAAAGAAATGATGCTATATTTTCCAAAGTGCGAAAATCAAGAAAAAGGTTTGACAGCAGACTTCGCAAACATTGAATAAATAACTAATAAGGAAACGGCATATCGGGTGAAAACGTAAGCCACTCGGCGAAATGTATAAGTGTGCTCTGTTTGTATTCGTTTCGTCATGGTAGTAATGAAATTCTGACATTCTGAAGGGGAACATTTTTTATAATCCAAATTCTTATGTAAAATAAACAAATTTTTAGCTCCCCCTTATTTTCCGATAATATTTCATGGCGTTGCCTTTGTATGACTGGCATAATTTAGCCACCAATTGACAATTCAATTGTAAACAAACAAACCGGCATTGGTAAAATGTTAATTTTTTTGCCATGGCTGTTTATTTTTATAAATATTTCACTTTTATTTTGCTAGAAACACTATAAATAATAAGTAAAGCTATTAAAGTTACTTGAAGAATGATTTCCCATGACAATAACTTTGCTCGTTCTTGCCACAGCACAGCGGACTTCATTATGATAATTTAAGACTCCGGAGTCTCTATTATACAAAATATCGTTCACAAAAGAATATTTCGCACTTATTTCACACTACTATTACGTAAAAATCACGTTTAATTATTTATTTTTCACAATATCCCGAATTCAAATCCGAGAACTTCTTTTCAAAATTATGAAATGTCAGAATGTTGAACTGACACAAAACAGCCACTAGGCCCTCCTGTCATCCCCCCCCCCTCCCAACCATAGGTCGCACTGTCATTGAAATGCTTAAACACGTACACTGTTTTCGCACGATAGTTATTTACTCAATGTTCGCGAACGATTAATGCAATACGCTAAATCACACAGTGAAAATTTTAATAATCCTTTGTGTAGTCTCTTAATTTCTTTTTCTGAAAGAAGTTTGCCAAAAGTATGGATAAACAAGGTTCCAAAATTGGTGTTTCACCTGCATGCGATGAATCTTCCACTGTCGAGTGTGTCTACAGATGTTTGAATCGTCAGGCAGAATCCCAATCCTTCACTGCAGCTCAACCTGTTCAAAATAACTTTTCTTAAAAAAAAAATAAAAGGCCACAAAGTATCAATCAAGTATTCGTAATAAAAAACAGAACACTTATCTAAACAAATTATCCAAATCCATAGCTCGTACACATCAGTTCTTTTTGAAGTTGTCCATTGTCCTTACGTAAAAATATTTATTCGTCCTCTACCATTTTATCTAAAAAATAAAATTAGTAAAACAAGAAATAATAACAAATATACCAAAAACACACTTACCTCCATATATCAACAATGTCATCAAAATGACATTATAACAGCCAGTGGTTTTCGTCTCAAATATAGTTCAAGCAAACATTGCTAGGGCAACACCAAAAGGTGAGAACAACATAGTAGTTACGCTATGAGAGTTCTGGCCCACTTTTTCCATACAAAAAGTGTCCGGAAATTTCCAACTATTTTGGTGGCTCTAGATCGGGGTTCTGGGCCACTGAGGGGGATTCCGTTTAGTGGTATACGTCATAGGGTATGCCTGGTTGGCTGATCCCCGTCAGCTGCTCAAACTCTGTCTTAGCTGATTTTTTCACTGGTATCTTGAATCCGTACAAATAGTGTGAAGTTGTGGAATTATTTCTCACTCAAAGTATATTGCATTCGTTTTCGATCCTTTTAACGTTTTCTTTTTTGGTTCCACAAATGATTTTGTATCTTCTTTTTATCACATATTTTGACATTTCACCTCAAATTTATCGTACCCATATTCATTTTGATTTATCCATTTCATCAACCACAAAATAAACTAAAATGACACTTACCACATTACAAAATCAAAATATTATTTCAAATTTAAGCACTTGTATTGTAACGAATGTTTGTCACAAGCAGTTGACTAATTTGTCGTACTTTTAGTAGTCTGACATTAATTCATTGCAAATTCATTTTAGTTTATTTTGTGGTTTATGAAATGGATAAATCAAAATGAATATGAATACGATAAATTTGAGGTGAAGTGTCAAAATATGTGATAAAAATATACGCCTAAGCTACCACAAAAAGATCAGAATCAGTCCCCCAGAGCGAAACTTGATGATACAAAATCATTTATGGGACCAAAAAAGATAATGTCAGAAGGATCACACTATTTGTACGGATTCAAGATACCAGTGAAAAAATCAGCTAAGACAGAGCTTGATCAGCTGACGGGGATCAGCCAACCAGATGACGTCATCCCCTGGTCAGCCAGACGGAGGGAAAGGATTTCCCCAGGCATGCCCTGTGACGTACCACTAGACGGAATCCCCCGCATGGCCCAGAACCCCGGTCTAGAGCCACCAAAATAGTTGGAATTTTTCAGACACTTTTTGTATGGAAAAAGTGGGCCAGAACTTTCATAGCGTAACTACTAAAAAAAATTCCCCACCTTATTACAGAAGTTTCATTTTGGTCTGCGACTAATCTGTTCCAACCGCCATATAGAAGATAATTCTATTGCAAAGATTAATCTGCTAGCCTCCCGCCTACACCTGCCTACACCTACCGCGAAAAATAATCTGCTACAGTACCTCCCACACCTAGGCACCCTGCGAGAAAATGATCGTGAATAAAAGTAGGGACTTGTCTGTACATGATTTTTCTACTATTTTGTAGTTGATATTTCTTTGACCAGTCATCTCCGTAAACGTTATCAGTGGATATCGCACCATCTAAATGAACCGCTAAGGTCGAAGGATGTTATATCCCAAATCTGGAGAAAAATTCAGTCCGTGGCTGAGGAGCTTGACCTCGTCTGTTATTAAGGTAGCAGACGAGGGGTTTTCGTCTGTTATTAAGGTAGCAGACGAGGGGTTAACGCCTAAATTTCGAAGCCGAGTGGAACTGGCTCTGCTTCTTGGCACATTTCTGTGTTGTACGGCCAGATGAAGTAACTTTGCCTTTTGTCACTCATATTGCAGATATGCAAGTGTTTTGGCTTTCTCATGAGCTTCACTGATTATTTCATCATCGAAAACAACAGTCAGAAATCCAACAACAATTTGCTGAAAGAGATTATATTGGTGCACATCTAAAAGTGTTTTACAGTAAACTATCGAAGAGATACCACCATGTTGTGTTCGATGATATAATGAGTAAATTCTATATGGCCTCCCTAAGCTCCATAAAGAAGGCACCTCAATGAGATCGGTTTCCGCTTCTTTTAATGCTCCTGCACAGAAGCTTTTTTTTTGTTTTATGACAGGGTGACAGGCACAAAAGCTTCCTAAAACATTAAATTCAATAATCCCTAAGATTATTAATTTTTCGCCACAATATTCTGTAAAAAAATTTTCAGACTTAATTCATAAAACCAAACATCTTAGGATACCAAGAAATTCGAAATTACTTTTCCTCGATATCTGCAATCTTTTCCCTTCAGTACCTACCGATGACCAAAATGAAATCTATTCTTTTTAACATAATTAGAACGAAGGTTTCGAACCCGGATAAGTCGTCTCAGTTAATTAATTTGTTGAATGTTCACCGTTTTTGGCTTAGTTTTTTATGTGTCATTTAGAATAAATTTTATTTAATACAGAGGTAACGCCACTGTAAATTTTTTGAAAAATCGATTTTGTTTTTATTGGCTTAAAAAATAGTTTAAACCCTCTATAAGAAAAAAAAGGTCCCGTGCAAGAACAAAAAAATTTAGTTTTTCCTTTGAAAATGGAGGTCGCCACCAAGCGCGTCAAACTTGCTCCGAAACGACTACCTAAAGCCTGAAACACAATTGAAACTTTTCAGCCAGCTTTATCGCCAGCTTTCTTCTAAAGCTGACTGAAAAAGCCGAATTGAACACAACTGACCTTTTTGACATTTGCAACTTTAACTTGTTTATAGGAAAACTTTTATTTTTTACCTTCATTTTTTTTTATTTTTTCCAATAAAAAACTATTCTCAAAACTTTAAACGCGATTTTCTCGAAACACGGTTTTTCAAAATGGCACGCAGCATAACTCGAACAATTTTCATATTTTCGACTTGAAATTTTGACCAGATGTGAACATTAACATTATCAAGAGAATGCCGTACGGGATTTTCAATAACTTTATTTGTTAATTTTTTATTAACAAAAAATCTGCCGTTTATTCGTCAAAAATCAAACTTTTTTTTTCAAACGCGCGCCAAATCAACAAAAATTAATATTTTTAAAAATCCGTACGACATTCTCTATCTACAAGCCACTAGATCAATGGCTTTTTTTTTCTTGTTTTGCAAGCAAAACGTGTCCCGGGAAGATGGCTGTGGAACCGCCATTTTGTTCTTTTTCGCTGGCAAAAAATTCATCAATAAAGTTCAATGTATGCCAGATAATACCCTTAAAAGTTTTTTTCAAACACCTTTAATTTCGCGAGAAAAAAATTCGTGACAAAATCTTTTTTTTTTAGCCGTTACAGTGCACGGTCAAAAATTTTGGAACAAATTCTACACTTTTTTGGATTGCATATATGACCACACCAAAAATGTATTAAAATTCAATAGTCTCATTGTATTATATTTTCGTTTTAATATTTTTATGTATTAAAATTCAATTCGTGAGAGATAAAAAAGTTTAATTTCCGAATATTACAATTAAACTCATATTTTTATTAAAAATTAATACACATGTATTGAAACGTAATCCATCAAAGTGGGAAATATTTAAATCCAACTTTTGGATTAAAAATTAATTCAGGGTGGAAAATGTGGGATGTAATTTATAAAAAAACTAATAATAAATTTTTAATAATTAAAATTTTATTTTTGTAGGTACGTTTTTAACATTTATAACAGGAAAAAAACTTAAAAAAATTATAGAAAGTATCGTCAAATTTTATGTTGAATACGTAAAATGACTTAAAAAGGAAATCGAAAGCTTCCGCTATCGAAAAGTTCAAGGGTAAATGCATAAAGCTTTTGGGAATTACCAAGAAGTATTGTGATATTGCTGCCTTGTTCGGCCCTACAGCAATGAAGAATGATTGATTTTACTGGATGTTGTACTGTTCCTTAAGAGTATTGCACTAAAAAAAAATAATAATTAGGATAAAATTGAATGGGAAGAATTAGAGCAATAATACATTTTCAAACTAAATTAACTTTTGCAGAGGTTTTAAAATTTCCAGGTTTTACTTTTTTGCATTTAGAGCTCCTATGTAGCTGTCACAGGAAGTAACTTTAAAATGTACAAGAAAGGTTTTGTTTATAAATTCCAACCTAAAAACAAGCTGCATTAGAAAAGATTTCTCGTTTATAAGACCTGAACGTACTTTCAAAATCTCCTGATTGTAATGCAGATGGTATGGGTATGGTATCGTCTCTGCCACGTCTGCATAATAATTCCAATTGTTAAGAAAGTAGCCAGCATTTTCTTGGTATCGGTGCACAAAATCGTAGAGTACCTTTAAAATGTTAAGAGCTTTGTTTTGAAATATTTTAATGACTATAAATTACCAGATTTGAATTGAAATAAAAAAATGGAAACTTTTTTAGTTCGACATATTTTGTAACATTTGATTCATGGAATTTTAGTTTGACTAATAATCCCGGTACACATTCACTTTTCATAATTCCTTTTATTGCAGTAAAAAAGCAAAGCACTCAAAAGAAATACTTTTTAAACGCCCGTTCACACTAAATTATTAGAACACAGTGATTCATAAAATTAAAGCGAAACATGCAGGGAGGGAATGACTTGCCCTCCGTTAGGCAGCAACACTTTTGTGGAAATAAAAGAACGCGGTCAATTCATATTAAATATTAAACCGGCGAGGCGTTATTTTTACTAAATTTGGAGTAATAAATAAGAATATTTGTATTATATTTTAATCTATAGGGATTACAATTAAAGCAAAAAAAAAAGACTTCCATAGGGATATAAAGAATGAAGTAAAGAAAATTCCGTAAAAATTTCAAGTCGATAGCTTGAAAACTCTCCCTCTGAGAGCTGACACCGTTTGTAAAATGGGCATTTCGAGAAAAACGCGTTTAACGTTTGAAGAAGGTTTTTTTTTTACATAAATTGTCTACTTACAAACTTTGCTGCAGAAGTGCTCGCGAATTTAGTATCGATCTCGAAGAAATGCCGATTTGTGCCTTTAAACTCTGCAGGCCTCTTACTGCCTTGTCGTGAATGCGTACTTCTCGAGCCTTTTCGGTCTTGCCTCACAGATTCTTCAGATGTGCGTCTATCGATTCTGAATAACAACACGAAACTGACGAATTTGTTGTAGTGACCATAATAATGCGAATTTTAATTTAAAAATTTGACAGAACACGCACAACTATTCGTGAGACAAACAAAAAACGATTTTTCAAAAATTTTACACTGAGATGGTCCATTAAATTTCTTAAATATTAATATTTTAATTACTGACAATTTTCTCTAAGTTTTGACATATATACCTAGAAAGAGAACATATTCTGACGCGGTGTTACCTTTTAACTCCAATCACCCTTGATCCAAAAAAATGGCAGCCCATAATATGCTTAACAGTCAAAAATATGTTTTACTTAAATACAACATTAAACTAGCGTTAAAAAAAATTTTGTTTAATAATAAAATTACACATGAAATTTCAAATTTTAGAAAAAACCAGGTATATATAAAATTAATTGTGACGACTGCTCCGAGGAATATATTGGTGAAACAAAAAGAAAAACAAAAACTAGATTTTCTAAACATGTTGCAGGAGCGAAACACAAGAAATCTAAATCATGTCTCTCAAAACATCTTGCTATAGAAAATCAAAGTACAAACATGAACCCAGTGACTTTAGACCAATTAGCATGCTTAGTTTCCTTGCTAAAGTTTTGGAAAAAAATATATCCCAAAAATTCATCAAATTTATTAACGAACAGAAGACTTGGACACTGTGGCAGTCTAATTATCGACATTGGCATAGTTGCGAGACTGCACTTCTTAGGGCATCTGTAGATATTTTTGAAACTCTCGATAAGGACGAGATGATAGTACTAGTTCTTCTTGAGTTTAGCAAGGCATTTGATTCGATAAACCACCAAAGACTGCTTTCAAAGCTGAAAAATCAATTGGGTTTTTCATTCTCCGCCATTCACCTTGTTGCTGATTATTTACGCAATCGATCACAGATGGTAAAACTATAAGATCTTTGTTCTGATCTTATATATATCCTCGCTTTGGTGTTCCACAAAGTTCCATTATTGGCCCTCTACTTTTCACCTTATATTTAAATGATTTACCGAATGTTGTTACTAATCCCTCCATTCACCTTAGATCTATTTGAGTTGATGAAGGATTGTATTTGTCGCATTAATGAAGATCGTAGCATATATGACTGATCACTGCTGAATCAACTTTCGTTAAATCCAACTGCCTAGCTATATATAGGAGGCGGATTGATAAATTGGAAATCCGTCCGGTTTTTTTTAAATAATTCCGTTCTCGAGTACGTTGACTGCGTCAGGAATCTTGGAATTTATTTCAGGGCTGATTTCAAATGCTGCTGTCACATTTCAAATTTAATAGGGAAAATCTATGACAGTTTACGGCAACTTTGGATAATGTCTGCTTGCCTTTCTGTAGACAATCGCTTGAAGTTGGCTAAAACGCTAATTATTCCAATTTTTGCTTATTGTAGTATCATCTTTAGTAAACCTGATGCTCGGTGCCAGAGGAAGTTAAATGTTGCTTTCACTGATGTAATACGCTATATTTATAGATTTACTCGGAATGCACATGTGTCTCAGTATGTATTGTCACTGCATGGGCACTCCTCTAGAAATGTATTTAGGCCACTGTGAATTCATTCTTCTGCACAAACTGATATATAATAAGCGTCCGGAGTATTTGTATGAGAGAATGCACATCTTGTATTCGAGAAGGGGTTGTCAGCTTCTAGTCCCCTCGGTGTTCCTTTGAATACGGTGAGCGCTCTTACTTTACTCAGGCAATACGAAAATGGAACTTTCTTCCTGCCAGTATGCAACGAACGGGCTCTATCAAGCATTTTTCTTCATTGTCAAAAGATTTAAGTATTTAGGAGTGTAAATGGCACGTACTTTTTATAGTTAGTTAATTTTCTTGTTTTAACCTTATAAGAAAGGTTTACTTTTTTATTTTTTTTTTATTTTTATTTACATTAACTTTAATTTAAATTTTTTTGTTTCGCTTTTATTTATTTTTTTCTTTTACGGTGGTATGTTTCGGTTTGTTTTTACATATATTCGTATATTTGTTATACAACTTGCTTTACATTTATTTTATTTTATTATTTTATTTATTTGTTTATTTCTTATTCTTACATTTTATTATTACTTATTTCATTACCTTCATGTGTTTTAGTTAGTTTTTATTTTGAACCAGGAATCATTGCATCAAATTAGAATATGACATTGTAATCTTTGTACATTGGCCGTTAATAAATTTATTATTATTTAACCTCACTTCTATACATAATTTAAGCAATAGTCTTATACAAAATCAATGAATGATCAGATAGATTTCTTAGACAGAAGTACGCTACTTAAACTAGGCCTATTTTTCTAGTCATTAGAGTTTCTTTCCAGTCAGTAGCCAGCCCTTGATAATGCCCCCATAATGCGAAACGCTTCAAGCATTTTGCAATTTTTTTAACGTACTACTAAGTTTGTCAATTCCATTTGTAACACCTCAAAATATTATCTTGGTAGAGCAAAATAAATTGGACACCCAAGCATGAAAGTTATTTTGATATTTTCATGTCCGTCCGTTCGTCTGTCCGTCCACTCTCACGTTAACTCAAGAGCGCGTATACTTCGAGAGCTGAAATTTTGCACATGGACTTAAAAAAAAAACCTAAAAGTAAGTTCGAAAATAAGACAAATCAGTTAACTCCTTCGTAGGGTTGCCATACAAAAATTTCGTTCTTCACTAAATATTTGGACACTATCTGAGAAGGCGTCAACGTTGAGAGCTGAAATTTTGTGCACAGTGTTTTCATAAAAATAGTAAATATAATTTTGAAAATGGGCTAAATCGGGCAACCCCCTCTTTGTGTTGCTATATAAAAATTTATGAGTTTTACGTATATTGTGAAAACCATCAGTCCTAGACGTTTTTATTGTACTGAAAAGTTCTTCAGAATAGTAAATCCTATGAAATTGGTTATAGTCATTTTTACTGTCCGACGAAACATTCTAGAAATATATGCGAAGAACCAGTTCAACGATCAAATTGGACTGCACTGATAGGTGACCACCATACGGTATTCATCTAGGATTCTATGGAATCATAAGAATTGGTGTTTAGACCAGTTCTAACATTTTTACTTGTTTATTTTTAAATTATATCACACTTTCACATATTGAATCATTTCTTGTGCTGAATAAATTAATTGTTAATAACTACTATTGATTTTAATTTACTTAGAAAGGGCTGCAAATTGGGGACCGCCCCAGGTGGAAAAAG
This sequence comes from Dioctria rufipes, assembly GCA_963924295.1. NCBI lineage: Eukaryota > Metazoa > Arthropoda > Insecta > Diptera > Asilidae > Dioctria > Dioctria rufipes. The sequence continues at coordinate 51,565,201 of OZ002743.1, forward strand.
CTCTAGGTACGCCACTGCCCTAGGTAATGCAATCATAGGGTATATTAAGTCTTAGTCTAAGAGCTAGCAACGTTTTCGAGAAATGACTTTAGTTCGCCTAGTTTTTTGATATGCCTTTCCTTACAGCATATCAATACTCATGCGGTCCATCTGGCTGGTGAGACGCGTTGCGTTTACTTATGCGCATTCCGTTTTACAGGTAAAAAAAGCAGTTTTCAAAATCATTTTAGTGCGACCTTTGTTTTTTTCATCTGTTTTCATAAGCATCGGACAATATAAATTCACTATTCCCAGACAATTACCTCGTTGCTAGCACCGTGCCAGACGTTATTATTATTTTTTTTTTTTTCATTCCAAAAAAACAAAAAATATTTTATTAGGGCTGTAATTTTTATACGAGCTAGTTTAATTTTCGAAGCACATGAAATTAATTTGCCAGGCGATAACTCGGTTGCTCATTAGCTACCGGACCAATTTGAGCATGGTAAAGTGGTTTTTTTTCTCACGATGATGTTTTGAGAATATTTCATGAACCCAGCGAGATAGCACAATTTTGTCCTATTCTCTTTTTGTAGAGAATTTCAGGAGCTATAGAAAAGCTTCTGGGCAAAATTGAGTTATCTGGCTCAGATTTGAGGATATTCTTGATAAAATATTGAAAGAAAAATCCACTACTATACAGCTCCGCTATTGAATTGGAACTTGGATAGATTTTCATGAGAAAATTAATAAAAGCAATTATTTGTAATATAAAAAATGACAAGTTTTATTTTGAATACATTGACTTCTGTAAATGTAGGAGATTTGGAGTGAGCATTTCTCCAAAATATAGTCACGTATTGAACACTCTATAAATGCTGCCGTAATTCACCTCTGCACGGTGGTTAGCTTGATGGATTGAAATTTCTGCATATTTAACTTTCTTTTGCATTTAACTTTCACTGAAATTTTTGACTGATACGTATTAGAAAATAAATGAAATCTGACACCGTTGACGTTGTTAATCTGCCGAACTGCCGAAACAAATCTTTCCAAGGTGACAAATGCACTCCTCAGTATTTTTTTCATTATCGGTGGCAATATTTTGAAATACAAGCTGATAATCTTCCGCGTCTTCTAGTAATTTGACAGGCTTCAATTTCCCTTTGTGAAAAAAAGCTGGAGTGTAATCAGAACATGTTATGGCCTAGAATCATTATCCACGCCCATGTTGATCCAAAATTTTAAGGAAGCGTCGATATCAATTTGGCAAATATGGTAGATAATCCTCGAATCTGCTTATCATGTTCTTCACATGATAATGACTATTCCATTGCTTTAATGACTCTATTATTTTCAACCCGATAAAAGAAGCATTTGTTGAATTTTAAGTGAATTATTTTATCACCAATATAAGACGCCATATCATCAGTCCAGTGGTTGATAAAAAATTTAACTAATGCTTCCTTGTACTGAACATTTTTCAGTTGAACAGTGAAATTTTGAGGACGAATTTGATTTAGTCATTGAAACCTCGCTAGCCGATTCATCTCGACGTTAACGTTCACTCTTTTTGATTGATGGTGTAAAACATCAACGCCAGTTTCTTTCAGTTGAGACACAATTTACTTTTAAAGCTTTTCCAAATTTTCCGTTTAACATTTCATTGCATAATTATGTATAGCCGCTACATTTACTCCCATGCAAGCAGGTTTGCTCGGGAGAGATATTTCTTTGCTTCTTTTACCTCTTCCCTAGATAACCGGCTTGCATACTGCATCAAGAGTACTAGTGTGGGATGGCACATTCCCTATCACACTCGAATCGATCTGGCTATTAATAATCAACCGAACTATCACCTGGAAAATTAATTTCATCTGGTTCGATAATTAAACTAGCTCGTATAAAAATTACAGCCGTAATAAAATATTTTTTTTAATAAAAAAAAAAACGTCTGGCACGGTACTAGCAACAAGGTAATTGTCTGGGAATAGTGAATTTATATTGTCCGATGCTTATGAAAACTGATGAAAAAAACAAAAATCGAACTAAAATGATTTTGAAAACTTCTTTTGTACCTGTAAAACGGAATGCGCACAAGTAAACGCAACACGTCTCACCAGCCTATTGAGATAGTGAAAGGGGGGTGATAGCAAAGAATCAGCCGAACTAAAGTTCTTTTTTCGTGACGTTGCTAGCTCTCGGATTATCTGTCATTGAGTTTGAAATGCATAGAAATAATAATTTAAAAGTTATTTTAATTTTTGCATGTCCGTCTGTCCGTTTGCCCGTCTACACAATAACTCGAGAGAAGGTGTTCAATAATAATTACTGCCTAGTGTTTTGGCACAGTAGTAGACAGAAGGTAGTAGGAATATCAATAGAATTAATGACTCAAATATAAGAAGTAGTTACTGCCTAGGAAGAGTACTCACGAAAGACATCTGAAACCATTCTGTGGATGTGAAATCATACCGTCGATTTGACGTATTAAAAATGTTGTTTTTTTAGTTGTGTATTATTTTACATGCTAAAATAAAAAAAAATCTATTTATAAACGGCATACAGCGTTTAGGGTAAAAATTGTACATTACACACAGCAACACATCTCAAAGGGTCTTCTGGAAAAAGTCCTTTAAAAAAAAAAAACAAATCCAAAAAAGTTATCGATTAATTTATACCTAAATGAACTATACCTTCAGGTCTCCAACATATAATTTGACGGAAATCTGAAACAAATCTCTTTAAAGACAACCCCAACCGTAACCCAATCTCTTGTTCCCTGAGAAGTCATTTAAAAGATTTCCACATCAATGAAACAAAAATCGCTTTCAAAGATAACTTGTGAATTGGATTAGGCCTCTGTAAGATTCCAGCACTGCTGTATATAACCAAACCATACTAAAAGTTTCCATAGCGGTGAGTTCCATTTTTTTTCTCCCTTTTTTCTTATCCTTAAGACACTTAACCTCAATTATTCATTACTTTTCGATCTCCATCGTCATCGTCATGGTTGAGATACCTGCTGAGCAGCACTAAGACCATAATGAACGTTAAAGAGGTGAAACAAACTGAAATTGTGTGCAAGTTTTTCAAGTTTTCGAACCATTTAATAGAAATTAAGGTCGGGACTTAATGAAATACAAAGCACCGGGATAACGTTGGTACTCAATTAATAGTATTAAGCGTCGCAAACAAAGTACTTTTTACAAGTAACGAACCTTGTCGCAGAAACTTTTAAAGGAAATTTATTCAGTTGTAGGGTTGTGGATTCTTTTAGAAGATTCTCGCGAATGGAGATTGGGAATGGGAAGGAAGTTGGGTAATTTAATTTAAATGCTAAAAACATCCTGATAGAAAGGTACAAAACAACACTGGAAATGAATCGATAATCGCTTAACAGTTTGTACGCTTCTTACCAAACAGTTTATACCTTTTGTGATGGTGACATTTTTTTTCCAAACTTTTCACGTTTTGTAAAACAAATTTGTATTTGCTTAGAGACAACAGCAACAAGAACAAAAACAACAACATAATTGGTTCAGAAAGTCATGCTTTAGTAAAATGGTCGAATCGAAATTTAAATTTAAATTCAAATTGCATTGATATTTCTGCATATAGTGACTTCATTGCAAGCACTCCTTTGAGCTCTTGTATCAATGCCATAAAATCGCACTCTTAATATACTTAGGCCAAATTGTGTGTGTGTGTGTGTGTGTGTGTATATTAAGCATACTCCATTTAGTAGCCATGAAAATAGAGCAATTGTTGCACTTGGAATGGCTTATGAGGGTAATTATAAAATCAATTAAAAGCATATGCGAGCTTTTATAATGACATTATTTCGGTTTTAGCTACTGCCTAAAGTATGTATGCCATTACTGAAAATAAAGGATACCGGACAGGAATAATTCTCAAATTTGGCCATGTTCACTTTGAATTAAACCAATTTGAAATTTGAATTGGAAATTGGACGTAATTTTGTGAATGTTTTTTAAGTGAAAACTTAAAGATATTTTTTTTAGTAATTGTAATTAGTATAAAAAATTTAAGAAAAATAAAAGTATTTCAGTTTTTGAAGTGTTAATGATTAGACATTGAAACATTCGATAATGACCCTAGTTTTGATAGCCAGAGTATTTGAGCATAACACATATACCGGACAATTCGCGCATTGCCATGAGCAGGCGGTATTTTAGCCTCCGCGTAAGAAATTAGATACTTTTAGGAATCTCTATTACTTTTAGATTAACTAATATAATTTATTGAAATTTTGAATACGAACTCACATTATACAGAATTATCCAATCAAGAAGAAACACTGGTGCCTTTTGCTCAGTGAAAACTTGTTATGAAAGCAGATGAGTGAGTAAGATCAGGACGTTAAGTCTTGTCTATCAGCATGAGTTGACAGCTTACTCTTTGAGCAGCGTTAACACAGGGAGGCACGCTAGCAGCTCGGGTAGTGCGAGAGAGTTGTGGGATCGGTATACCAAATACCTGCCGATGTCACAGTTCATATAAAAAAAAAACAAAATCAAGCACACCACATCTTGTCCAGAAGGGACCTTTACACCACTTACTTTTACTGATGATGAAGTCGCAGATGTCCTGCCTTCTTTGCCATACCCCATCCTCCCTGTAAGACGGCAGGCATATTGATATCAGTGTCCCTAATAATGACCTGTAATAAGTGGGGGAGCGGACCTATTCAACCTTCATTGTGAGAAAGGTTCCAGGAGAATGATGGAGAAAGTAGTGAAAACCTAAGAGCATTGTTACGTTACACTTATAAAAAGTATTTAATTCGTTGACATGGTGACATTCTTAGTAGATATTATCCTTGTGTATAGAAATATCTAGTGATTGCGAAAACGATTCCTTGTTATAATGTCAGATGGCTCCACCTGTACGATTTTGAACAGTTTTGCTCACGCTTCGCTAAAAGCAAAGCTGTGCAACTGAAATATGAACAAGGGGTACAGGGGATAAGCTGACAGAGCATAGCCAAACTAAAACCATACAAAGGCTGGGAAGTAGACAATGCCTCGATAGAATATAAAATCCACGATGGCTGGACCTGATGTAGGGAAGGCCGCAATATTTCTTAGCAATTTACTGGAAATTTTTTCCTTAGATTTGTTACGCATTACTGGAGGCTACTAACAATTTTTATGAGCGTAGACTCGTAGATGAGCAAATAGCATTCATTTCTTCTTAGAAATTTACAGAAAATGTTTCGGGAGAATTTTTATTCAGTCTGGGCGGCGACTGGAGTTATATTCAGATACAATCATACAGTGTATGCCAATGCATAACCATTTAAGGAAAAAAATTCCAGTAAATTTCTAAGAAAAAATTGCGGCTTTCCCTACATTGGGTTCAGACCAGTGCTGTCGTTTGGAAAATTTCAAGAGTAGTACAATTTGCTGCCAAGCGGAGTACTTTCGGAAAAAACGGAGTACATGACTAACACAATTTAATAAATTCACATTAATTAAAATTGGATGTCCAGAAATCATATTAATGTGAATAAAACTCATTTTCATTACAATGATTCATATTTAGATTTGTAAATAATTCTTTATATGTCCCCTATTATTACATTATTTATATTTTTTTATATAGAAACAACTGGTTTTTATTATCTTATTTTTCCAGCAGTAAAAAATTTCTTAAGTTTAGTTGACAGCTGTTGATTTAAAAGATTCATTAATTATTAGCTTTGATTCAGATGATACTTACATTAAGTAAAAAGTTTCTGTTATGAAAAGCTGTTCTTGAGAAAAGCATACCTGCATAAAGCAAATACATAAATTCGATCATTAGTTTAATTATTTAATGATTGAAAACTTTTGAATTTTCAAAATATTTGTAAGGATTTTAATACACAGTCATTATGCAAAATTGTATTGACGACTTCAGTCACTTTAGTTTTTCTGCATTTCAACGTAAGAATGGGTCTTAGACCAATTCCAGTTTTTTTTTTCGTGTTCTAAATCTGTCGTTATACTAGAAATTATTTATGTTTGTTTGAATTTCCAGGAATTGTTCTAGATTGCCTTTGATCTTCGGATAGATTTGTGATATTCATATTGCTTACACCACAACCACTACATTTAGAAACTTTAATACTGTGTCTGCAATATTGCCAAGAATTTACTTTAGTACTTTACCTATAGACATACATTTTGGATGCTTTGACACTTAGGTACTTCCCATTAGCGAAAGTGATTTTGATCATATTAGATTTTTACTCTGCACTTCACAGTTACAGAACTGGCTATTTCCCCGATAAATATGGAATGTAGTTAGTAAACTATATATCTGAAAGAACTTTGAGGTCTAACGACCATTATTTATAATGTCGACACTCATTAGATTCATTCCACAGGAAATCTATAAAAATTCGCACTTTCCTACACTGTACAAAATGTGCACAATTGTCGCCACAAAGCTCAGGTATTTTACTCTAAAATGTCGGGAATATTCCCTAAAATGTAGTGAATATTTCCTACATTTTTGAAAATATTCCCTACATTTTAGGGAAAAATAAAGGGTTTTCCAATAAGAGGTGTTATTTTGATATTCAAAGAAAAATGCCATTTTTTAAGATAAATGATCGGATTTTTATTTCATTATAAAGAGGAAGGTATGCCGTTAATAATGGAAAATAACATCAGCCAAATGACCACCACGACCACGCCTACAGGACCATATCCTTTTCATGAAATTTTCGATAACCAAATCGCAAAATGGCTGCCCTATGTCCTCGATAGCCTCACGAATTCCATCTTTGAGGTCTTGAATCGACGCTGGGCTGTTGGCGTAGACATTCTCTTTCACGTGGCCCCAAAGGAAGAAGTCGCATGGTGTTAAGTCACAAGATCTCGGTGGCCAATTGTGATCACCTCTTCGAGAGATAACACGGTCCGGAAACTTTTCCCGTAAAAGATCAATGGTTTCGTTGTTTGTATGGTACGTAGCGCCGTCTTGTTGAAAGGAAACGTTGTCCAGATCAATACCATCCAATTCCGGCCATAAAAAATCATGAATCATCTGTCGATAGCGCAATCCATTCACCGCAACTGTTGCTGCAGCCTCATTTTCGAAAAAGTAAGGTCCAATGACCCCGCGGGACCATTAACCGCACCAAACAGTCACACGTTGAGGATAGAGAGGCTTTTCAACAATAACTCTTGGGTTTTCCGAGCCCCAGATGCGACAATTTTGCTTGTTGACGAAGTCATCGAGGTGGAAATGGGCGTCATCACTCAAGATGAGTTTTCGATGGAATTCCGGATCATTTTCATGCATTTCAAGGACCCAATCAGCAAAGACTCGACGTTGTTAATGATCGGCCGGCTTGAGTTCTTGTGTTAATTGAATTTTATAAGCCTTAAGACCCAAATCTTTATGCAAAATACGGTGTAATGACGTTTGTGGAATGCCTAATTCCAAAGAACGACGAGGAATGGACAAACCTGGGTTTTCCTCAACACTTTCGGCTACAGCATCAATATTCTCGGCTGTTCTTGAGCGAAGTGCACGGGTTTTATTCTTCACATCACTAACTTGTCCCGACAGCTTGAATTTTTCTACCAATTTCTGTATTGCGGTCCGAAAAGGTGCTTCACGACGACCCAAAAATTTTCGAGTTTTACGAACCGTCTCTGCCACATTTTCACCATTTTTATAGTGAATTTTAATAATTTCAATGCGTTGTTGAATCGTGTATCGTTCCATTTTTATTAATGGCGTAGTTTCTACTTGTCAAATGTTAAAAAATGACAGCTCTAAAAGTGACATCTACCGAAATAGCGGGCTAATTAAAATAACACCTCTTATTGGAAAACCCTTTACCTAAGCTTTCTGGCAAAAATTGCTCACATTTTCTACAGTTTTCATTTTTGTTGTGCTGAAAGTTAAGTAGTCATGAGATAAGAATACAGGATTTATTTTTGTGCTGCGCCTCATGCTGGTTGAATTAAAGGACTTTGAAACCCTTAAAATTAGCCGATTTTTGGTCTGCTGAGTTATATTAAAAAATCATAACTTTGATTCTGATTATCACAGCCTTTAAGTTATTTTAAGGATGAAAGTACAATTCTTGAGGGAAAATTATAAAAAAGATATGCCTTTTAGAAGAAAAAGTTAAGGATAATAAATATATCCTTCATCCTTGAATATCTTCAAATGCATTCCCTTAATTTTTCCTTGCTTTATTTTTAAATTAATGCTCATAATGTTGTTAGTAAATGGTTAAATTTTTAAATTAGGATATCAATGGGTTTTGAGTTTTTTTTCGTTTGAGGTCTGCTTTTTTATGAAAAAATATCATACAAATCTATTTTGTTCTCCTTGATCCCATAAGAATTTTTCACTAGGGACATATTTTTTGTCTTCTCAAATGTAATCCATTAACAGTCCATTAAACAAAAAAAATATGATCTCGCCTCGAAACCCACTGAGATCCCAACTTGAAAATTTAATCTCTTACTAACAACATTGAGCATTAATTAAAAAAATATGGTGTTAGCTGTAAGTTCCTTAAATTTCGTATTTTGCAACATTTGTGCTCTTGAATCAAATACCACTGTTTCTGTGGAATTGTCCACAAGAAGTCAAAAACCCTATCTCAATCAGATCATGCAAACTATATTAAATTAAATTAAATTAAAAAAAAAACTTATGCAATCAATCAAGCTTTACTGACGAAATATTTCCTTAGTTTTTACACAAAAGAAGAAAATCGTTGTTAAAATTCTACACAGTGATGAAGTAAGCTGTAAGTTCCTTGAATTTCGTATTTTGAAGTTTTTTCCTTTGTGTCACAGTTCACAAATTTTATTATTGTTTTATTACAAAAAATCAACGTTTTTACAATACTTGAATTAAAGTAAACAAATGATATAGTTAAATTAAATCACTAAATACCTTCGCCGAATCATAAACAAAAACCCAACTTTCCATGAAAAATTTACTGTTAATTGGACTTAACATTTGTGAGAAGGAAAATGAAGAAAATAGGAAAGACATAGGAAAAGGCAAAGAGCGATAAAAAAAACGTTTTCTGGACTAGAATAGAATTTTGTGGAGTTCTTCAAGTAGAAAGCGTTCATTTTTCACTTAATAAACATCAATCACAGCATTTAACAAACGAATCATAATGACATGACTAGGTGTAATAGGCTAAAACAAATCAGATTACACTTTAGTGCGCTGAACGTCAACGCTGAAAAAAATTATATAACATGAATGTGTTAGCTCTTAATTGCTGTTTGGTATATTTCATCAAGTACAACGTAGTACTAAACCAACTTTTCAACCGGACTCGTTAATAAATTTTATTACTAAAATGTGCTACGAATGTATAGTTTTAAATGAAGGTGAATAAAGCCTTTTAGATTATACACATATATAGGAGTTTTAAGTATGAAGAAAAGAAAAACGGAGTACTTTTATAAAAGGAGTAGTACCGGAGTACGCTATCAGTTTTCGGAGTACAAATACTCCGATCGGAGTACAAACGACAGCACTGGTTCAGACATCTCTGATTTTATATTGGAGCGAGGCATTTCTGGCTTACCCTTTTGTTACGATATCGCCTCTACAACACAACAAGGTACTAAGTCAAATTGTGTTTCGCAATCACTATATAGTTCTATACACAAGGGTATTACTAAGCTCCAATCTCTTTTCCTTAACAAACTCATATTACAAACTGTTAGGCTCATGAGTATAAATAACGTTATCATGTGGAAAAAAGTTTTCGAGCAAACTCATAAACACAGAAGTTACTAAGATCTCAATCGAATACTTATCATTAATTTGCACCAATTTATATGAGAACAATTTTCTCCTGCAGAATTAGTACAGCTACGAGATTAGAATGAACTGAACCTGAATCTGTCAGATCTAAACCGAAGTTAACCCTGCCCCGAACGGGGACCAGCTGAAAAGAATACAAGAAAGTAGAATATCTGAAAATGTTCGTCCTTTATGATTTTAATAAAAACAATAAACCACTTCAATAAAATAATTGTATTTTCACAAAATGTCCACACATCCGCGCTTTAATTACAAATACTTCCGAATTGACGTTTAGTTCCGAACCATAAGCATTAATTTTCATAGAACAAGAAAGTTCAATACCAGTGCAGAAGCCGAACTTAGAACCGTTGTGAAAAGAACACACGTTCGGAATCAGTTCTGTGTCAGTGTTATGAAGAAAACACTTTAGGTTTAGGAATCGAACGAGTTACGGCTCAGTTCAGCTGAAAAGACTTCACCATAACTGTTGAGTATGCAAAGCATTCCTTCCGCATTGATACGCATTCAATTAGTTACGCATTTAGTGATTGACCAATGGAAAATCGATTTAAATATTGATCGTATGACTAATTGCGACCCAACCATTGGGAAAACGACTGCCTGTCCATACGCCATAGTGCACAACAGGCAGCAACCAAGCCGCACTGATGAGTAATATAGTTCCTGCTATTACGAAACGCCCGCTTTGGCCTAGAAATTTCTTTTTTGTAAGTATTTTTCGATTGCAAGAGTTTTTTCCACTCAATTCTTGAGCTGCGGATTTGGTAGCAAATTCAGTCAATTTCATGTTGACTAAATTCGCTATGAATTTATTTCATGGTAAAACTCTCTACACATTTTACTCTCAGAATTTCTTTATACAATTTTTATTTGCGGCTTTAAAAACTGACAGTACCTCGGTACTTGTCTTTTGACATTTATTCTCGTTTTTTTTTTCAAAATTTATAAATCTCAGCATTATAAAATTATGCCCTCCTGGTATCACTACTACTTGACTGACACCAATCTATTTCTGTAAAATTTTCATCTTTAAACCTGTTCAAAGGGATGTAATTTAGCGGATATTGCAAAACAAAAAAGCAGATCAATAAACTAAATTATGGAAATACTTCCATAGTCCATAGATGCAGCAAAAAACCATACAATTTGCTCGTTTTTTTCATTCGAAACTTTCTCTGCAACTGAAAGTTAGTTTGCTGGAATAAGTATCTGTTGCCCGTATTTCGCTCTCAGGAAAACTTTTTCTGGTCCAGCAGATGACAAAAAGTTTTGCTGAACTTTATGTGGGAATGGTACGTTTTTTTTCTTCTATCTTTTATCAGGCCAGATCAATTTTATTTATAGTAATAGTCCTTTGAAGTGGGTATGACGTTCATTGCAGGCTCTTAAATTACATGCATTAGAATTCTTCAAAAATGCTGCAAATTAAATACTATGGTTGAATATAATTATATGAATGAACTTAGAATATACAGGATGTTCTAGGTTTATACGGTTATACTGAAAAAAGTGGCCACTCAATAATTACTCATCTATACAAAAAAACAAAAAAAACAAAAAACTCAAGACAGAGGATAGACCAATTTTCCATAGTAGAATATCAACAAACATTCAACACTTCATTTCAAATTCAAATAGTATTTATTAAGGCGCTACACAAGTAAAGCAAGATCTTATAATTATGTGTAGGAGAACAATAGAAAGATTTATGAAAAAAATTGAAATCTTAAACTTAAACTATACAAAACAAGATGTCTAAAAAATGTTTTAAATTTAAATTTTGATTAATATTATTATGCCTCACAAGAACGTTTATTCCACCAAACAATTAAGTAGTTCACAAGTATTCCAATAAATTGCTCCGAAAACTGTGATTGTCCCTGTTTCTTCTGAATTAAAGAGGAAGAGAGTTCAAAGTCTTATGGATTGAAAAAAAACACTGACGACCACTTAGGCGACAGGTGGAACGATGAATGTTTAGAGAATAATTTCTTACTGATTGGAAAAAATCCAATCTAGTATAGAGATAGGTGTTTTGGCTGCGGTGTATTGTCCTCCTGATATTTACAACGCCGAAACCATCAAGGAGTGATCCAATCATCACAGCTAGAAGACATTAACATAATTCCAACTTTTATGAACTCGGCCAACCCTTCATTGCTAGATTTGTTTCTCACTTCTGATGCGGAACGTGTCGCTTTTCATAACCAGCTCAGTCCACCAGCTTTCTTGATCACGACATTCTATTCATGTGCTATGATCTACCTTTGCACCCTTCACAACCTCAAGTGGTATCATTTCGAAACTATGATGGCATAAACTTGGAAGAACTTGGAGACGAATGCAGTCTCTTGAACTGGGGTGACATTTATTTGAGTCCTTCTGTCGATCATCAAGTAGAAGTTTTTAGTGCTTTAATCAAGCACCTGCATGACCGACATGTTCTTCTAATACGTAAAAGGACACAAACTTCTGGATCCCCTTGGTTCACTGCTGAAATATCTTCTCTAATATCTGAGCGAGAGCATTTCTATCATCTCCACCGAGGAGTAGGAACTGCCAATACCAAGAGCTTGTATAGATCTGCACGCAATCGTGCCATCGCAGCCATACGCAGGGCAAAGCGTCAGTTTTATAAAAATAAACTGAACCCTGAGTTGCCACCTAAGTTGCTTTGGAACAATCTGAGGAGAGCTGGTGTCAGTTGCAATAAGGATAGCGGTCCTACTTGCGATTTTTGCCCCAATGATTTAAATAATTTTTTCACCTCCACACAGGAAATCGTCCGGGCTTTGTCAGATGATTGTGATCACTTAGTTAATTTTCCTGGATCCAGCTTCTCCTTCAGGTGTGTGGATATTGACGAAGTAATTAAAGCTATTTTCTCTATAAGATCTGATTCAGTAGGCCCAGATGACATACACCCTCGTTTTATTAAACTAATTTTGCCTATGATTATTAGTCATTTGGTATATATACTGAATTCATGTCTCACTTGTTCTATATTTCCGCTTGCCTGGAAGGTAGCCACTGCTCTCGCAATTCCCAAGAAGTCGTGTCCTAGAGAGTTGAGTGATTTTCGCCCCATTAGTATACTTTGTTTCCTTTCCAAAGTTCTGGAAAGGCTAATACATGCTCAAATGCTCGAACATTTGGAGACAAACAAGCTACTCACGGAATGGCAGTCTGGCTTTCGCTCCAAGCATAGCTGTGAAACTGCCCTGCTAAAGGTTACTAACGATCTCCGAGTAGCTCTTAATAATAATCATGTAGGCGTCCTGGTGCTGCTAGACTTTTCAAAGGCATTTGACAGTGTAAATCATGACATCCTGCTGTCTCAGTTATCTGCTCACTTTGCTTTTTCGTCTTCAGCCACCGAATTGATATGTAGTTTTTTATCGGACAGATATCAGCAAGAGAAAGTGAATAATGTTAAATCTAACCTTCTACCAATCCGGTGTGGAGTTCCACAAGGTTCTATATTGGGACCTCTATTATTCAGTACTTTTATAAATGACCTTCCTAATATTATTGAAGACGTGACCAATTGGGCTGATGGAGAATTGCTTGGCACGCATAAATGATGATCTAAATAGAATATACCATTGGTCAATGAAAAATCAACTCATGCTGAATCCTGCCAAGTCTCAATACATGGTCCTTCAAAACAATGCTAATTCCAACATTAATGACTTTCCAGTGGTGAAGCTAAATGGTTCTGTCCTCTCTACCACGTCAAGAATCTGGGAGTAGTAATCAACTCTACTTTGAGCTGTTGTGACCACATCACATTAATATTAAGGAAAATATATGGAGGCCTTCGTCAGCTCTGGTTATCAGCTGATATTTTATCGACAGATATACGTACGAGACTAGTTAAAGCACTTCTTCTTTCTCATTTTAATTTTGGCAGCTTAATTTTTCTCAAGCTCGATAGCTCATGCGCTCACAGGCTTAACGTCGCTTTTAACGACTGCATTCGCTTTATTTTCGGACTAAGACGCTTTGATCACGTCCAACACTTGAGATCCCATCTGCTGGGATGCTCTCTAGATGACCATCGTGCGATGAGGATGCTGGTCTCTTTGTATATTCTGATTCACTCTAGGACTCCACGTTATCTGTATGATGAATTGCAGTTCTTACATACCTCTCGAAACCACAATCTTCTCATTCCTCGTTTTCATCGTTCCATTCTGGAGCGCTCTTATTTCGTTCAGGCTGCACGCTCATGGAATGAGCTACCCGTAGCCGTTCAAGGTGCCGGTTCCGTCGATAAGTTCAAATCACTTTTAAAATCACTTTTCTCTGGTGCTTAATCAATTTCTTATTGTCCAGCTTTACTAGGTACTAAATAATTATGTTCGCCACGGAATCTTCGATTCTACAATGAACTGGGCATTTTAATGTTTCTTGTTTTTTTTTTTTTATATTGTAACTTTGTAAAAATTTTATAGTTTTGCCTTCTTGTTGTGTAAACTTTCTTATTACTCTTTATTTTTTGTATTCTTATTGTTTATATTTTTTACTTTTTTACCTTCTCCTTCTTCGTTTTTAGCTCGTCTAAGTGTATTTTATTTAAGTTTGATTCCTCTAGAGTATTTCTATTTATTTCTTTTTAATTCTTTTAGCATGTAAACTAGTAATGTTAATTTGCTTGGTTTCTCATTTCTTTGTCTTTGTTTATTAATTGTTTGATTTTAGTTTGATATCGTAGTTGATTTAGGATATAGATGTTCTTTTTTTTTTTACGCGTCAATACTTACTTTTTCCTTCTTTTTTAATGTACTTATATATAAGATATAATATCTTGTGTACAGAAATAAATAAATGATAATTCTTAATCAGGTTGCCCAGATATCATCAAATTACGAAGGAATAATATCGCATGATATTTAAAGAATGTTTCTAACGTGAATCTCAAGATTGAATTTAAATATTCCCAGGATAGGGAAGATTAACAATTTGGCTAACATAATCTACATGTCAACAGGAGTAAAGGCTGCAATGGTAGAAAGTTTATATTACGTCCCACAAAGCTTGCAGATAAGCTCATTAATATGATTAGTCCAGTGCAAAGTACGATCAAAAATAATTCCAAGATTCCTTACAGTAGTACTATAAGGAATAATTATATTATTCAGTAGAATATCTAGAAAGCAGAAGAGATCCAATTCACTTTTATATATCACGATATCATTAGAGCAGAGTTAGAGGCATTTAAGCTCAAACCATTATAAATACCCCAATTAAACACATCTGTAAGCAATACATGTGGTAGTCACAATTTTTCAGAAGCATTGGAAGATCATTAACGAAGGTAATGAATAATAAGAGTCCCAAGATGGAACCCTGAGGAACTCCATTATAAAAAGGTAGAAAGCCAGAAACAGAATTAGAGCAAACCACACTCTCTTGACGCTTGTTGAGGTAAAACCAAACCAACTTGCATGCAGAATTAGAAAATTTAAATTTAAAGGTAAGTTTCCTTAGTAACAATATGTGGTCAACCATGTCAAAGGCTTTGCAACAGTCAAGGAGGTCGAGCGCTGCAAATTTATCATTGTCAATTGATTTCCTATTTTGTGTATTATATTAAACTACGCTGCGATACAGCTCCGCTTGAATCTAAAGCCCAATTGAAGGTTTGATAGGAGATTTTCGCTATATAAAAAACTGGTGATTTGGGTATGAAGAGTTTTTTCAAAGGCTTTAGAGAGGAAAGGCAAAATGGGAATAAGACGATATTCCGTTGAACCACGAGACCTCTTGGAGATGGGAATTATTTTTGAGTACTTCCAGATACGAGTAGATAGTAGATCTTAAAATAATGTTGTTAAAAAAAATAGGTTAGATTTGGGAATATTATAGGCAGAAGAACTTTTACAAATTTCGAATGGAGGTTATTCAGTCCCACAGCGTTGAATGTGACAGCCATTACAGCCAAATAGACATCTGCCTCATTAACTTGAGTAAAAGCAAACTCATCAAAAGGATCTAATAAGCTTAAAATATCACTAGGATGAGTATTGACATTAGGACCCCGACCATTTAAATTATTAGAAGCAGATACGAGCATCTGGTTTAATTCATGTTTATAGATACAGCTAAGCTTCTAGTTCGCCGAACCACAAGATTTCTATGATTGCGCCAGGGTTTTTTTGGAACAGCTTCTAGTTCGCCGAACCCCAAGATTTCTAAGATTCCACCAGGTTTTTTTTTGGCACAGTGGTATTTAATCCTGAATTATAATATTTATACTTTACACGAGATATCTCACTATTAACTGCATTACGTACTTACCGAAAATGGTCCCAGCAACCAGGTGTGCGGAAACGACGCCATCTACGATAAGCATGATTTCTTCACAATATCAAATGCCTAATTCTTGGCGCAAACCAAGGAATTTTGAGATTGATAATGGCATGGTGGAACAAATTTATCAAAAAGATTTAAGCCTCATAATATTGTCAAGTTGCTCATCATCTGATATCAGTCATTTGCGCCTCCTCAAGAAGTTCACCAAAGTTAATATTATTAAAATCTCTGTAAGGAAAATTTATATCACTTTCAGAACAATGCCCAAAATTAAGTCATGCTTAAACGGACAATTGATAAAAAAACCACAGCACTTGATTAGGGTCAACAACAATAAACAAATCCAATAAGGTTGCAGAAGTTGAAGTGAAGTGTGTAGGCTCTGTATTATACACACTCAGGCTGTATGTGTTCAATATCTCTGTAAATAATGGCGTAGTAGCATTAAGGCTTGACATATTCACATTAAAATCACCTGTTATGTTAGATTTATATGTTGATAAATATGACTTAACTCGGATAGGACTGCCTCCAAAGGAGAAAAATCCGAAATATTGGGGGCCTATGTACGACACCAATTAGACATTTTTCTGCATTAATTAAAATTTTAAATGAATTTTTAATATAAATAGCAGTCCCTCTACACACGTGGCCGACACGATCATTTCTGAATTGCGTAGAATTGTTTAAAACTAAAAGGTCATCAGCAATGTAGGATCTCAAGGATCTAAAGGAGACGTGCTAAAAAGATCACGGAACTCATGAATCGTTCGATATAGACCTTGAGCATTTAATAGGGAGCCTTCAGCACATTCTGCAGAACTTACAATTGGCAATTCTGCCCACTTTTTCCAAATTAACCGTTTCCTTTTATCATAAAATACATCAACATCCTTTTTTGGAATCAACTAGTGAGGTCCAATATTCACCAATTAATACAATCTAAAATTTTCGGGTTTAAAAGTTATTAAAAATTTTCTTGGATCAAATTTTGTGAGAATTACAAGAATTTTTATTTTTTTAATCAAAATTCAAACATAAATTGCAACTAACTTGTAAGCAGGTACGTTTTGACAGGGTGTGTAGTACCTACATAACCAAAGGAGAGCTTTTCAAAAGAACGGTGTCGTTGAAATAAAAAAACAAAAACAGTTATTTTAAATGGTAAAAGAAGTGAAAATTTCGAGATTTGAAGCACTTTAACTCCGGATGGAGAAAATATACTTTGATGGCTATGCGTTGATTGCCTTAAACACAATTGCCACGAATAGAGCGAACGACAGTCGGAGTCCACTGGACTTCCTATGTACTACACGCTCCATTAATGGTTCCTAAAGAACCGTGAATAATCTATCTTGAAAGTTTCAAAGTGTTGAACTTCAAGCGATCAACAAATTTTCATTATCATCCCGTATATTTGACATGGTTAGATAGTTCACACCAACAACATGATATCTTGATATCCCGAAGACCTTCGATAAAGTCTGACATCCTTCTGTTTTAGCTAGATTTCAGGCATTAGGTCTAGACCCTCTTTCTTAAAATAGAGTTTTTACTTCCACCGTTATATTCAATTTATATTGGATAAAATTAATTTCTGAACGTTTTATAATACATGCCGGTATACCGCAAGGTTCTGTTCTCTCTCCTCATCATTTTTATTAATTATCTGCTAGCTCGCAAATCTTGTAAAGGCACAAGAAATATTTTTCGCCATCAGACTTGGGGCAAAAGAAGGCATTCTTAGCCATGACATAATAAAAGTATTAATTCCATAGATCACCAGCATTACATCGGATGTCTACCTCGCTTTTACCGCTACTTTTATGGCTACTGCTCTGACAAAATCTGTAGCCTAAATGCTTGTAGAATTTTTTCTATGCGCACTACGCGAGTTTTAACCCGAGTTCACCCTTAAACCCTTCAAATGAAATTCAGCTGTATTGTAAAATTCCGCGAGTCCTTTGCAAGTAGAACAGTACGAATGTGGAATACTTTCCCATCCTCTGTTTTCCTTCTCAGCTATGAGCCGCAAACATTCAAAGGTAATACATAACGTCATCTGAATAACACTTAATATCCTACACCCTCTATATATTTGGCCAAGAATGTGCAACGGCATCATAGGGTATTTCCTGAGCTTTGGCAACATCATAAAAAAACGACAGTAAGCAGCTGTAGTTAGTCGATAGTCAACGCACTCTTCGTAAACACAATGTATAAATCGGTGTAAATCTACAAACGACCTCACGGAATCTTTGGAGTAGATTACAAGATTTAACTATAATCATAAAGAACAACCTCACCACTTCCAATAGTGAAACCATGGTGAAGTTATATTTGGCTCCCTGGATAAGTCTAATATTCTAGCCGCTAGATTCGCTGCAAATTCTCGGCTTCCACCTATTTTTCAGTCACCTGTTTTGCATCCCCCGTTTGGATGTGTACAAGAGCCAATACACATTCGTACGAGAGATGTGTTCAAGGACCTTAAGGGGATCGATGTATCGAAAGCTGGGGGACCTGATGGTTTCCCGTTCCTGTTAATTAAAAGTAGCGCCTTATCCATGGCTAAACCTCTGCGCAAGCTATTCTACTTGTGTTATTCGACAGAAATCTTTCCACCAGCTTGGAAACTCACGTTCAGCCTATTCCCAAAAAAGGTGAGGATAGAGGTCCCTCAAATTATCGACCAATTGCAATTACTTCGATTCGCTCAAAGGTTTTTGAATCTATCATTAACCTCAAATTAATGAAGTATCTAACGATCGCCAATAGTTCTACCGGACTGAACCCTCATTTGGAGACTTGCTGATTTTTCTTACGGAACGTTGGAACCGTAGTTTCCACAATTTTTAGTGAATCCAAAATCTTGACTTCAGATATTTGAAATGCCTTTGATAGAGTCTGGCCAAACTTAAAGCACTTGGTCTCGTCACTCCTCTTCCATTAGGAATTGAAAGCTTTCTATGTGGTCGACAAATAGGTGATGTATTAGATGGCGTTACATCTGAACCTCACCCTATATATGTCGGTGTGCCCCAGGGCTCTGTTATCTCTCCGTCTCTCTTCCTAATTTTCATTAATGATCTGCTTTCCCTTACTTTCAATCCTGTCCATAGGTTTGCCGATGATAGTACCCTTGAATTCGCTTACTCCTTTGATAATCTAGCGGATGCCGCATGTGTTAAACGAGATTGCATGACTAGATCATTGAATAACGATCCTGTTACTATCCTCGCTCACTGCTTCTAAGACCCAGAGCTGTTTCATTTCTTTAAAGCAAGATCACCATTTAACCACTTCCATTTCATTTGATGGAGGCTTAATTTCAGATTCACCGTCACTAAGCATTCTTGGCTTTAATATTTCCACTAAATTAAGCTGGACAGACCGAATCTTCTCCGTTGCCAAAGAAACATCGAAATGTCTTGGATTTCTGAAAAGGTGTAAGAAATATTTCAGCCTGTCAAATCTAGCGCTCCTCTGCAAGTCATATATCAGACCTAAATTGGAATACAATTCTCACCTCTGGGCTGGGGCTGGCCGTACAGCCGAAGCTTTATTTGATATTGTCCAAAAGGGAGCCTTTAAGCACATTGGCGATAACTTGTCATATCGACTCACTCGAGCACCGTCGCAATGTTGGATGTCTTTCTCTCCGTTATCGCTACGCGCATGGCCAATGTTCCAATGAAATATCTAATCTGATCGCTTGTCGATAAATTTCTGCACGCAATACTCGCGCTACAAACCACGAAGGTTCAAGAGTAACATACATCACCACCTCCGCCACTTTCCTCATGTCCCCTAATCCTTTCCCTATCTGCTTTCTTCAATGCATCATAGGGTATTCCCTGAGCTTGGCTTAATAATATATAAAAAAAAAAAAATAAAGAGTCTGTGAGTTATAGTACAGCTGTAGCAGTTGACACCACAAACCCACACATCTGCAACCAGTGAAATTCTGCTAACCGATTTTTATATATCATTGACATAAAGTTGATTTTAAACTAATCTACATTTGACATTTACATTCTGTTAGCTGTCAAAAAAGTCTGGATTATATTGAAGTGTGTGCAACGGTAGTAATCGGTAGGAAACTTTGTTTATGCATGCTAATCAAAGCCTTTGAAGATGAGAAAATAATCATATGAATCAATTTATGACTAACATATACAATAGCAAAAAGGTTTCAATAACAGAAGACATTTAATATGAAAGTAATCATGCGGGTGCCCGTAGTAACCCAGATAGTCTTCACGGACAACATGTTGCAGCAATCATAACATATCTTGTCAGGGTTGCTATTGTCATATAAGAACATACATAAATCCCAGGTTATCTTAATAAAATATCGAAGAGAGTATAACTACGTGACATCAGGAATGGTATTCACAAAATGATGATAGCATGCAACCAGCATGTTATCGAATCAATGGAAAATTTTACGACCCATAATCATATTCATTCTAGCACAGACCCTTTTCCATAAAGCAATTATTGCCTGTCGGAAACTGAATGATATTCCTTATAGCTACGAGATAGTTCCATGCTCCATCGTAGAGGTGAACAGTTATTGGGGAGTTATGACATGTAATAAATTGCACGAATTAATAACACTTAGTGGCAGATGCGAAAACGTGCTATTCCTAATGATTCAATTCTATTCCACTCCATTTGCTGATTATTGTTGAAGCATTTCTAACTCAATCGATCGGAATTAATATTTATGAGCACCTGAGATGATTCAGCCTGTACAGCTTACATATGTATTTCAGATTTTCGGATGCTTATTGCCTATAATAATTCCAATACATGAAAACTCGAGTTTTGTAATGAAATTTCTATTGATTTGAAATATTATGAATGGAATTTGTATCAAAATTTTTGAAACTAAAATATTTTTAAGGACTAATTTGCTATTGAACTTTTGGTCAGGCATTTTTTGTTATCTATTTAAATGTCATCAAAATTTGGAAAAAAAAACCTTTAAATAATTCCTGCATGCATAATCCTTAATGTCTAACACTGAACATTCCCCAACCTCAAATTCACTGATTTCAGATGGCTCGTTTGCATTGTTTTCATTTTGTGAAATGAGTTCCGATACATAGAATGATTACAATTGCACTTGGATTTGATTCTAAAAATGTGGCAGGCCAGAACCCTAAAGAAATAGTTATTATCTGCAAGAAAAAATTAGGAAGAATGGGCGGAAAAAAATACGTCTTTCGGCGATAAAGAGTCAGTTATGACGTTAAAATGTTCAAAAACAAAATAAACCTCTCGATTACCCGCTCGCCCCGCTTTAATTTGATACCAAATATGTCTTATTTGGGACAACCCCCAAAATGGGGGTTACAACCCCCCTCGCCATCCCAAAACCCCCTCCCCAGAAATTCTTCATCTATATTTGTGTACTCTAGACTCTAGACTCTACTCTAGGAAAAACTCTACTACGACCCTCTCACACAGAGTTAGAGAATCGCGAATGGAGAGTTAGGTAGTTTTAATCGCGGAAAACGAAAATTCTCATCTCCCAAACTCCCCAACTCTGCGTGTTACAGAATCAGGCCCCAGATCGCAGAAGTGCTACGATTATACGCGCAGCGGGGAAAACATTTTATGTCATTCGTATAATGCTTGGCTTTAGATCGTAATACTTCTGCTTTTTTGTTATCGACTTTGGATCGCCAAGTAGATCACCCAAATAAGCCTATTTGGAAAACACGCATGTAGTCCTCGGAAATTCTCTTAGTGGTAGTTAGAAATAATTCGGATCGTCATCAATGGATACTTTCAAGAAACACTTCCTGAGGTCTTCGTTGTCTTAACAATCAACTCGATTGTTAAAAAATGTAGGAAGTTGAAATTTGGCCGAATGCTAGATCTTCATGACGAGCATATACTATATATCAGCAAGCAAAGCTTATTAATTTATTTTTTTTTAATGGGGGTTGGTTGCGCCCCTTCAAAAATATTTATTATTTTTCGTATCATGTGGAGTATCGTTTGAAAGGGTTACTTTCAACGATTCCAATAACAAAAGTTCAACATTTTTGTAATATAACTATGATTTATTACCCCGGATAAATTTTATATTTGTTCAATGGTATTCTCCGGTATGACAGCAAAAGTGAAAAAAAAATAAATAAATGTGGAAACAAATACAGCCACCCCCGCCCCCGCAGTTCTATTTTTCTAAAGCTAAAGTTTTATATTGATATTATCAGGGTTACCAGGATTTAGTCATAGAAATTAGAAAAACTGCAGCTTTTTTCATCATTCTCAAAGTTGGTGGAAAATATGTTTTTTGTGGTAATTTAAAAGGCAACTCTTACTAATACTTGTACAAAATTCCTCTTGGCCAGTGATGAAGTTCTGGTACGGAACCCTAATTACGTAACCCGACTCGCTCTTTATCGAATTATTTTTCTCCAAGCTGAAAATTCAGGCAAAGAAAAACTATAACTTCGTTATCCATAGAACCAGTCAGATCTTCTCAATCAAAAGAATTCATGCTCATAATCTTTTTCTTTTTCTAATTCACACTTTTCCCCACTACAAAATATCAGATTACCAAAATTCGTCTTCTTTCATTTTTAAGCAACAATGTAATCTGCCTTCCCGTGCTGCCATCTTTTAGATTTCAAAAGTCCTTGCTCAGATGCGCTGTAATGTTGTTGCATTTATCATTGTACAAATTTATAATCAAATCAGGGGAAGATCGATGTTCGATGACATAATTCAGACATAGGCACCAACCTCTTTCATAAAAAAAGGTCTGCTGCTATCACTAATACTTATAGCAATGATTTTTAAACTTTTCTTATCTTTAATTAATTAATCGCAAACTCTCAAAAAGCAAATGATATAAATGACATTTGAAATGAACTCAAAGTCATTCACAATCTGAAATTGCTTTATTTAAAATTGAATCATTATATGCAGATAATCTCTGTAAGTATGTATAAAGCAACATATTTGTTAAATTCCAGAACAGACTTATAATTTCAACTATACATTTCAAAAGTAAAGAGAAAATCGGTACCTACTTTTCCATCTGAATTCACTCATTACCAGATCAAATTTCGGGTATTAAAACTTTTCTCGCTTTCTCTCTAGAGACGACATTTTTTAAACAGCCAAAGTTAAACAAAACAAAAGTAAAATAAATAATTTCACTGAAATTTTCGCCCCACCATTTTAGCTTTTCCCTTCCTGTATACTATAAAACAATAACAAATCAAAAGCTCTCCCTCACCCCACCCCTGTCGAAAACTGCCTTCATTACAATCTTAAGTTCTGGATGTTGCATAGTGATAAGGAAAGTTCTCAGTTTCGCTTAAGCACGTTTCCTTTCACCGTCGTGGATCTAATTTCTTCAGGCCTAACCTAACCTAAACGTACGAGTCAAGATATTATAACTGTAACACTTAGGAGTAAGTGCTTTTCAGAACTTTTAGTTCACTCCGGACTATTTCACTGAGTGTTTGTAGTGTGGAACACTTTAATGAAGTGACGATTCTACCAAAGAGCTTATTATACGAGCTCAAGGAAATATTATCGCAATTCAACTGACAATAACTGGTAATTATTATAAGTTGAGTCACTTCAATACATATATATACATATTATATGTACAAAATTTGCTATATGTTCTATGTGTAGGTAAGGTATACTTTTCTATCTGAGGTTGGTTGTGGTTCTTCTGGTTTTTGTATGAAAGTTTCCAAACATCCAACACTTTTCCTTTCCGGCTTAAGGGATATTTCACTTTCAAACTTACTTAAATGGAGTGGGGAGGAGGGGAAAATGGGACCAGGGTATAATATCAATAATTTAACCTAAAAGGGATTGATGATGGGGTTGCGAACACATTTAAAAAAGATATCCGCATTAATGTTTGCAAACAAAGGCTTGAGTTTCCATCGAATTTCATATACCGACAATAGTTTCAAGAAAACCTGATGTATCAACCCTTCATCTACACCCTCCCCCCCCCCCCCCCCCACCACCGCCAAGTTATTAAATTAGAAAACACTAGAAATTGGGGTTAAATAGAGTCACAGTTGGCTTTAGGCATCAACGACCTCTCTACTTCCTTATGAAGGTGTTGACTTAAACAAGAATGACACCTTATCAGACATAACCCAACTCACCTATAAGCGATACTTGACCTAAATTTCACCCTTTTGTGTTAATAAGAAAAGTTCTTATGAGAGGATATTTTCGCTCTAATATCGAGTGCCATCAACGTCAAGAGGAATCTTATCGGTTTAAGGTCAATGTACAATGGATGCTGCGGTTATAGGGTATGATGCGACTCTTACCCCAGCAACTTATTTAAGCTCTGTAGCTGCGGATCTATGTGGAAAAAATCCATTAATGGAGTAATTAATTAAGCTTCCATTACAAGGTATTTGAAACGTGATGACGATCTCTTAATCTATACGGTTCTCTGGGGAAATCGATAAAGATTTTCATTTTACGTTTTGTAATTAGCTGAATCCTTTTCCTTCACATTTTTTATAAGCATACTTATAGGATGATGGAAAGGATAGCTAGCATGGTTATGAAGTGATTTCCGTATGAAATTAATTTCAAATGACCTCATTTGGGATTGGATGTTTGTTAGTAAAAGATTGCAACACTATTAAGATAATTAATAATATTTTTTTATTCTTTGATGATTGTGAGTAAAATAAAGTCACGTAATTTTTGAATTTAGGACTATTGGAAAAAAGTACAATAACAAATAGTGTTATAAGAATTTATAAAGGGTTCTCGGAACGTCGTTTATTGTTCGAGACGGAATATGGACACAAATATATTGTGGAAACGGGAATTACCTGAGATGCACATTTTCCATAAACAGATAGTCCTACGATGACAACCGAAAGATTAAATTTAAAGGCTTAAGCCTGGTATTGTGTTCATTTAGCGGATAAATTTTGAATGCAAATTTAGCGGTGAACTTAAATTGCCTAATTATTTAGGCAAATCGGTGGGGAAAGTGGTATTGTGTTTTATCAGCTAAAAGTTCGTTTGATTTTGACAAGTAGATGGCAGTAATTTTCTTAATCATATGTGTAAGCATCAGATTTATCCGCTCAATACATTTTTGTCCCGCTAAAATTTTGACGTTTGAAGTTCAATGAAGTTGAATATAGTGTATTTTCATTATTTTTCTTTTTTTTGCTGATAGCCCCATCTTCATTTAAACAATTCCTTTGAAACGGAATTAAAAGAGTTAGTATAACTATAATTTTCTTCAATATTTCGAGATTGGGTAATTGCGAAAGCAACCAAAAGAACATGAAATAAAATCACATATGCATGACAGCTGATTAACAAAAGCAGCCACCAATAGTTCAAAACAATGAACAATTTTAGTCGTAAAAAATGTCCCTGTTCGATTGCTGCTAAATATTTATGCGCTAAATGATCACAATACCGGACTTTAATGGAAAAGTAATTGATGCCGTAACTTTCATCATACATAAAAACCACTCCAACTATTCCAAGTGAATCTTAAACTACTGTAAAATATTCACTACTAACAGATTATCACCAATATACCCAGTCTTCCGCCACGAAAGCCTGGGTATCCACAATCAAATTTTTCATTTTCATGTACCCGCAATGTAGCCACTTCCACGGTTTCCCCTCATTTTGTAGAACAGAAAAATAAAGTAAAGTTGAAATAGTTATACAAAACCTCAAAAAGTTAATAAGATTTTTTCAACAAAAGACAACAGCAAAATATTTTGTAAAATTATTTCAGTAGATGTCGCTTAATTAGCTAAGGTAAAAATTTTACAATAGGAAAATCGTATAAAATTTTGAATTAAACGCTGTTCACAGTTCAATGGCAATGGCAAAGTGGGAAGTGAAAGCTCTCCATTCACAATATATTTCAACGCGAAATTGTGAACCCATAGTTGCTCCAGGTCAGCCGTCCTTTTTTATTCACCTTATCCTCCAATTGAGGTATCCAATAAAATCCGTAAAACAAGAGAATTGTAAGATAGACGCACTAATTCTAATCAGCTTTTTACAGCACCTCATTAGAACGATGCACTTACCCAAAGCTGAACGTACTTTCCTGGTAATTGGTTTTCGAATCTATCATTAACTCCATTGAAATGAAGTAACATATCTAAAAACTAATCAACTCATCAACGATTGTCAATATGGCTTCCGAGCTGACTTTTCTTACGGAACATTGGAACCGTAGTCTTCAGAATTTTGGTGAGTCCAAAATCGTTGCCCTGGATATTTGTAAGGCCTTTGATATAGTCTGGCTTTCAACCCTTTTAGCTAAACTTAAAGCACTTGGTCTCTCCCCTCCTTTTCTATTATGAATTGAAACTTTCCTAACGAGTCGCTAAATACGTATTGTATTAGATGGCATTACATCTGAACCTCATCCCATAAATGCCGGTGTGCCGCAAGGATCTGTTATATCTCAAACTCTCTTTTTAATTTTCATTAATGATATGCTTTTCCTTATTTTCATTCCCATCTATAGTTTCGCTGATGATAGTACCCTTGTTTTCGCTTACTCCTTTAACACTCTTGTGGACCCCAGGGGGAATTCCGCATGTGTTAAACAAGATAGCATGATTAGATCATTGAATAATGATCTTGAAAATATCCTCGCTTATGGGGAGCGACTTTCGTCGAATTCAATGCTTCCAAGACCCAAAGCTGTCTCATATCAGTAAAACAAAACTATCACTTAACCACTCCCGTTTCTTCTGATGGAATATTAATTTCTGATTCACCATAAACAAGTATTCTTGGCTTTAATATTTCCTTTAAGTTAAGTTGAACAAATCACATTTTCTCTGTTGCCAAAGTATCATCGAAATGTCTTGGATATCCGAAAAGGTGTAAAAATATTTCAGCCCGTTAAATTTAGCGATCGTCTATAAATCCTACATCAGACCTAGAATGAAATACAATTCCCATATATATACGGCCGTAAGGTTGGATGTCTTTCGCTCGCTACATGCATGGCCAATATTCTGATGAAATATTGAGTCTGATCCCTTGTAGAATAATTCCTGGAAATTACTCTCAGCCGTACAGTAAAATTCCATGATGCTTTTTTGTCACGTGCTTTGCGAACAGTTTACCATCTTCTGTATTTTCTCCGGCATACAATCAGCGAAAGTTTAAGGGCGACATTCATTGGCACTCTCATCATATCTCCTAATCCTTTCACTATTTCTTTCCTGCTCAGGTATCCCCTAAACTTAGCTTAATAATATAAAAAACAAAAACAGCTGTAGATGACCTTCCAAGAATTCATGGGGCAATTCCATATAGCAGGAGAACCTTGGGGAGGGAAACAAAAATAAAAATAAAAAAAATATTGAAGTATAAAGAAAACGACATTAGAACAACCTAAACAAAATATCAAGAAATATAAAATAAAAACTTTCATATAACATCATCAAACTTAA
The DNA here is from genome assembly GCA_963924295.1 of Dioctria rufipes. Taxonomy (NCBI): domain Eukaryota; kingdom Metazoa; phylum Arthropoda; class Insecta; order Diptera; family Asilidae; genus Dioctria; species Dioctria rufipes. The sequence goes on from OZ002743.1 coordinate 51,592,809, forward strand.
ATTGAATTAAATTGCTTAAATCCTTAATATTTACTTTATAAAATAGCTTTTATGTAGTAACTTTGTCATTCTATGTAAATTCACTCACCACAGATCGATTCTACTTATAAAATTTAGACTTAAATGTTCGAATTTCAAAAATCTACCAAGCCTAAGGCGCGGCCAATTTTAAAACTCTCTTTATTTTTCCTGCTGTACTATCGGTAAAATAGAAATTAAATCATTTCCTGAATTTAAACTAAAATTGAAACCTTTTTAAGTTTAACAAATTACGCAAAAAATTTGATAAGTCGACTCCACTAAAAAAAAACCTTCCCCAACAACCCGCAAAATTTCGGCCAGTGGACCTCCTAGCCCTATTTAGAGATCGTGGGAATTATCCCATATTGCAGGATTTCTGATGTGAAAAAAATTAAAAGGGAAAAAGGAATAATTTCGTCTCCCCATACAGAGTTATAAGAAAAATCATACATCCAAAGTTCAAAATATATTTTTCCTTAAAATTGAGATTTTCTGCTCAAGTATGTTAAATTAATTGCGCCTGACTGTAAAAATTAAATATCGAGCATTTTTCAAATAAAAACGCTTTGAGAACCTTGATAAGAATAAGAAAATAACATAATTGCAAAAATTTGTTTATGCATGCGTTTTTTGAAATAACTAGGACTGTAATTAGGAATGAGAGCTGATATGTACATAGTAGAACTGATCACTTTACTCTTAATTTACAAATGTACTTTAATAGTGGTCTCTCCTATTAATAAAAACTAATTACTTTTTAAAAGTTACGTGAACTTTTTCCTTTGAAGTACCTATTTCTTATACTTTTTGGTATCTAGAAAAATTTATGGGAATTTGCATAATACTGTGTGGAAAAATTTCCCTGTAATTCCCATTTTCAAGGAAATATTGACCGCAACAACCTCCCTAGCTCCTAGCAAGGAATTGAAGATTCGCTCCAATATCACACCTGCTCAGCTAACATCTAGCAAATGGCAAACTACACAGAACACCTAATTACAAATTTACCACCTCCATCATTCCTACAACCAGTTACATTAATGAAGATAAACACCAGCTACAATTCCGCACCTTCATAAAGACCACCTGTCGCGTGTTTCACGTGACCTGATTTTACACCTTACCAAGAACAATAGAGGTCTACCAGGTAAACTATTTTAAAACTAAATTAGGTACGAAGTAAAGTAAGAGAATGATATCATATGCAAAACAGCATAAAACACAAAAGATTTTTAATTTCCAACCTCTCTGTTGGATATCAGCATAACCAAAATGGTTCTTCACAGGGATGTCGGCAAAATTTTACCTCCAATGTGAGAAGCTGCGGGATATAGGCGGGAAATTCATCCGAATACAATACAGAATATTGAAAAAATAAATTGCACTTGCCTGCAGAAGCGAATATTACCAAAACACCTGACACAACCTGTCCCAGTAAACAAGAGAAAATGTTACTACTGGTAAGGACCAATTATATTATACCCTGGATGAACATTAAAACGATTTTTGTATTTAGTGGTGCTCAGCCTATCCCCATATTGTATATATAAATATATACAAAATTATAAACGTCGTGCAAGTTGGTGGTGCACTAATTTCTACCATCGCGGGTGCATTTTATACCAGGCAGCTTTGTTGCTCGACCCATTAAAGGTAACATACATACATCGATATATAATTTTTCAACAGAAACCGATCAGATCTAACTTAAAAGTAAAATGGGCCATGTAGGCACCTATTTGGCTATTTCGAAACGTTTTGGCTCCCGCCAGGAGCTCATCAGCGGTATTACTAATGCTCAGTAACATTGCACAAATTTGTTGAACTTTCTATCTATCTACCGCGTTGCGAAGGGGTTACGCGATTTAGTTTAGATGTGTACTTAGAGTTTGTTATTTCACGTAAATACGTGAATTTACCAAAGTCATGTCTTAAACACGTGAAATTAAGGACACATGTATTTATTTATTTTATTTCAAAATTTAGCACAGCGTTATGTCGGGCAAAATAAACATACCTACTACTTATTCCAAATAAACATTCGTAATTTATTTCAGGTAATAACTTTACATTTACATTAAGGTGAGGAATTTATTTAAGTTTTGACCTCTTTTGGTACAAAAAAGCTGACATATTGACATTTTCTGCCAATTAACAACTTCTTTTTGAAGTTATAATTTTTCAGCCATAGAGAGAAGCAACGCTCTGAGTTAATAGACGTTGGCGGAATAACCAAATACTTTTTTGCAGCATTGATATAGGTATCTGGACATTTCTTCTCGCCTGTTTTTCACCACGCATATTGGTCTAAATCGAATTTTATTTGGGGGTTTGCAAGATAGTCGTCGAATTGAATAGAACGATTATTCTTCCTACGTGCATTTTCTTGAACAATAAATTCAATGGCACTGCTTTGGTTGGATGATTCCACGTTTTCGTCAGCATTTGAAGTGACTGCAGTAATTTTTTTCGACAATCTCTAGTAAAATATTTCGGCTGACTTTTGCTGTGTTGTCTTTGCTAATTTTTTGTAATTTTCCATAATTTTACATATTACTGGTCTAAACATGGATATAGAAGATGTATTGTCGCCACAGAAAATTGTTGTAACAATCTCAAAGGGTATTCAGAGTTTTATAACTCTTTCAATTGTTTCCCTTTCTCATTCTGCGATTTCTAGCATTTGTGTAATATCGGTGGGTGTTACGCGCTAATCAAAGAGAACGTTGGTTATTGCCTTTCTCTGTTTCAGTAGTCTTTCTAGCATGATAACAACAGAATTCCATCTCGTTCTCTCGTTCTACAACTCTGCAAGAGTGTTTCTATCGATAAACCTGATTGCTCTTGCTTAGATTCTAAAGTATACTTGGCCACATTGCAATGTTTAAAATGGCTAAAAATCTTATTTCCTTTTCCTATTACATGATCTATTCTATTATCTTTTTCTTTTGATTTACAGCTCCGTATCAATCGTACTTCTTTTGGAGTTAGTTCTTAGTTATAGTGCGGGGGAAGTAGATATGAAAGGATAGAATGTGGATTTTTTGGGAGTGTTTAGGCATTGGTTTCCTTCAGAGCTACTCTCTGAGTAAACGTGGCTGAAATGTGATCGTAGAGATCGTAGAAAGAAACTTATTTTATTCTACCATCATCTTGATGGTAGATTTTTCTAGCCTCGGACTTTATTACGAGCATGGTTGAGAAGTAATTAAAGTTTTCCGGTATGAGAAGGTCCGGCAGGTTGTTTATAAGTGAGTTTGGGTGCTTTTGTATTTTTTGAACTTGCTTGTTCACAAGTTCAAATAGGTTCTCCTGAATAGGAGTGATATTGGCTGCCTCGTAGACTACGAAGTTTCCATTGGCTCGTAGTATGTAATAACAGGTCTTATGAGTTGTTTGTACAACAGAAGTTTGGTCTGCGTTGAGAGACCGTCCTTGAAGTTTATTATTGGACTATGTAAGCCATATGCGAAATTGACCTTGCTAATGGTCGCTTTAGCATGTTCATTGAATCTTAACAGTTCATGGAACTTGATTCGCAAGTATTTCGCATTTTGTGTGGGTCTTATTTTTTCCCTGTTGTAGATAGCCTCAATGGTCTTGGATTTTGAAGCTTGGTGGTTTCTCCCAGTGCCAGGTTTCCAAATTTAATTCAGTTCGGATTTTGGACATTTATTTTGATCCCCCACTTTCTGTGGTAGCAGTCTAATTTGTTAAGGTGCAGGTTGACTTTATTTGTAGCCAAATTTTGGCAGCGAGATTAGACATACGTGAGGGAGTCATCAGGGTATAAGAGTGTTATCCCATTCTCGTTTGGAGGTTGGTGTCTGAAGTATAGAGATTGAAGAGGATTGGGTCTAAAATAGAGCCTTAGGGGACACCAGCTTTTATTGCCTTGAGTGATGATTTATGTTCTTCGAATTCCACATAGAATTTCCTAGAAGTTAGGAAACTGTAGATTAACATATTTTGGGGTGTGGATGGAAACCGAACTGATTTAACTTGAAAACAAGCCCTGCTGTCCATTGGGAGTCTTGGCAGATATTTTTTTCTTCACAGGAGTTTATAACCTGTTGCTTGATGACTTTCTCAAAAAGTTTTCCTAAGTTTGAAATTAAGGAGATGGGCCTGAACTCCTTGATGTCTTTTGACGAAGTCGTTTTGGGGATTGGGAAGATGCGTGAAATTTTTCATTTTCCTGGGAAGTATCAATTATTGATGCCATTATTGAAGACGGTTGCTAGGAAGTCAAGAGCTATTGGTGGAAGTTTTTTAATAATTGCATTTGACATTTTGTCGGGACCACTCAATTTTTTAGAGTTTATTGTCTTGGTTAAAACGAAGAGGTGCAGAGGATTGATGAAAATATTTGGTCTTCAGGATAGATTGCGGGGTTTTCCACGCAGAAGAAGGTTTGTGTTATGGACCCATTTGCGTTCAGAAAAGTATTAACACTACTGTTTACTTCCAAGGAGAAGGCTGGAGTACTAAGGATTGAGTTATCCTTAAAAGTGTCTTGAAAATATGATGCAAATGCATCAAATTTTTTCTGTAGGAAAACTAGCGTTTCTTTGCTGTTCTTTATGACTTTCGGGAGTTTTGGCTTCCTGGAACAGACTTGGTTAATATTTTCAAAAGTCTGTGGGCCAGGTTTGATTTTTTCTAGTCATTTCCTAAACTGCTCATCGCAGAACAGTTTAGTTTCCTCATCGATGATAATCGATAAGCATTTGACTTGGGAGGGAATGGACTGGTAGGCCGCTTTTTGGGAGTTAAATGTTCTGTAATAAATGCGGTTTAGGATTTTTCGCAGTTTTTGCCTGTATTTATACAGACTTTGAAAATTTGCCAGAAGGTTTTTATAGAAATAATTTTTGGTGTTACTAGTCTTTGAAAAGTTATTTATAATTGCTCTGTAGCCAATTAGTGAATAAATCTCTTTGGGAATCTATTTTTCACTTTGTTAGTTTCCTACTGCTGGGTGGGAGGCTGTCTTCATACAGGGTCATCAACCTGACCTGGAAATCATTCCAGTTCACGTCTACCAAGGTGGTGGAGGTGGATATCGCCATCGTCAGTATATTCACGGGCGAATTAGGTTTGATGGTCAGTTCTATTGCTAGATCTGACGGATAGGGTGGTTGGCGAAGCCACAATGAAATTGATTTCGGTTGAGCCACTTTGCTATGATTCTGCCCGATGAGCTTTCCATCGGGTCATTCCACATTGGATGCCTGGCGTTGAAATCTCCTCCACTAACCGTATAGGTGTAATCTTTGAAGATATTATTGAGGTAGCTGAGGTTCCTTTTAATCTGCGCTATCCGAGCACCGCATCTGCTATAAAGAGAAATAAGGAGAAGTGTTTGTTGAGAGGCGAGAGAAACACTTTGACTGCTGTGTATTCCATGTTGCACAATGATAGGAGCTTAACTTGTTTACATTTAAGCCCATCGCGAATTAGGATGGCCGTGCCAAGGGAAGATTCAGTTTTGTTTGAGCGGGTGGTCGAGAATTTCTCGAAATCTAGTTTGTGGCGAAGACTGAGATGTGTCTCTGAAAGAAGTTTGGTTTTTGTACCACAAGGAACGAATTTAAGGCTATTCTTTTATTATGCCTTACAAGAGAATTGCAGTTTAATGCAATTATCTTCAATTTGTATGTCATTGAATCGGAACCTCATTCATTCTCAGCAATTTGTTGAATAAAAAGGTCAGCTACAATCAATTCACTGTCCGACGTATTTTAAAAAATCTCGGATTGGTCCCCTATTGACTTATGATTACGAAAAAACTGCGTATCTGTTTTTTTTTTATATATACATATATACCCTTTTGATAGTTTCTCTATTCAAGAATCAATAAATACAAATGACAGACGACAAACAAGAAACTGAAAGAACAAAACGACATTCTTCATTCATCAAAACACGAAATCTTACGACTTTCGTGACGTTAATGGTGCATTCGGCTCAGATTTTAAGCCCCTGTTCTTTGGCTTAGATTTCGTTTTACCACTTTTGAAAACACTATGCTTCTACGCTTTTTGATTTATCGGCTAGGACTTTTAACGGAGCTCAATTAACTTCCCGGCACATTCTTAAATATCCAAATTCAAATTGAAATTCAATTCAAGAAAGAACACAGAAACAGAAACGAATATTTCACTTTCAAACTCGTTTGGAAAGATACGAATGGTGATGATTGTCCGGAAATTGTCAGTACCCGGAATGGAGGACTGAAGATCATTCATACGGAACATGGCTTAATCAAAATATCCGCGAAGGATAATTAATTTTATGTTTTTATTTTGACGCTCTCTCTAATATGTCACCCGTTTCGGTCGCAACTCTAATACCACCCTAGCCTCACCTCCCCCCCCCCACCCTAGCCTCCCCCCACCCTAGCCTCCCCCCATCCCCTCACATTCCCTTGTCCTTATTTTTCAATATTTCTTGAATTAACAATGAAATCTTTTTAAGGTATCCAATTGTCCTCAGGGTCTCGTACAGGATCTACATAATAACCTCATAATAAGAATTCAAACTCCATAACTCAAAAACAAATCCAAAGTTATTTTCAACTCAACAGAGACACAAAAATCTGTTGATTTGAAAATAAATTTCATAAACGAAAAACAAGTCCCTAAACGAAAGTAATTTTCTAAAAAGTCTTGTAGACTCCGTAAGGTCTACTAAAAAGTAATAAATAACGTTTTCACCCTCTTTTACGAAATTATATTCCACATTTTTACCGTCACAGAGACTTTTAGAAATCAATAAAATTCGTAGAAAGTTTTTCGTTTGATAAAAATCTTTGAAGCAAGACACAAGAAAAACTTTGTAAGACTAGAAATTTTCCATTCATTGAGCATTGTAAAATTAGTTGGTCAAGTCAAGTTAGTATTTCCTGAAGTATGTATGTAAATGTAAAGTTCTTACTGTGATAAGGCAGACTATGATGGAAAAACATGAAAATTTAAATTTTTTGTATTACAAAAGAATTTCATTGCTATATAAACCCTTTCCGGATTGTATGCCATTCTTTCATTCAAAACTATTCCAGTGAAATTTCTATTGGGAAGATAACCAAAAGCAATTTTTAAATTTGACAAAGGATTCCAATCATCCATATAATTCCGTCCTTTGTTATGGATATTTCTCCACACAAAACAAACCCCCTTGTTTGGATGATATCGATTCTCCAGGAATAGTATAAACACAGCTCTTGGAACTATACTTTTAGGTACTCGTAGTGTCCATACTGTGGGAGTTGTAGTTAGTTGTTATTGTAGGGACTAAACCATTTTACGTGCTCAGACAATAATCCAAGAATTCAGAAAGAAAAATATTTGAAAACACGAAACGATTTCAATTCACTTCAGTGACACTTTACGTTTCTATTTCCTGGTAGAAATTTTAACAAAGCTAGTTAGGTAGTCCTTGTACGAGCAATATTTACTCAAAACGTAGCATCAAGGGCAACGTTATATAGCCTCGCTTTGTAATTTTTAATTATTGATTTATACACCCGAATTTCGCCTTCACTATGTTGATTTTTATACAGGGTGTTTCCTCCATGGTGGTCAGTAGAGCAGGATATGGTGGTACCCACCTAGGGGTCATATCAACCGCTTCCAGGGCTACAGAGTGATTAATAAAAAAATGTAGTTTTTTTCACAAAATACGCTGTATCAAAAAGTACAGGGCGTACGGTCATAATTAAGAGCTCATTGTATGCCGAACTTCATGTCGACTGTTCAACCAGGCCCGTAATCCTCTCCACTCAGGGGTTATCGGGGTCTATACTAAAAATTTCTGATTTTCTTCCCTTTTTTTACTTTGACCTCAATTTTTGTTTTTTTTTGGAAAAAGTCATTAAAATAACTTTTTTTTATAAAAAAAAAACTGTAAACTGTACACTCTCCTCTTTAATTTGACCTATGACACCTATAAAGTTCTGAATACAATGAGCTCTTAACTGTGACCGGACGCCCAGTCGGCCCCAGCCGAAATATTAAAGGCAAGGTGTTTTGGTGTAATTTCGATTGTAGAGGAAGATGCTTCCGATGCTGGACCAAGCTAAGCAAATTCGTCCGCCTTTTCGTTTCCGCTGGAATTACTATAACCAGGCACCCAGACAACGAGTACCCTGTTACTCCGAGAGAAGGAATTCAGGGTGGCTTTACACTCCAAAGTCAGTTTGGAAGTTTTAAAGGGTTTTGATAAAGCATTTGAAAATTGCTTGGCTGTCCGAGCAGATGACAATCTCCTTGTTCTCATTGCCTGAGTTAAGGCTATACCTTCCCGCTTCAAAGATAGCCTTGAGTTCTGCCTGGAAAACCGCGGCTCTCAAGATGTATGGTAATTTCAGTGTGAGGCTCCTGGTAGAAGACGCCTGCTCAGATGTTTTCGTCGAACTCAAAACCATCTGTATAAATAACAGAATTTGTCAATATTTGAAGCACAAAGTGTGAGTCCCTTTCTACCCTAGATGAAATTTTCGATTCGAAGTTACTTTTCAGCATAGTCTCGAGGAGGTGGTCGCTATCCATATCATTTCAGGTGCAATAGACTGCACGAACTCAAAAAGCAGGATTCGTGAGAGACTCTTGTTTCAGCGTGAATCCAGCTTTGACTTAGATGCAGTCTCAGTGCTGTGATTAATGGCCCAATTTGGATGTGTATTTGCACGGGGTGTGATGTATGTTGAGGATGACCTCAAGAGCCCGAATACTGATTGACTTGAGAGGACCACTTACACTAAGGAGGCACAGTTTTTGGACCATATCCGATATCTTACGATGATTAGCTAAGTCTATTGCTATCCACCACATGACAGAGCCGTAGGTTAGCATAGGTAGGTTGACGCTAGTTTATATCCATCCATAAGATAGCCAGAATTGTATACATCTGATGAGTTTACAGATTTCTATCAAGTTAGTTTCGGCTCCAGATCCATTTTATTTAATCTGACAGTTCCCCCGTCTCGCCACATTGAATTTTAGCGCACTACTAGACTTTGAGTGACATAATAAAAAAATGGTAAAACTAAATCCTGTCCTAATTTTTATAGCTGTGATTATAACTGGAAAATATAATTTTTGTTACTTAAATAGCTTTTAGAGCATACTTAATGGATTTTTTGTTTTTCCTAACTTTAAAGCGAGTATTTTAAGTGGCTTTTTCTTTTAGTATCTAGGTATAAGTTCTGCAGTTTTACATAAAGTTTAAAACTAAATTAAACACAAAACGTGTTTTTTGTTATCTTTTTTTTTATGGCACTACTAATTTCTTCACTTTAAAGTTTCACACCTTTGAATATTAAACAAACACATAGAAAAGTGGAAAAACTTCCTTCAAGTTTTAATGAAGTATTTTAGAGTTAGTCACGTGTACGCCCCAGCAATGAGTTTATGAAAAATAAATTTATGCAAATTACGAGATAAGAAAACTAGGTACTCCATGGAAACTTATTCACAAGGTGCTTGAGTTAGATAAATTTTTTTTTTTTATATATTTTAAATTCATTTTCGCACTTATACTTAATCTAATAAACGTTTCAGTTCTAATCGTTAAGTATAAATTAGTGCAGGGAATCTTTCACGCTTCAAAAATTTGAAACAATTTCCACACGACTCTCTTATGGTGCCGTAAATTACAAAATTTTCTACACTTTATTGATTTTTACCGTGTCAAAATTTTCATCAATTTTCTCTTTTTTTTTTCTACCTCACTTGGCAATTTCTTCCTTCACAGCTTCTAGGTATATATTCTGAGCAAAGTGAAACTTATAGAAGCCATCCACATGCAGTAGGTAAGTACTTTCGATAAAACTGGTGGTTAGGGGTGGGTTTTTTTTAATCAGAACCATCTGCTCAATGTTGTTGGAAACACATGAAACCTACATATAACTTTGTATGTTTGTATATGTATATTATGAGTATTATACAAGAAGTAGGTACCCTATACACTTTCGTTAAAGGCAACTGCCTGATGATGGGGTTTTTATAAAGAAAGCAGATTCGCTCATGTCGTTACAGACACTGTCGATAGGATGAGAACTATAAATTTCGCGAATAGGTTTTGCTAACAGGTTTCAGCTTCTACTTTTTTCATATAAAAAAAAAAAAAAAAACTAAGAAAAAAATCATCGAGTCAAGTAGACGATAACAATTTGGAATTTATGAAAATGCTGAAAATTCTTGAAAGAGGCTAAGATAGAGCTTTAGAGTTTATATAGATATTGAAGGACTTATAAGTCATTGAAAAGTGGCAAGGTCATGTTACCAAGTGTATGACTTGCTTTGAAATATAGAAAAGAAAAACTTTTCAAGGATTTTATGTTTTGCATAATATATAATTTACACACATAAAATAAATCACTTTATCTTTATCTATTTCAAAACTATACCCTATGTGGGAAGATACTCTCATGTACAATGGAACAAAAGTCGCATATTAGTAACATATACACTAGGATGTCCCAAGTCATAAGGGGAATTTTCTTTTTTTCGAAATTAGATACGCATACCCTCCACTTTTTTTCTATTTATGTCTGACTATTTGAGGCCAGCCATTCCCTTTAACTCGTACACGAATTTGTCTATTTCTTTAGTATTTTCGACACTCTCGTAGACCAACTTTTCGTCATTACAGCGAGCTGAAATTTGGTACACAGATTCATGTCGCATGACAATTGAATCTGTCAAAATTTGAACCGCAAATTTCCATGGAAAACCCGGAAAATCGGGAAAAATCATTTGAAAATTTGGTACAAATTTGATTAGTTCAGTTTCAGGAAAAATGCAGAGTTTTCCGATTTTTCCGAAATTTTTCGACTTTTCCGGAAAATTTTCCGGTAAAAAAGTTTTCTAAATTATGCACCGACAATGATCAAAACTTGCAGAAAAAATCGAGGAAATTCATGTAACACGCTTTTCCGGAGTTTTTCCGACCAAGGAAGCGTTTGAGCGTTTTGCAACCTAAGACAAAGTTGTAGAGCGAAATGAGTTGCATAAAGTTGCTTTTGTGGGAAATTGCATGGAAAACCCGGAAAAGCGGAATTTTCCCATTTAGTTAACGTGAAAAAGGCAGAAAGTAAAATAAGTAAAAAACGAGTTTTCAAACAAAACTGAGGCCAAGTCGCATGAAAAAGTAGATAATAAACTTTTCTTCACACACAGAGGTGGACTCAGATTTTATTCGCTGACAATCACCGATATATTTCAGTAAGATCAATCAGAGGTAATAAGTGATTTGATTCATTAAGAGAAAGAATATTCAAGAGATATGTCCCAATCAAAAAATCTGAGTCCACCTCTGTGTGTAAAGAAAAGTTTATTATCTACTTTTTCATGCGACTTGGCCTCAGTTTTGTTTGAAGACTCGTTTTTTACTTATTTTATTGAATATGAAATTGTATTGCGATAGGATAACAAGAACCCGTACCGACTTGATGACAAACTTTGAACTTAGCAATTTGTACTGAATCAAAATTCAATAACGTCAGCATTAGTGCCTACTCAAAATCTTTATTTATTCTACCATGAAGACATTATTCTGAATATTTTCTTTTCAGAGTTTTTCTTCTTGCAATCGGGATAAATATTTCTGTGTTCTTGTACACAGCGTAACAGAAATTTTTTTTGTTCCTCTTCAACTGTAATTAAACCATGAAAGCCTTGCATTAACTTTACCACTTTTTCGGCTGTGTCATTTACTACTCTGAGCGTTGAAACAGTCTTTTTGGCTTCTAGAAACGAAGTCAAAGTATCCCATGAAGAAAAACTTCCTCGGAGAAACTGTCATCAGTTTTTAGCCGAGCGAACAAAAACTTGCTTTTGGCCGATAGGAAATCTATATTTTTATCTGAAACAAAAAAATAATTGCAAAAAAAAAATATTGAACTTTTCGACCCAGCGATCAGAGAGGTCTCATCAGTATGGTTATCTCTGATCGCCTACCATAGAAGTTCAATGTTGGAGGTCACACACATTTCAGTCTGTTAGACGAGAAATCTCCTTCATGCAAAAAAATAATAGTTAGCTTGATCGTAAGTCTAAATAGAAAAATAGAAATAAAAATTAATATACTAACAAAGAACCACTAAGTTCCTCCTTCGATGAAATGTACCGTTTCTCATGGGTCAAGACATTTTAACTTCAGTTGCTAGGTACACCTCGTCGTCAAATAGGGACAGAATAGCTGCTTCGTCCGTCAAATACCATAAATGCTGACTAAACTTCTGCAGAGCTGCTTTCGAGATACTTTTGTAAACCTTCATCAGCACAAATCTTGGTGAGGTGATTTCACTGCCAAAATGCATTGAAGCCATGGCTTAACATAGCATGTCACAATAAAGATACAGACATCTAGTAGTGACGCTTTGTCTTTGCTGGTAATTTTAATCGCAAAACTGAGTAACGATATTTTCAGGGAATAAATAGCTCTTGCCATCCAACGAGCTTAGTGCAGGGCACCTGGAGGCCTAATCTTGAACGAACTTCTTTTCTGTGTCTCTGCTTAAAAATATGATAGAGAACTCAATCAACTCTCGATAGTCATCTCTGACAATGTTTTTGTTCAATTCAGTGCTATAGATTTTAAGTAGATCTTCTAGCACAGAGACCGTTAGGAATGTTTCTATCTTTTCCCTATTACATTGGATATTTACAAGGTTGACTTTTCTCCAGTTATCTCTGTACTTTTTAAGGATTGGAATATCCTGGCTTGTTGTCACCTCGCTGATTTTCGATTCAAATACACCTTTTAATAACAATTCGTAAACCTGATGACAGCAAGGATACAAAAACACTTCTCTGTCAAGTGTTTGCTTCAGGAGCACACAAACACCATTGATACGACCTGTATTCGAGGCCGTAGTATCACAATAAAAAATCTGCACTTTATCGACATGATCCCAGTCTACGATCGCGTTCCATATAGCCTTGGCCTGTTCTTTGCCAGTAGAATTATCCAATTTTGGGACACCGAAGAGCTATTCTTTCTCACAAAATCAAGCAACAGTTTGCCATCTCAGTGAACAGTAACTGCGTCTGGTACCGCATTTTGGATATCCACTTTCCTTTCATTTTTCTATGCGGATTCGTTGTATATAAAACTTAGGTACTTATCGGAAATTCGTCAAAATTAGGCCAAGTGGCTTGATAGTAGCTTCAAAAATGAAAACAGAGTCTCCCATACTTAACTGACACCGATCTAATGCAGCTACTAATTTAGGAGTAATGAAATTGTTCCTCATCATTGTTCTACTAGTCCCAGGTTATGTGCTCTGGATTACAGTTGAAAAATCATCTTGTGAGTCCATATTTTCTTCGGAACTAGAAGATAAATCATCCTGCAAAGGTTCATACGAAGATGAAGAAGAAATATATGTATTTGACCCACCGGTTTTCTTCTTATCAGCCAATTTTTTATTCACCCCAGCTAATTAACCGGGCCGACTTGGCTCTTTCTGTCGTAACAAGAAATTCTATCTTCTTCCATCTTTATCAATTGGAGGGAATCGGCGTGTGAAATATCAAATATCAAATTGTCCAAATTGTTTGAAAACTCTTATTGGCGCCGCTTGAACCGAACTTGAGTTTTCTTTGCATTTTTTTTTTTTTTTTGCAAGTCTCCCCAAACCTGGTACAAGTCAACAAATTTCTTTACGCAATTAGATAAAAATTTAATTATTGAACTTTTCGACCCAGCGATCAGAGAGGTCTCATCGGTATGGTTTATATGGGCAATTGGTGTGACCTCCAACATTGAACTTCTATGGTAGGCGATCAGAGATAACCATACCGATGAGACCTCTCTGATCGCTGGGTCGAAAAGTTCAATAATTAAATTTTTATCTAATTGCGTAAAGAAATTTGTTGACTTGTACCAGGTTTGGGGAGACTTGCAAAAAAAAAAGAGAGGTCTCATCGGTATGGTTATCTCTGATCGCCTACCATAGAAGTTCAATGTTGGAGGTCACACCAATTGCCCATATAAATACTTTTTTATAAAAAGTATGTGTGAATTATATGGTGGCAAGATAACTCATTGCGCTTTGAAATTGGGTGATTGTTCCCCCTTTTTTGCCTGGCGGCATATGGATAAACCAAGTAAAAATTACATGAAGGAGAGATTTCTCGTCTAACAGACTGAAATTTATTGAAAATAATTTCAATAAATTTACAAAATGCATTTTAAGTGCAAAAAAAATTATTGAACTTTTCGACCCAGCGATCAGAGAGGTCTCATCGGTATGGTTTATATGGGCAATTGGTGTGACCTCCAACATTGAACTTCTATGGTAGGCGATCAGAGATAACCATACCGATGAGACCTCTCTGATCGCTGGGTCGAAAAGTTCAATAATTTTTTTTGCACTTAAAATGCATTTTGTAAATTTATTGAAATTATTTTCAATAAATTTCAGTCTGTTAGACGAGAAATCTCTCCTTCATTAAAAATTTAATAGGAATCCGTGCCTTTTCCCAGAAAATCATACACTCGCGAATACCAAGATTTACATTGTTAACTTCATTTCTCTGATATTATAAAACAAAACAGCAGAGGATTTGTCCATTGGAGGGAAGTTTCGACCCTGTTATTTGATGTTTTGTTTCTTCTACTAAAAATGTATTCTTTTTAGAACTACAAAATACGTTTATTAACAATTCAACTCGATCTACTGTGCTCATCAGCACGAAAGCGCACGTTCACCTAAGTATGCAAGTAATTACATGTCGAAGCAAGTCGGCGCAGATTCCCGTGGTACAAATGTCACAAAATTTTATTTATATGTGTTTTGACATAAGACAAAGAAAATAAGAGGGTATGCGTTAAAAAAATATCAGTTTTTTTTTTCGACACCCTAATATACACATGTAGGCTATGTTAATATATTTTTTGTAAAGTCTCGTGAGGCTATGATTGTAGATTTTATGTCAGGAATAATTGATAGTAAGACGTTAATGTAAGATTTGCTCCATATTTGTTTTATAATATTTGTAAGAACGCTTTGTTGACACAATTCAGTAACAATTTATTACGTCACATTCCTTCGGCTTAGGTATCATATGAGAGAGTTTCAAGAATGTAACAATGTGAACAGATCGTATCAACATATTAAAGGGGAATCCAGATTTTAGTTCCGACACCTCCAAATATGTCGTAAACGATGCATTATGATACTCTGGACATATTTCAATTAAACGCGAGAAGGCTTGGGTGGGTCAAAGTTTGATCTAGTACATTTTTGGAAAATCTAGTACAAAATCGAATTTCTTCGATCCTGAGAAGTATTTTGAGTACCCACACTCTAATACGGGAAGAGTTAAGTAGTTATTTAATGCCATCCCCATACTCACTTTTTTAGTATTTCAATATTGTTTATTCGAACTGGTTTGGATCGGATATAATTCAGTAGGGTTATATCCAATCGGAAAACGGCTTTCATTGTTCGCCTCATCTCATTACCAGCTACAATCCGTAGAAGAAAATTTTTCCCTGGATTCTTTTAGGGCGTGGTTACGAAACCCGGTAAAGGGGGGGATGCGAATACAGCATGCTGCATATCAAATTAAAGGTCTCGCCAAGTATTATCGGGTGGTGTACTCTTTTCTTGATTCAGAAAATTTTCTCGACATGTTTGTGTCGCCAAAAACCCGCATTTCACATACACCCCATGTTACTACTGAATATTTTTCCCATCATTTTGCATGACTCACCAATTCCGCGCAATCACGAGAAGTAGAAAAGTCCACTATTTCACCCAAGAAATTCGCTCAAGCTACATCCGATTGCCAAAGCTTTTCCCCGCTTAATTTACATAAACGTTGTTAATGCATTGTTTAAGGCATCTCTGATCTCTGGAGATGTCGGGCCTAAAGTTGTATGATAAGTGGGTATTCCCCTTTAATAAAGGAAAACGACAGCCATCTTACTTTACATCTGGGGCCTTCCAGTAGGAATGGCGGACATCTTACGAGTAATCGGGGAGCGCTCGTTATCAGCTTCATTTGATCTCCTTTTAACATAGGCATGTTATTAAAGAGGAGGACTCATTTGGAACTCCGAAATGATCAATATTGAAGATCTTAGCTCAGAATTATCATAAATGGAGGTCTACTTTTTAGCTCAAAATACTGTTCTCTGTAATTATCATACTCAACTGAAATCATTTTAGAGAAAATTAAATTTTAAGAACATGTCGCAAATTAAATCGTTACTAAAAAAAAATACATTTCAGATATGTTTATATAATATTATGATTTTGAGCATCGTTTATTTTACAAAATATTTTCAAAAATGCAGATTAACTGATTTTGCCATTCCTTGACCTTATAATAACTTTTTTATACAACAAGCACAACATACGCGGGTCTGAGTTGCATTACTATCATACCTACCATATAATAAAATTGGATACTGCCATATAAAAAAATATGTGAGGTGACTATAAATTGGGCATAATTTAATTCTTTTTAACTTCCTTATCTCTGTTCAAAAATTACTCATTTTGAGTTCTATTAGAGCAGTACTGAAATCTAACAAAGGCTGTGTGCTCCTTTATTGCTTTTGGAAAAAGCACTCTTAATTTTTTGTACTGGGCTATTGCACGGAAACACAAGTGCGTATAGAATAATATTTGGAGTACAAGTACAGAACATTTTTCTGCACTTGTAGAATTATTGGAATTTCACATAACTTGCAAAATAAATTCGACAAGCGTGGAACCAATACATTGAGATTGAGGACACATAAGGTTAATTTCACCGAAAAAAAACCGTAGCATTAACCCTAATTATTTTAATAATAGTCTAAAAATGAAGTAACTGGAACCAAATCGCACCCTCTAAGTGTCCAATTAAAATCCCTGCTTCATGAAAAAATTCTGTTTTTTCTAGAATAATATATCGTCAAGTCCACCTAAGCCAATTCTGACCATAAAAACTGACATTTTTATCATTCCTTAACAGATAAGGTAACGTTCAGACCCAAAATTCATTCATGGCCACAAGCCACAGACCTTTGAAACAATAGAAATATATTGTGAAACTTACCTTCGGGACACAGGCCACAAGCCACACTGTGGCCGTGGAGAAGTTTGATCAAATTTTAAAGGGGAATGCCCAGTTTTCGACTGTAGGCCCAACATAAGAAGACTTGAGAGATTATCTTAAGCGATGCATTATGATACTCTGAACATATTTTATTAACAATGTTTATTTCAATTAAGTGGGGGAAAGCTTTGGCGATCGGATGAATCTTTTCTTGGGTGAAAAAGTCTACCTTGCTAGTTCTTGTGATTTCGCAGAATTGATGCGCCGTGTAAAATAACTTCTTATGAGAAAAATATTCACAACAGCATAGTAATGGCCGTGAAAGAAAGAACTGCAAAAATATGTCTAAAATGTAATAACTGTGGTATATATAATCCAAGTGCTTGAAAATGGGTTTTCAGGCACCAAAAATATCCCGGGAAAGTTTACTGAATCGGGAAAAAAGTACACCACCTGATAGTACTCGGTGAGATCTTTCATTTGATAAGCCATGTGCCGTATTGGAACCACCAGTCCCCCTCCCCTCAAATTTCTTCTCAGGACCTAAGGAAGTCGATTCTGTAATGGATTTAACAAAATTTTGAAGATCAAACTTTCACATCCCGCCCCCTCAATCTTTTCCCCGCTTTATTCAAATAAATATTGTTAATAAAATAGATTCATAGTATCATAATGCACCGTTTAAGATATCTCTTATGTCTGGATGTATCGCCTAAAGTGGGCATTCCTCTTTTATGACTCTCATAATCCCACTACTACCTACATTGAAGTATAAGAAGATAAAGGTGTCGGCAAGTTTTTCAATACGGCAGGAGTTCGGAATTTTGCTTATCATTACGAAAGTTATTTACCTGTGCCACCTAGATTGTAATAATTGTGCAAAAAACTAACATGGAAGAAAAAATTATTAATTGAATTGGATTTCTTCCGGATACTTACAGCTCCGGCAGAAATCTTTCGCCGCTATTCCCAATCTATTAGAATGGTTTCCTTACCCCAATGACTCGTAATGGCCCCTACTAGATTCCTGGTATTAGATCAGACCATTAAGGAGTCCTTTTGTCCTCTTCCTGTCATATGCAGGCCATAGTAGCCTCGCAATACTGCAGGTTTCTCTGTTGAACCACGGGAGGCTTCCGCTTTGATCGGCACCCTGATAATCTCCTAGAGCTCTCATCAGGAGCTATTCCTGCGAAGCTATCTATTTAAAATCTCTTTTTGCCAATGACAATGAGATGGCTATCTCATTGCCTTAGATATCCCTATGGCCAGACTCCCAGCATAGGGTCACCTTCTACCGTGTAATTAATTCCTCAAGGCTGGTCTTACATAACTGTGTCAATTGAAACTTTACCAGAACTGCATCCAGCGGTTTATGGCTGCCTGGCTGACAATATATATCCACATGTCCGCTGCGGATTTCCTCCATAAAAGTACCATTAGTGCCGTCTGATAAATTAAATTAAATTTATGCAGGAGTATGCATGCGATAGCGTCACATTCACTGCGACCTGAAAGATCTATTGTGAGTTCCCGATCAATTTACTCCCTTTCAAGGTTTAGACTGTTACGTAGTTTGGTGGAGGAAAGGCATGTTTGACGTGGAGTAGTCTCCGCCTGGACAATGTTCCCAATTGCAGAGCAGGTGCCCTGAGGATTCATGAGCATCGTGACAAGCAGCAGTCCAAGCCTATCTCGTCTTGGATCCATCCGTAAAAATATAAATGCCTGATGTTAGCGAACATCTTCTGTCGCCCTCCACCTCAGTCACTCCTGGTGAGCAGGCATTGTATTGACAGCCCTCCCCCCCCCCCCCCCCCCCAAAGTAACGGAAGGTATTTTGATATTTCTAGAGTATATTGGACTGACAAAAATCGCCATCTACCAACACCCAACTCTGCAGTGAAGACCTCCAGTACCACCGTGGACGTGATACACAGACACCCAGTTATCCCCAGGCAAGTAGCTACCTGAATTGCATTTTTGACAGCATGCCCAGGTTACAAATCCTCGTCAGTGCCGTCCGCCAGACCGTGGAACCATACCATAAGATCAGCTAAACTATGCCTGTATATGTACATCCATCGTACCACCACTTACATATAGTGAAGAGACCACAATAAAATTCCGTTCCTATATTATTTATATTTGTACATTTCCTCATTCCAAGCACACAGCAAACCCCACCAGTGAAATACCTGGAAATATTTGAAGGTTTTAAAGGCGGAAATATTGCACACTATGCTTAATAATAATTTATGCATATCTACCCACACACCCACATAAATCTTTTCAAACGCGAAAAGAGCACAATAAAAAATGTGCAACATTTAAAAAGGTACTCCCATAAATGACGCGAAAAATATTTAAAATGCCAAGAGGAGGCAGTGAGTGCAAAATGACGGAACTTATTATTTTACGAAAGTATCTTCATTTTCAATTGTACACCGTCGTCGTACACTCTGCATGAATGAAACAAAAAAAAGGATTTAAATGGATGCAGGGAGAAAACTTGCTATTCCATTATCAGGACTACCCTTGATGGTATCCTTCCACAGCTGCATTTAATCGATTTTTCGTTATCAAATGCATTAGCTGCATCCCCTTTTTACATATGCTCCCTTTTCTATGTAAATCCAAGATTTCTTGGACTTTAACAGAACTTCAAAGGTAAAACATGAGGCTTTAAGTCGTCTCTCACCACTATCAGACCACTACTGCGATGTATGTAGTCTGGTTGCTGAGCTTGATTAATACTTACAACCAATAGGTAAATCTCCGGGTGAATTATAGGTGGTAGCTGGTAGGGATGCTTTCGTCGGCTTTGACTTTATCTATTTAGTTTAAAGCCGTGTTCTTGGGAATACTGGGAGTGAACAAATTAGTTTGTTTTGATTGTCATCGCAATTCGTATGGTCCTTGTTCATTGCTTACACAACAATGGAAATTATCAGCTTTTGTCTATCCAGTTCAGCAAATTGAGGGAATTAACATATGTCTTCACCGGGTTTGATGATTTTCATTTCTAAAGGGAAATGTGTGAGAAACGACAGACCGTTTGGTCAAGCACGTTAAAGTATTTTAAGCTTTGAGTACATCACTAAAGCAAAAAACTAGCCCATTTTTTTTGGGTTTCTACAAAATGACCCTCAATTTTTAAATAACTTTTATCCTACTCATTAACCCCCGACTGAATAACTTTGTGCCTGAGAGTGCCATTTGTAACGAAAGTGTTTTTGGGTAATAAACATGGATGGATTTACATAGTTTTTTTGTGATGAAAGAGAAAAAGAGAGCGACTGGAGAGTACAGAGTCGAGAGAGGAGAGGCGATATTGGAGAGTGGAGAGTTGAGAATGGGGAGTGGAGAATGGAGAGTGGGAGGGTGTATAGAAGTTACGACTAAAAAGTAGAAAATAAATAAAATATATTAAAAAACTCCTAGAACTCAGATTCCCTTTAATTCCCACGAATGTGTGTGAATTATCAAGAATTTTTTTTTCTATGTAAATCCATTGAAATAACTACCAACATGAAAAAATGATGACAATTAGTTATAGTATTGAGATTCTGCCCAATGAGAACACTCAGTAAGGATGGGGACTGTAAATGACAACGCCAATGAATATTTAAAGTTAGTGGTTTATTTCACAATACGTTAAAGTAAATACACTATTCTATTATATACACTATGTATCAACTTAAATAAAACAAATTATGACAACTTCAAAGGGAATTCACTTTTCCCAAATGGCACCAATATATATAGTATATATATGTATAAATATGATTGTATTAGTAGTATTTATTCTAGTCGGTATCCAGAATAAATATCTTTATCTCAGTCCAGACCCAAGATAAAGTGATTATGTTAAAAAAAATTATTCCAGTCGAGACCCAGAATAAATATCTTTATCTCAGTCGTTACCCAAGATAAAGTTATTGAGTTAGTAAAATTTATTCCAGTTGAGACCCAGAATAACTATCTTTACCTCAGTCGAGACCCAAGATAAAGTGATTATGCTAAAAAAAATTATTCCAGTCGAGACCCAGAATAAATATCTTTATTTCAGTCGTTACCCAAGATAAAGTTATTGAGTTAGTAAAATTTATTCCAGTTGAGACCCAGAATAACTATCTTTATCTCAGTCGAGACCCAAGATAAAGTGATTATGTTAAAAAAAATTATTCCAGTCGAGACCCAGAATAAATATCTTTATCTCAGTCGTTACCCAAGATAAAGTTATTGAGTTAGTAAAATTTTTTCCAGTTGAGACCCAGAATAACTATCTTTACCTCAGTCGAGACCCAAGATAAAGTGATTATGCTAAAAAAAATTATTCCAGTCGAGACCCAGAATAAATATCTTTATTTCAGTCGTTACCCAAGATAAAGTTATTGAGTTAGTAAAATTTATTCCAGTTGAGACCCAGAATAACTATCTTTATCTCAGTCGAGACCCAAGATAAAGTGATTATGTTAAAAAAAATTATTCCAGTCGAGACCCAGAATAAATATCTTTATCTCAGTCGTTACCCAAGATAAAGTTATTGAGTTAGTAAAATTTATTCCAGTTGAGACCCAGAATAACTATCTTTACCTCAGTCGAGACCCAAGATAAAGTGATTATGCTAAAAAAAATTATTCCAGTCGAGACCCAGAATAAATATCTTTATTTCAGTCGTTACCCAAGATAAAGTTATTGAGTTAGTAAAATTTATTCCAGTTGAGACCCAGAATAACTATCTTTATCTCAGTCGAGACCCAAGATAAAGTGATTATGTTAAAAAAAATTATTCCAGTCGAGACCCAGAATAAATATCTTTATCTCAGTCGTTACCCAAGATAAAGTTATTGAGTTAGTAAAATTTATTCCAGTTGAGACCCAGAATAACTATCTTTATCTCAGTCAAGACCCAAGATAAAGTGATTATGCTAAAAAAAAATATTCCAGTCGAGACCCAGAATAAATATCTTTATCTCAGTCGGTACCCAAGATAAAGTTATTGAGTTAGTAAAATTTATTCCAGTTGAGACCCAAAATAACTATCTTTATCTCAGTCGAGACCCAAGATAAAGTGATTATGCTAAAATAATTATTCCAGTCGAGACCCAGAATAAATATCTTTATCTCAGTCGTTACCCAAGATAAAGTTATTGAGTTAGTAAAATTTATTCCAGTTGAGACCCAAAATAACTATCTTTATCTCAGTCGAGACCCAAGATAAAGTGATTATGCTAAAAAAAATTATTCCAGTCGAGACCCAGAATAAATATCTTTATCTCAGTCGTTACCCAAGATAAAGTTATTGAGTTAGTATTCTTTATTCTAGTCGTTACCCAGAATAAAGTAAATTTGTTAAGAATTCTATGTTGTTAGCACTAGCCAAGTCGATTCCGATGTATTCTCACTACGTGCTGGATGCAAAAAGAGAAAGATCCAAGTTAGCCTGCTCCTTATATTGCCTCTGAATTGCGCACGGCACCAACAAATTATTTTACATTGCGCATAGCAACCAAAGTACGTTGACCTTAGCTGCTGTGCGTAGATAGCAACAGAAATTTATTAATCTTAGCAGCTGTGCATAGGTCTGAAGAGTTCATTGACCCTAGCAGCTGTGCATAGCAACTGGACTTCTGAGTATTTGTGTTGCCGTTCCTAATTTCGCCTAGGTAAAGTTATTATGACTATGACTATTAATGAATATTGCAATATTACTTAATTTGCTACTTTAAAAGATCCATTTGACTGAACAGATGACTTAATCTTATTACATTTGTTTTGCGTAATGTTCATCGATGACAAGTTAATTTCTTCTCATTAGATAGTGTCCCGGTTTTGTTTATGTGGAATGTAGCCATAATATGTTCATTGCTGTGCTTGTAGGTGGTATACTATGAAGACTTCCATGCTTAGTCATGCTTCACGGCACATCTTAATTTTTAACTCAGCAATGTGTCACACTGTTTCTTCTCTGTGTTTTAGTCAGGAGCTCCTCCTATGAATCCTGCACTATTACATTGAATAGTTAGAATGATGAGAGCCTCGCCGGCATATAATCTGATTCCATTAGGTAGTAGTTAAAAATATTCTTTGAGCGAAACTGCTCGTCAGAAATTATCCTTAGGAAACCTACCACGTTCATCCTCTAACCAGCAGGCTGTCTAAACTTCTACCTCCAGATGGAGACATCTGATTTTCAATGGTTTAATATTGTCCTTCACTGCTGTAATTGTTTGCAGTGCATTGGCGTGCAGATCTTCTCTTTAACATAATAACCAAGAAAGAATTCTGAAGGTATTAAATCTAAATTTTAAATCTAGGTAGCCAATTGACGTTCCCGTGTAAATACATTACATGACCTGAAAACTTCCCCCACCCATAAAGCCCTAATTTTACTACTCGCATGCCACGTAACACCTTCCTACTGAAAATAAACTTCGCCTCAGCATGCGACGACAGACCAAGAAAAGTCCGTCAACATCGTGTGGTATCGCAGTTCATTCACAGAAACCATGTTACCGACTTCATTTTCAACAAAATTTCAATAACGGCCTCTGTCAAAAACCGCACCAAGCCGTCATTATTTTTTAGTGAAGAAACTGCTCACCAATCATCCTTGAAATTTTAAAGACTCGAGTGTGACAATTCGTGCAGGTGAATATGAGCCTCATGGTTAAAGATGATTTTTTGAAAAAATTAAGGTCACCTTCTTGAATCTTCAAAAACCGGTTTAGAAACGTACGACGTTATGCATGGACCACAGGCAACAATGTGTCAACTGATGCAGTGTTTTTAAGCAGAGTGTTTAAAAAGCAGAGTGGTGTACAAAGTTAATTGTGACAACTGTCCCACAGCATATATTGGCCAAACATCCAAAAAGTTAAAAACACTTCTATGACAGCATTCTAAGTACATAGAGAAAACGACCCCGCACTTAGCACTGGCTACACATTCCCTTGAAACAGGGCATAGATTCAATTTTGATGATGCCATGATCATTGCCAAGCAATAGAATAAATAGAGAAACCAAGGAAGCCTGCCACACATACATAAACAAACAAAACCTAATTAATATATGACTAGACACAGTGACCATCCACAAAGAATATTGCCAAATACTCAATTCTTTAACCTCACATGAAACTCACATTAACACCATAAGCACTTAACTTTCATCTTATCATAATCACACACAATAAAAAACAGTAACCAATAACAACAGCCCACTGAAATTGATTGACGTCCTATTCCTAAGATCTCTTGTAGTTCCAGTTCTAGTCTATAACGTTAAGCCTTTATGTCATTTGTTAACCAGTTGCCATCTATTTATTTATTTGTTAAAATTTTTTACATTCGTGCTCGCTTTTTACACCAAACAATTTTTTCTATTTTTTAGTGCAATTTTTATAAATGTTCATTGTTTCTTCTAATAAGTGTTAATTATATTTTTAGTTTGTTAAATTCCTAAGGTAATTTAGTTGTGAATGCAAATGTGGTCTTAATTTTGAATATATATTGTTTTATAGCCCCAAGAAGAGGACCCAAAAACCCAAGGGTCGAAACGTTGGGAAATTATGAAAAAATAAAAGGTGTTCTAAAACAATTACCCCCCCTCTTATTATTTTAATTAAACTCGGATCGGAGATCTTCCTAAAAATAAACTAACATTTCACATCTTCAATTATATTCCCGATCAAAAACACAGCCAAAAAAGCTACGTACACATGTTCCCATAGAGAGTAATTGTCAGATATCGCACGGAAAAAACTCTAATAACTTCTAGAAATATGGTCCTACTGAATACTTCTTGTTTATCCCGGGAAAGGTATGATATCTGTGGGACAACATATTGTGATATCCCTGGGTAATTTTGTGCTGTATGGGATATAATCATTGAATGTTGATCTGTCTACTCGAAACGTGTTCTTGAAATCCTCATCAGATATCGTCGGCACTTCTTTTTCCCAATATTGAAAATTTTGAACCTAAGTATATAAAAAATATAGCATAAATTTTATAAGTATATTATAGTTCAAAACTAGGGATTACCTTTATCCACACTCTCCTCCGCATAACTCTGTATGAATTATTTAAAATTTACAATTTTCTATAAAGCGCTGCTCGTCTTTTGCTCCTAATTGTTAATAACTTTAGCTGCGCGCGTTGGACATCTTCAGCAAATTTATTAATTATAAATTATTCATATAACATGAAATTAAATGATTTGGTGATATTTTTACCATAAACTTACTTACTTTGACTTTTCAATGACAGCTAATGTCAAACTATACTACAAACAAACGTGTGTCAGGGGTCGGCTATACGATGTGGTAAAGCTTTGACATGGCATCAATGTAATGGTATCAATATCATATGTGTGTCTTCAGTATTGCTCATGATACAAAGATTAACAAGGTATGCCCGAATCGAATTACCTGTCAATTGGTTGGTTGCCTCATTTGGCGACTAATGTCGCAAATTCGTTCGTCTCAATTTTAATTGTCCTTATCAAAGTGAAAAAAAAAATTTCTATTTCGTAATTTCTTTGCTTTTCCATCAGCACACAATTACTTTTCCCGAAGTGAATTAAACGAAGAAACAAATGATTTGTTAAATACGACATGGAAATGACATTGTCTCCTTATGACGTAGAAACACAAAAAGTTCTTCTCGAATCGGCCATATCTTACCTCTTACTTACACTCTTACCGGAATTGATATTAAGATCAGCTAGGTTAGCACATCTTAACCATTTCCAGATCTTGGAAAAATCTCATTCCCAGTGTTTGCCACTGCTATGAACACTATGTTTTCTACCACCACACAACAAAGAGTGTTGAGATGCATCAAAATTTCTTGGACTGTAAGGCACCAACAGAAGGGAGGTAGAGTCTTGTCCTGGGGTGTGTGTGGTACTCATTAGAAGACCGTCTGCTCAAAATCCTAAATACGTAAGGGCAGGCAGCACCATATAAGCTCCTGTTAAATTTGAAACCATTCCTTTTAGTTCATAATACTATTTCTCTTGGTGTTTCTTCCCTTATCCTGAAAATGGGGCTTAGTTGTAAATGCTGTCGTTGATCTTCCTATTAATCTAATGCGCCACTATCCTTTTTACTTATTTTTGCAAGTCCTATAGACTTGTACTAAACGTTACCTCAAATACATCGATATGGTTCCTATATGTAACACTTTTAGTTACTTTCTAGGCATACCATGAGCATAGTCTACTCCCCGCATATGAAACGTTTGTAGAACCTAAGTAATTTTTAATCTGGGTCTGAAGTAATTGAAGCATTCATGGGAATGCTTTGTGGAAGAGAAAGAGGGACCGTTCCTATCTCCACAGTTTTTAATTATCAGGCAAATACCTAAAACTATCGAGTTTCCTAATTGCAAATATAGTTGAAAAATATATTTAGTTATAAATTGAATCCTACAGATGTCAGTACGAGTACAATTGTTGGCACATATAAAACCAACGAGAGATTTTATTCGCGAGTTCAATATTTTTCCAACAGCATAATAAATGCTTCGATGTAAGCTGCCATAAGGACACTAAGTTAAGGACTAGGCTAGTACTACTCACAGAAACATCCTTTGAGATATGTAGATTGTAATAGATTTTTGTATATATGAGGGGAAGACCTCATGGTACGCATGTCTGAAATCTCTGTCTACCGGATTCCTACTTCCTAGTATACATTTGATACATTTGTTGCGATGGGGGGTAGAATTAATCGCGATGATGTGCACTTGCTTGTCTAATGTTCCTCTATGGATGTTTGCAATTTCCTTCCACATTTCAAACAGTGCAACGAAAGTAAACTTTGACTTTACGCGAAATAGATGTGCACACATAAGTATGTTTGTATAGAATCTATATTTATGTATGCAGTTGTCGGTATAGGTATCTGTTTACTTTGTATGCTTAAATATAGTCGCAATTACCACGGCATCAAAATCAAACTGTCTATTCCTGCCAACTTAAAGTTTACACTGTCAGTGTGGTTCGATCATTGAAAATTAATACCTCAATTATCGTTTATCAGATTACGACAGGCAATTTTAATCGCCACCACCAGCACTGGCATGGCATAGTAAGTCTTTGTATAGTTAGAACAGGTTGTTATTGGTTGTATATTGTTAATGAAGACGATTCTACTTGAGCACCCTAATCTCATCAACGGTTTTATGGTTCTCTTGGAGGCTTATTTCTCGAAAGTAGTTATTTTTTTAATGGGATTTCCCTTATCACGTATGGGTACCTTTCGCATATTCATGCTCATAGCATAAATTAATTATTCACAGTTTAGCTGGCGTTACACTTTAAATTTTATTAAGTGCTCCTGAAATGAGCTTCTATTCCTTCATCCCGCCTCGTCCACCTATTAGATGAAAGGATTAATGGATAAAGCGGTGTAAAATTTCAAACGAAATGTTTCGGTTTTCCAAAGTGTTGGTGCTTCGTTCACATAAAATTCACCATTTTCGGAGGAGTTAGTTCAGTAAAACATTTGGTCAATTAAGAGCCAAAGAGAATTTATGAAATTCTTTTAATGATTCATGTATGCAAACACCTCCGTACTCCAGTTTCGAGGGTAGGTGCCATATTTTGGAGAGCTTTATAAATAATTTCTTAAAGCTCACTTTACGTTTTAATTATTAATGAAGTTATGCTGTTGAAAGCCGAGTAAATTGTATAAGACTTAGAAGGAGAAAAAGCAAATGGAATTAGGCTGAACTCTAATTAATTTATTTAATTTAGTCAAAATACGAATTATGAAAAAAAAAACTGCTTATATTAAAATTTAAATCCACGCGCAGATATTTAAATGTTCGAGAAAGTTTATCACGCTTTGTTTTTCATCGAAAGAAAAAGTAATTTGGAATTTGTTTCGATTATTTTCCAGATATAAATTTAAGTCTGCCTTTGTATGGATGGAAGTAGGGAGTTCACGAAAAGTTAACCGGATAAGTCTCAGCTGGATGGTCTTGAAGTGATTTATATGGACCGTGTAAAATAAAGACCAAACTGAACTAACTATAGAGCGTGCGTATCTATATCAGCATTATAGACGGTTCAAAACCAATGAAGCCAGGTCCTTGTACAAAACTTCTCGAAATAGAATCACCACAGCAATTAAACTGACTAATTAATACTAACCTTGATTCAAAAAAGTTGTGGATGAATCTGCTGCAAATCGGAGTATATGATAAGGATAAGAGCTACTGTAGTTTCTAACCTGATGAATTAAATGCCGTTTTTGCCTCGATCAGAAACTCCCCTGATGAAACGTCTGCTCCATATCAGGCTAGTTTATTATCCAATTCAGTAAGTAGTACCTATATCTCGCATGATTCTAGTGGCCTATTTTCTTTCCGGTGCGTTAACATGAATGAACTTATTTCGGCCCTTAATTCAATAAAATCTAATGCTACTGGCCCTGATGACCTCTCACTGCGATTTATCAAAATACTGCTCCAATCTTCTGTACATTTATTCTTCATATAGTTAATTCATGCTTGTCTTCATTCTACTTTCCCTCCAATTGGAAAGTTGCTAATATTCTTCCCATTCCAAAGAAATCTTCTTCAGAATCTCCAGTTGATTTTCGTCCAATTAGCATACTACTCTTTCTATCTAAAGTGGTTGAAAAATTAATGTACCGACAGGTTTCTGAACACGTAGACAAAAATAATTTATTGACCTACTGACAATCCGGATTTAGGACGTACCACAGTTGTGAAACTGCTATCTTAAAGACATAAGAAGTGCTATCGATCAGGACAAATTTACCACTTTGGTGCTTTTGGATTTTGATCATAGCATTCTCTTGCACAAGCTCTATGCCTCTTTTAAATTTAGTAGTACAGCAGTATCGATGATCGGTAATTTTCTATTTGATCGCAGTCAAGAAGTCAAGCTCAATCATAGAATATCCATTCCGCTACCGCGAGAAGTGCCTCAAGGCTCTATCATGGGTCCATTGTTGTTTAGCCTATTCATTAATGACTTGCCAGTAATGGTTCGTGCATTCACCTCTAAGCAGATGATGTAAAATTGTACTTGATCCGTCCAATTGGGCTTATTGATGATTGCATAAAACATATTAACTCTGATTTAGACAGAAACCACGCATGGTCTAGGTATAATAGTAGGTTACAATTAAACCCCAGTAAATCGCAGTGTATAAGCTTCTAAAATAATTCATTTGATTTGCTTTATATTCCCTCAGTATAAATGTCTCCGTCATACCAATGCTTAGAAAAGGTCACCAATTTAGGGATAACCTTGAATAGATGTATGAAAAGTTATGATATTGTCAATATGCAATTGATGAAAATATATTCTGGTTTACGAAGGCTTTGGCTTTCTGCTAGTCGTCTAATGGTAGCATTGTTTTTCCCAAACTGGATAGTGCGTGTGAACGTAAATAAGAGATTGCATTTAATGACTGTATTCGATTCATTGTTAGATTACGTAGGTTTGACCATATATCAGCTTTTAGAATGCTTTTACTAGGATGCTCGTTGAAACATTTTCTACAGCGTAGGTCGCTATTCTTGTTGTATAATATACTGAAGTCAAATAAGCCGGAGTATATTAAAGAGTTATTCTTGTTTACAACATCCCAATGGAATAGAAATTTAATGATGCCACAATTTCATAAACTGATCATGGAGAATTCGTAACTTGTTCAGATCATCCAGCTATGGAATAGTTTACCCGTTACTATCCAAACCGTAGGCACTGTCACTGTCGAACCCATTTAAAATAACATTTTTATTTAATTTAACGTGTCAAATTTAAATAATAAATTTTATCTTCGCATTTGAGCTACAAATTAGGTATACAAGGTGTCCCGTATGTGGTCGTCTGGCACCCGCAGGCTACGGATAGGTCAAGCTTAGACAAACAAAAAATGAAAAGGGTCATTTCCAAAAGATCATTGCCTACTTTCTGGCACTTATTGAAAGGTCATTTCCAAAAGATAATTGCCTATTTTCTGGCACTTATTGAACTTTTTCAGCCATTTTCGGTGGAGATGCTTAAGAAAGAGTGCAAAAAACCCAGAAAGGGTTACATTTTGGGTACAGAGTATGATAGGTTATCTTAAAGCTAAGCTTTTGGGCTTTTTAAATTCAATATGAAAAAATGATATTAATGACATGTTGTTTTATAAAAATAGTATAGTTAAATAAAAAAAACTAGTAAAAATTCCGAAATTTTAACTTTGTTGAGCCATAACTGCAAAATGGAAAGGGTGTAACGTTCAGAAGTTACAGGGAGATCTGTAAAAACATACCCAAATATTTTAAAGTCCCGTTATCTCAAAAACCGTTACGATTTCCCTCCCTCCACTCATACAATTTTTTGTTTGTATAAGCATGACCTATCCGTAGCGTTCGGGTACCAGACCACATACGGGACACCCTGTATAACGTAAAGCTTACTAAATTGATTTAGAGCGGATCTTTTTATATTTAAGTTCTTTTTCTTTCAATTATCTCTAGAACCAATATACAATAATTGTACTTAAAAAAGATTATAAATCTGTATGTACTGTCACCAGGAATAAATGAATTTGAATCTTATTAACGTCCGTTCTTTTTTAAATATTAACTCGACCTTAATATATCAAAGACAAATAAACTTTTGGCTATTGCCAAATATTGCGTAGATATGTTATCACAGCGTATTCCAGTTTAATTAGCATTAGTCTCGGCTGCAGCGATATAAATAAATATACCTCTGAAGACCTCTAGGGACGTAGCCAGGATTTGCTTCACTGCGGTTGCACATAAAACTGTTCTGTTGTATTAAGCTAACTATCACCGATAGCGACGTCTTATAATATCTTCGGCAACAATTCCAAGAGGGGATAGTTAGCCAAAATTTACGTTCTGACCTCGAAACTTGGGTTAACCTGAAAGATAATCATACTGATGCTTTCTGGTTCCAAGCGTCCAAAAGATGGAATGCTGTTATACACAATAGTTTGCACTCAGGCTGTCTCAATGACAACCTGTCTTGATGTCCTGAGACTTGTTCCAAAACAATAAGAGTACTTAGCGTATCGAGGTGTCCTCAAGAGGAGTAATTCAGGTTATCGCAATGAGTGCTCCTGTCTGGATGGCTTGAACTAGCAGAAATGATGAAATGCTGATGTTCGTCTGGATGGCTTGTAGCTGCAGAATTGACGAACGTCAGTGTTCTCCATTTTTTTCTAAATGCAGTAGATGCGTAGTCAATATGGACTTGAAAAATTCAAACGCATGTCAAAATCGCAGAGTTACAATATTCGATCGATGTCTGAGTCACACTCAAGAGAGATCCATCTGCATATGTAGCACGGCACATAGGCTACAATGTTATGTTAGAGTGATGACTATCAAAATACCTACGATCGGCCACACTTAGACCATCGTTGATTCATTATAATGCCACTTTATTGAGACTATACCAGGAGATGACTGCTCAATTTAGAGGATGTGAAATGTGTTAAATAACCCAGACTACAAGGTATGCCTAATAAATTTTTGACATTCAAGTCGTGAAGGTCACTTCTTCTAAATTTGCATAGTGACTTATGGAGAAATTTATATTTATATTAAAAAAAACAGAAGTAAATAAAACAACACACCAAAAAAAGATAATAAACGCTTTTTCTTAAATCTCAGAGTGTTTTTAATAATCACATTGCCTCATGGAAAATAATTTGCTTCTTGGTCATTGCAGTAAATGCAAGTCTTTTCATTTGGAACTTATTCAACCATTTTCAAATACCCATTTTATTTTTTCTAGCACTATAATCAGTCAATCCATCTACATAATCATAAAAAATTATAGCTCGAAAATGTTCGTGTGATAATATATTTGTAACAAAATGATTTTTGTTTTTTTGTATAGCGTAGATAAAAACAAGGAAAATCCGTTTTTTGATCTGTCAAAACGTCAAAAGTCACATCATAAGTACGTCAAAGTATCGGACAATAATACCGATAGCCATTGATCACGTTTTCTAGCAGAAATGTTACACTTTCCATTGCAGTGCTAAACTGAATTTGTTCTGCTAGAAAAAATTGTACATAAAAATGACCCTGGTGCTACACTCGAAAAATCGGTGTTGTTACACCGGAAAACGCATACATCTATCTCTGAGAAATGTCTCTCCTGAATGTCAAAACAAATGTCAAGTGAAATTAATTTTAAATCAAGGTAAAATTGTAATAACTCATTTTATTAATAGAATAAAATGGAAAATTCTGTTAAAAATTTAATTTCTTCGCTTATAATTATAATCTGCCATACTTCGCTCGATGTTGTTTTTTTTTTTTTTTTCAGAAAATGTCCATCTGACAAATTACATGGATATGTGCTACTATATACATTCTCATCGCGTTGTTAAAAGTTGTTCCATTGAACTCGGTTGTCATTGATTAGCGTGCAGTTTTTGTACAATATCTATGGAAATCGACATAACATTTCCAAAAGCGATACAATTTAGGAAATATAATCTGTGTCCTTTTGTGTACCTTGTTCTAGAACTCCCATATATTGGAAAGAACAAACTGTTCTGCTGTCGATTGAAGCGAACTATTTGTACTGTTCGCTTCATTTATAAATCTTTTATGAAACTGTATGAGGCGTTCTTTTGTGTATCTTTTGTTCTGCCCTGTTCTAGGGACACAAAAGAACCCAACTATAGTCTAACCGCAAAACTTAAATAGTAGTAACATACCCTTCGTAATATTGGAGGACTTCTCAGTTTATAATTTCTTCCTAGCATTATTATAATATTTATATATGACTATTGATCCGACGGCGCCTACTTTTTCAGCTGACTCTCCAAGATTTTTATTCAAAAGTTAAATGACTTTATTCGTCCTAGGTTTACCATAAGGCGCATTAGGCGCAAACTGGAGCTTCACTCTCTATGGGGCCACATTTTAAGACCTTACTCGTCACAAACAACAATATAAAAAATCGGTGTCGTTATTGTTGAAAAATAAAATTCTATTAAAAAATAAAATAAATAAAAAAATAAATAAAAATAAATAAAAAATAAAATTCTATTAATGCAATGCTAATAACATAAAAACTAAGGAAAATACTGCACCACTTTTTGTGGTGACTATACGCCATGCAGTTACTTGTGTTTAACCGTTACTTTTGAGAAATAACTTTACGTAACAAAAAGATTGAGACAAAAGTAGCACTGTTTTTTTCATAGTTATAAGAATTTCTAATTTATTTTTATTTTGAAATTTGAGATTATTAAATAAACAGATTACAGGAAAAAATTTAAACAATAGATAATGGCCCATTGTCCTCAATTTTTCGCAATTTATATCTGACTTTACTCAACATAGCCTGGATGACACTGACGTCAACTTTTTTTTAGTGAAAAGTTGATTCGCCGACGCAACTGCTTTCCGTTATTTGCTTGCCATCCATCTTTGTACACTTGAGCACTAAGTAATGCCCAAAAATCCTCTATAGGCCGTGCTTGAGGAACGTTCGGAGGATTATCCTCTTTCGGTACGAATTTAATGTTCTTCGCATTGAGCCATTCGGTTGTTTTTTTAGCATAATGATAAGATGCTAGGTCCGGTTAGAATATTGCATCATCTGTGAAATGTTTCTGCTCGATGAACTTTAACAATTTTGGCAAGCATTTTTCGATATAACGGTCCGCGTTTAGCGCTTGCCCTCGAACAGTGCCAATAAAAGTTCTCGAAACACCACCATCGGAAATTGCACACCACACTAACATTTTCGGCTCAAATTTTGCAACGCCCCTATATTTTATGTTGGGTGGAGATGAGGCAAAATCGTCGGTGTAAAAACCTCGATTTCCCGCCAAAGTAGTGTTTCCAAAAGTAAAATATTTTTCGTCGTCCATAACGATTCTTCTTTCAGTTTTGAAATGCTTCAACTGCAAAGCACGGCAACATTTGGACATTTTTTCAAGTTGCTTTTGGGAGTATTTTGGCGCCTTCTTTCTCTTTCTATACAGGACATTATTTTTCTTTAAGCAACGTTGAATAGTGCGATACATGTAATTTTTTGCTCATTGTTCGCATGGACACACCAATCTTGTTTTTCATTTTGTTTATCACTTTCTCACTCTGTTTATCACTTAAACCTCTTGGTCTTCCAGTGGACTTCTTATTTTCGCACTTATCACCACTTTTACAAGCTTTTATAGCACGATATATTGTTGCACGACTTATATTTTTGTCTTTAAACTTTTCACAAATTTCCGAATTTGACAACGTTCCAACCAAACAAAAAACTTCTGCCCGCAATTTTAGCTTTTCATTCATTTTTAGATTTTGTCTCAAGCAAAGGTTACATAGAATTAAGCATTATGACTGTTGGCATGTCATAACAAAAAACGTAGGCACAGCCAACGTGATTAAACATGACTTTTGCATGATAGAAGTTTGTCTCAACCTTTTTGTTACAGGTGTTATGTCAGTGCGAGATATTTCCAAAAAAGTGAAAACAAGTGCAGCAACTATGCATAAAGAATTAAGAACAGAAATAATGTGAAGACATACAAAAACCAAAAAATGTACAAAAAAGACTGTGTCGCAACAAAAACCATCAATTAAAAGAGCAAGAAACTTGTATAAACGTTTGCTAGCCAGTCCAGATGATTGCTTGATTATGGATGATGAATCTTACTTTAAATATGATTTTAAAACTTTGCCAGGTCCTCAATTCTATAATGCTATCAATGTTCCAGATGAAGAAAAGGTCATTCCGCATAAACAATTTTGAACAAAAGCAATGGTTTGGCAAGCAATATGCCAGTGTGGCCAACGAAGCAGATCGATTTTTTATGAAAGCATCATAAATTCTGAAATTTATATGAAGGAGTGTTTACAAAAACGGCTGCTGCCCTTAATTAAACATCATGCTGCATCACCACTATTCTGGTTAAGTTTTGCAACAGCACACTATGCCTCTACAACCTTGAAATAGCTTACAAAAAATGGTGTTAACGTTGTCCCGAAAAGTGACAATGCACTCAATACGCTAGAACTCAGGCCTATAGAAAGATACTGGGCTCTGGTAAAGAATATATTGCGTAAAGAAGGTAAATTTGCAACGTCATTACCACATTTCAAGAATTTATGGATTTCTGCCGGTAGAAAAGTGTTGCCAGAAACTTTGCACAAATTAATGAAAGGTGTTAAGGGGAAAGTGAGGTTATATTCCAGAAAACGTATAAATACATAATTAGAACCCGGCTGAAAAATTTGCCTCCATTTGAAATACATATACAGGATGTTTCCATCTAGGTGATAGTACTCATCTAGGCGAACAAAAAATTATACGGCAAGGGAGGGGGAGGGGGTGGGGTCCACATCAACTGTTTGGGAGATACACGGTGATTGAGAAGTTATGCTAGTCTTTCACAAAATACACTGTATCTTAAAAAGTACAGAGTATGCCGCCTGTTCAACCAGCGCCGTACTCTTCTCCTCTCAGTAGTTCTGGTGGTCTAAAGTAATAATTTCGGATTTCGTATCTTTTTTTTTACTTTGACATCTTTTTTTACAAAAAGTTGATTAACATAACTTTTTTTTATAAAAACTGTAAACTGTGGACTCTCATCTTTAATATGACACCCGATGTGCTATCTGTAGCCGTTAAAGAGTTATTAGCTCATAACCTTGATTATGGACTCTCGCAAAATTTATTTTCCGATAAGGGCTTTATAATTAATATCTAATAATCCTTCAAAACATTTTGCAGTCTTTCGAACAAAATTTTGAAAGCCTTTCTCGTCTTTCACTTTCAGCTCATCGATGGCTAAATTGGTTAAAACACGTCCTGACCACTACCGAGACCAAAAACGTTTTTTTTTTTTTTAATTCCGTTATTGAATAGCCGATGAATTATTCCCAAAATGTTGGTATAAATTAAAACTTTTGTTGAGTTTTCCATCTTTCTTTCATGACAGTTGACATTTCATTCATATGAATATTGCTACTCAAGAAGAAGATGTGCACAAAGTACGCATGTCAGTTTGACGTCATATGATTTTTCAAAGGTATAATTCATAAGATAACTCACGTAAGCAACACTCATAGTGTAATATTGCCTTAAAACATAGAAAAAGTTCTCTTCAAGAACTTTATTTAATTTCCTCCTGTTCACTTCAAGACCAAACATTTTCCAAGTAGATTTTCACTTTGATTTGTTTAATTATTCAGTTGAGGTTTCTAGTTTTTTCTTCAGGCAATTCAAGTCTCATTTATGATAACGTCCGGCTAATTGTCCTTCTGTACACTAAGTTTCGTTGTTTTTCTGACACATCGTCCCAAAATTCATTCTTCTGTTTAGTTGCACAATTTTTTTTACATGACCCGATAATAATTAATTCTACAAATCTCCAGAATTTTTAAAAATTTTTCACCAAATTTTGGCCACACTTGTTTTTGAGCTGTTCTTAAAATTTTTCGCCAATCCTATATATTAGAGCATGTTGTGTTTTCTGAAGATTGTACCTGGTATACCTTTAATCCATCCATATTAAGGGGTGTTACCACAAAAGACAAGCTCACGATTTCTGTTCTCAAAAACACAGTGAAACATAAACGCATAAAAGTATGCAATTTGAAAGTTGAAACAAATCATTATATGTACATGCAAAGCTATATGATGCTGTGGTATTCGTGTGCATTGTACTCCAAAGCATTTCGCCAAAACCCTCGAGAATACTTCACAAGCCATGAAACAGACTCCCTCCCTACCACATGCGAGGCCCAACGGAGTCCTTACGTTCTAAAATATTTGCAGTGCTCTTATGTAAAACTGACAAAAGTTTGATTTGAATAGCTCCTCCGCCCTAAACTTATATTCATACAGAAAAATTGTGTTCTGATAATCTTAAGCTTACTTTCTTATCTTCCAAACCGTAATAAAATTTTCATACCTTCCCTAACAAAATTATTTTAAAAAATTAACTTAACCAAATGACTACGATTCCTCAAACTAAAACTCTCAGCTGAGTAATCATTATGATGTCGCTGTGCCGTGGGCCTGATGATATCGAATGTAGCTGCCTACAGATTCGGACTACGGCTGCACATACACACATGCAATTATCACTCAGCTGAGAGGTATTGAGCGTAAAATGGTAAGGTTAGTTTGTAATCAAAACTATTTAATTATTTTGTTAAGTAAGGTATATAGTAAGTGTAGCCTTTGAGAAGATAAGGAATGAAGCTGTAAATTACTAGAAGACTATTTTCCTGTATGTATAGTAGTTTAGGTTGTATGGCATATATAAAGCCAATGTTTAGCACTTTTCGATAAGTACATATCAATATAGAACATTTTAGAAAACGGACTCCGAACGCACACATATAGATTTCTATTTCATGGCTTGGGAAGTATTCTCGAGGGTCTTGATTTCGCCCATCTGCATAGCAGCACTATTGCATAAGCATGACGAGATTTTAGATTTGCTGTCGGATTTTTCATAGGTTTTTTGGAACTTATAAAACGTTTTGTGAGTGAAGCTGACAAGGGGCGAACGAAATGTGTGCGCACTGTGCTATTGGTCAGACACTTTTTCTTGTAATTTATTTGGCTTCATTTATTTCGTGGGCAAATTTTATTTTACTGAAACCGCTCTTACGAGAACTCTGAGTTGTAATGTTTCATATAATTTTGGCAATGTTCACACTATGTCAGTTTTACCATTTTATTAACCAGATAACCAAAGAAGATTTAGATTTAACTTTACCAACAACCATTTTCTCCTTCTTACAGCTTCACTAAAACCAATTAAGGATTAAGATCCATACAATAAAATAAAAAATATAGGTACTGCACATTTTGAGATATTATTTTATTAATTTTTCTCGGAAACCTCAAAGCTTCCCAAAATAAATAACGTTTATTTCATGGAGATACGATGATAACGTTACATCTACTAAGCAAAATTTCAAAAGACCACATCTCGGTCATATATGGATAGCAAATTTCATCAAAATTAAAAAAAAAACATTACACAAAATTGGTCGATTTTCTGCGTAACGGCTTATAGGATTATATATTTCATATACACAAATTTACATACCTAGTATCATTCAGTTTTCTCTATAATTATTGGACCGAATTTTACTAACACGTCCCATTATTAAAAACTTGTTACTCACAATTAGAAACAAATATAGATTATAAATAGAACTGCCAAGATAATTTCTAGCCTCCCACGCAAAAATAAGAAATTACCAATAATAAAACAAAATATTCCGCGAAATCTACACTCATATACCTAATGCAGAAAATGGCGGCATACATTTTCTGAGCCTGTATTCTACAGTCTGCCGCAGAGCTTTCAAAACAAGTGAATATACTTTCCGAAAGCACATCATTCCATCTGACGGTGATGAAATCAATTAAAAACGCCAAACTGTATGCAAAATATATAAAAACAAGAAATTTTTGCCATTACCATGGTTGCACTAAACAATTTGAGTTCTTCAAAATAAACAGAAATGGTTCGATCTTTGTTACAAATTGAACTTTCTTTTCAATAATATCATAATTGTGATAGTTATTCGTCTCTGAAAACAGCAACTTTCAAACCAAAATAAATTAGTAACCAAAACTTTTTTGCTAGTTTTCTCTGCGTCACTTCCTTTTCCACTATGCTTTTTCTCAAACTATGTGGAATTTTGATCATAATAATACCCACAAATTTGACGCAAAGTCGTATTAACTTTTCGGAATTTTTAAGATTCCAGTAATAACCCCCCTTAAATGCTAGTACAAGTCTTGGAGAACTATTTCCTCTGAATCATATGCCTTGAGTTGGACCTGTTTTATTCTAACTATATGATGCGGCCTATAAACCGCATACTTACAATTTTGTGGACCACGGATTCTTTTATCCATAAGTACGGTATTATTGAAAATTCAGTCATGCTAAAATTTAATATCCTATTTTTCGAATAAAAAAAACTTATTAGAAGCCTCATTATACCTACATATTTCCCAAGTGTTTCTTTCCACCAAACCTTGAACGAACCATCAACCGCAATTCTTGTAGGAATGTAGGCAACATAAAATTTGTATGTATGCTACTGAAATTCATTAGTGCTCATCAAGTAGGTACTCCGCCTATTTAGAGTAGGTATATAACCTCGAACTTTTAGTACGACACTTAAAACTCTTAAAACTGATTCTAGCGAACATAAGTGTTATAAACTCACATAATTATATCTAAAGACACACGTCCTTATATAGATCTGTTGCTCGCTAAATAGAATATTCATTTAACGTCATCAACTATAATCCAAAGGAATTATATGTGTAACGTACCTACATTTTGAAACAATCACTTCAACATGGCATCTCAAGACATAATAAATGTGCACCCACCATTCTAGCCAAGCCAAGTTGAGCTCTTGCTTTCATCGACCTTGAGCAAGAATCACCTAAAATGGATTCTAGTCACGTACTTGAGTTAAATCTGAAGGAAATGAAGAGACTTATTCAGTGATTCTGCCAACACAAATTTTATTTCCGAATTTCATTGATGCTTTCATTAAACCGAAATGGCTCGTTGGCAACAAAAAAGAAATGAAGGGAAACAAACAGAAAAGTGGTGGTTTCACTTTTTAGTAATCATAATAAACATCTTTCGCTTTCATTGCTCTCCCAGAATTATGCGACTTCGCCACTCGTACAGAATTCATTATTTTTAGAGGTATGAGGAGAAACGATGTCTTACCAACATCAAGAACATAATAGGTACCGTACCGCAAAGAGTAATGATAATAATGGAGTGTGATTTCTGTTAACTTTAAATGAAAAAATTCTGAGAGTTTCTAAGTAACTTTGAACATTATTATTTTTTCTTTTTTTATATATAAACTCAAAATTCAAGAGTTCTTTTGAGACTTATTAGAGTAGGAAGGTTTGTCTGATGAGGAGAAATCTTTGGATTTATTTTCCACTTAAAATGAATGGAAAATG
The DNA here is from genome assembly GCA_963924295.1 of Dioctria rufipes. NCBI lineage: Eukaryota > Metazoa > Arthropoda > Insecta > Diptera > Asilidae > Dioctria > Dioctria rufipes. The sequence continues at coordinate 51,632,910 of OZ002743.1, forward strand.
TGTTCCAAATAAATATTTCATATACGGTATTTCCATTTTAATTAAGGAATTAAAGAACAAATCCAAAAGAATATTTTTGTTTTGTTTTTAGGGTTCCGTACAGCAAAAGGCAAAAACCGAGCCATTACAAGATCGCTCATGTGCCTGCGACCTTGAGCACATGCTTTTGATGCAAGAATTGATGCCTTGAGGTTTGATTAGACTTGCTTGAATTCATAAGCTAGAAGGATCCTTGTACCTTTGGGAGCAGATAGTACTCTGTCTTGAAGTGTTTTCTTGGCATAGGAAGTGGTAGCGATGGCTTAACTTGGTTACGGGTCAACCGCTCACCATATGAATAACTAGTTTGAAGGACGTCACCCTCATTTACTGAAATATTTTTATATTTAAGAAGAAAATCAAGTCGTCTTAACGGTGACTTAAAGCACGCAAAGGCAAGCTATAGCGACATCGAGCCGAAGGATGGCTTCACTTCTTCATATCAGTCTGTCCATATGACCGCCTGAACGCTAGCTATTCCGCTAGAGAGGCGATGGTGCCGGGATCAAGCGGATCCTACATATGTCGACTTGACAGCTACGACGTTAAGGTGCCTTTTTAAGCATGCGCTTATATTGCATGCGCACCGCATGCATAGCAAATGCGGCTTTTCCTATAATTTTCTGTGCCCTTTTACGACTAGAAGTACAGTGTGCGCATGAGTTCCCGTTCCGAATGAAAAAATGATGCGCAATTGCACATTAAATCGTGTGATTTTAAACTGCCAATCTTTATCTTCTCTCAGTTCTTTCAAAATGTTGTTTTTCCTTTTTATAACAAACTTTTTCATCCATATTTTTTTGCTCCTTCTTTCTTTAGCTTTTCCTTCTTCTTCAAGAATTACAAAAATAGCACTTACAGCAGCACAAACTTCGTGCGATTGCATTTTCGCTGAGAAAGTAACATGCGCTGCCCTCTCGTGTAAATGATATCAAGTGATGCGTAAAATTACATGCACTTTTGTGGAAAAATTTTCTCAACTTTACTATAAAATTCATGCCCAATTCACCCCAGTTATACGTGCAAAAAGGCACCGTGTACAGGCACCCTTAAAGGTGCCCACACACGGTGCAATTTTGCGAATGCAATACGCATGAGTAGCGCATGCTACTGCGGAGTAAAATTGCATGCAACTTGTTTCCATAGCGCATGCGCTTTTGTGTAAGATTCCAAATTATTTACATGAGTGCGCAACGCATAGGGCTTTTTATCACTAGTTAGTTTATTCGAGATCGCGTTTAGATAAATATGTCTTCGTTTGAGCTTTGTTCAGCAGCAAGCGCTATAAGCCTTGAAGAAGAGAGCCAACAGTTTTGTTTTTTTTTTTTTTAAGGAAACAAAATATTTTAGATGAGATGAGAGAAAATAAAGACTGGTTATTTAAAAAATTTGCCAGAATGTCCGAAAAAGATTTTGAATATTTGCTTAAAAATCTTTAATCAAAAATTAATAAAATAAGTAAAAAACGAGTTTTCAAACAAAACTGAGGCCAAGCCGCATGAAAAAGTAGAAAATAAACTTTTCTTCACACACAGAGGTGGACTCAGATGTTATTCGCTGACAATCACCGATATATTTCAGTAAGATCAATCAGAAGTAATAAGTGATTTGATTCATGAAGAGAAAGAATATTCAAGAGAAATGTCCCAATCAAAAAATCTGAGTCCACCTCTGTGTGTGAAGTAAAGTTTATTTTTTATTTTTACATGCGGCTTGGCCTCAGTTTTGTTTGAAAACTCGTTTTTTACTTATTTTATTTTCTGCCTTTTTCACGTTAACTAAATTGTTCTAATATATAATTTAATTTTAGTTTCTTACTTTCTCTTTAATTTTCCGTTTTCCTTTTAATTTTCCGTTTTCCTTTAATTTTTCGTATATTTATCCTTATATTTCTTTCTTTCTTCTTTATTTTGAGTCAATTTTTGAATATTCGTAGTGAAATTTTTTTGCGTCCATATGACTCGAGAGTTTCCAATCGCTTGACCGTACTTCGAACATAATCCGAACAGTTTCGATAACTCGGACTACGGTTTACCGAGGTTTCGAGAAGGCAGTTACGATGAGATGATTGGAATCAGCACCGTGTTTGCCTGGAAGTTTTTGTTCAGTTTATCATTACCGACATTTTAAGTCATGTTTGGTGCCGATCCGAAACAAAAATTTTTCGAGTATCAAGCGTTGAAGTACTGCAACGGTTTTCTGAAATTCAAATTATGTTTTAAACAGCGCTTTTTAGCTGTATTCCAACTTGATCCCATATAACATGAATTTTCCCGATTTTCCATGTTTTCCACAGACTTTTCCTATTACTATGAAATTTTTTTAAAAATTTACATGAATTTTCCTCGACTTTTCATTCAAGTTTTCATGATTGTTGAAGAGAAAGTATTGATGCCAGTAGGACGGAAAAATAAATTATTGCTCATAGCTTATAAAACTTTTTTGTCGGAAAATTTTCTGGAAAAGTCGGAAAATTCCCGAAATTTTCGGAAAATTTTCCGGAAAAGTCGGAAAATTCCCGAAATTTTCGGAAAATTTTCCGGAAAAGTTGGAAAATTCCCGAAATTTTCGGAAAATTTTCCAGAAAAATTGGAAAATTCTGCATTTTTCCTGGAACATATTTATCACTAATCATATCGATGAAAATTTTTCCGATGATTTTCCCGTTTTCCGGGTCTTCCATGGAGTTTTCCACAAAAGCAACTTTATGTAACTCATTTCGCTCTACAACTGTGTCTTAGGTTGCAAAACGCTCAAACGCTTCCTTGGTCGGAAAAACTCCAGAAAAGCGTTTTACATGAATTTTCCTAGATTTTTTCTGCAAGTTTTCACCATTGTCGGAGAGAAAGTAATGATGCCGGTTGATTGGGAACTTGATCCTGCATAATTTAGAAAACTTTTTTACCTGAAAATTTTCCGCAAAAGTCGGAAAATTCTGGAAAATTTTTTCGGAAAAATCGGAAAACTCTGCATTTTTCCTGAAACGGATTTATCACTAATCAAATTTGTACCAAATTTTCAAATGATTTTTCCCGATTTTCCGGGTTTACCATGGAAATTTCCGGTTCAAATTTTGATAGATTCAATTGTCATGCGACATGAACCTGTGTGGGTCTACGAGAGTGTCGCAAATAGTAAAAAAGAAATATTTATATAAATATACAGACAGACAAATTCGTGTACGAGTTAAAGGGACGGGCTGGCCTAAAAAAAAGACACTAATATGATAGAAGATATTCCATCTCACATAATATGGGCGACAACGTGACGATTTTTGGCAAAATCGTTTCTTTCCATTTTTAATATTTACTGTTCGACGCAGAGCTAACCACTGATTGGCACTCACTTCTCAAATAATAACGCACGTAAAGCGCACGAACTTTCTATTCAAATGGAAAAATAATGCGCTATACGTGCGCTGTATTGTTAGTAGTAAAAGCGCATGAAAAGTGTTGAGAAGAGGCATGCGATATTGCATAGCGCATGCGTAAAATTGCACTAAGAGAGATGAGAGTCCTCTCCCAAGTCGACCCCTGTCGACTTGACGGCAGTGGAAACAACAGTTACGATATTGTTACTGCTGATTGGATCCCCTTCTGCCGTAGCCAGGTGAACAGTTCGTTTATGATGAACTTAAGAAAATGTGGGCACTGAAAAGAAATTTATCTGGGAACCATTAAACAAAAACATCGGCTCGTCAGTTGCTTGGACCTCTCGAAAATTATTCTTTATTAAATCTTATTTTTTTTTATCTGATTATTTTCCGTTTTATTTTTTGAATTTTTCTACCGTATTGCTGAATTGCCGGTTAACATCGGATTAATCATTTTTTTGTTTTTTCTATTTTCATATAAGCGAAAGCCTCTGCCTAGCTAAGCGTTTCTAAGTTCAGCAAAATATTACTAGACGTGAATTTTAAAATTAATTTTGCTAGGTTTACAAAGTATGATTGGTCAAGTGTTCGAAAATGCATGACCCATCACAGACGCGCTGTCATAACTTTGCACCCTTAGTATATCCACCGATAGATGGAAGCAAAACAAAATTGGTGCGCAATATACACCCTAGTTACCACAATTTCTATACTACAAAAATATTCGATCGAATTGCAATATTTATCCAAAAAATTCCAACACATTACTATATCCGAGTATTTTTCCATTCCTAGGAAAATCTAGCGAATTTTCATAAAGTTTCAATATGAAATAAGAATTGGAAAAGCAGTGGACAATTTTGCACAATATTTAAAACTTTTCTTTGATTTGTCCATTATTTTTCTGAAGAATGCCGCATATATGAAAACATAAGTAGAAAGTGCGGACATACTGCAGAAAAAGTACAAATTAAAATCTTCACTTTGTGCAAAGAAATCTCCATACTTTTTCTTTTATTGGAAAAACAGCGGACAAAATTGTTTGTAAATTTGTCGTTTTTTTTATTTTATCAACTTTATCTTTTTTATTTGTTGGGAAAAGTGTGGACTAACAAAGGAACTAAAAAATCTGGACATGCTGTTTTATTGTTTCTAAGAAAAAGGGTTTTGGTATGCAACTGAATGGTGTCATTGAAGTGAAATCAGATTGCGAGTTTTAATCTCGAACGTTAGAGGAGAGTGCTGGTAAAAAAGACAACTCAATCTTTTTAATTTCAAATACAAAATTTTTATTCAATGTATAATTCAATTTGCTTAACCTAATATCACAATAAATTCAATCAAAATTCAAATACTCGTAGTAAGAAACTTCAAATAGATAAAATAAAAATAAAAACAAATTAAAAGTTCAAATTAAAATTCAGTTTAATCCTGCTCCTTAGATTGCTACCATTGATTTACTTGTTCTTAAAAAAGAAGAAGAAGACCAAAATAAATTGTCCGTAAACAGAATGAACTTTAAAGTAAAAAATATTAATGCTACTGCGTGTGGGCAAAAGAGTAGCAAAATGAGTTTTGCACCTTTGTGCAATTATTGCTGTAAATGCTGCTGTGTGTAAGCAGAAAGGTAGCCAAATGACTTTTGCACCGGGGTGCAATTATTTCTGTAAGTGTGCTCCAGAGTGCAAGATTGAAGAAGAAATATTCAGAGTAATCTCTGAACTCCAGAATTGACTTTGGTAATAAAAATAGAGAAATAATTTCAGATTAGTCTCTGAACGGAGTTGTACTTCTGGTTTGATGTGGGCAGAAGTGTAGCAGATTAATCTCTGCGGCAGAATTATTCTTCTGTTTATGTTTGGGCAGGAGAGTAGCAGATTGCTCTCTGCGGAAAAATTATTCTTCTGCTTAGGTGTGGGCAGGAGGGTAGCAGATTAACATCTACGGCAGAATTATTCGTCTGCTTGGGTGTGGGCAGAAGAATAGCAGATTGACATCTGCAACACAATTATTCTTCTGTTTAGGTGTGGGCAGGAGTGGAGCAAATTAACCTCTGCAGCAGAATTATTCTTCTGCTTAGATACGGGCAGGTGTATAGGAAATGATGGGAATTTTCAGATTAATCTCTGAAATATAGAATTAATCTTCTATAACGGAGGCTGGAAATGATATTCTTGTTCCTCGGATTAGTCTCCGAATCAGATGAACTCTGAGCCAAGACTAATTTTCTGCAAATGAAGTCAAGTCAAGTGCGTTTCGCGCCTATTTCTTCTATGGTTGTTGTGGTTTCCCTCGATGTTCTCTTTCTTGTTTTTATTTCATCATTGGCGCTCATCTTTAGCCCTCAGTTCGATTTGATGTCGTATCTTGTCCTCTTGTAGGTTTTCAACTTTCTGTTTCACTATTGTCATTTGGTTTACAGCTGATGCGCCCTATCAGCCGTCCTGCATGTCGTTCTCCTTTTGGGGTTAATTGTTAGTAGGAGGGCGAAGGAAGCAGATAAGAGAGAATAGGATCTGGATTTTGGGAGAGTATAGGAATTGATGTTTCCTAAGCCATTGGTTTTCTTCAGAGACACTCTCTGAGCATACGTGGCCAAAATGTGATTACCCGCGATAGTATTCACCTATCTGGTCGTAGAAACTTATTCTACTATCATGTCGTTGGTATATGTTACTAGCATCGGGCTTTATCAAGAGCAGTGATGAGAGGTAATGATTTTCTACCGTAGCTCATCGGCCTTATATAACCGCTGTATCCAATTATGAGTTCTCTCCTTTTGGTGTTGCCCTAGCAACCTTTGATGCATTTGTTTGACTTCTGACTGCGGCGAAAATAGCTGACTGACGTAATGCCATTATATGTCATTATGAATTGTAAATATAGGTGGGAAATGGTAAGTTTTGGTGGATTTTTGATGTATAATTTGTTTTATTTTATTGATGAATTTTGATTTATATTTTAAATAATCGAGTTGTGGTGAATAGGCGGCAGTTGTATTTTGGAAATAGAGAGTGTTCGGGTGCATTTATAACAGAAATTTCAACAAATATTCCCGAATTCTAAAATGTGGAAATATCGGATAGAGATCTTTAGCTAAGTATTCTGTGATGGTTAATCTAAAGCTTGTTACTTTGTGGACCATTAATGAGCATTAACATCAGTTCATCGGGAAATTATGCTTATAGGTGGACTGAACACAGATGCATTTAATGTTGCGTTCTTGTGAAATGAGTTTGGTAAATGTGAATGCAATGAAGGTAAGAATATTCTTTTTATAGTAAAGCAATATTTACTATTTACTTTTAGAATTTGTAGTACAACAGGGAATAAATGCGCAAGACAACCTGTAGTCTAAAAGACTCCGTAAGGAAAGAAGTGAACAGAAGAAAAATAAAGTCAGATATAAATTTAGTTATTTTATTACTTTTAAGACTAAAAACATTTTCGTTCACAGAGAAACTGGAGGGAAAGCACCCAGCTCCTTTCTTCTTCCTTTTTATAATTGGATTGTTTTTGTTAATTTTTTTAAAGAATTTCTTAAAGGTAAATTTCATTTTAGTTAACAATAATATATTTAAATGCTTTTTATTTATTGTAGTATGGAGAAATTGAATGAAAATTCTAAAATGCAAAATTTTCAAAGACATTGTTCTTATGATTTCTGAAGAAATTCTTTGGAATAATCACATCATACTTTCCTCGGACAACGTAACTTTTGCCCCGTCACATTCCCATAAAATTTTTTTGTGACATTCTTGGGAATATTCCATGGAATTCATTCTTCGGACAGGAAAATTTCCTAACAATATCTGATGAACATCCGAGGGCCTTAATTAATAGGGCAGAGCACAGGCATTCGTTATTTGAAATTTAATCTGCAATAAATGTTTTAAATTGAAATTTTAATTAACTTAATTTGAAATAAGATGAAGTTTTACACAAGTTTCGCTCCCCTTTGAAGATCGCGTGAATATTGAGTAGTTCAATTACAAAGGATTATGTTTACCATTCAACATCTTGATAATTTTTATTTACTGTTTATCTATGGTTTTAGGCTCACCGTTGCATTATTGGTTTGACAACGAGCACCAAAAACGAAGTCTATTTAATCCCATTACTCCTCATTCAGTACCCCCCCCCCCATGGAGCTCGTAAGTTCCTAGTGTTTAGACACTTTGTGTAATACGAATTAACCACACAGATAGCACCATCGCGAAAGAATATCGCTTGCAACCTCCGATCGGAACCTCCATTTTCAAAACTATGGCCTAGTTATAAATCAGTCATTTTGTACAAATTGTACTCGACTCATTCATTCAAAAGGAAAGTTTCAAAGCTCAACCAGATTAAGAGTCTCCCACCACCACATAAAACTTCGATTAGAAGTCAACTTTGGCCAGTCGCCAACTTATCACCTTGAATTCAAGTCGGAAACAATACATGCATGTAGCAGTAGCGTCGACCGAAATTTATTGTCGACATGTTTTCTGAGGTTTTTTATTCAGGATTCTGTATCCGGCATTTCGTTCCAAACAAAAATTTTCACACTGAACAGTCAACAACCATCCACATTAGTCAGATGCTCGCTATGCCTCTGAACATTTGTTTTGATAGCTCCTAGAAGCTGACCACCCTAACTTTTCCTAAATCCCTTAATTTCCCATATCGACCTCCTAATAATTCTAATTAGCAGAGTAAATACACAAACTAAGTCACCCATAATCCAACAACCATGCAACAGAAAACGGCAGAGGGAACCAAAGAAAAAAATCCCTAAAATGGTAGACACGAGAAACAACTCATCGAAAGTGAAAAACCATTTTTAGACGAGTGAAAAGCACTCACAAAATTAAAGAAACTGTACTTCTCCGGTATAGAGTAGAGAGCCTACTGACATTAGCCCGTATATTGAAGTTCTTATTCTGTCTCAGTTGAACCCCCTCTCGAAGGACTACAAATTACCGCAACTTACAATAATTTTCTACTCGATTAAGTGAACAACAATTTCAACACGAAAGCTTTCCATGTGGAAGCAAATTATCGAATCAATGCTTTCCGAGGTCCTGTTGCTTCCCACCCTAATCCTGCTGTCACCTTTATTCATTGTAAAAATTATGAGTAACACTTTAAATTAATGCAAAATACGCTGCGAATAATTCAAGAGGACTTGTAATTTTCTCTGTTGTGGAACTGCCTGTTTTACCGCATTTCTATTTTTCATTAATCTTGGTAAATTACTCATAAATTACAACAATAAAACATGAAAGCCAGATGTTTCCTTGCCAGACATCAAGCGAAACCGGTGCCGGTGGTTGTTTAATGGAAAATTTCAACATTGTCTTGAATTAACACCGCAGTTTCTCTGTACATTCACCACGTTCTGTTTTTAATTAGTTTTCAACCGCACTACGGTAGGTCGTATAGGAAAGATTTAGTGTACTTAGAATTTCTTAAACAAAAAGTAGTTGAACCAATCACAATTTTGCCTTTATCTTCATCATTTAAGTACTTAGGTTAATACGACCTAGATATCCTAATTACGCTGGTGTACTATTTGCGATTGTCGATTGTTTATGTCTACTAGCTCGCATTAATTTTCATTGTTGATCATAATGGTTTACATCAAAGTGAAATAGATTTGCCCAACTGGATATACCCACGATGATAGGAATCAAAAACAAAAACGTCCACTTTTAGCAAACCAAACACTAACATGTTTGAAGAGTTGGGAATCCCGGGGTTGGTATTGCGGTTGTATTTCTGTAAACAGGACATTTGAAACCGTAGACAGAACAATTTTTATAGAAAAACTATATTATTATGGTGTGAAGGGAAAGAAAATGAATTGCTTAGATCTTATTGAGTGAAAAACAAGATTTAATAACACCAATTGGGAAAAAAATGGAAATAAAAATCGGCGTCCCGCAGAGATCAGTGCTAGGGACCTTATTATTCGTAATTATATGGATGTTTTCATTAGATATATTTTATAGCAAAAGTGGATCAGAAATATGAGTGGTGATTGATTCAAACTTAAACTTTCTGAATAGCATTAATTATATATTTAATAAAATTGCTTTTATAAAGCTTTTTATAAAGCTCTTCTTTATTAGCTTTATAAAACGCTTACATTTTATTTACATAATATCACAATTTTTTTACGTATTCCTTAAGTTATTCCAAAAAGAAATAGGCTACCTCTTCTCAGTATACCCAGTTTATATTTATTTTGTATTATAAGTTATATATTTAAATTATAAACTATAAATAAATAATAAAGAAATTAATAAAAATTTTGATTCTCATCAATAAAAAATAAAAAAATATGTATAAAAAGTCGAAACTGTATTCTTCCCTGGTAGCACTAAATAAGGGCGGAACATTTTGTATGAAACTCCCAATTACCTCCAACAAACTAAAAATGTGTATATGTAAATATGTTCATTTCTATGGAACGCTAACCTGATCGTAGCGTTTTTCCCACCCACCGTCATACCACTCAATACCCAACATAACATCTAACCTTCGATTCGACCAGTGGTTGAATGGATTTGATTTTAATTCAAACCTTTTGAAATATAGTCACATAGTAGAGACGCTGGAATATTTGACGCGTCTATACCACCTAACACCTTATCCAACCTCCGATTCAGATAGCCAAGCAAACTACATTTAACTAAGTGGTATCGTTAGAACCGCTTTCATTTCGAACTTACTGTAGCACATTCACACGACAAATAAGCTGAAATTTTGGCAGCGTCTTCTCAACAACAAAGTCAACATCAAAGTCAGTGCATTAATATTTGCGGAGCGATATTTCAAGACCTAGCCAGGATTGTGTTGTAAAGCCTAGTATCGAGTTCAAGCAAAATAAAATTTAACGCTGTCTCCAAATATTTCACATTAAAATCGCTGGTAAAATTTTGACGTCTATTTAATTTGGAGAAAACAAAGTGACAGATGTCCAAATTGCCAATTTTTCACGGACCAATCCTGCAAACTGTAATTGTATACATTTTTCTCTTTTATTGGAGCCAGTTTCAAACTCTTTTTGGCGGCTGAAGGAACAGAATTCGTTTTTTAAAGTCTTTTGATAATTTTAGACTATATCAAATTTTTACACTACTACAACGCAAAATAGTCTCAAATTTATTTAAAAATGTTCAATGATTCGCCCTTAGACATAAAAATAGATTACACGTTAGTAATAGATATCTAGATAAGTAAGCCAATAAATAAGTCAATGAATGAATCAAACATTTTAATCCTTCAATTAATTAAAAAACCATTGAATAAATAACTAACAAAGAAACGGCATATCGGGTGAAAACCTAAGCCACTCGGCGAAATGTATTAGTGTGCTATGTTTGTATTCGTTTCGTCATGGTAGTAATGAAATTCTGACATTCTGAAGGGGAACATTTTTTATAATCCAAATTCCTATGTAAAATAAACAAATTTTTAGCTCCCCCTTATTTTCAGATAATATTTCTTGGCGTTGCCTTTGTATGACTGGAATAATTTATGCACCAATTGACAATTCAATTGTAAACAAACAAACTGGCATTGGTAAAATGTTAATTTTTTTGCCATGGCTGTTTATTTTTTTATAAATATTTCACTTTTATTTTGTTAGAAACACTATAATTAATAAGTCAAGCTATTAAAGTTAATAGAAGAATGATTTCCCATGACAATAACTTTGTTCGTTCCTGCAGCACAGCACAGCGCACTTCATTATGATAATTTAAGACTCCGGAATCTCTATTACACAAAATGTCGTTCAAAAAAGAATATTTCGCACTTATTTTCACTACTATTACGTAAAAATCACATTTAATTATTTATTTTTCACAATATCAGAATTCAAATCCGAGAACTTCTTTTCAAAATTATGAAATGTCAGGATGTTGAATTGACACAAAATAGCAACAACCCTCTAAACATTTGAGAGCATACACTTAAAGTGAAACGAAAACGTGAACCTTAGGAACAGCTTTTTCACTAATACACCCAAGGCCGTATAGTACATGAACACTATATCACAGCGTAACAAAAACGTATTGCAATCGTATCACCCTCTAAGCATTTGAGAGTGTACACCTTAAGAGAAACGAAAACGCAAACTTTGCGAACAGCTTCAGCGTTATAATAACAGCGAAACAAAAACGTATTGAAAATGTACACCTCTGGATTTATTGGCCTGTGTCCTGTGTTTCATAGAACCTGACAGCTGTTTTGTGTTTTTGTGTGATTATTTGATATTCTTAGAATAACAAAACGCCGCGTGATTTTTATTTAATGAATTTGGAGTGTCAACAAATTTAAGTAGATATACTTATTATTAAGGTATATTCTGCGCCCAACATACTTTTTAAATACTAATATATACTTCATTTTTCTAGTAGAAATGGTAAAATAAGTTAAAGTACAAATATTTACAAAAACAAAAACTTAACTTTAGCTTCTTTATATTTATCAGGTCATTATTGCCGGAAATTGTTAAACCCTATAATATAATTGTGATGCTTTTTTATTAAATAAATTAAACTAGAAAAATCTGATGTTTTCTTCGTCATTTAGACCACATGCAAAACGTTTCGTAAACTATACACAATTTGAGAATTCTTTATGAACTCTCCTGCAACGATGCAAAACCGTCACATAATTTACATTCCGAAAATGAAACTGTTCCAACGCTACGCAAATGTCACGTAATATTCGTTCCGAAAATGAAACATTTTAAAGTACAGTCTGCGAAATATAATGTCAACTACCACTACACTGACAGTCTACGCTTTTCAGTTTCACTTCTCTTTGGCCTGATGATTCGTTTCTGTTACGCATTCACAACACCAAAGCGTTTCTTTTGCGTACACTTCTATGCAAGCATGTTTACGTTTCCGGTACGTTTTTGTTTCGCCTTGCTTGAAGGGAAGGCCCTCTTGTCACCCCCCCCCCCCTCTCCAGCCGAAGGTCACACTACATTGAAATGCTTAAACACGTACACTGTATTCGCACGATACCCCGCTTCCTTATTAGTTATTTATTCAATGAAAAAACAATCCGAAATGTTTCATAGAAATATTTCAATTAATCAAAAAAAAAAAAAAAAAAACAATCTGGAAATTGTCATAGAAACAGGTTAAGTCAAAATTTTACCAGCATTTTAATGCCCCGCGCATTTAAATGGTCAGTAAGATGATTGGAGATTTATAAAGCGCTATCTATCTAATAATAGTAAAATTTCACTTTTTACTAATGAGCTCCTCCGTACTGCGCTAGTAAAATAATCAGTAAAGTTTTTGCTTGCAGTGCTTAGCAGCGCTAAAATTTGTATGAAAATGTCATTTTTTACTCGAACTTGAAACCAGGCTTAATACAGTAGAGGAAATAGCTATAAAGCCATCAGAATTTCATATCAACCCCTTTAAAGTCTAGTACGCTGTTCAAGCGTAAATTTCGCTTGCATTCTGGGCATATACCTAATTCTACATGGAAAAGAGTTGTGGAGAAAACGTAAAATCACCAATTAAATAACATTAAATTGACTGAAGTATAACACGTAAAATCACAAATTACATATTGTGCCAAACATTGAATAAATAACTAATAAGGAAACAGCATATCGGGTGAAAACCTAAGCCACTCAGCGAAATGTCAGCGAAATGTATTAGTGTACTGTGTTTGTATTCGTTTCGTCATGGCAGCAGTGAAACCATGACATTTTGAAGGGGGGTTATTTCTTATGATTCAAAAACTGAAAATAAATTGTATATTTCCAATAGTACTAATAAACATTTAAAAAATACAGTATGTCAAAAAACTCGTTTATTTAATATTAGATTACAGCAAAATAAGATTATGCACGAAAATCCTATGTTAATTAATTCTGTTTTAGCAATGATTAATTAAGAAAATACTTCCTATTCTATTTGGGTATATACTATTTGCCAAATAGCCAATTAGAATAGGTCCCCCTTCTCTTTAGCCAAATCAAAGTGTTCATTATATAAACATTGTAATTTGTTTCCAGGGACCACCACGTGTGGAGGTTAGACATAGGAGTATTAGGTTCATGTATCATGAGAATATACACAATACATTTACCTCATTCAGTCCCCATTAGCTTCAATTGCTTTTGACATCTTTGGATTTTTAATAATAAAATAAACATATACAGGGTGTCCCGTAAGTCGACGTCAAGCCGGAACCGGGTGATAGACCAAATCGTAACAGTTACCAGAAAAATATGAAAAAAAATCAAGTCATGTATTTTTCAAATTATAGGCATTTCTTTTGTTTTCGTGAAAATGTACACCTTGTGATGGTTTTTTAGCTCCTGTTGCTACAAATCTTTACTTTTTTTCAATTTTATTTTTCTTATGTAATCCCGAATAGTGGTTATGTAGCCTGTTGCTTTAAATTTTAAGCCAACTGATCCAGCTTGGAAGAAAATGTCACATTTTGCCGAACCAAGAACAGAAAATTAATATTTCACCCAACTTTAACTGACTGTACTGAAAAAAAAAAATGTACTACGCCAGTTTGGCAAGTGACGTTAAAAGTTGACGCATTTAATAATTATTCTAAAATGGTACAACACTTGCTACATTATTTCTTAGATTACGGGAAAAAAAATTTTTTTCTTCAAAAAATCCACTTTCGAAAAATTTCTTTTCACCTACTAAATATAATTCTAGTGTATCCAAAGCTTGCCGTAAGACCGTAACTTTAAGATTCTAGTTTGAGTGAGGCGGAGAGTCATTGCATGAAATGTGAGTGAGCAAGATAGTGACGCTAGCTCGTCAAATCATTGAATTTTTACAAATGTGCATCGTCTATTCTCCACAGATGGCCGACTTCCAAATCAAGTGCATGGTGAAGGAAGAGTTCCTTACCTTACGAGGAAGTAGTACTTCAAGCAGTTGAAGAAGACCCAAGTACTTCGGTACGTGCAACCCAGGAAAGTACAGGAGTGCCTAAAAGTATAGCTCATGGAATTTTACAAAAACATGAGCTCCAAAATTACGGAAGCAGTTGAATTTGTCAACAACGGAAGAATTTCCCATCTGATAACCCGATCTTTTTTAAGAAGATGTCGAGCTTGTATTGAAGCTGAAGGAAGGCAGTTGGAACATCTTTTGTAAATAACAAATCTTAGCATCCAAATAATTGGTGTTTAATTTTAAAATTAAGGAAAATTTGTCCTGAATTTAACAAAAAGTTAGGATCTCTAACATGTAAGCGTCACTATCTGTCTCACTCACACTTCATGTAATGACTCTCCGTCTCACTCAAGCTGGAATCTTAAAGTTACGCTCTTAAGGCAAGCTTTGGGTACACTACAATCAATTTTAGTAGGTGAAAAGAAATTTTTTGAAACTGGGTTTCTTGAAGAAAAAAAATTTTTTTCCCGTAATCTAAGAAATAATGTAGCAAGTGTTTTACCATTTTAGAATCCTTATTAAATGCGTCAACTTTTAACGTCACTTGCCAAACTGGCGTAGTACATTTTTTTTTCAGTACAGTCAGTTAAAGTTGGGTGAAATATTAATTTTCTGTTCTTGGTTCGGCAAAATGTGACATTTTCTTCCAAGCTGGATCAGTTGGCTTAAAATTTAAAGCAACAGGCTACATAACCACTATTCGGGATTACATAAGAAAAATGAAATTGAAAAAAAAGTAAAGATTTGTAGCAACAGGAGATAAAAAACCATCACAGGGTGTTCATTTTCTCGAAAACAAAAGAAATGTTTAACTGTATAAGTGGTTGTGTGTACCTACATATATATGAAATATAAATAAATATATTTTAAGTGACTTACAATATTTGAAGATTCCACACAGGGTAAATGTGACATTTGTTCATCTTCCATGGAGAGACTGTGGCTTGTTGAAGGCTGAATGGAGAATTCTTTTCTTTGCCCTATTAGTAAATCGCTCCTAATGTGGCTGTCTTCATAAATCTATTAAAAAGCTTATTAGTATTCTTATCTGAAATTTAACTAAGAAGTTACCATCATTGCTGGATAAGTAGACTGGTTGAGTGTGGCATTCTCAACAAAGCTCTCAGTATTTCCAACCTGATTACTTCCACTTGTGTTTACACTCTGCGTCTCTTGTGTTACAGAAAAAGTATCCTCAATCAGATCCTCTTCGTTTATCTATAATAAACCTATTTGAGATGTGATAACGAAAATACCCTCATTACAGGATGACTAAGTACATTTGTACAACCCACTTCATTTTCATTTGTATATACATATGTGTTGCCTCTCTAAGAAGAAATATTATGAAAGAAAACTATGAAGTATTTTTTAAGACTTGCCGTATAAAGATTCTCATCAGTGACGAGACTTTGAAGAGGTATAGTAATGTCAGATAATCCTTCCCCAATGTGGTCATGGTCAGTCTTCTTTGTTTTAAGCAATGTAGGTAGGTAGTTGTGAGAAATATTGATAATATTATACTTACTACAGACTTTGAACAGCATACCATCACATTCAGCAAAGTTATAAAATGGTATTGCAAAAGTTTTTAGGATTTTGCGAATTTTGTTATTATTAACGTCGTTTTCATTGAAATGATCCTCACATATGTATGAAACTCATCCGCCCAATAGCTTTAAGCCATTCTTTACACCAGTCATTATCTTGAGGAAACCTAATTTGCCCAATTTGGAAAAATAAAAGAAAACTTGAAAAATGTAGCTGCGAATACACGAAATTTAATAGAAGAAATTATATCGCATCGGTTTTAATTAATTTTTAATTTTTTTATAACTTTTTAAATTGTTAAAAAAATTTCCTAGTGCCCAATTTATATTCAAATAAAATTCCTTGACGTTGCCTATGACAATTTAAATGACCACTGATAATTCAACTGTAACCAAACAAACCACTTCATATTAGCGCCATCTTCATTCCATGATCTAAACATTGAATTTTTCTTTCGAACAGCATACTTACTTTATGAAATTCCAAACCGAAATTTTCGTTGCACTTTTCGCCCACATTTTTTTTTTTACATAGATTGTTTTTAAGAAACAAAATTTTTGCTTGAACAGCGTACTAGGCTTAAAGAAAAAATAAAATTGAAACTTCCTGTGTCGTATAATAATTTTATATTTCAGTAACAAATATATTTCCATTAAAAAAAAATGTACCACAGCCATTCTAATTAATTAATTAATAATTTATGTGCATCAGTCTGAATGTAATGTTTTTTTTAGTTTAATACTTAGTACTGCCACCTTTGTTGGAAATGACTTCAAAAATACGATCCGACATGGAATTTATCCAGCCCTGAAGGGTTTCAATGGAAATGGCGCTCAAAGCTTCTTGAATTGCTGCTATTAATTCTAAAACGTTATTGAATTGACGCGACACTGCTGGTAAAATTGACGTGAGAGAATCCCTACAGATTCACGATCGGATTTAAGTCAGGACTGCAAGCAGGCCATTCCATAACCTCAATGTTCCGATCCTTTAGCCAGTCTAAGGTGTGATGCGAACGATGGATTGGTGCAATGCCCTGTTGGAAAATGAACTGTTCTTCCATAACATCTTCGGAAAAGGTAAGGTAAGGAGATCAGTGTAGTTTTCGGAGTTCATCTTCGAATGTTCAGAATGAATCAGGCGCGTATCCAGACCTGTAGCCCTGGGGGTCACAACTAAAATGTTCGAGTGAGGGGGAGGGGGAGGGGAGGGGGCAGGGAGGGAGGTGGAGGGGGGGGTTGAAAAAGTAGGAAGAAGTCTCTTTTAAATTTTTTTATCATATATATACGAGTATATACGAGTAATCGGCGCAAAAAAAATATAAAAGCATTTCATTCCTTTTTTCAAACAATAAAATAAATATGTATTCCAAAATTACTTACCATCCTATAAAATCACAAAAAAATTCAAAAATATTCGTACGTGTTTCAAATATGAAGAGCTACGAGCGAATGGCTATTATTGCCACTATTAGCACTCATAAGAAACTCAAAGAAACACCCCCACCGCAGGCAAAGATTGAATAACTAAATATAGGACATAGAAGATATTTTCGATTGTTTTCCATTTAAATGTACACGGCTAGAAAAGGCAAGAAAGAAGAAGAAAAAATAACAAAAAGAAATCGAACTCTCTTTAAAATTTTTATGAATATGGACATAAAATGTGAAAACGCTGATTACATGCAAATAAACGGAAATGGCAAATGATTCATTTTCATAAATAAATGAGAAGGGGCGGACTTTTCAGGTTTTACTCTCATAAAATGCTCCCGCGTTTTTGTGAAAACCGATTTTTGCTGAAATATTGTGAGAAATATCCAATGTTTTTTATAGTATAACCAATGTTTGTTAGTATATTTCTATGATATTTGAACAGCACGTGCTTCTGTTTACATTCGTTTTGCTCTGATGAAGTTATTAAATGGGAGAAACTAATGCTGGATTCTCTGATATTTTCGGGAAAAATGAAAATTTTATTTGACAGAAATTTTACATCTCCTTTCAGCATCTGGGCCAAAGCGCAGTTTATTTTTTTATTAAAAAACTGAAGTACTGTGACCGGAAGTACATTATTATGAATAATTTGATAGGATTTTGAGGGATTTAATAAGATTTTGTCGTTCGGATAATCCTAGGTTCTCTCGTTTTTATACTCTACATGAAATCTAAGGGTATACTAAGTTTGTCATTCAATTTGTAACACCTCGAAATAATGATGGTAGAACAAAATGGATTGAACACCCACGCATAATATTAAAAGTTATTTTGATTTTCGAATGTCCGTCCGTCCGTCTCTCTGTGCGCACGATAACTCAAGAACGCGTATACTTAGAGAGCTGAAATTTTGTACACGAACTTAAAAAAAAAAAAAGTAAAATTAAGTTCGAAAATAAGACAAACCGGGCAAGTCCTTCGTGGGGTTGCTATACAAAAACTTCGTTTTCCACTATATATTTGGATTGGACACGGTGTTTTCATTGTACTAGCAAATAAAACTTCAAAAATGGACTAAATCGGGCAACCCCTTTTAGGTGTTGCCATAAAAAAATTTAGAGTTTTTTCGTATACTGTGAAAACGATTAGTCCAAGACATTTTTATTGTACTAAAAACTTCAGAATACGAACTTCTATAAAATTGGTTATAATCATTTTTTCGAAAAACCACTTCAAAAATCAAACTTGCCCAGAAGGGGCATCATCTAGGGTATCAATTCTAACTGTTTTACTTGTTTGTTTTTAACTCGTTGTCTCAGCTCAGTCGCACTACAATAATGCATAGCGAAGCTCTTTCCCCCATTCATGCAAAGACATAAGTATATGACATTACTTGTTTCCTTCTAGAAAACACGAAAAATTTCCAATCTTCTTCGCCTCTGTCTTAACTTATCATTAACTAAGCTTTGCCGCAGATTATCTCTGTAACACAGCAGCGCTAAAGTTATAAATTTAGAGAAGTGCGCTATATCACCAGCATTAAACGCTGGCGTCAGCTAAACATTGTGCCCGTACCATACAAAAATCGCCCAGTGAAACTTTTACAACGTGCTCTACAGTCCAGCGCGATTTGCTTCAATTCACCATGTAGGTGAGGTGGCACTCTTTGGGGGGGTCATGACCCCCCTGTATACGCGCCTGGAATGAATATCATAATGCATCGTTTAAGACATCTCTCATGTTTGCAGGTGTCGGGCCTAAAATGGGCATTCCCTTTTCTAATCACAATGATTCAACTGAACTAACTGCAATAATTTGCAAATGATAATTTTTTATTTAAAGTGAAGTGGAAATTTTTAATTTTGAGTTATAAATTTGATTTTTTTGTTTTTTCGTCATAAACTGCATACAGCAAAATATAAAAATTTCACTTAAAAAGAATTATAATAAATTCATAGTTAAACATTTTTGTATAGGATTTCATTTCACGTAAATAGCTTCCTAAAAGAAGGTTTAAGTTTTTAATAAAAGCGAAATGCCAAAGCTAATTGTTCATAAAATCTTCTTAATTCAACATTTTATGCAAAGAAAAGAAAACATACATAGCCACCGAAGTAAAGTTTAAGTTTACTTAAGAAAACTCAACCAGTCTTAGCACATACACACACACCTACTAAGAAGACTATCCCTTCCACTAACCGCATATTCTTTATATTTTTTAATTAAATAGATGAGAAAAGCTGTTTGCAGAGTTAAGAGTAAGTTTATACTTCATATCGTATGCATAATTACTTAGTTACTTTCTTCCACACGAATATTCTTATTTTCACTTCATAATCGAGGAACGTAATTACACCTTTCCATGTAAATTCTCACCAAGTCTCCAAGGGAACAAACCTTAATTACAAAAGGCGGGAAGAAGAGGATAATACAAGCAGTACTTATCAACTAAAACAATAGGGCGGTTTCTTTAAGAACGGATAAAATATATTTGTGCACCTAAATAAAGATCATAAGAATTCTGATGTTACAAAAACAAATACAAAAAAAAAAAAACAATAAATAAAATAAAATTCTCAAGACGTGAGGGAATTTTAAGTTTGTTAAAGACTCAACTGCAAGAATCTCGAATCTCTCAGTCTCAGAAGGATAAATAATTTTCAGCTGTTAAGTATATCTCAGACGTTTGCAAATTAAACTCATCCCCGGATAGCATTTATTGCAGCAGGAGAATTCTATTACTCGCTCGCTTGAATATGCTTTCTAGTTTGTACTATTCTCAAGTAATTTTAATTTAATTTTTAAGAAATTTATGAAAATAAATATTTGAATTTTGTGTAGTGAACATGGAAGTTAAGGAAAGTTTATTTTTATCGCTTTCTGGATAAAGTTAATTAATGCAAAGAAAAATTATTCGAATAACATTAAAAATGTGAGAAGAGAAAATTTTTATAACAGTTTTAATCTTTCCGGCTAGTTAGAGTGAGATATTTGTTTGGTCAATAAGTTAACGATGTTGCCGGATCCTGGGATTTTTTCCCACTCTATGGAAAATTTAGTTAAATTTTACAATGTCTTGGGACCAAGGGTGCACCGACGAGAGGACGAACGGGTAAATATGTTTATGACGAATCAGTTGATGGTAACTGATTAAACCAACTAAGGGTAGAGGCAGACCCAGTCGGTATCAACAGTTCGAACATCCGGCTGTAATTTTTTAACGTAGAAATACACAATATTATTTAATATTTAAGTTCCAAGTAGTCACATACTCACCACTGAACTAAATTATATTTCTGGCACAATTTCAAGTTTACTTGAAATTTTGCTATTTTAAGTAGGTACATAATAACCGGGAAAAATTTCAACAGTGTGCGCTTCATTAATGTACTCTACCACCTCCATTCCAAATTCAGTTTCTAGAAGGGTATTCAAATGAGTGAACATAGGCGAAATTCCAAAATTAAAAGATTACTAGGTGGAATAGATTACTTAGCAGTCTAAACAAATCCTCAGGAAAAAAACCCTACCATACTTGTTCTGAAGTATGAAAATTGGAAATACATTACCAGAAAAGAAAAGAAATATTTGTTTAATCCTAAATTAAATTTGAAAATAGTTTAATCACATGAAATCTTGGTAATGTTGATACTTCAAACAAAGTAATGCAAGTAGTTAACAATTTTATTGAGAATAACACCCTCAATGCCAATATTATTTATATGAAAACCAAAAGAACTTAGGACGATTATGAGGAATACACGAAGCCACAAATCACTGGAGATAGTAATGAAAGAAAAAATTGCGGATGTTATGGAGGATAAAACATACTTCCGCATACACAATTTGGATTCAGAAGGGAGCATAGCACATCCCATTTGCAATAGTTGGCATAACCCAGCATATTAAAAGGTGCCTATCTCAGAAAAAATCTACAGGTGTAATCCTATTAGACATCCGATCTGCATTTGATTCAGTGTGACACACAGGGTTAATGTATAAAATTATTAAATTTTAGTTTCCACCATACCTCATTTCATTAGTAAACAGCTTCCTTAGTGACCTTACCTTTTCTTTCAGGTTCAGAGCCTCTGAACCCCGCAGAGCAATCGCGGGTGTCCCCCAGGGATCTATTCTAGGACCTACACTATACAGTATATTTATAGCTGACTTTCCAACTCTAGAAAATTGCCATGTTTCTTTGTTCACGGATGATACTGCCATCTATACGTCAGATGAGAAAATACCACTTATGTTATAACTTCCTCGTAAAATAATCTCCATATGATACATGAGTACTACCATAACTGAAATATTAAACTGAATTATAGTAAAACGCAAATAATATTTTTTACGTGTAATAGAAAACAAGGTAACCTACCAAGCATAAACTTCTCAATTAATAACCATGACACATTAGCTCGTGCTGTGTGTCTAGGGTATAAGTCTCCAAATCTTGCCGAAAAGCCTGTCAGAGGACTTGGGAGAGCTGAAACCAAAATATAAAATAGTAATCAACATTGTGGAAATTAAAATCCGTCAGCATAATGCTGAAATGTTTTTGTTATTGTACTATCCTCACCCTGTAGTATGGTTACTTGACCTATCTGTATATGTATTTATGTATAAACAATAATTTCTCGACTAAATTACTTCCCAAAACAAAGAAAAGTCGTCCGAATATTTCTTGTCTATTTAACAAAAGCTTGAACTATTCCGTAAATATTGCCCAAACAGAACAACAAACTTCCGAAAACTTTATACACCTAAGCCTACCTGTATACGTCCTTAGAAGACAGATTTTTGTTTTTTTTATTACTTTATTTGTTTGATAAAAAGGAATGGTTCCATCTGTATAATTCCCAGGACAATTTCTAAATTGAGCTTACCAATGCAGTAGTGGTGGCGGCGGCGGCGGCGGCGGCGAGGATGGTATGGCAATGAAAACAATTTCTATATCCAAAAATGGTTCTCCTAAATTATCCAGGAACGTCGAAACGGAATGTGTAAATAAAGTTACCAAACAAAACCGGAATCAAGTCTCAGCGGTAGCTAAGCATTTTAATGAAATTTCCCTCCTTCGTTTGTGAATATAATTTCGAAATTCCTGTTGAACGAACACAGCCGAAGTAAATATTTTATGGCACAATAATTTTATATCCTTGCAAGAATTTTGCCTTGCGGTTTATGAATTGTTATAGCTTGGATTTCTTTTCCTTGTCAATTATGGTGGTTTTGTTTGAATTATTTAGGTAGTTATGGGTAGTCGTAGACGTAGTGATAGCATGATGGGGTTCATTACTTCCAACATCGTTTTTTTTACAATAAAAGAAGGTGTTTTTTTTATTTTATGATAACAAGAGGAAGAAGAGAATTTTGCAGTTTGCGTAATTAGAGAGTTTTTTTTTTAAGTTTCAGGAAATTAATATTGAATCAATTTTGAAATTTTATATAATTATTCGTTATAAGACGATTTTGATTGGCATTAATGACTACTGCAGTGTTCAATAGTATTCCACCTTCTTTTTGTGACAGCGTACGGGATAACGATCATAACATAGGTTGAACTGCGAACTTTATTTTTGCAGCTCCTACCATATAGTTGGTTTGATTAAATTTAATCAGATTTTGAAAACTGTATACAAAAGGTATGGAAGGCGATTAATCAAATTATTATAAGAATAGTTACAATCGCGCAACACCTTCGTAGGGCTACCATAGAAATATTTTTAATTTAACATACATAGCCAAGAATATTAGTTAAAATTTCTGTTACATATGAAAATGTAAATAATATAACTGGGATATTGTTGGAAATATAAAAATTTATGGAATCTCTTATAACAACAATTTGTACGACCCAGAAAACCATTTTATAGACCAAATTGTAGCAGCAACTCTTTAACAAATGTGGGATGGGGGGATCATAAAAGCCATCAAAAGTTTTGATCTCTGATTACCTTCTATCCTAGACAGACTATTTCCATAATATGATTACCGGAAAATTTCTCGCCAACAATTGCTCGCCCTCAGTTGCTCGCCCACAATTGCTCGCCAAGATAATTGCTCGCCACACAATTTCTCGCCAGGAAAGTTGCTCGGAAATGAAATGTTTTAGTTCTTTTTTTTTATATTAATACAGATAATATAAATTAAGAAACATGTTTATTACATAACATAAACATATGTTTTCAATTAATATTTACAAACAATTGTCGTCAACTAAAAGTATTTATAAAGACTTATAAAGATTGTAATAATAGAATTATATAATTTTATTGCAACACTAATCGTCTAAAATAAAAACAAAACAATATTAATAAAAAAAAAAATTACCAAAGCAATATTTTCGTTAAGTGACAATAATTCAATATACGAGAGAAATATGTATAAATATTCAAAAATTATGACTTTGAATCGACGCTGGGCTGTTGGCGTAGACCTTCTCTTTAACGTGGCCCCAAAGGAAGAAGTCGCAAGGTGTTAAGTCACAAGATCTCGGTGCCCAATTGTGATCACCTCTTCGAGAGATAACACGGTCCGGAAACTTTTCCCATAAAAGATCAATGGTTTCGTTGCTTGTATGGCACGTAGCGCCGTCTTGTTGAAAGTCAATTGTGATCACCTCTTCGAGAGATAACACGGTCCGGAAACTTTTCCCGTAAAAGATCAATGGTTTCGTTGCTTGTATGGCACGTAGCGCCATCTTGTTGAAAGTAAACGTTGTCCAGATCAATACCATCCAATTCCGGCCTTAAAAAATCATTAATCATCTGTCGATAGCGCAATCCATTCACCGTAACTGTTGCTCCAGCCTCATTTTCGAAAAAGTAAGGTCCAATGACCCCGCAGGACCATAAACCGCACCAAACAGTCACACGTTGAGGATAGAGAGGCTTTTCAACAATAACTCTTGGGTTTTCCGAGCCCCAGATTCGACAATTTTGCTTGTTGACGAAGCCATCGAGGTGGAAATGGGCCTCATCACTCAAGATGAGTTTTCGATGGAATTCCGGATCATTTTCATGCATTTCAAGGACCCAATCAGCAAAGACTCGACGTTGTTGATGATCGCCCGGCTTAAGTTCTTGTGTTAACTGAACTTTATAAGCCTTAAGACCCAAATCTTTATGCAAAATACGATGTAATGACGTTTGTGGAATGCTTAATTCCAAAGAACGACGAGGAATGGACAAACCTGGGTTTTCTTCTACACTTTCGGCTACAGCAGCAATATTCTCGGCTGTTCTTGAGTGACGTGCACGGGTTTTATTCTTCACATCACTAACTTGTCCCTACAGTTCGAATTTTTCTACCAATTTCTGTATTGCGGTCCGACAAGGTGCTTCACGACGACCCAAAAATGTTCGAGTTTCACGAACCGTCTCTGCCACATTTTCACCATTTTTATAGTGAATTTTAAAAATTTCAATGCGTTGTTGAATGGTGTATCGTTCCATTTTTATTAATGGCGTAGTTTCTATTTGTCAAATGTCAAAAAATGACAGCTCCAAAGGTGACATCTACCGAAATAGCGGGCTAATTAAAATAACACCTCTTATTGGAAAACCCTTTATATTGCTCTATTTTTGCGGAATTCATGCTTTGTTCAGTTTTTAGTGCGACAATTAACTTCCATATGCATGCTGTGCACCAATTAGGTCAGTGAAAGAATCATGCCAACCTTCACAAGAATTGTTGGTTTTTGGGAAACTATTTTGAACGGTACTATGAGAGTTCCACAAGTCTAGAGAAAATCAAGGATTGCGACGACAACGTCGACTTGTCCTACCATTACACGTGTCCTCGAAATAATCCAATACAGGTTACAAATTATCTTCAAAATTATCAATGTTCTCGGATAAGTCTGCGAAACTGCATTCTATATGTATGTGCAACGGGAATTAAAGCTAAAGCTAGTATCATTCTTAGTTTTAACGTAGTTACTATCCTCCTGATATCGCTTTGGCAAACCATTTTGTTGAATTCAACGATAAAAACACTGCGTAAAATGAAAAAAACAAAATTCTAATGGCCAGTTTCACAGTCTGAGTTTAAACCAAATATTTAGTTTAAACTCGACGAACGAGTTTCACAATTTGGTTTAAACCCCGGTTTAAACTAGAGTTTAAACCATGCCATCCCTCGGTTTAAACTCAAGATAAAAGTATTTGAAAAGTGTGACATTTTATTTTGACAGTAACATTGTTTGTTTGTATCAAGAAAATAATTTTATCATGGATTTAGATTTAGACATTTCTAGCGATGAAGAAGATTTTTTGAGTTAAATTTTCAACTCCGTCGACAACTGACAGTAATTAGAAATGGGCCTAATCATTTTAATGAGTGGGACGACGTTGATTTTTATGCTAGGTTCCGTTTAAGTAAAGAACTTTATCATTTTATCTTCGAATCTATCCCTTTTCTTGCGGTCTATTATACATATATGTTTCTTTATGCACTAGGGAAGGCAATAGCTCAACTTCACTTATGCTAAAATTTGCATCCTTTTTGAATGTTGGCATATTTAAAATTAGCAAATATAATTACATATTTTTTATTTTTTACTTCCCGATGTTTACTTTTCCGATTGACAGATTGATTCATAGAAAAATTTCTTCACAATGGTGGCGATAACTAATTTAGTTCACAATTTAATCAGTACTACCAACGTTACTAAAAGAATGCACTGTGAAACCCGATTTGGTATAAACTACGTTTAAACTTGAAGGATGGTTTAAACTAAACCTTGGTTTAAACTCGACTGTGAAACCGGCCATAAGAGACTCTCCTGGAAACACAGTCTTAAACCCATTTATCCCAGCTTGCTCAAAATCAACCATAATTGACTTTGGTGCTAAATTGGGTTCGAAACGTTTTAGCTCGTCGAAAATGTTTTCCTTTTTCGCTTATAATACACTGAACACTAAAACGATCTCAATACTAACAGACTGAATTTGAAATGAATATAAAATGCAAAATATTTTGACTTATATTGCTTCAAAGCCAAACGCAAAATCTTGGAAAACAAAGAAATAGACCATTACCAAAGATAACCTAATAAAAAGATAGGATACAGGCGAGATTTCCGAGTGTTTTACATTAAAATGTACACGGCTAGAAAAGGAAAGAGAGAATAAGTAAAAATCTGCATCTAGTTTCATCACACTTTCATATCACAAAAATTAAATTTAAATTTGTTGACAATTAATAAATGTTTCCTCGTTTGGAAAAACTTCTTTGAATTTTATATTTTCCATTTTGTCAAATAAAATTTTACTTTGCACACACTATGAACATGTAAAACTACAAGTACTTCTAGTATCTGTATAATAATGATATTTATACAGTGCAGTCTGTGTTCCCAGTAATGTTCCACCTTATAATATAAAATTCCATCAATTTGGAAATTAATATCTGTTGTTGGCGAGCAACTTTCCTGGCGAGCAACATTCCTGGCGAGCAATTCTGTGCGAGCAACTGTGGGCGAGCAATTGTTAGCGAGAAAATTTCCGCACACGTTCCATAATGACTCAATTTAAAATTCACAATTCTACAAGAATATGCGTGGAGATAATATAAATATAGTATCAGACAGCCAAGCAGCACTTAAAGCGTTTACCTTTGAGTCTAAGCTAGTTTGGGACTGTCTTACTGTCCAGGACACGAAGGAATTTGGGGCAATGAGATTGTGAATTGCCTTACAAAGGAAAGAGCCAGATCTGCGTTTATTAGACCTGAGCCAGTTTTTGGACACCCAAGAATCCATCTCTGAAGTCAAATCAAGCTTTGGCAGGACAGAATTAAAAGGGCACACTGGGGAAATATTGCGGGGCTGAGACAAGAGAAGAAAGTCATCAAGTATTCGCAACAGAGGGCAAAAGTAATCCTTACGCTCAACAGAAAGGAATTAAAGCTCATATTACTGGGACTTGCCCACTTAGATATCATCTTAACACTTTATTACTACCCGGGGTCGAAAACGACCCCAAAAATAATTCATTTATGTTTTTCTCTAAAAAATAATGAAATTTCTTATCGCTCATTGTTTTAAAAGCATACTAAGGATAACTAAAATTCACTGGGCGCCAATAAAAAAAAATTGGTTCCTTTTTCTGAGAAATATAAAGGTGCTGGGGTCGTTTACGACCCCCGGGTACGAATAGAGCAATTGGAAAATTCCAGAATTTTTTTCAGGGAAAATTAACAAAACCCAATACGTAAGGTGAAGAAAAAATTTACGTTTTTCGCAATTTTTACATATTCCTAGTATCTAGTGGTGTGGCCACTTTTGACCAATTGTGTCATAAATATAGTATTTGTTCAAGAAGACATTTTTTTTCGGATTCTCCGGTATATATCAAAAGGTAAAAAAAAAATTTTTATTTGCTATTTCATCACGCAACTCATTATATTTTGGGTGACAAGTTTTAAGTCTTGGTTTGACTCATCAACAGGTCCCAAATAGCGAAATTGAGTGACTTGAAAAACAAATGAAAAAAAAAGAACAAAGAAAAGAAATGAAAAAAAGTCAAAAAATTGAGAAAAATGGAAAAAAAATTTAAAAACCAGATTCATTCGAAACAAATCGAACCTGTGTTATGCCCGCAGTGGGCTGAAAAAAGACAAAAAAAATGTAAGAAGAACAAGCGTTTCGTGTTACCAGAAAACCTTTTACACTCATCGGTACGGCTTAGTTTTCTGTCTGCCGTAGACGCTTGAAACAGATCAAATTGACTTCATCTCATATATTTTTTTCATTTTTTCATTTCTTTTCTTTGTTCTATTTTTTCATTTGTTTTCAAGTCACTCAATTTCGCTTTTTGGGACCTGTTGATGAGTCAAAACCAAGACTTAAAACTTGCTGGAGGAATAAATTCGTTTATACCTTTACGTCTTTCAAATCCAAAGAACAAAGAATCTGGTGAAAAAGGACGCATTTCACTCTATTTAGAGAGGTGTGGATTGCCGAAATAATTGAAAAGGAAAGACATATTGAAGAGTTGGAAGCTCCTCGTGGCAAGAGTGCGCTTCCTGTTCACGATCAAAA
This sequence comes from Dioctria rufipes, assembly GCA_963924295.1. Lineage (NCBI taxonomy): Eukaryota > Metazoa > Arthropoda > Insecta > Diptera > Asilidae > Dioctria > Dioctria rufipes. The sequence goes on from OZ002743.1 coordinate 51,661,311, forward strand.
TATGTATAGAAAAATTAACTCACAATGCGACAGCTACCAGCGATACATCTACTCAATACATTATAAAAAATTGTGCTTTAACTGTCTTTGTAAATAAAATAAAATGCATAATTAGATGGCAGATGTACAATAATACCATTTCTAATTTATTAAAACTTTCATACTTAAAAAAACTTTTGAATTTCATAGTAAGATTGGCTAATTTCACAGTGGGGTCCTATCGACCCCAAGGTAGGAAAATCAGGGCTGGGTAGTAATAGAGGATTAAAAAGATGGATTAGGTCGATAAAGAGACCTGTCGCTTTTGTATGGAAGACGATGAAACCGCTATGCACGTTCTATTTGACTGTAAAGCTCTGTACCGAATAAGTCTGAAACATCTAAAAAAAAAAAGCATTCCCACTGCTGTTACAGGTATGACCCTCAAAAGCGTTGTAGACCATTTATAGTCCAGTCAATAGAGGGTAATTGTGATTTTTATATATGTCACTTAGTTCCAGGCCCCGATGCAAAATCCAAATTTTTAGCCTTAGAGGAGTCTGCGCGGTCCGCCATCTTGGATTAAAGTTACAAATTATTCGTTTTTTCAAAATAATTCCTCAACTTCAACGATTTATCCTACGACTAAAATGGAAGACTAAATTCCCTGCATTTTTTTTTTTTTGTAAGTCTGATATGTAAAAGGCTACAACGGCGGAAACGTGAACATTCTTTCAAAAAAATGTATACATATAGTACCATTTATACAGGGTGCTTCGTCCACGGTGGTTCATAAGACATCACCTCCTGTAGTCACCTACTAAAACAAAAAAATTTACGGTAAGGGGGCGCCGCCATATCAACCGTTTCGAAGCTACAGGGTGATTAAGCAAATATGCAAGTCTTTCTCAAAATGCTCTGTATTTTAAGAAGTTCAAGGTCACTTACAGAGCTTAATGGCCTTTCCAACGACTGCTCAACCAGCCCCATACTACGCTCCCCTCAAGAAGTATGACCTAGGGTATTTCTTTCTTGTTTTCAACTAAATCGATTTACTGGAAAAATTAAATAATTAAAATTTAATAATTAGAAGATGATAATGAGAACATTATCACCTGTTTTTGTATCGGGACTAGAAAAGGCATTGGAGGGGAAAAAATACAGCTCTATTAATTTTCTGCTATTTTTTTCCCCTCCAATTCCTTTTCTAGTCCTGATACATAAACAGGTAGTTGTGGTAGGCTTACCGGCGTGAAAAGCATGTCGATATATACAGGGTGTTTCCCCTTAGGAGGTCCATAGAGCGGGAGGTGATAGTACTCACCTAGACGAACCAAAAATTGTATGGCAGGTGGGGGGGCAATATCAACCGTTTAGGAGTTACAGGGTGATTCATAAAAAAAGCTAGGTTTTTACAAAACACCCTGTATCTTAAAAACTACAGGGCGTATGGTCACAGTTAAGGGCTCACTGTATGCAGAACTTCATGGCCTTTCCAACGACAGCTCAACCAGCCCCGTACCCCTCTCCCCTAAGAAGTTATGAAGGTCTAAACTAAAAATTTCGGATTTTCTTTCCTTTTTTTTTACTTTGACCTCTATTATTTTTGCAAAAAGGTCGTTAACATAACTTTTTTTTTATAAAAACTGTAAACTGTGGAGCCTCCTCTTTAATTTGACCTATTATACCCTATGTGCTATCTGTATCCGTTAAAGAGTTATTAGCTCTAAACTTATTCTCAAACCTATTTTCAAACCTATCCTCAACGATAATTTGTTCCCTTAGTACGTCATTTTAAAAAATATCGTCTAATTTCGGTGTGACCGGAATAGGTTATGAGTTAATAACTGTTTAACGGCTACAGATAACACATAGGGTGTAATAGGTCAAATTAAAGAGGAGGCTCCACAGTTTACAGTTTTTATAAAAAAAAGTTATGTTAACGACCTTTTTGCAAAAATAATAGAGGTCAAAGTAAAAAAAAAGGAAAGAAAATCCGAAATTTTTAGTTTAGACCTTCATAACTTCTTAGGGGAGAGGGGTACGGGGCTGGTTGAGCTGTCGTTGGAAAGGCCATGAAGTTCTGCATACAGTGAGCCCTTAACTGTGACCATACGCCATGTAGTTTTTAAGATACAGGGTGTTTTGTAAAAACCTAGCTTTTTTTATGAATCACCCTGTAACTCCTAAACGGTTGATATTGCCCCCCACCTGCCATACAATTTTTGGTTCGTCTAGGTGAGTACTATCACCTCCCGCTCTATGGACCTCCTAAGGGGAAACACCCTGTATACAAAGGTGTTGCAATGGTTTCGTGTATTTCACTCCATTCCTAATGTTATTATCTAAGAGTTTCTTCATTATTTTAAGGAAGAAGGAGGTAAGGCAACATTTATATATAGAAAGCCGTCATCTGCCTTTGGCTATAAATTCCAGCTTCACATCTCTCCATAACTTTGGCATATAGCCAAGAGTATAACTGTCTATACAGGTTTTAATTAGACTCGACAATAATAATTCTTCCAGCCTTTGTTTAAATAGGCTTAGAAAGATGCTAACAACCTCAGGCTTGAAGGATCTGCAAGCCCATTTAATATCGTTGGGAAAAACATTTGTTAGACAGGCTTTTCACCCTTCAGCTTTAACTCTTCAGGCTCTCTTCTATATGGCTGACTCGGATAAATGATCTTTCTATTATCTCTTTCCGGATACTAGTGCAACTACTATTGACTTTCTATAGATCGCTAATACTGTTAGTATGATCCTTAGAGAGGACTTTTGAAGTCTAACGATTAGGTAAATCGTCAATATCTTCGAAAAAACTTGTCCAACTTGTTATCTTGAATATTTTTTGAATGTTTTTTTTGTTTGTTTTGTATTATATTCAGTCAGGGCCAACTCCTGTTTTTCTAACTATATTGAAGAGCCTTCCAGAGTTGATTCTTAATTTATCCAGTTCCCTGTTCCTCCAAGACTTTCAGATGAAATAAGGTCTGCATCCTTGTCGTTCTCTATTGATCCAACATCGAGCTTCCTTAAACCCGCACTAATATATCTCCTGATGACGTCTTCGACTGGGAGAATTATTGTTTGATTAAGGTATAATGAATGATTGCTGCTGTTCTTTCCGGGCGAGGAAATGTATATAGGGAAATAGCGATTAAAAAAACACACAAAAACTTCTATTTAATTTAAGTACTTTATTATGGGAAATATATCGCCTAATTGAACTCTCGAGAGGAAGCCACATAAAAAATAACAATTGATAAAATTTCGCGAAAACGACTAACTGGTAATTAAAAATTCCTTTTAACAAGAGAACTAGATAGTAGTAAATTTGGGATACTCTAGGGTCTGCCCTTCTATCTATGGATGAGCTGAAAAAACTGCCTCACTAAGATCTGATGTGCTTCATTAAGAGGACATGAAGGTTTTTGTGAATAGTCTTCTAGCAGGATAGCACAATGGGCCACTATGGCCTCCATGCTTGGGATAGGGTCTCCTTTCCCTCTGCCTTTAAAAAAAAAAAACAAAAAAACAAATTGACATTGAATGATTTGTTGAGCGCTGGTAACAACAGTGCGATTGATATCTCTAACAGCTGTTATTAAATTTTATCTACGAATTTTTAACAAAAATATTTTTATCATCAGAATTGTACCTTCGACTGTAGGAATTATAGAATTTTTTAGAGCACTACTTTCACCAACTGGGCAATCATGGAATTCATGTAAGTACTATCTCCATTTTTCATAGTGAGTTACCAAATGTATGCTCAGTGCACATCAATATAGGGTCCCCATTACAAAGCTCTTTCAAAGAAGTAGACCAAGCCTCAACAAAACAAATTAAATGAAGTAGAACAAAAGATAAAAACAACCAGCATAAAGTATATCTCATAAATAAAAACTAAAGAGATGTATTAATAGAAGAAACCTATTTGTTTATACTCAATCAAGCTGCTCATATGCCCTAAATAAAATCATATCGGTTTTTACTAACTTCGTTTCATATTCTTTTCAGTACAAAGAGATTCTCAAATTGATAATTACCCACATCCATTTTAAATGCGAATTAATTCCTTCTCTAAATAAGATAAAATACTTTAATAACAGGAAAATGGTTGCTTTAATACCGTTCACATTTTCAAAGAATTACTTTACCCAAAATATATACAGCCACAAATACCCAGGGATTAAATAATTCTGAATAAATTTCATAATTTCGGAGTATTCATTGTATCACGATAGGAATAGGAATAGGAACTCCTCCTTAAGCCTTACATTATAGAGAGAGACAAGTAAGCAAAAGTCATTTCTACTTTTCAGACATAGTCCCCGAGTAGTCACCTATAGACAGAATTCAAGCGTATTACCTTTTTCTCACCGGCCAACTTTTACCCCACTGACATAGCTTGACTTTCATTAACACCTTGTTGTGAATAAAAAGAAAAATTACATTAATTAAGAGGAAAATGAGATTCTCACCTTGCACTTATTTAATTAAAAATTTCGAGGTTGGCATCTGGTGAAATTTTTATGGAAGCTTAGTTTCTCATGTCGGTTCTTGGCTTACTTGACTCATCAAAGAGATTTATATCATTAAATCTTTGGCAGCTTTTTTAAATTAATAAAATAATTTTCTAAAATTTTGTATAAATATTTTCCTAACCCAACCTTTATTTTGGATGAAGTCGAAAAATTCCCATTTCTGTCTGTTACCATAAAAAGTAATATAAATTTCACTAATTTCTATCCTTTATGTATGTAGTCATGTAGACATGTTTATTTATTTATTTAAACTTCATGAAAGGTCTGACTACTGTGCAAAAAAGGTAACCTTAACTAAGTTGATATTTTGTTGGTGGAATTTTTTTTTTTTAGGTGAAAGTCAAAATAATCTGCGACGGTGGAATTTTCGTATCTGTAAAAGAGAAAAGGAAAATTATTTGCAAAATAAAAATGAATGTTAAATGTTACTGACATGTAAAAGATATTACCATATTGCAGTCATGTTCACTTTCATAACACCCAACTTCGTCTCGGCCGCTTTGAGAGAGCTGAAAGGAGGAGACAAGATGAACTTTAAAAAGTTGAAATGAGGCTCAAAAAATAAAGATGCTTGCATCAAAGCTTGGAGTACAAAGGATAGCGGATTCTAAATTAAGTTTAAGTTCAAGCTTTAAGTGGCGCGATGGAGCAAAATGAACTGTTCGGATTCACTAACTCGGAGAGTTGTGGAGATGAGAGTTCTTTTGCCACTTAACTCTCCACTCGGAATTCTGTAATATCATTAACAGACGACCAAAAATAATTTCCAATTATGTAATTGAATATTATTTCTAATTTCCAATTAAATATATATTGTAACAGACACTTTTGACATTTAAGTCAAATTGTGTAACTTTCAGACCCGAAATAAATCATTCTGGGAAGTAGATGTTGCGCTTCAGGATAATAAGAAATTTAAGGAGAACTTTCATATGAGCAGAAGCCTACTTAAAGAGCTAAGTGAAGGCTTGTATTCCTTGAGACAGGAGGATACTATTATGACAGATGTAGTTCCATTAGAAAAACGTGTTGCGATAGAACTTTATGCACTGCGGTCATCTGCAGAATATTGAACAGTTTCCAATGATTTCAAAGTTGGGAGGACTACAGTCGGTGAAATAATTCGGGAATTTTGCAAGGAAATATACAACAATATGGAAAAAGAGTTTATTGTTGGATATCTTCCTACCCAACAAAAACTTATTCTTAAATATTGCAATTTGTCATAAACTCCACAGAACAGCTGCGTCTGAAAGCTGCTACTGTTAGTTTATAGAATCACTACTGCGTGTTTTTAGTAGCGCTTTGGTGATAATCCTCAAAAACCAAACTCAATTATGTCAATGTCAAGATGTGGCGATTATGTAATTACTTTATGTGGGATAATTAAAAGTTTAGGGGTGATACACGACAGAGATTATCTTGTTGATGTAGGTAATTTAGAATTATGGCTATCGTCTGTCGAGGGTATACAACTGTGCCCAAAAAATAAGGTGACATTTGAATTTAAACTGCGCGCATCAAAGGAGTTGGCGAATTAGTTTCTTTTTTAGGTTGGTAGGACTGTCTTTGACATCCCTGCCAAATCACACGTCAAAATATTCATTAGTGTTTGAGATACGCTTCGTTTTGTGAGCTGCTAAAAGAAAATTTCTCGTTTTTTGCGATGTCGAAAATTGTTGAGCAAAGAATTTGCATTAAATTTTGTTTGCGAAATCAATTTTCTGCTGCGGATTCGTTGAGGATGGTGCAGAAAGAAAAATGTTTACAAGGGGTATAATGAGTTCCAAGCAGGCCATGAACGTGTCGAAGACGAAGAGCACCCTGGGCGACCATCAACCTCAACCGACGAAGCTCACGTCCAAAAAATTAAAGATTTGGTGTTTGAAAACCGTCCAATTAGAGACCTTGCTGATGATATTGGCATATCGAAAGGCTCAGTCAATACCATTTTGAAGGATGTTTTGGGCATCAAATGCGTCAAATCTTGACTGGTACCGAAATCATTGAATTTTTTGGATAAAAGGCGTAGCGTTGAAACAATGAAACAATGCTTTCTGACTACATTGACAACACGAAATGCATGATCACTGGAGACGAGACTTGGATCTATGCTTACGACCCCGAAACGACCGATCAATCGAGCGAATATCGTGCCAAGGGTGTGCCGAGACCAAAAAAACCGCGCCAAAGTCGCTCAAAAATCAAGGTGATGTTGACTGTTTTTTTCGATTATCGTGGTGTTGTGCATTCTGAGTTCCTTCCCCCGGGTCAAACAGTCAACAAGGAATATTATCTGAACGTTATGCGTCGTTTGCGTAACGCTAAAAGATGCCGGAATTGTGGAAAGACAACTCTTGGTTTTTGCACCACGATAATGCGCCGTCTCACACTGCACTCGTTCTTCGTGACCATTTCGCCAAAAACTCGACTCATATCGTTCTGGCTGTTCAGAAAGCTCGAAAGACCGCTCCGAGGACACCGTTTTGTGACGATAGAGCAGATTCAAGCCGCCGCGAGGAAGGAGCTGAAGGCCATCCCTGAATCGACTTTTTCAACTGTTTCGAAGATTGGAAAATCCGTTGGCATAAGTGCATTGCATCAGGAGGGAATTACTTTGAAGGCGATGAAATTGATTTGGAAGAATAAATAAAGAATTTTCAATCTAAATTCAATGTCACCTTATTTTTTGGACACGGGGAATTTGTATTGAGATTTACCAAACTCTCTACTCAACTCGGCAAAACTCTCGGCTGTGTTAGTTGTGGAGAAGTAAGGAGAATATTTTCCAACTGACAGTATTGTCTGTTGTTGTTGTGGTTTGTGAAAGTACCTAGGTACCTAGGATGTTCAAATTGAACCATGGATTCACTGCATATCTTGGCTATGTTTACAAAAACAAATTATGGAAATCCTTGCAATAATTGCAGAGAAATAAGTATTTTTGTGGTTCAAGGTACCCGCTAAAAATTGTAATTCACGCGAAAATGGTCAATTTGGTCGTCTTCCAGTACAGAAGAGATGCTATAAAAATTTTTAAATATACACGATAAAGCTTGTATGAAAGATGAAATTCACCTAATTAGATATGTACTTATTTTTTGAATCCGGTAAATAGTTTTGGAAATAACAGCAAAAGAAGTGAATCAGTCCTTCTGAAGATGAAAAAATGGCCGTTTTTTGGTACAGAAATGGACATATAGTATTTTCAACTCATCATTTGGAAGAACTGGTAAGTCGTGGAAAATCACTTTCCATGAAAAAAAATGTTCACAACATAGTGCTAATGGATGTGAAACACAGAATGAAAGAAATATATGCAAAATACTGGATCTGGGGTGTATATGACCCAAGTGCAAAAATCCGTCTTTTGGCGGTAAAAACGATCAAAAAAACAACTACACCACTCGACTACCCGCTAAACTAAACTTGTACATATTTACTTTACTTTACTTATTTTACAGCATTTTTATTCAACATTTTCGTATTTTAAAACAAAACAATTTCTGCAACTATATTGATAAGAGATTTAAGCGTATCTCTGAGGAGCTCTTATGTTAGAAGATATTTGACAAATATTTTCGTTTGGTAGAATACCAAATCTTTAAAAAAAAAAAATCTCCACAAAAGCTAAGAGATCAGCTGACGTCTGACATCTCTTAACTCTTTATGTAGAATACCAGTTAAGATAATAACAGCTGTTATCTCTTATGTAGAATTAGGGGGTTACTTTTAATATCAACCATCTTCATTCTTCCTAAGCAACACCAGAAATTTCTGAGAGAAAGTCCGGTCGTCTTTTCCAATATTTTATAGCCATTTTGGAAAGGTATAATTTGACTGAATGTCATTTAGATCACTTTTATGCTTATTTTATTGAATAGTATAATTTATTTGGATAGCACTTAGGTCAGCTTGCTTAAAATTTTAATTCAGAAAGTGCCCATTCAATTTATTATGCCCTAGATGAATTCTATAGGGTAGGGGAAGATGCTGTACCTTGGACATGTGTTTACCTTTCACCGGAGACAGACTTGCAATTTCCATATTGCAAATTACGCTAAACCGCAAGTCTGTCTCTATATACTGAGAAATCGCTCGGTATACGCTCGGTGTACACTCACCACAGTATGTAGTACATTGGAATTGCGAAAGATGTACGCGGTATACGAGTTTATTACCATATAACCCTAGTTATAAACCATAACTATTCATTATACGAACTTTTTCTGACATTTAATATTTGACACTTGTACTTCACTTGACTTAGTTTTATTTACCATATAGACAAGTAAATTCATAACATTTACTGGCATTCTGTAGGCGCGTGGAACTTTCTTAAGTCAAATGAAAAATTAAATGACATCTCAAGTGATAAATCAAATGTAAGTTCTCTAATTAATTTCTCAGAATCGTAAACCGCAAGTGTGTTTCTTAAATTTTATATTGAAATTGACATAATTGCAAAATCAATATATCAATATATAAATTGCAAGTCTGTCTCAGGTATTAGTCATTTCATTTTCCACGCGGACTGTAGTTACCACCTACATAAACGCACTTTTATCAGATTTAGTACATATATACACACTTAACATTTGTACCACGGATATATAAAAAAATCCATAAGCCTTTACATATATATGTAATAAATTAAATATGTATAGCTATACCAATTTCTTGTTTAGCAACCTGCTTTGCGAATATTATTATTTTTGGTTGAATAAAGAGTGTTATTTAATTTAACTCTGTTGACATACCAACATTTCTTCTTAGTACATTACAAATGTCCAAGGTACAATACCCCACTGTCCATGGTACAGCTGCTTGTTGTATCTTGGACAGTAACACGACCTTCACATTTCCTTTCATATATCCTGAAATATAAATTCTTAACTGCATATTCGACTATTATAGGAACGGTTATGGGTTAGACAATCTATAATTATCGGTTGCTTAGGATTTGCCCGATTAGTTTTGTCAAAAAAACGAAACTATTTCAAACAGTAAAAAACTAGAATATTGGTCTAAGACCAATTCTTATGAAACCCTCCTAGATGAATGCCCTTATGAAATTTCGCATTGTTACCCTTCTGTCCAAGTTTGATTTTTGAAGTGGTTTTTCGCATATATTTCTAGAACGGTTTGTCGCACAGAAAAAATGATTATAGCCAATTTTTATAGGATTTCGTATTCTAAAGAAGTTTTTAGTGCAATAAAAATGTCTTGGACTAATCGTTTTAAAGTATACGTAAAAAACTTAAATTTTTATATGACAACACAAAGAAAGAGTTGCCCGATTTAGTCCATTTTTTAAATTTTATTTACTAGTACAATGAAAACACCATGTACCAAATTTCAGCTCTGTACGTCTACACGCTCTCAGACAGTGTCCAAATATATAGTGGAAAACGAAATTTCTGTATGGCAACCCCACGAATGAGTTGCCCGATTTATCTCATTTTCGAACTTAATTTTACTTTTCTTTTAAAGCCTGTGTACAAAATTTCAGCTCACTAAATATAGGCGTTCTCGAGTCATCATGCGCACAGACAGACAGACGGACGGACATGCAAAAATCAAAATAACTTTTAATAAGTATTATGCGTGGGTGTCAAATCCATTTTGCTCTACGATCATTATTTCGAGGTGTTACAAACGGAATGACAAACTAGGGTATAAAAAGGTACTAAGGTACAGGACATCCATGCATAACAATAAAAGTTGTTTTGTTTTTTTCATGTCCGTCTGTCTGTGTGCACGATACTCGAGAACTCATTCACATAAAGAGCTGAAATTTTGCTCTCGGAATATTAAAAAAAAAAAAAATTTAAGTTCGAAAATGGGACAAATCGGGGGTAACTCGTTTTATGTGGTTGCTATACACAAATTTCGTGTTTCACTATAAATTTAGACACTACCATCTTCTTTCAATGGGTCCCATAACCGTTTCTTGTAGTGTTTCATTTCTTTGATTATTTCATCCAATTTTCCATTCAGTAGTAATTCCATTGTTATAAATCGTGTGACTTTTTCAACAAAATAAGTTCGTTATTTACCTTAAATATCCTCAGGAATAAAAACCACTTCCTCCATTATTTTGTTGATGGTATTCAATTTTTCTTTTTTCTTTTATCATAGATAACCAGAAAGGACAATAAAAGTGTTGTATGAAGTCCACTTTTATGAAGCATTAAACTCTTTAAAACCTCTGTTTTCAGAATTCCCGGGTAATTGTAATTTCATTTTAAAGATGAAGCCGTTAAAAGCCCTCCACGGAGTTAATGAAATTACCTTAAGCGTCAAAGCTTTAAAGTTTATTGTATTTCCGTATAAAGGGATTAATAAAAAGCAAAACGCTTAGGCAAGTGAACTGACGAAAATTGAAAGTATGAAAATTTAAGTGTTTTCATTAGTGGTCCTTTCATCTCAAAACGATAACATCCGGCCAGTTTAAGGTACGAAAATATTTTATAAAGTAAAAGAGGCTCTCAAGAAATCGATAGCCATTGCAAAATAAAAAAGGAAAACCAAAAAAAGCATCTCTTCTCTTACACTCTTTATTGGGTTTGCAATCTTTATTTCCTTTAATGATGACGGCGAATCTCTTGAATTCGACCACAAATTCCTCACCGAAGATTTCACCCACATAGTGAAGCCCTGTGGATATAATCATACTTGCCACAGCAAGGAGAGATACATAGAAGCGGCAAGTAATAACTGTGAATTATGTGAACAATGATGCTCTCTATAAATATAGGGCATTCTGCGTACTCCTTCGGACGGATAATAAAGGAGCAACTCTTATTATATGGGGGCCGAGCACAAAAGGAGCAACAAATCATCTTTTAGAATGTCGCCAACTGGGGAATGTTATTGTCTGTGATAATATTTTGGGGGAAAAAAATATAAAGTTCACAGGGGTGGAAATTTTTGTTTTTTGGGTTTTTTTTTTCTTTTTTCCTTCATTCGTTTTCAATATGGTGATAGCGATATTATCCGAAGACAAAAAAAAATTGTGAATCATTCATCTTTGAAAGAAGACCGCCTTAATAAGATGAAAAAGTATCCAAAGAATTTTGAAATTTAGGAACTGTTTTTTTTTTTAATTTTTTCAACATTTCATATGGAAATAATTTCGGAATTCATAATATAGGTAATGAAAGTTGGAAAGGCAATTAAAATTTAACGATAGTAGGTCCGAAAAACCATCAGAATCTGTAACTTTGGAGACTTTGTGTTCTTTAAGAACTTGAATACATCTCCCGTATGTATATATATTGGCCCTTATATACTTGCACACGGGAGATGCAAAACTGATATGTGTCAAATAGGTGGAAGGAGAGAAATTCAAATAGAACAATAAGACTTGTCTGTTTCAGTTCAGAAATTTGTTATCCCAAAAAACATAAAAAAAAGCATAGATCTACCTATATTATGCTCTTAGAATATTTCTAGAAAATTTATAAAAATTTATTCGACAATATAAAAACCATTGACTGATACAATACAATCTTAGAAACTACACAGATAATTTTTTTATATAACGCAAACACAAAATACTTCAAAAATATATATACACACACACACACACTAAACTTACGACTAAACGTAAATCTTAAATTTTTATTAACAAATAATAGAATCATTCCACATCAAAACCAAAATCATTACTAGATACCTCAGAGCTACTAATATAAAATATTAATTCCGGTCTTTGAGAACTAACTAAGCTTGTTATCTATCTGGATCCTGGATGGCATCATACAAGATTTTGCTCTTACCCAATTCCAATGAAGATGGACGAGACTAATATTCATAGTAGCCCTAGCGATGTTTATGATATCATTAAACATTTATTATAGGCCTAGGCATCAAAATTGCCAGATTTATTATTCAAATAACAATTTACGAGCTCATAACAATTCAGCCATGAAGTCGTATACCTCAAAGACTTTCAAATATTGGGTGTCCTCGTATTGTGGCATTGGGAATAAATGGGCGCGGGTGGATGATTGTATATCAAGAATAATGCCATTCTAGTGGTCCAGCAGTAATAAGCTCATCTTGTTCGTATAAAATCGTAAAGTGAAATCGTCATATAAGGTTTTAGCTTTTCTAATATGTGTGACGTGATTATAGTAAGGAATTTCAGTTTATAGTTTTAACACCATAGAATTGAGCACTAAGCAAAATTAGTCGATTACAATTGGGAAGGGAATATGGTCGAGAGGAATATAAATAATTTCATTTTGTATCCCTGCTGGTCTTTCTTAGGAGAAAACCATAAAAAGGACCATTTTCAAAATTTATTTAAAATCAAATTGTTTTTTGTGGGTAGGTACTACAGATTCAAACGAAATTTTAATTATCGTCACTAATCGTAAAATTGTGCGGTTGCATTGGTACCAACTTGAAGTTATAAAGATTTGACACCGGATATAGTTCAAGACTTTTGCCAGTTTTGGAAATTGTATGATTTGTATCTGTATTATCATGTAGATTATCTAAAAAAAAAAGCAAGCCTTATGTGAAACATCTCAACAGTGTCATTTCTCATATAATCCCGCACCTGATATCTGACATTTGGTGAAGAAAGATAACGAAAATTAAATTTTCGAGAATAAAAATATAAGATTTAAGCAGTCTTGCGCAATTTTGGTATTTTGATAAATTGTTTCAAGACGTTTTGTCCACAACGGAAAAAGCAACTAAGCAACTCTGTCTACAGAAAACGATCATCTAGCCTAGCCACGGTGTTTTCTGTGAATAAACAAATTGCTCAGCGATTACATAAATTCAGATGCAGGAGAAATCAGTGGGAAGATGCATAATTTTGAGAACAAAATTTTACAGTACGTTTGATTTGCTGCCTGGTAGGAGGACATCCTCATGCCTTATCGATTTTGTGAGCTCTTCTGGTCTTCATGTGGTGAACTCATCAATATCAACTCATTTCACTAACTCTAGTTCAACATTGTTAGATGTTTTCCTGACCGGAGACTTAGGCAGGGTTACATTTTTTAACCAACTGTCTTTTCCTCCTTTCTCCAATCATGATCTTATTTTTATGTCATATGATATTGAAGTGTCTCGTGCCGCTCAAACAAATTTTTTGTATCGAGATTTTGATAATATACAACTTGAGTCTCTCTTGAATGCAGCCGATAATTTATATTGGGATCAAATTCATAATGAGAATTCGATTGATAAAAAGGTTGAAATGTTTCAGTATTTTATTTTGGATCTTTTTCGAAGATTTGTTCCTATTAAAGAAGCTAGAATATTTAACACTAGTTGTCCCTGGTTTACTGTACGCATTAATGATTTGATTAGGCAAAGAAATGAATCTTATCGACGTTGGAAGCGTTTCAGAACTCGTGATACATGGGAGGACTATAGAAGGTTGCGGAACAGTGTAACTACTAAAATCAGAAACTCCAAGACATGTTACTATCGTTCCAAATTTAATAGTGAATTGCCACCAGCAATATTATGGCGAAATCTTCGATCTCTTGACGTCGGTCGCGCTTCAAATCTTGATGTGAACGAAGACCCAAATGAACTTAATCCAGATTTCTTCCAATAAAAGCTGGTGTACCGCAGGGATCCATTCTTGGTCCCCTACTTTTTTCCTTATTCATTAATGATTTACCCAGTGTTATTAATCATTGTAATTTTCATCTCTATGCAGATGATTTACAAATTTACACATCTAGGAGGTTGGGCTTAGTGGAGGATGCAATTTTTTGTATTAATAGCGACCTTGAAATGATAAATTCTTGGGTAACTGATAATGGTTTACTTCTTAATCCTAACAAAACTAAAACAATTGCCATATATAGAAATGCTCTTGACACATCTTGTTTCCCAAATATCACTCTGAATAACACTACTATCCAATTTTGTGATAAGGTAAATAATCTGGGTATAATATTTAATAAGGACTTCTCCCGGTCTAGTCAAGTTGACAACGTTGTTGGGAAAGTATATGGAGCTTTACGGCGCTTAGTAATATCATCATCTTGTTTGCCGTTAAATACCCGCCTTAGATTGGCTAAAGTACTACTTTTTCCTATTATTGGCTATGGTTGTGAGATTTATGGGCATCTTGATTCTTATTCAACCCGTAAACTGAATGTTGCTGTAAACTCCATCATTCGCTTTGTTAATGGTCTTAGACGTTACGATCACGTCGCTCCATACTCAAACCAATTGTTGGGTCTTCCATTTAAGTTTTATTTTCTGTACCGTCATGTAATTTTTTTGAATAAGATACTAATTGGATTAGCTCCTCGATACCTTTTTGATAAAGTCACCACTGCTCAATCTGAACGATCCTTAATACTACTAGAACCGAGACATTCATTTGTAGCTTCTCAAAGGCAAATCTTTGTACAGGCTGTCAGGCTATGGAATTCCCTTCCTCTTCAAATACGCAGACAGCACGAGTGCAACAGTTTCAAAACTAAAATTTTCAATTATTATAGTAGTTTGTAACTAGTCATAGTATTGTACTGTATTTTTATTTCTTATAATGTTAATTTTCATTATCTTTAGCCTTAATAACTAATCCATATAATGAATTATACTTTCTATTGTTCTTTTTTTTTTCTTATATAAAATGCTTTTTTGCCTATTTAGAGCCTAGATAACTAATACTTACATATAGTGAATTATACTTTATTTTCTATATTTTTATAATGCTAATTTTTCGCTTGTTTATAGCCTATAATGTATATATATATAATGAATTATACATCGTATTTCCTACACATAATTTAAAGAATTTATTCTTACTTCTGTAGAGTTGCTTATATAATAAATGAAAATGAAAAAAAAAATTAAGAAGAAAACAAGAAATTGAAAATGCAAATTGTAGTCTCTTGAACTTTTTCCAACTATTTCAGCTTTCCTTAAAACTGAAGGAAACACAAATTAATTTGGTATTGCCACGCTACTTCCTCATATGGTGAAAAGAAAGAATTTAAGCCTTCTCGTATATTTTTACTATTATTGCTGTAATTATGTCCGGAATCTCCCTCCAATGGAAAGAAAACAACAATTTTTCGAATAAATTATCTCTCTTGCAACTTATCTGTATACTTGTCAAAAGTACCAAGTGATGCATAAATTTGAATAATTTAGTTCAATTATATAATATCGCACAACCATTTTATTTTATATTTGCATGCTCTAATTTTGGATACACTTTCGATTTTGACGACCAGTACCTACCGTACAAGGATGTACTAGAAAGAAAATCGTTTTGACCTATGCATTTATAAGTATTCAAAATTAAAGATGCTTTCTACTGGAGTAAAGGCTGAATTACAATGGACGCAACGGAACGCAACTGAACGGTGAGAAATGTCAAATTTACGCAGTAAAACGGACGTCGAGGTTAGCTGCTTACAATGGACGCATGATTAATTGAAAGTGAAAGTGACAGTGACGTTTGACCCAAAATTTATAAACAAATATGGATAAAATAAAAAAAAACTCTTCAATCCATTTCCTCTCTGCTTATTACACACTTACCGCGGCACAGTTTCACTTGACGGAACAAAATAAACAATCCCAAAAGCTAATTTGAGGCTATGTTTATCCGTTCAGTTGCGTTAATTTCAGATTTTATTAAACTTGCTGCGTACGACTGCGTTTTCGTCCCTCCACTGTGCGCAACTCCATTTGAAAAGCATACAAAGAAAACCGGTTTGACATTTCTCTCCGTTCAGTTGCGTTCCGTTGCGTCCATTGTAATTCCACCTTAAGTGTTTACAAAAAAAGCATTAAATTTTCGAATACAAAATTATTAGATTTGATAAACAATTAGCACATAAATTCTGAGTGAATCAAAACTTTTTTTGGAAGAATTTTAACTAAGGCGGGTTGGAAAATGACGTTGTCCTGCATCCTACACTTTGATTGATTATAAACCTCATTAAACTTTAGAGTAGGTACATAATTTTTAGATTCGGCAAAAAATGAGAGCACATAAATCCTCAGTGAATCAAAAAAATTTTTTTTGCAGCATTCTCACTAGGGCAACGTGGTGGACGAATTCATTTTTCATCTTCATTTTGGTTGCTTAAAAGCCCTATTAAATTATCAAGTATACCATTTTTCAATTAGGTAGAGAATTAGTACATAAATTCGGAAGGAATAAAAACCATTTTGACAGCATTTTCAATATAGTGGGGTGGAGAATGTCATCATCCTGCACACCCGTTTTAATTTTTTAAAAACTCCATTAAATTTGTGAGTCAAAAATTTTTAAATTTGACGAAGAATTAGCACATAATCAGAACATAAGTCCTGTGTGAATCAAAACTTTGCTGACAGAGTTAATACTAAGGGCAGGGTGCAGCTTGGTGTCGTCCTACATTTTGAATATTTCAAAAAAAAAATTCAATTTAGCACATAATTAGTGCATAATCTTCTCATGTGTTGTTTCACGGGTCGTGTTAGATGGAGCCAGAATTTCTAGTCATCTGTGATGTCAATTGTGTGCATACAAAAAAATTTTCTAAAAACTCTTAACACAACGTCTAAATTCGCAAGCAAATTCTTATTTTTATTTTGGACGTTTTCTTTTAATTACTACAAGCTACTATTACGACGACAAATTCGTGTATATTGAACCCGGTACACACGAACTGTCCCAAATGTATGTACCCCCAAATAAAAGGAGTCGTGCAGACTCAATTTATAATTAAATTATTCCTATAATCAACCGTAGATGAAACGAAATGTTATAAATCTAATTTCTTCGTAATTGTGTTATTGTCCTTAGAGAAGACAAAAGAAAAGTTATGAAAAACCCGACTTGGAAACATACTTAAATTTGAAAAAATATCCGCCATTTTGGAAATTTTAAGAAATTTGTCTATGTGCTATGGATTGTTCTATAGTAATATCAGGTAGATAAGTATTCAATCCGTTATACCACACCTACTACAATTAACTACCGGTAGGCGGTTAAGACTCCAAGGCCTGCTGTCTATACTGCGGTAAACCTAAGGAAGACTTTAAAAATCACCTAAATCGAAAATATCGAAATAGGCTGCTGCCAATACCTTTTTGAAAAGAAAAAATTAGTGACAGGCAAGGACCAGCTGGAAATTTTAGTTAAGGTTATAATTAAGTATAATGAAAACAAAAACAAAAATTAAACACGAGATAAAGTGAAATTGTGAAATATTGCGAGGGGGCGGGTGTTTAGGGGATAAAAGTGATTTTTAGCTATTTTCGGCGAAATGCGACCTCCTGGCGTAAAATATTCTTCACAAAAATTGTAGATAATAAAAATATCTAAAATGTCTTACATTCTTCAACATAACCTCAAATTTTAATAAAATTGCGGAAAACAGATTTTTCGGTTTTGAACAATTCGTAATCCGAAAAGTCAGTTTTTTGGTTTTTCTCAATTTTAAGCGGTTTCATGAAAAATTAACCATCAACATAAATAGATCATTTTAAAGTAGATATTTTAACGGTTAAAATGAGTTCGGATAGAATATTTAAATCGAAAAAAACATCAGTAAAGTCAGAGCTGGGCAATACTTAAGTAAAACAAGTAAAAAAACTAGAATTGGTCTAAGACCAATTCTTATGATACCCTAGATGAATGCCCGTATTAAATTTCGTATGGTCACCGATCTATTCAAGTTTGATTTCGAAGTGGTTTTTCGCATATATTTCTAGAACGGTTTGTCGCACAGAAAAAATGATTATAACCAATTTTATAGGATTTCGTATTCTGCAGACGTTTTTAGTACAATAAAAATGTCTTAGACTGATCGTTTTCAAAGTATATGTAAAAAACCTAAATTTTTATATGGCAACACCAAGAAGGAGTTGTCCGATTTAGTCCATTTTTGATATTTTATTTACTAATGTAGTGAAAACATCATGTACAAAATTTCAGCTGTCTACGTCGACGCGTTCTCAGGCAGTGTCCAAATATATAGCGGAAAACGAAATTTTTATATGGCAACCCCAAGAAGGAGTTGACCGATTTGTCTCATTTTCGAACTTAATTTTACTTTTTTTTTTAAAGTCCATGTACAAAATTTCAGCTCTGTAAATATACGCGTTCTCGAGTTATCGTGCGCACAGGCGGACAGACGGACGGACATGCAAAAATCAAAATAACTTTTAATATTATGAATGGGTGTCCAATCCATTTTGCTCTACCATCATTATTTCGAGGTGTTACAAACGGAATGACAAACTTGGTATACCCTATAGATTTCATCTAGGGTATAAAAAGACTTAAGCACTACTTAAAGTACATTTTCGTTACTTAAGATTTATTACTCAATACTTTTGAAATACCCCTACTTAGTACTTGAACATAAGTACTTGCTTCTATTTACTTGTACTTAAGACTTAGTTTTGTACTTAAGTACCAAGATTTTTACTTAAGTATTTCTGAGTCTACTAAGTACCTATAAATATCTAACTCTTCTTAGAAAAGAAAACACAATCTCTAGCGCAACTGTTTAGACAAACTAATAACATACAAACAAGACTGGGCAAGTAGAACAAAAACCAGTAACGTCTCACTCGAATATAAAATCGACGATGCCTCGACTTGATGACATAACCACTGACATGTATAAAATGGATTCCCAAAAGTGGGCTTACTTCTATATTGCTGACTCTTTCGGCCTAAGCACCAAGTACTAACAGAGAGAGAACTGAAAACAACAAATAAATTAGTGGATTCGTCGAAATAAATTTTTTTAAATTAATCATTTAGGGTTATTACTGACAAAAACTGTTATATCAAAGACAATGTATTCATTAGATACGCAGAAGAATGTTTTATTAAAATCACTTCCCGAGCTGCGTGCTCCCTTTTTCAACTTCCCGCCAAAAATTTTTTCAATGTTGGCACCGACGTAAGAACTCTTTTTGACACAAGCAATTGTGCCAACGTGAAATAGAAAAGTAAGCAGTCCATATTACATACGTCAGTGGACATAACCAAGGGTAAGCAAGCAATGCCTGCTCCAATATAAAATCAACGATGCCTCGACCTGATATACGGAAGGCTTCAATTCTTTCTTACAAGTTCACTGGAAATTTTTTCCTTGGAATTTATATGCGTTATTGGAGGCGACAGGCGACAATGGGTGCTTGGGCGGACCTCTAATAGCTTTTATGAATGTACGAATGAGAGGTGAAAGTTTTACTCTACGAGCAGCGCCGAAAACTATAAAAAACTATAAATAGTAGCCACTGGTTACTATACATATTATAGTTATCAAAAGGTATTTATTAATGTCTATTAACTGAACTCGATAAACTTCATTATATTACTGCCAACGTACAAAGATTCTAAAAAATTACTTTAAAAAGTACTTCAAAAAGTACGCAGTACTTTTTATAGACTTAGTACTTAGTTACAAGTACTTTTCATGCATGTACTTTTTCTTTGGTACTTGCCCAGCTCTGAGTAAAGTTCTACGAGGAAGATTCTGTTTTGTTTTTTTTTTTTTTGTTCGAAAAATATGAATATCTCCGAAACACCCTGCTTCCCAGATTCTAAAAAAATCATGCTTATTCAATGCCAAAAAAAGGTATAATTTTAAGTAAATTGAATTATTTTTATGAGAGAAAAAAATAAAAACCGAAAAATCGGTTCTCA
Organism: Dioctria rufipes; assembly: GCA_963924295.1. Classification (NCBI taxonomy): domain Eukaryota; kingdom Metazoa; phylum Arthropoda; class Insecta; order Diptera; family Asilidae; genus Dioctria; species Dioctria rufipes. The sequence continues at coordinate 51,681,498 of OZ002743.1, forward strand.
GAAAATTTGAGATTATATTTATTATCTACAATTTTTGTGAAGAATATTTTCCGCTAGGAGGTCACATTTCGCCGCAAAAAAACTACTTTCAACCCCCAAACAACCCCGCCCCCTTTCACAATTTCACTTTACATCTTGTTTAATTTTTGTTTTTTCTCTTAATTATAACCTTGACTAAATTTTCCGGCTGGTCCTTGCCTGTTATTATACTCTATTGGGTATACTAAGTTTGTCATTCCGTTTGTAAGACCTCGAAATAATGATCGTAGAGCAAAATGGATTGGTTGGCGATTTGTGTATGATTTTAAGTCCAAACTAATTAATCACTACACTATCGACGAAGAAACGAAGAAAAGTTAAACAAAGATAAGGAAACATTTGAAGAATTACAAGCTGATTTTAAACTTAGGTTTAAAGATTTGAAAGGTTTTAAATCAACATTTGCATATTTTATGAACCCATTTAGTTGTAATATTATTGAAGACGAATTTCCAATTTCTGAAATTTTTTTGAAAAAGCGAATGGAGAAGAGGAATTTTTAGAGATGAAATAGGTTCAGGCATTGCAAATGTAACAAAAATCTACTTCTATAATTGAATTTTGGAAACTCATGACAGAATCATAATATCCACACTAAAAGAAAGTTGCTTGCTGTATAATTTCAATTTTTGAACTGAAATACTATGGTGCAGCTCTTCATAATATATGGAAAACCGGCATGCAGCTCTTATTGATCTTATGCGTGCCCAACCCTGCCATATAACGAAGGCGCTGAGAGAATACTGATTAATAGTGGCCAAGTTAACCAACAACAATATGAGAAATTATTTATTTTTCATTTATAGCATGGTGGCTATAACATTACGAGTACAATAGATCAGGACTCTTACAAAAAAAGATAGACAACAGCCTTCACGACACTTAAAAGAGATCTAGATCTTGAGGAAAAATGCTTTCACAACCGCAAATTAGTTTAAATTCTTCAATTTTTCTTTAGAAATAAATGCAGCGTTCAAATCTTAAATTCAATAGTTGTGTACACAACCATTTTACAAAAAATTACTGTCGAAAATTTAAAGTTACTTTTCGGCGAAATGGAGTGTAGATAATATGGACCAATTTAATGTGTGCTCATTGTATTAAAAAAACAAACATTTTTTTGTTTTTTGCTTTTATTCTGTATGAAAATCATTTTAATTACAAAAGTTTTTAATTAATGTGAGATTTCATTCATATTATGAAAATCGTTTTCGTTGAATTAATGTTTACTTTCATGATTTCAATGTACTTTTCATAAATTTCTTGCCAATTAAAATTCGTATTATTAACGAAACGAAAGCAAATTCATTAAAGCAATGTATACATAACATTGGAGCATTGGAGCTGTAATAATGAAAAATAGTCAGAACAATGCACGATTTCGTTATATTTACACTACATTTTCTCTTTTTATCCAAATTAAAACTTATAAAAAATTAATTACGCTCAAATATCTGTGGTTGAAAGGGAAATATCCAAAACGGTATGCCAAACAGTACTGCCGTCGAATCCACAAATATCAGTACAAGTGACTCTTTAGTTTTCCTCAAAACTGATGTCAATGTAAGTTGTCAAGGAGAATAGTGGGCAGTGCAGTGCATTTTGAAAATATCGAAATCCTCCCAGGCTAGACCAAAACTAGGCTGTCTATATTCTTTTCAATTTTATTGTAGAATATGCGTTTAAGGGCATTTATGGCAGATATTCAGGAAAGCGATTGGACTACAGCTATCGACCGTCTCAACAGGTTTGCCCAGTTTAAATATTGTGATAACCTTTGTCTGCTTAAACTTCCTGGACAGTACTCCAGTTGTTAAGATAGTCTTATAGAACCTTCTCTAGTATTACAGTTGTTATGTTTCGAAATGACGATGAAAAGGGATGTGGTGACCTAAAAGGAATAAATGTTAAAACTTTGAAATAGTGGAATCAAATGATACGTACCCTGATGTGTTGTCCTGTGATGTCCAACAGCATTCAATTTTATTGATTCTACAAGGAATTTTCATTTCCTTTTCAGATTGTAATGGGCACTAAGTCCAAGTACCGTTACACATGTATATGCACTTTCTGCATTATACCAGGCACTGCGATGCAATAAGAAAATAAGACCGAAACGAAGATAGCCATGTAATAAATATTTAACGACATCTACCATACCTACGTGATGGATAGAGATCGAGATGACTTTCCTTTCTAGAGTGGTCGAAGCGAATTGAGGAAGCTTCCCGTAATCTTGATTGATTTAAAGTCCTCCACATCGTTTTCTATATGCATGTAATCTCCGTTGCATTTTGTATGCAGAATTAATTAAAATTACGTTGAATCGCAAATTATTAAATTCAAATTTACTTACCACTGGCAAGATGATGTAAAGGGGGTAAGGTACTGTGTGAAGTCCAGGCCAAGAGAACTAGAAAGGAAAGTCAAATGGTGGTATTTATCTTCTTTATGTTGACTCGGTAATAAAATATGTAGGAGGCACGGAAAAATTAAAAAAAAAAAAAGGTATCGCGGATATCAAGCGGAAGTGCTGAATTTATTTGTTATATAAAAAAAAGTGAATTATATAAAATACCACTTATTAGATAGCCTAAAGTATTCGGGTGAGCTTTCACTGAGCAGTGTTAGTTTTTTTTGCTTTAAGGAAGTTCCTCATATAAATTATTTTAAACCCTTAACAAATAAATTTAAACCTTGAACAAATTATTTTAAACCCTTAACAAATAAATTTAAATCTTGAACAAATTATTTTGAACCCTTAACAAATATATTTAAACCGTTAACGAATGAGTTTCAACTGTTAACAAAAATACAATACAATACGTTTATTGAGGGAAAAGTACACAAAATTTTGAAATCTTTTAAGAGTACTAGTTACTATAATTGGTACTAGATAGAACGTACTAAGCAAGTATATATCTAATCATATAAGTTTATATTAATGTATGAATTTTCATCAAAACTAGAAGAATGAATGTAACTAAATTACAGAAATTACAAATATACAAAATTGCAAAGTTACGAAGTTGTAAAGTTTTAAAGTTTGTGGCTTCAAAAGGGGATAAAAAGGTATTAAAAGGGAAGCGAAGATACAAAAGCAATTGATGGAGACAACTAGGCTAGATGAGATTTAATAAGTGTCCTGAATGCACCGACAGTACTCGCAGATCTAATATTGGATGGTAAGGCGTTCCATAAACGAATGGTATAGACCATTCGAACGTTCCATAATAGATTTCCGAAAATGGGGTATCACTAGGTGTTGATTTCTTACAGATGTTGTAAATTCGAAAAATACTCTCAGATAATCGGGTTTGCCTGACTTTAGGAGATTATATAAGAATATTAGCGCGTTTTGGTTTATATAATCGTTCAACGAACAACCCAGTACTCTGGGTCGAATCTGCGCAGACCAAAAATGAAACGAACACAATCGTTAAATGCCACATCTACCTTGCGGTGACAGACACTATCTAGTTTGGGAAAAATGATCCTACCATAGGTAAAATAAGGGAATATCAGTGTCTTGATAAGTTTTAGCTTCAGCTCAATTGACAGAATATTAGCTGAAAGCCAGAGTCTTCGCAAGCCACTATAGACTTTTCCCAGCATAGAGCTGATATAGTCGCAGCAATTCATTTTCGCATTCAGCACAATTCCCAGGTTAGTTACTTTCTTTGAAACGGGTATCGTAAATTCGTTTAACTCTACTGAGGGAAAATCAATTAAATCTCGATTATTACTGCTGCAATAAAAAATATACATTGCGACTTAACTGGATTTAAGACTAGTTTATTATGCTGGGCCCACGTACTTATTCGGGATAGGTCGCCGTTTAGTCGGGCCACACAATCCTCAAGAAGGCGGATTGGTCTGTTAATATACAGTTGTACGTCATCAGCGTACATATGAATCCTCACATCTTTTAGTACGCTTGGAAGATCACTTATATAGGCACTGAAGATGAGTGGGCCGAGTATTGATCCTTGGGGTACACCACATGTTAATGGTAAAGAGGATGAAAGAGAATCATTAATTTTTACACGCTGGCTGCGCCCCGACAAGAAATTGCGTATCATAGAAATGGCTGACGTACTAAAGCAAAAGCTGGTCGACAGCTTCTGAAGCAGAATAATATGGTCAACACTACCAAATGCCTTAGAGAAATCGAGAAGAACGAGGGCAGTGTAGTCTTCCCGTTCCATAGCACGTCTAATATCAGTGGAAACTTTTAAGACTGCGGTCTCACAGCTATGTGAGGAGCGAAAACCAGACTGCCAACATGACAAAGGATTATTTTTCCCGATGTATTCAGCATCTGACCGTACATAAGCTTATCCAATACTTTTGATAGAAAGCACAGCAGACTAATTGGACGAAAGTCGGATGGTTGTGTTGGAGAATGCTTTTTTGGAATGGTAAGTACCGTTGCGATTTTCCAGCTGCTGGGGAAACACGACGATGTTATGGATGAATTAATGACATGTAGGACATATTTGCTGATTACTGGTAATAAAAGTTTAAAGAAACGGGGTGATTGATTGTCTGGTCCTGTGGCGTTGGATTTTATGGAGCATATCGATTGAGTAAGCTCATCGAAGCAGACCCCGCGGAAAGAAAAGGGATCAGATATATTTGGATGTAAAGCATTGTTGTTTCGTCCTAAGGATAATGATTCCTCGCTATGAGCATAAGAAGTATTACAGCTGATGGAAGTGAAGTAAGCATTTAATTCATCCGGCTTAGAGGTACAGCTAATTTGATCCTTGCCACATACTCCTGCCTCTTTCAGGTTTTGCCAAAGAACCTTTAGCAAATATATTTAAACTTTTAACAAATTTATTTATTTGAATTCAAATTTATATTTAAAATATTTTTTTTTAACTTAAGTAAGCATTTCATACAATTTGTTTCGAATTTTGGGTGCATATATAATCCGCAATACTTCTAACTTGTCAGTGCAACGGTTAACCATCTTACGAATAAGTGAAACCAAAACCATTATATAGTTGGAACAATCATTAGATGTGATTTGTTCAGGACTATCCTCAATCACTCAGAGAAGATTATGTTCTCTACTCATGTCACCTAAAACTGAACGTGTATGTGCCTTCATTTTAGAAAACGATTTTTCGATAGGGTTTTACATAGTCGATTAAGGAGGCCAAAATATTAGTGTTAAGTTCGTGATTTTAATCTTTATCTTAGAAGATTTCAAGCCCGCTTAAGAAGGGGTATCTGTGCTCAAGTTATAGTTCCAACAAAACGTTGCAGAAACGACACACTTATTGCTGTGATAAGTAACTAAGGATATGCAAATACTACTTGCAATTCCGATAGGCATTCTCTATTTCTGCCCGAACTTGTTGAAAAATTGGGAGCATTTTTAATTATGGATAATGTGAGAATGCACAAAACACAACAAATTCGCGAGATGTTATCTCAAACGAATTTAACACTAAAAGTTTTGCCTCCTTACTCGACTATGCGAAACCTTATCGAAAAATCGTTTTCTAAAATGAAGGCACATGCACGTTCGGTTTTAGGTGACATGAGTAGAGAACATAATCTCTTCTCTCAGTGATTGAGGGTAGTCCTGAACAAATCACACCTAATGACTGTTCCAATAACTCTAAGCTAATAATTGCATACGTGCATGTGCAACCGGAGTCCGAATCTGAAGGCAGCTACATTCGAATCATTAGCCCACGGCATCCCATGACGCAGAGCGTCATATACAATGATTACTCAGCTGACAGTTTTTGTTTGAAGAATCGTAGTAATTTGGTTCAAATCATTTTTTTTTAAATAATTTCGTTAGGAAAGATATAAAAATTTTATTTCGGTTCGGAAGATTAGAAAGCGAGCTTAAGATTATCATAATACCATTTTTCTGTATGAATAGTAATTTAGGGCGGAGGAGCTATTCAAATCAAACTTTTGTCCGTTTTACGTAAGAGCACTGCAAATATTTTAGAATGTTAAGACTCCGTTGGGGCTCTCATGTGGTAGTGAGGTAGTCTGTTTTATGGCTTGTGAACTGTTCTCGAGGGCTTTGCCAGCGGACGTTATGAAATTTTTATACATTCACATCTTTTCTAGTTTCCAATGGTGGATAAGTTAATGCTATTGGGCAATTGGGTGGTCCTATCATCGAACTTCTATGGTAGGCGATCAGAGATAACCATACTGATAATACATCTCTTTATCTGCATTTTCAATATATTATAGAAATTTTTTGCAATTATTTTCAGTGAATTTCAGTCTATAGAGACGAGAAATTATCCACCTACAAGTCCTTCAACGTCAGCTGGCAGTTTCGGATTAAAGGCCCATTTCTCTTGTAGATTGACCATCAGAAGTGCCCTTGTTATGATTACATTCGAACTGCATATTTGTTTATCCTCTGCTATACGTATACCGGAAATCTTAAGGAAAAAGTTCAACATACAAAAATATCAATAAACTATTTCATTTAAAATTTATCAAGACTTTCATCTTTACTTTATCGCATAATATTAATAATAAAATTAATTAAATACAAGTTAAAAATTGTGCAAAAGAAAAAATTTCCATTAATACTATTTTTTGTAGAAAATTTTTGACCAGATATTTGTATCTAATTACATGTATAGTGTAAATTTACATATTTAATTACAAGTATAGTGTAATTTTACACAAAAGATACTCATAAAGAATTTTTTGTCCGAAGTATGTCTTTCTGCCTAGAGATATTTTTTATTTCTTAAATTCAAGTGAATTTTGAAAACTCGTGTTTTGACAAATGAATTTCAATAAAGCTGCAATATACGCTTAACTCAAAATAAATTTTATGAAAATACTAAAATTGCCAAAAGACGATAAAATCACTTGTCATGTCTTTAAAAAGTAAAAGATTTTCATATGGTAGCAACTCTCGTACTTCCAACGTACAAAAATTTCTAAACCTTAATCTGAAAATCTCTGTTTAGGTATTAGAAAATACAGCTGGATACTTTCCCATGTATGCCTGACTTGCTGCTTTTGAACGTATTTACTCGTACGAAACTTACTTTCGATCAAATGCTTACTATTCTCACTTATAATGGATCTACTTACATACCCCATGTAGGAAATAGTCCTAAACCTTCTTGAGTAATACTCCCAAAAGAAATCATTTATCAAACCTTTAAGAGTATTCACCAGCTAAGGAAATGGATACTTCTGTTCTGCTAACAATTGAATAAGGTCGGCCTTCTTTACAGTAGACTTAATGAACGAGTTCCGAAGCATGATGACTTGCTCTGACGGATCAATTGATACCAAAACTAAAATATTGTCGAGTTTAGAGTTATTTTTTTTTTTTTTTGTATGAATGGCCATAGCATGAGATGTGAAAAAGGAAATACTTGGATGTGGGCGGATATTATTGATATAAAAATTTCATTCGTTCCATTTCCATCACCTACCCAACTACCTACGATGATTTCATATAACTCCTCACATTACCCTCAACAGCATCATCAATTTTCGTTATATCAGCATCCATGTAATTGACACCGCACCACCGCCGACGGGGAGAAGGATTTTCCATTGTCTTGAAATGTTGGAAAATTGTCTAACAATAACTTGGAGATGATATACGCGTGTTGGGGGATATATCATCCTCAAAATCAGGTCAGATTCATTCAGGGAAAATGTTTGAAATGTCGAACACTTTAGGAAATTTATTTCTTAATTAGATATTCTTTCGTAGCTTTAGGGAATTCGTGGAAAATTGAAATTAATCGTAAGCACGTAAATGTTAATGAGATTTTGTGAATATAATTGACACACATACCTACCTTGGTTGTTTGTGGATTTTTGGATTTTACTTTACTTATTACAAGGAGACTGACAGGTGTTTCTTTCTTAAATCTTCTATATAAATAAAAATGAAATTCTGTGCGTTTGTAATCGCATCACTTGAGAATGTCTGAACCGATTTGGTTATTTTTATTTTTCATGTTCGTAATAGTTCGAATAAGGTTTTTATGGAAAGAAAAATTTAAATCGGCAAGCCCTTGTTGGTGTTGCCATATACAACTTCTATTTTTTACTATACGTCGACGTGAGCTCAAATTTTGTAAGCGGCATTTTTTAAAAAAATGTAAGTTTAAGTTCATAACTGGGACCAATCGGGCAACTCCTTCTTAGGTTTGCCATACACAAATTTCATTTTTAATTATGTATGTAGTATCCAAATATCCCTACAACGAAGTTAGCAGCGATCGAACGCGCCTCAGTTGCGCGGAACCCACCCCAGAAAGCTGAAAAGCAAAAGGAAGAGCATGACGGAGGTGGTGAGGTCAAGACGGTTTTGGGGAGAAGGATAAAGACCGCTGCAAGAAGTAAAACTGGCTGCCTTAGTTTTTCGGAGGAAATCGTCGAACATCAGACCAATGAATACAATAAAAAGCAAGTTGAGGACTGAATTGTTAAAAAGCGAATAAAGTAAATTCAATCGAGTTACAATTTTTGTGAATATCCCTAAATTTTTATCCCACATGTATATGTATATATGTATATGAGCACTGCCTGAAAACGCATCGACATAGAGAGCTAAAATTTGTTCATAGCAGTGGTAATACATTTAATTTTCAAAAATGGAATAAATTGGGTCACCACTTTTTGGTGTTGCCATAAAAAACTTTGGGTTTTCACTTTTATACTTGAAAGCTGCCGACGTGGAGAGCTCATATTTTGTACACGGCGTTTTCATAAAAATTGCAAATACAGGTCCATATGGAGCAAATCGGGCAACCTTTTCATGGTGTTGTCATACAAAACTGTAGTTTTTCACTATATATTTGGACACTGCCTCACACGTCGGCGTAGAGAGCTGAAATTTTGTACACAGGCCTTTTAAAAAATAAAGAGAAATTTAAGTTCGAATTTGGGACCAATCGGGCAACTTCTTCGTAGGGTTGCCATATAAAATTTTTGTTTTTTACTATATATTTAGGCACTGCCTCACACGTCGACGTAAAGAGCTACATTCTCCCACACGCATGAACCTATACACTCACACATACAGACAGAGTGAAACCCTAGAGTACGGACACGCTCGAGAGTCAAATGAGAAGCTTAGATATTATAAATCTCTAACCACCGCCCCCCCCCCCTAGCATCTAAGCAACTATATTATCGCTGGGCTCCCTTTAGTTATGAATAATTTTTTCCAGGTAATTTTTTCGTGTATATAGCTCTGCTGTAGGACCCAAGTTATAATTATATATAGATATATATATGTCGTAGACATTTGATATAATTTAGCAATTCACGAAAATTCTTCATCGAATAAATCGTTTAGAAGTTATAGAATGATCTATAAAACCATACCCAAATAACTTTAAGTCTTGTTATCCTGGAAACCGTTATGATTTCCCTCCCCCACCCTTACAAATTTACTTGTATAACAATGACTATAACCTTTGGGTGCAAGACCACATACGGGGTATCCTGTATAATGTACCCTGGAAGAAAATAGAGAGAATTTAGAGTCCTTTACAGCTTCTAGCCGGTATTTATCACTGAAGGTAACCTAAGGCTGTTTGCACACACGACGGCAAAACCGCTTCCGCTGACTGTTGCAGTGCTGTCGTGCCTATAAAATATGTAAAAGTAAATTAGTCGATTGCACACATGGCGGCAACGGCATTGGCATGGCAATATGAAAATATAACAATTGTAGCAGTGCGGAAGCAGGGCTTCAGTCGTGTGTGCGCAAATAGCCTAAAGGTTTAATGAATTTTGTAATTTTCAATAGGTTTTTAAAAACTTTTTACTTGACTCAATTGATAAGCTTAGCTTTTTGTTCTCATTTTATTTCATTCTCTGGAATCGTGCCTTTTCATTTTTGGTGTTAATTTAAGATATTTCATTACTTTTAGGGACTCGTACCTCACAAGGAATAAACGGACGGAACCCTTATAAGATCGGTTTTGCGTCCGTTCAATCTGTCTATCGCAGACATTTTTCTCGAAAAGAATGTGACGTAGGCATTGTAATCTTTTCGATGCGCACATATTTCGACTGTCAAAGATTATGAAACAATTTTTTTTACTTTTAATGGTGGTTGGTTGGGTCCCCACAAAACAAATAATTTTTTTTTTGGATTGTGTAAGGTTTGAAAGGGCTACTTTCAAGGATTCCAAAAATAAAAATTCAAAATGTTTGATGAATTAGTTATAATGATATAACCCAAAATGTGCGAATATATACCGTTCTACCCAATGAGATTTTTTATTTTTTTTGTATTTTATATGATGCTCTGAACATGGAGTGAACCAGTTTTTAAAACATGGATCGTACACATGTTGAATAATATAACTGTCCTTGCTCATCTGGGGGGGGGGGGGGATAAGCAGAGTTAAATAAGTTCATAGGGGCACCCCGAAAGACGATATCTTATCACCTTTATTATGGGTTCTCATTATGGATGATCTCTTGCTCACCCGGATGGGGTACAAAACAATGTATTACGCAGACGAACAAGCCTTCTATTGGTTCCAACTAAATAAAAAGCTAGACTGAAACCACACCAGGACAAAAAGCGAACAAAGCTCTATGTGCCGCAGAACTATAAGTGGGGACTCAAACCTCCGATGATCCTATGGATATAGACTAGCATCATCGGACCCATGTTAACCTGCTGCTCTGTCATGTGGTGTAAAGCAATAGATTTCTCTAATCATCTTAAGAAATTGGAAAAGATTCAAAAATTGTACCTCCATAATGTAAGTGGCGCTCTCAAGTCAACCAGCACTCGGGCCTTTGAGGTTATCCTCAACATACATCCCGTGCAAATACACTGCGATAAGGGTCGTCAGTCGCAGCGCTGAGACTGCATCTTAATCAGAGTGGGATATACACTGAGACGAGGGTTTCACACAAATCCATTTTTGAATTCACTGCGACCACCTCCTCGAGACTATGCTGAAAAACAACTGCATATCTAGAATTCCATTCAGGGAAGAATGGGAGTCACATTATGTGCTTCAGCCAGCAGGCGTCTTATGCGAGTAGCCTCACATTAAAATTGTCATACATCTTGAAAACCATGTCATGGTTTTCCAACGGGAAGTCAAGGCCATCCTTGAAGCACAAAGGTATCCCCTTAACTCAGACAAGGAGATTAACATCTGCTCAGACAGCCAAGTAGCTTTCAAGGCTTTATCAAAACCCTTTACAACTTGTAAACTAGTATTGGAGTGTAAAACCACCCACCTCTTGGAATAACACAGTACATATTCTTTAAGTGCCAGGGCATAGCGATAACAGCTGGATCGAAAAGATGATCGAGCTTGCTCGTCTTGGTACAGCCTTGAAAGAATCTTCCTTCACAATTGGCATTGTACCAAAACTCCTTGCCACTAATATTTCGTTCTGGGCCGACCGCCAGCACAGTCGCCTTTGGTTAGATGACCTTTCAGCTAGAACTACAAAAGAACTGTGAGGTAAATCCAGCCCAAGACTAACGAATAAAACTTTGGCACTAAACAAGCCAGACCTGAGAGCTCTAGTATCAATTCGCACTGGGTCCTCTTTTCTCAGGGGTCACCTTTACAGGATGAGACTTGTTGATAATCCTACATGAGAGCTGTGAAGTGGAATCCGAAACGGTGATTCCCTTTTTTTGTCACTGTCCGGCTCTCTCAGAGAAGCGTTACAGATTCCTTAGCTCACACCTCTTGAACAAACTGCATGAAGCCGTCAAAATGGGTTGGAGCCAATATTAAGCTTTATAAAAGTATCCGTTTGGGACCTATGAGTAATTGCTCATAAGTCTGGAGAGTGAATAATGAGCTTTGTTGTAGTCTACGTTCCAGGTACCCTTGGAGTTTTAAACCTATTTTCAATCCATCCATCCATGTGATGCTCTGCGATGTAATAAAGCTGTTGCCATAAATTTTCGATCGCTCCTTGAGCTAGTTTTTTTTTATCTTTCCTGGAGATATATTTTTTAATCTTAGACACTGGAACTTCACTGATTTAGTTTAAAGCTGATAAGTAAAGATTAAATCACTTCCGTTTTTTCACTACTTACTTTTTTGCGACTTATTTATACAAAAAACGTGATCCAATCGAAAAATCTGCATAACCGTTACATTTTCACTTTAAAATATTTTGTTTTCTAAATTGAATAATTTAAGACAACGCACTAAATATTAATCAAACATTTCAACATCTGAATACCAAGTGTTGAACTTAGTCGATAAAATTACTGCAACCATCAGACATATTTGGAAGATTTTTTTATCTAAATATCTTCCTACCTTCAAAAGAAAGGTTTTATGATACGCCTAATATAGTCAGGTACATGAGTGATTGTCCAGTGCAAAAAAAGTTTTCTTAAAGCTGAAGAAATTGAGAAAAATTCTCTATATGTACGGAATTATCAGCATAAAGTAAATTTTACAAAATAACTCAAACTTTAAGTGGCTTCCAAATAACTACCGATAGATGGCATCATTTCGCATTAATTTGTGGCAGCCCAAAATATTAATTTACTCGTCTTACCACAAGAGGCGCTGATATTAACAGAAACAATTACTGTCAAAGTTAGGATGATGTAATCTTACGAAATTCACTTTGTTCTCATCCATGAGATGACTGCCATTTTCATAATCGCGCAAAGAAAATATTAATAAAGTAATTTTAGTTAATAAAATTCTGTCTTCTTTCAATAGTTTAAGTTAAGTAGTGGAAAATAATAAAAGCTTGAGGAAGCATATTTTATTATTAAGCGAATCATTATGGAGCAATTTCAATCCATAATCGCGAGTCTCAACAAGCAGCTTAAAGTTTGGAGACAATGCTATGCATTGTACCTACGTCTCCTTACATTTGTAAATAAGCAGTTTTTTTACAAAAACTAAAGTCGCTGTCAGTGCAAGAGGCAGCAGGTGACAGCGAACCTATCAACTCAAGCCTCCAAATAAAAAATTGTTTGTACATCAGGGATGTCAAAACAGGCCAAGAATTTCTCATCGATACAGGATCATCTTTGTCAATAATTCCGAAACATTTTCTCCGTGACTTGCAGCCAGGATTTCTTACGCTTTTCGCAGCAAATTCAAGCGAAATAAGGATCTATGATTTTTGAAGCCTGGAACTCAATATTGGCCTCCGAAGATCTTTCAAATAGACTTTCGGCATAGTAAACAGAAAACCCCGCAAACAATCAACAATCACCGCCATAATTGGTGCTGACTTCCTCAGTTACTAGTACATACTAGTGGATCTAACATTCAACAAGCTGCAAGGAACAAGCAGCAAGCAACATGCAAGCAATCAACAAGCAGCATGCAATGAACAGCATGCCACAAGCTGCATGCAATAAGCTGCATGCCACAAGCTGTATGCAACAAGCAGCATGCCAGAAGCTGCAAGCAACAAGCAGCATGCAACTTGCTGCAAGAAACAAGCACCATGCAACAAGCAGCTAAACACATGCAACAAGCACCATGCAACAAGCATCATGCAACAAACAGTAATCAACATGCAACTAGCAACAAGCACCATGCAACAAGCACCATGCAACAAACAGTAAGCAACATGCAACAAGCAACAAGCACCATGCAACCAGCAGCCTAAAACATGCAACAAGCACCATGCAACAAATAGTAAGCAACACGCAACAAGCAGCTAGAAACATGCAACAAACAGCATGCAATAAGCAGCAAACAGCAACATCTCACCGACTTCGGCAGAAATACATCTGTCCTAGCATTAAAATAGACGGCCGGCCAATTTACGGGGAAGGGAGTAGCTGTGGCAGCCCAAAATGTTAATTTACTCGTCTTACCACAAGAGGCGCTGATATCAACAGAAACAATGTCTGTCAAAGTTAGGATGATGTAATCTTACGAAATTCACTTTGTTCCGCTTCAAGCTCTCATCCATGAGATGACTGCCATTTTTATAATCGCGCAAAGAAAGTATTAATAAAGTAATTTTAGTTAATAAAATTCTGTCTTCTTTCAGTAGTTCAAGTTAAGTAGTGGAAAATAATAAAAGCCTAAAAATTTATCAATCTATGTACATACATAATTGACTCGCCCAAGATCTTTCTATAACTCGGGATAGGGAAGTCAGAAAAATGAATTCGATAATTTTCAAGATTTTTCATAGTTCCTGAAAAAATGTTCAATGTCTGAAATTTTGATGGGAGTTGTAAGAAATCCAATTAATACTTAGTTAAATATCTTCATATATCAATCTATGAACAAAATTAAATTAGACTACAGCTACAACAGCAGATGAAAGAATTTCATATAAAATATATCGTAAAATTCATATATAGACTCTCTGATAATAATTCAAAGTTCATTTCAATGAAGACACAAAACTAATACAACAACCTGTCGCTTTTAATATTAGAAAATTTTGACACTTTCACCTTCAGCATTCTAATTGTAATTCATAAGAAGACTACAGGTAACGCGCCGACATTAAAAAAAAAAAAAGTCAAGTAATAATTTTCGACACAAATTTTAAAACTATGGCGTCTCTGAGGTCATTGAAGTACGTTTACCTAATTTTTTTCCATTGTCAGATCTTGAGAGCTCCAAAAAATAAAACCCACCCAATAACTAATAATTGAAATAATTCGGACTCGCTGTAGGTATATAATCTACTCATAAACTCTCATTATCGCCAGTACAGTCTGTGAGTTCATTTTGTATAGAATTTTTTTTTTATCATAAAACTTTAAACAAAAATGAAAAAATTACATTTTCTCGTAATACTTACTCTATTGATTATTGCTGAAGCAGAACCACCACGTTTTCGTTTCAAAAAATCACGAAAAACATTTCAGCGGCAACAGCTGGAGAGCACATCTACTACAGAAAGCTCAACTGATTTAACAACAAATCAGCCAGAAAACGCACCCTATCCACTTCCAATGGCTCCATATCCAGCAGCAGGATATCGTCCTGGAAGAGCATTTAATTTACCAACCGACAGTAGAAATTCAACAGACAATCTGACAACTACAGCTGCACCTGGAGGTCCATATCCACCATCAGGATGGAAACCAAAAGGACGAAAACTTGAACTTCCTACTGAAGAACAAACTCAGCCTCCTGTTACGTATCTACCTCCTCCAATGTCTGAATATGGTCCACCATCTAAAACATATGGGACTCCTCAAGATCCTCAAACTGAATCACCAAATGAACTAGATGAGGATGATGTTGATGATGATGCTGTAGCAATAGATGCTGAAATTGATGAGATGGGGCCATCTAAGAGCCAAGAAGGATTTTACTTTATTACTTTGCCTGATGGAACACTACAGAAAGTTACATTCTCTACATCTGCAGGAGGTAACATTTTTGTGAAGGCTCAGACTGTTGGACGGCAAATTGAAACACCTGTTGCTGTAGAAAACCAATCAAAACCAAGGATAGTATCTTTTGTGCAACAGTATCAAAGTTGGTAATTCAAAAGATTCTTATTATCATAAAATTAAATAAAAATATATAAATGAAATAAACATGTATATGAAATGCAAGTAAAAATATTGATTTTCTCATTTCATTAACCATAACATTCTACAAACAGAAGACTGACGAAAATTTATTTGCTTATGGACCTCTATTGATTTTTCTGTTATCTACTCGTATACTACCGGCCACAAAATGTAGTTAGGTGTTTACACAAGTAGATTCCCATATAGAATTTATACAACAAATAACGTATCCAGATCCCTTGATTTTAAGTCGTCAGAACTAGACTAGGATTTCACATATAGAGCATAGAACTTATTTCCCAAGGTAATCTTTACATAAATAGAATGGACCTGATGGACCTTTGTTGGGTATCCGGACGTGACATTTCTCTAATAGCTTTCGACATACGTTCTTGTGTCCAACAGAAGTTTTATTAAATTTATAAAGAGTAGCATAGACCTTAGGCTCTTAATTACACCAATGAATCTTGGACGGGGAAAGGAAAATTGTTGATGTCGAAATAGGCTTACCTCAGTTGAATTTCAGAATGGACGGCTGTCTGTATACAAATGGGAGCAGCTTAGGAAAACTAATAGGCATAAAGACTTTGGTTACTGTTTGTTTTGGTTACTTTCGACATAAAAATTATGTGTAATCTATATGTACGTATAGATTAATGGGATGGAAAGATAATGAGATAGGTAAGACAGGTGAAATACTTCGTCGTATAGTGTTACAGGTATGTACGTATATATATAGAAAATTTCCATCAAATTAAAATAAACAGGAGGGAAGATAATTATATGAATACCATTAAAACTTTAATTTGCATCGCTAATTAATTCCACAAAACAACGTCCCAAACTGAAATATTTGTTTTGGAATGAGATTGTATTTTTTATTATTTGTTATTATTAAAGTCCCCCAAGAGAAAGAGATTCCGCCTCTCATCTAGTCATTATGACTTTCCCAGTGTACCAATTTAATACTAGTCTCCTAAATTTTTAACTAACAAATTAAATCCTTTTTTTTTTTCAAAGCAAAGCAATGCAAAAGGGACCACCTCTATAAATATATCTGGATAAGGAATTCCACTATCTATCTTAAAAAAGATAATGACTCTCATCCAGTAATTATTAAAAATGATCAATATCTCAATCTTCTTCTAAATATATAGGAAAACTTAGTTCCTTCTAAATGTCACTTAATGTTTACCAAGAGAATATCAGAGAACTTAGAACCAAAACCATAGAGTTTCACTTATCGGTATTATCGAATAGTTACACTGAGAGAAATGTTCTCATTTAGATTGAATAAATTAAAGTTTTGATATAAACGCAACCCAATTTATGTTTATATCACACAATTTTTATTCAATTTAACTAAATTTTTTATTGCATCAACAACTTTATAATTACTTCAAATATTTTCTGCTAAATACTGTAAACGTGAGCATATTTGAAAAATGTGTTTAACCTGTATAACTTTGATTCAAACAAATGTGCATTTAATTCAAATATTTATCCCTGCAGTGTATCATGGTTTTAAACGTCGCGCATTTATAAGAAATATTTTCGGTCTTGATTTCAAACAGTCAATTTTTTGTTTCAAAAGAAAAACAGAACTAGATTTATTAAAAAGTTTTCGCGTTTGATCGAAATGATTTTGCGTTTGCAAAGAACGAATGAGACCGCTAGATGAAATATCATGTTTTTCTTTGAAACGTTTTCAATGCCAAGCTCATTTTTAACTGAGCATTGTGCGCGTTCGTGTCTTAAATCGATTAAGGATAAGGATTAAGAGTGAAAGTAGTTAAAAAAAAATGAGTTTAAGTGCAAATATAATACTGGATATTGATGGAAATCCTGTTAACATTTTTGATGACGATGTGCAAAGTGAACAAACAATTACAGTGATAAGCTACTGTGAAGATGAAACCAAATTGCTCGAACTTTTAAAGGAGTGGCGATTAGAAGAAATATTTAATCATTTAAAAAGTAAGCAAGTAAAAGTAAAAAATATGGTGTTCTTAGTTTTTTAAATAACTAAACTATATGTTAATAGATACTGGAATTGGATACAGCCGATTACAATATCTAGATCGTGGTGATATCGAAAAAATCTTTAGTGATACTTCCTATTTAGGAGCAGCAGCAGAATTTAGAGAAAAATTGAAGATTTGGAAGAAGGAAGCAGTAAGTAAAGTTGTTCCTTAGCTTTTAATAAATTAGGTGGTGTGTTTTTCGTAATCAAATGAATATCATAATTAACTGAGCAATAACCTGTAATGGAAAACTTTCCGTACAGGAATTAAAGAAACTTGCTGCCAATACTGTACAGTGCTTTCCGTCTGAAAATATTGTAAGTATTTCTAAAGGAAGATATGCAAGTTTTTCGAAATATGTTACAGTTGTATTTTTAGCAAACATACTACGTTCCAAGAAGTAAAACTAAGTCCCATCCGAATGGTAAACTACACGACCGCTACTATAATGTGCGGAACAAATTGATGCAAGTCAGGGTTCCAGTTCTTCCCACATAGAAAGTGCTGATGTAACAGAAGAGGAATTCACAGAAGTCGATGAAACAATAGCACAAGTATTGCAAATTTGGTTACAGCATCATAGTACAGATGTACAAAGTAACGAAGTTTTAAACAAGTGGCTATGCAGCATATGAAATTCTTGAAAAGTGGCCACTATTTGTACAACCAAGCTTCGCAGTAACTCTGGTAATTTAACAAATATTTCTAGATCTCAAAAAATCATTAAAGCTTACTTCCAAATTGATGTTGATTTTTACTGTATTCATTCTAACAAAGACGCAGAGCTTTTAAAAAATTGGGAAGAGTTTGAAAGAAAAATTACACCCTACTATAGGCAAAAAATTCATGATGGAGAGAGCCTCAAACTACTCGCCAAGTTAGAGGACTGCGCAGATAAAAGTAAATAGACATGGAAACAAGACTGTAACATTTTTAACTCACAGTTTACTTTCAGACGTTCGGGACTGTATTACCGCTATGCTAATTAATGCAATAATTGTGCCTTTTAATCGAGTGAATAAGGAACTGGAGACTAACCAAAAACAGGGAAATAAAGAAAGAGAATTGGATGTAAACCACAAGAAAAATAGGAAAGTTACTATTAAGGATACCACGGACTCGTTTGTTCTACATCTTCATTGCCTCAACAACTTTGAGGTAGAAATTCAAAACCAGCGAAGTAAATATTTTAACCAAAAAGAAACCCTTCAACATATAGATATAGTTGGTAAAACAATAGAAGAAATTCACGAGTTTTATATTCATATTGATGGGAAGAAATTGAAATTTCCAACGTTTATGTCTTTCTTGGATATATGTTTCAAAATATTTCAAGTTCTTAATTTAGAGTATCCAAAATATTGCTTCGGAGCTTGACAATTTATTCAATTATACTTCTTTAAGTTTACTACCAAGAGTGATAAAAGTTTACCGAAAGTATCTGGACTGATATCTTACTTACAGCATCTTAAATATTAATGTACTTAGTTTTAAAAGTGAATTCATCATATATACTTGCTACAAGTGTAGTAAAAAATTCAAATCCGTTCCTTTTTTGATTGTTTACCTTAATCAGTGCCATCATTTAGCTTTTATTGATACCTATAAGTGCATTCAATTTAAATGTAATCAAGTTTTTTCAAACCGAAAGGCATTCAAAAGACATTTAAGTAATTGTCACACAGGTCATGAAAATCAAACCAAAAGTTGCTGCGAAAGCAATAAAATTATTTGTTTGAATTCTTCAATGGAAGTATATATAGTAGCATATGAAATTGACTTAATTAGTTTTGACGAGCATTTACTTTCATATAAAACTGGATCTATTAAAAGAGAAAAAAATATCCTTCCGATCGAAAATTTTGATAGCCCACCAATCCATATTTATACACTTTCATCTGGTCAATCCTATATAAGAAATAAATGTGTATAATTGAAGCGTAATGAATAAATGTATATATTTTTAATGAATTAAATTATATATTTTTTTAATAAAGGACAAATTCTACCAAATCTGTTAAAGTATTTTATATTGAATATATCTAGTTATACCCAAAGATTCTTTTTCAGCTTAATTTATGTTCTTTTCTAGTTAAACTTTATGTTTAAGAACTTCTTGATGTCAGTGAAAATTTGCAGCATACTCTGCTAAGTCATTTGAGAAGTTTACGACAATGATTGCAAAAAAATAAGTTCATATGTACGTCTCACTTTCCTGCAAAAAACAAACAAACAAATGTTTATATTAAAATAATTAAAAATTTGAAACAAACTTACACGTAGTTGACTCTTGAACGAGTGGTAGTTGAAGAAACAACCATGAACATTTAATTCAAACAGAAATACTTTTAAATTAAATATTCTTAAATTTATACTGACCATGATTATTTTTGAGGCAACAATTACGCCTATTTAATTTGAACATCCTTATGTTTATGTTAACAGCTGCTCTTTGCGATTCAAACAAAGATATATTTGGTTCGAATATACAATTATGTTTATTCAAAACACTATGACTTTTATCCCATAGTTTGACTTAAGTATTTAAATATTCGATCTAAATTTATTTTATTTGGTAAAGGACGCATTAATATTAAGTACGGCGAGGAATTTAGAACAAATATATTTACTTTTGACGCATTTTCAAACGCGAATATTGTTGGTTTAATATATATAATTTTTGATTTGACATGCTTTTTTTCTCTCAGTGTATGATCAGTGGCGTCACTAGGATGGTGCGGGGGGTGCGGACCGCACCGGGTGACACCATCACAAGGGGTGAGAACAAAATTAGGGCGGTTCGTAACAATTTTTTCACATTGTTTCTCGCCAAGCAAAATCTGGCATTAAGGGGCCATAATGAAGATGAATCTTCATTGAATAAAGGAAATTTTCTTGAAATAGTTGAGATGCTTTCTAAATATGAACCAGTGCTGAAAGAGCACCTAATGAAATTAAAGCGAAGCACATGTAAAATCAAAGCATCAGTATCTTATCTTGCACCAAAAACTCAGAATGAGTTTATACATGTGCAAGCATATCATGTGAAGGAGAAGCTTTTCATGGATATAAAATCTGCCAGATATTTTGGGGTTATGTTCGATAGCACACCTGACACATCACAAACTGACCAAATGTCCGAAGTTATCAGATATGTGAAAATTCACAAAGTTGAAGTAAGAGAAGTGTTTCTGGAATTTTTCCCTTTAAAGGGGAAAAAAGCTGTTGACCTCAGTTCTGATATTGTCAGAAATGGAAAGTGATGGACTCGACATTATGATGTGCCGCCCTCAAGGTTACGATAATGCTGAGATTATGGCTGGAATCCATGGGGGTGTACAAGCCATTTTGAAAACTAAGAACAGGAAAGCTATTTTTAGTTTATCAACAACACGCTGGAGTTCTCATCATGCTGCAGTAAAGGCATTGAAAGAAAAAT
Source organism: Dioctria rufipes (assembly GCA_963924295.1). Taxonomy (NCBI): domain Eukaryota; kingdom Metazoa; phylum Arthropoda; class Insecta; order Diptera; family Asilidae; genus Dioctria; species Dioctria rufipes. The sequence continues at coordinate 51,702,502 of OZ002743.1, forward strand.
TCCATTCGGGGGCAATTGAAGCTCTATGTCATCCAGATGAAAATTTAGACACAAGAGGTACAGCCCGGGGTCTCTTACCTGCTGTCTGCAATTTCACGTTTCTGTGCTACATCTCTTCTTTTGGTGTGATGTATTTGAAAAAGTTAATCTTAGACAGCTGTACCTTCAGTCTAAGGGCTTAACTCTTGACAAGGTGGTGACAAAACTAGTGGCACTAAGACTTTTTATGTACGAGCAGCACAATCATCTTGTGGAGCAGGCAATTGAACACAGCGCTTTTAAAATCAGGCCAATATGGAATTTCAGTAGAGAGCAGACCCAGGTTCAAGAAGAGAATGACAGGTGAGAAGACGAGAGATGCTGGACTAACTCTGCAAGAAGAACACAAGAGAGCAATGCTTGAGTGTATTGATCGTGTCCATTCTGAACTCCAGATCAGATCAAGAGCCATCAAGGAAGTAGCAGCCGTATTTGAGGCTGTTCAAGCCAAGAGTTTGATATCTGCCGCTGAAGAAAAGTTACTGGTGTCCATTCCAAAATTGGCCACTTTCTATGATGAGTTATCTTTTATTAGAAATACTAAGGTTGAGAAGGCACCTGAAGGCAGCAAAGACTGATCTCGAAGAAGTCAAAGACTGTTCAGTACTTGACGTTTTGAAATTCATAGCTGAATGGGACTTCCTAGAATCTTTCCCTTATCTCTCAGTGTGTGACGCCACTGGTTATGATATTGTATGTTCGTTACATGGTGTATAGAAACGACAGGAACTTAAAAGTTTGTAGTATAAGGGATGGTAGTAGATGACTTATCACTGTAAATAAATCTCTCAGATCATTCTGTTTACAATACCATGACATCTCAGATGAGGTTCTGTGAGTTGCTGTTAAACTAGAAAATCTTAATTTATATGTATGCTATGTTTACATGCCACCTAATAGTACCTATCAGTCTTACAATTCTCTCTTTTCTAGAGTTAGTGATAGAATTAACAACAGTTCAGTTACCCAAAAGTACTCGCGTTTTATTCTCAGGGGATTTTAATCTCCCTTAAATTTTTTGGTTCTTAGGTAGAAGTGAAAATTTTATGATGCCTTCTGGTCAGGGGCGGATCGGGCTAAGGGGCGCGGGGGGTGCGCGCCCCGCTGAAGACCACTGGAAAAAATTGCAGAAGATCTTCTTAATTTTTCTTAACAAAATGATTCACATCTATTCTACTGCACCTTTTGTAAAAACGTAACACTTTCTGGAAACGTTCAATATGATTCATTTAGGAACGCAGGCCCTAGCTAGCATGGTCATGGTTGTTGAAGCCTATAGAGAAAACAGGAAGCGCGGATACTTGAACACGAGTGTCGCTTTGCTCGGGGTGTTTGAAGCATAACAGAGCCTATTCATGTTAACGCGATGGAAGGTTTGTTTTAATTGAAAACAGCTGCCAAAAGGTCTTTTATAAGCCTTCCATGTAAAGACGGATTCTTACACAACGGCGAAGAAGTAGTGATTGAGTGAATGAGTGTTATTACATTTAAAGCATGAGATTAATTTTTAAATAATTTTTTATTATTATTTTGTAAAATGTAATAATTTTTAAAGAATACTTAGGCCAAACCTTAAATAAAAACAAAATAAATCTGCAGATTGGGAAAGTCTCAATGAGTATCGTAGAGAATTTGATTGGTCGGTCTGTTTTGCTTCAAGGGATGTTAATGAATGCGCATTTGAATTTAGTATAATTCTAAGTCTTGGGCATGCGTGAATACATTTGGTAGTTACACAGCAGATCTTAACAATAGCAAAATCGATCTAGATTAACGATAAGTAAAACCAAGCTATAAAAGCGAAATAGTCTGTTTTTCGTACCTATCAATTGCATCCATGTCCAGAACTAAAAGACTGTCCGAAGAGAAAAATTTGTTTTTGACCAGAACATTAGAATATTGGCAAGACGCAAAGACAGCAAAGGTTTCTTGTCCCAGGTCAAAACTATCAGGATCAACTTCAGAAGTTATTGTTGATTCCCTGAATAAAACTAATATTTTGACTGTTAGATTCACTTCAAATTCTCCTTTTCCACCTACTTTACATCTCCCTTGTAGATGTGTACAAGAGCCAACACACATCCATATGAGAGATATGTTCAAGGTCCTTAAGGAAATCAACGTCTCCATAGCTGCAGGTCCTGATAGTTTCAATCCTCCGTTAAATAAAACCGGTAACTCATACTTGGCTAAAGCTCTGCGAAAACTATTCTACTTGTCTTATTCGACAGGAAAATTTCTAATTGCTCGGAAACTACCTCACGTTCAACCTATTCCCAAGAAAGGAAAGGGTAGTGATCGCTCAAATTATCGACCAATTACAATCACTTCGAATCTTTCACAGGTTTTTGAATCTATCATTAACTCCAAATTAATGAAGTATCTAGAAACTAATCAAACCCACAACGATCGCCAATATGGCTTTTCTTTTTCTGACTTTTCTTATGGAACGTTGTAGCCTTAGTGTTCTCAATTTTGGTGACTCCAAAATCCTTGCCCTAGATAAATCAAAGGCCTATCATAGTATCTGGCGTTCAGCCCTTTTAGCCAAACTTAAAGCCCTTTGCCTCTCTCGTCCTCCTCTATTATGAATGTAAAGTGTCTTTTTTTTTGGTTTCTTAATACGGATTATATTAGATGTCGTGACAACTCAATCTCAGCCAATAAATTCCGGGGTGCCACAAGGCTCTGCTATCTCTTCATCTCTCTTCTCAATTTTCATTAATGATCTGCTTTCTCTTACTTTCAATCCCATGTATTGTTTTGCCGATGAAAGTACCCTTGGTTTCGCTTACTCCCTTGACATCCTTGGGTACTACAAAGGAGATGTCACATCTGTCAAAATAGATTGCATGATTAGATCCTTGAACCACCTTAATAATATCCTCGCTTGGAGCAAGCCGAATCGCATCGACTTCAATACATCTAAGTTCAAAAGCTGTGCCATCATTTTAAAACAAGATCATAATTTTTCCACTCTCATTTCTTTTGATGGAGCACTGACTTACGATATACCGTCTTTATGCATTCTTGGCATTAATAATTCCAGTAAGTTAAGCTGGACAGATCATAACTTCTCTCTTACCAAATAAGTAACGAAATATCTTGGATTTCTGAAAAGGTGTAACCCATCGATTCTAACGCTCCTCTAAAAGTTCTACTATACATCGGACCTAGAATGGAATGCAATTTCCATATGTAGGCCGAGGCTGGTCGCAGAGCCCTAGCTTCGTTGGACATTGTCAAAAAGAGAGTCTTCAACTTATTGGCAATGTGGAAAAAACTTGTCATATGGACTTACATGATCACCGTCGCAATGTTGGTTGCCTTTCGCTCCTATATTGCTACATGCATTCATTCATTTCATTTTCATTTCATTTTATTACGGAAAGTACACAAGATTATTAATCTTTTAGATTAATTTATAAATTGGAAAATAAAAAGAGAAACGCGTGAGTTCAAAATCAAAAAACAAAGTTCAAAGTTTTTCGAACTAGTATAGTCATCAGCTTTTCAAAGTTAGTCAATTCAAAGAGAAATATCGTCGTATATATGTATAAAGCCAACCAGCACCCGGAACACTATAAAACTTTCTCATATCTTAGGAAATTATCTAAATTTTTAATTAGCCAATAATTTAAAAAATACGTAGATGGAACTGAACTCTCTCTTCGAAGTAGTCCTAAAGCTTTCTGGGCCTTTAATAAACATTTCAGAAATTCGAATACTTCTCCTGAAGAGGTGGGCTTCAAAGAAACTGCCTCGTCATCTCCCAGACAAATCTGTAAATTTTTTTTTGAATACTTTTTTTGTAAGTATATTTTGGCAAAGAATCTAATCTTGATTTTATAGCTTTTTAAAACTGACAACAATTTCACTAATATTAATTTCAGTTTTTTCTCTTCAGATAAGCTTAACTAATTGCAACAAAAATCCAGGATCAGATTGGATACCTAATCTATTTTAATATAAATGTACTACTAGCCTTGCGAAACCGTTAAGTACTATATTTAATTTATCAATAATCAAAAAGGGTTTCCACCAAAAATAAAGCACAGTTTCGTTAACTACCCCAGTCCTTAAAAGAGGCGATCCTACATTAGTAACTAACTATCCTAACTATCGTCCAATATCCATTTCCAATGCGTTTCTTTACCAAACTATGCCTTTCCTATCAAACTCGCAATATGGATTCCTCCCTGGACGCTCGATGGTTGCAAATTTAACCCTTTTTACTGATACCATTGCTTCTGCTGTCGATGAAAATAAACAGGTAGATTCCATATACACAGACTTTGCCAAGACCTTTGATAAGATTGGCCACAATCAATGTCTTATAAAAATGTTAAACCTTAGTTTTAATAGGGCCGCTGTGTTTTTTTTTTAGTTTTTTAATCATATATGAAGAACGGGTGAGATTGTTTTCAACGAATCTCAATCTAATTCCTTTATACAAATATTGGGTGTTCCTCAGGGTACTATACTTTGTCCTTTTATTTTCCTGATATACATCAATTATATACCAAGTGAAATAACTTCTGACATTTTGTTGTATGCTGACGATATTGTAAGGCTTTAAAATTCGTTCAATAATAATTATTTGGAACTAAATATAAACAAGTGTGAGGGCATAACTTTCTCAAGAAAACGTGATGAAATCTTATTCCAGTAGAAAATTAGCAGTTCGCCTTTAATACATGTGAAAAAAAAATGGAAGATTTGGGTATTACTTTTGATAACAAACTTCTTTTTGTTCCTTATTTAAACCTTATTACTACTGAAGCATATCGTTTTCTATTTCATTTGCGAGTATGTAAGAATCTTTCAAATCAAGTGCCACCTATTGAAAAGCATTCTGCAATATCCTTGTAAAATTTGAAACCGTTTTTAGTCTTGCTATAATAATCAACTTGAATCTGTTCAGAGAAAATTCACAACAATACTATTGTATAAACTGGAACGAACATAGTGAATTAGAGTACAATGCACTAGCTTAGTCAGATTTAATATCATATCCTTAGAACATCGCGTCGTATTTATCTTGATACCGTTTTTTTAAATAAAATTCTGAATGGCGTTAACTTGGTTTTGACTTGCTTTCCAGAATTAGTATTAATATTCCCTCCAGATTCGCAAGACAATACACTCCTTTGGGATTATCCTTTTCTAGAATTATGTAACTTACGGGAAAACTGACCACTGTATCGAATTCAGAAGACATACAATGTTAGTTTCAGTATCATCGATATTTTCAGCTCAGGCCCCCTGCCGTTTAAAAGATTAAACCCGAACGAGATTGGACACTGAACTGATCACAAAGTTAATATATAATTTTTCGATTTATTATAATATGATCCTCGAAAGAAAGACGAGTATTAAGGACGACACCACAATCTTTGGCTTTGTCAAGTCTAATTAATAAACATCCATCTAAAGTATAACTAAAGTCAAAAGGCCTCCTTTTACGAGAAAAGGACATAGCGATTCATTTGCTGATATTGAGAGGAAGACATTTATGAAACGTGTCTAACTCTAAGTTTAAAATTCCACACTAGTTTTCATTAGAAACAATGCGGAAGATTTTGGCATCGTCAGCATAGCAAAGTATTCTTGAATTAGCCAAAATCAGAGAAACATCATTATTGTAAATTATTGTTGCCATGTATAGAAGTTCGAATAAATCGCACGGTCTACTTTCAGTCAGTAGCCAAACTCAAACAGCTAAACTAACTTGTAATAGGTTGTGTCTATCGCAGCGACTGGGGCCCCATTTATAGCAGGGTCCTGAGTACGGGCCCCCCATGCGTAAAGATGGCATTGGACTGAGTCCCGACAGGATTCACGGCGTTGATGGTAATTGGCATTGGTAACAGACTGACAAAGCTAAAATATATTCTGTTTATTTTTTTTTCCAATTCCAAGTAAACAGGGCCAGAACGGCTAGGCAAAGGACGCAACTGTAGTTTCTGAAAGAGGTAAAAAGGTGTAAATAACTTACAGCTAGGTAAGAAGACTTCTAGATAAACTACGCAGGTAAATTAATAAAATTTCTGAAACACAAATATATACGGTGAATTTAAAAATTCATATCTTAGCCAAGCACCATTGAATTTTTTTTTTGCACATAGATATAGTGTTAAAGCTTCTAACTTTAAAATAAAAATAGAAAAAAAGTGCTAGAAATCCTCTCTAGTGAATAATACTATTTAAAAAAAAACACTATTATTAACAACAACAAAATTTCGTTCGGTACTGCTATATATCTTATTTATAAAAATCCCGTGTCACTGTGTTCGTACACGCTAAATTGATTCCAGCTTGAAAGATAAGACACTTTTGCACACGATAGATGGCGCTGTTGTCGAGGTCTAGAGAACTGTCTGAGAACGCGTCGACGTGGAGAGCGAAAATTTTATACATAACGTTTTCATGAACATTGAAATTACAGATTCAAAAATGGGCCAAATTGGGCGACCCGTTTTTAATGTTGCCATACAAAACTTTAGTTTTTCACTATATATTTGGAAACTGCCTGAGAACGCGTTCACATGGAGATTTCAAATTTTGTACATACATACAAGGCATTTTTAGAAAAATGTAAATTTAAGTTCAAAAATGGGACAGATCGGGCAACTCCCTCGTAGGGTTGCCATACTATAAATTTGGGCACTGAATGAGAATGCGTCGACGTAAAAAGCTACACTGTTCCACACATATGAATGTGTGCACGCACACTCATATACGCACACCCTCATACACATACAGATACAGAGTGAAACCCTAGAGTACGGAATCGAGCGAGTCAGATAATAGCTTAGATGTTATTTATCTCTAACCACCCATCTAGGTATCTATATTATCGCCGGGCAGCGCCGACACGCTCCCCCTAGTTTTTTTATAAAAAATATAAAGCATTAAGCTTTATTTTGGTATTTGAATCAGAAAAACAATTTCTCCGTTCTCGAGATATGATAATTTGAAAATGATGCTGGATTGTAAAATTACGAAATTTTTAACCCCCCTAGCGGGAATGAGAGGTGGTAGGGAAAACAAAAAATATTGTTGAGCTATTTTGGTATTCCCCTACAAACTGTGATAGTTTCATCCAAATCGGAGATGGTCGGGTCCAAAACTAGCACTTTTTGATCGTTTTGGTATGGAACAGCTGATTAATAAATGCAGGCTAAAAGCAACAAACTCACATGATATTCTCAGCTATGTACACACAAGAGGACCACAAAATCACAGGGGAAATTAAAAAAACAATAAGTATTCGATGTGATATCAATCATGAGATATTGACATTTGGTCTGTACCCAGTCCCTTTGTCATCCTATCTTCAATTCTTTGTACTTGCTCCAGTACATCCCCAAATATTGTTTGTGAATTCAGTTTTAAATTCGTGGATGCACATAAGGTTATTATGGCTATCGAAGCTGTTAAGTCGAAGGTTATTGACGTGGATAATAGTTCGCTCCAATTCTTCGAGCTTTTAATTCCATGAGTCATATCTCTTATCAGGCACGCATTTATTTCAAGTCTTACTTCTTCATAGTTCCGCACCATTTGGAAAATTGGGAATGTTCTACACATAGAAAAGAGTTGGCATCCAAATAGCCCAAGTCATTTCTGCAAATTAAGTGTTTTGATTTTTATTCACAGTCCTTGAAAGACTCATATATCAGCAAATCGTGCAAAAGCAGGAGTCGCATAAAATGCTTACTCAGTGGCAATCTAGTTTTCGAGTGGATCATAACTGTGAAACTACTTTACTGAAGGTAACTTTAGATATTCGCAGGTCTCCCGATAAAGATGATATCTATATCTTAGTTGAATTTACTAATGTCATTTGATAGCAGTAATCATTCTAGGCTTTTGGATGAATTGATTGTACAGTTCAAGTGTTCCACGCCCTCGGCTACACTAATTAGGAGCTTCCTTGCCAATCGACATCAACAAGTAAAAATTGGAAATACACCTCAGGTACTTTACCGCTAAAGTTCGATGTTCCGCAGGGATCCAAATTGAGCCCACTATTATTCTGTTTATACAGGGTGTTTCCGTCAACAGAGCAGGAGGTGATAGTACTCACCTAACCAAACAAAAACTTGTATGACAGGGGGGAGGGGCATATCAACCGTTTAGGAGTTACAGGATGATTAATGTTAGTTTTTCACAAAACAAGATGTATCTTAAAGTGCAGGACGTGCGGTCACAGTTAAGAGCTCATTGTATGCAGAACTTCATTGCCTTTCCAACGACTTCTCAACCAGTCCCGTACCCCTCTCCTCTCAAGAGTTATGGTTGTCTAAACTAAAAATTTCGCCTTTTGTTACCTTTTTTTTTTACCTCTATTATTTTTGCGAGAAGGTCGTTAACATAACTGTTTTTATAAAAACTGTAAACTGTAGACTCTTCTCCTTAATTTGACCTAAAAAAACAAGTAAGAAAATACGAAATTTTTAGTTTAGACAGCCATAACTTTTGAGAGGATAGGGGGGGGGGGGGTTGGTTGAGTAGTCATTGGAAAGGAAGTTCAGCATACTATGAACTCTGAACTGTGACCGTACGCCCTGTACTTTTTAAAATACAGGGTGTCTGTCTTGTGAAAAACTTCCTTTTTTTCTTAATCACCCTGTAACTCCTAAACGGTTGATATGACCCCCTCAGCCCCCCCCCCCCCCCCCCACCCTGTATATCAATTAATTCGGGAATTCCTAAATACAATTATATGAAAATTATTTTCAAATTTTGAATATTTGATATTAGAATTGAGATATTTGTTTGGACGAGAATTGTGATGAGAGACTTCATTCAAGCCTGTCTCGTGAACGGCTTGACATCTCTGATTTTCCAGGTATATTGCTGAACAATATACATAGTACCTACCATACATCGATTGCGTGTGAAATCTGGGCATTACAAATCAATGGTCTATCCCACACGAGTTTTTCTAATGCAATATGCAAACAAGTTTTCTTGACAAAAGGTGAAAGAAGCAAAGGGATATGTCTCTAAATTGTAGAAATATCTCTATGCTTCTTCTCACCTCTTCCCTAGAAAACCGGTATGCATAATGCATTAAGAATACATGTGTGGGATGGCCCAATAGCTCTATGAATTTCTGTTACCACGTTAAATAAATGATTTCCAAAATACATATATGGTACATTACGGAGCCACTAGTTGTCCATGACTATCTTTTCGTCCGCCTTGCGTTTAAGATAAGTGAAATTTCTTCTCTTACCTTACTTTTTCAGTGCTTGTATGATCTTCCCGTATTTGGATTGCATATCTCGAAGAAAACTAATTATTATCCGATTTATTTATGGTCTAAGAAGATACCATCATTTCTCTCCTTTTCGATACTCAATTCTGGGCTGCTCTTTGGTTATACATACTTGGATCACAGAGCGTTAATCTTGTTTCAATCGCTGTTTTATGGAACAGTCTCCCTGCAGCTATACAAAACAAAACGGGCTCCACCAGACTATTTTTCCTCAAAGCTATACTAAATTTGATATGTCTAGTTTTAACATGACTATTTGATTCCTAAGCAAGCAATCCTTATATGGTATAGTTCGAAAGTTGCAGAGCATTAATTAAAGACGTAGCTAAGTTCACAATCTTAATCCCCTTCTTCCGATAAAACAACGTATATCTTTACCACATAAAATATTTATTTTCATGGAAGATCACATCCTCTGGAAAGTTACAATAAGGCCATTTCTAGTATGTCTACTAGAAATGGCCTTATTGTATTGTATGTCTATGAAACATACCTCGAGAAATACCTTTAACGTTTTTATTATCAGTTTAACCAGAAATAATTCAATAATAAAACTGATGCCCTTGATAATAATTGTAAGCATATCAAAAAAAATTCATAGTTCATTTCCAGCTTCATGTATAGCTTCATTGAAAAACAATCGAATCGAACAACTGCTTACCTTAACAAGACGAGTCCATTTGTTTACAAATGTATTCTACATTCGGACTCGAATCTACCGGTGAGTGCGTGAAATGTTAATAAATTCTATTCAATGTCAATTTTGAGACGTGATATAAATTCATCCAATGTTTAGTTATTGAACCCAAAAGTTCCTACCGCATTTGCCGCCGGCAGCTTCATAGAACATCCGCATTTCCGAAGTACTATAAAAAGATGGTTAAGAGTTCGCAAGATATCAGTTCTCGGCAAGAATTTCATTGAGAAATATTATTTAAAAATTATAACTATCGGAAATGACGGGTGTGAAAAGCTTAATTTTGTTAGTTGCAGTTTTATTTTATTCAATCGAATCGAGATATTTACAAACTGAAAGCGATACAAACCCGGAAAGTCCGCAGTCCAAATTAGATGTAGAAGATTTTCCAACAACAGAATTTTCTTCGCCGAATGAAAGTGCTACAGATTTAATTCAAGAAGAAATTTCATCATACTCGAATGCAACAAATCATCAGCCAAGTCAACTATTTTCAAGTAAATTACTTGAAAGATTAGAAACTTCTGAATCAACAAAAATCACAGAAGAACCAGAACAAGGATCACCTCAGTCTACAAGAAAAACTGATGAAGAGAATCAAACTGATAATCCTGAATCGGAAGTTGTTGAGTTAATTGAAACCGGTGCAGAAGTAGATGCTTCCCCCAAAGATCACGGATCTGAGCCTGGATTTTATTATGTTCAAGCTCCCGGTGTTGTTACTCCGAGAATTTCATATGTTACTGCATTATCAGATTCTAGATTAGTTCAAAGTTCTCCTTTTATTATTACTCAACCACTTTTTAGTAGCGATTTAGTACCAGGAGTATTTTCCTAAATATTTTAAATTATTTTTTTAAATTTAATTTTAATAGCAGTGAAGTAATGTTTGAGTAAAGATGTTAATTTTTATTTAAGATCTATTTTTTTTTTTAATACAAACTCGTCTAAAGTTTTTTTCTGTATGTAATTCTGGTCATTTATAAAATAAAATTTTTGTGCATCTCTGCACCATTTAAAACATGCTCTCTTTGCGCAGACGCAGCTTTCTGAATATATGATGAAGTTATGATGTGAATTCCTTGGATAGGTTGGAAAGAGGTTGGGATCTAGAAAGGTCCCTGGAACGTAGGCCAGAATAGGGCTCATTATTCACCCTCCAGACTTATGAGCAATTTTTCATAGGTCTCAACCGAGCGCTCTTAAAAAGGTAAGTATTGGCCCTCAGCCCTCCTTACCAGCTTCATGCAGCTCGTCCAGGAGGTGTGAGCCAAAGAATCTGTAAGGCTTTCCTGAGAGAGCCGGACAGTGAGAAAGAAAGTGAGTCTTGGTTCCTGACTCCTCTCCGCATCCCCTGCATAAGGGATCATCAATAAGTCTCATCCAATAAAAGTAACCCCTGTGAAAAGAGTGCCCAGTGAGAATTGAGACTAGAATTGTCAGGGTTGGCTTGTTTAGTCCCAAGAGTTTATTCGTTAGGTTTTTAGGCTTACACCACAGTTCCTTTGTAGTTCTACGCAAAGGTGAATTCCTTAACCAAATATTAGTGTTTAGGATGAACAGGATCGACAGTAATCAACTATTTTTACGCATTACATTTACTTAAGTAGATTACATTAGATTTGTGGAGAAGTGTGCCTTTACTGCTACATGAAAGGTCTATTGTGATTCCCCATTCAATTTATTCCATTTCTAGGTTTAGATTGTTGATAAACTCTAGAACCTTAGGTTCTACAAGTAGAAAGCATGTTCGAGGTGGAGTAATCTCCGACTGGCCAATGCTTCACTGTTGCAGAGTTGGTTCTCCGACGTTTCATGAGAATCCTGACAGAAGTGGCATGATGAAGTTTAAGCCTATAGCCCATCTTGTTTAGGTGATAATTCAAAGGGTAATGGCCTGAAAAGGGCTCTGTATTCATTTTGAGCTCTGTTCTCCTAAGGAGTAGGAGTTCTTTTATTTTTCCGCCAGATTAGTCGATAAACTTTTTTGCCTGACGAAGTCCTTGTAGCCGTTCCCAATAAAGAGATTTTTGTTTTTTCTTATTCAGGAAGTGGCCAATCAATAGGACTAATCTAATATTTACCACAGTTGACAGTATAATGACTTAACAGTCATATGTATTAAGCACTTGACTAATTGGTGTGCGGCCTACCTTAGAGTTTGTGTCTTGCACTCGCACAATTGCGTGTCTAAAGAAACTAAGAATAAGAAATAAAAAGTACAGTCGTGTTAGATATTCGTATTCTTCATTATTTGTTGTTGTGTTACTTATATGTAGTATTTTGGAGGATACCCCAGCGGGAAATATGTCAAGCGCTTGTAAAGGGACGGGCTTCCACACCATAGCCAGAAAATATCTTTTCCGAAGCGTTCTCTTACCATAGCCAAAGAAATCTTTGCTGAAGCAGATCTCTTCTCGGAGTTTAGGCTTATTCGTTTTTTGTTGTGAAAAAATGACTCATATGCATCTGAAAGCGCAGCAGAAGTTTCAAACTTTTCCGAAGAGCTCTCTTATCATAGCCTAAGGAAGCTTTGCGGAAGCAAATCGTTTAGGCTTATTCATAATCAATCTCTTTTTTGTTGCGAAAAGATGACTCATCTGCATCTGAAAGCACTGGAGAATTTTCATTCTGTAATACATAGTCATCAGTCGAAGTGTGCGATTAAATGAAATTTAATTTAATTTAAAATAAAACGGAGCTTAATCAGAATAAAACTAAAATTATTAATAAAGACCTTATCTTGATTCCCTCTGTATTCCCTAAAAGCGCTCCAAGACTGCTACTGTAAGCTCTCCAAGTGTGCCACAATACAAGCGCTCTAAGAGTGCTACCATACAAGCACTTCAAGAGTACTTTCCAATAATCTAGAACTGAGCGCTTCCCTCTGCGGATATGCTCACGTTAAAACGCTATGAAGAAGGATACGGTAGGGAAGCGCTGCAAGCTTCCAAAGAAGCGCTCTTGCATTCGTCTTTGAGCGCTTCCATTTCCCTTCCGCTGGGATGCTTGTCGCTTATACTCATTCAAATTCTCAAAGTCCTTATTTCAAAAGTACTTGATATTTGAATTTCATGGTTTTGAACGTGTCGTTTCAATAAAGATGTCTCACTTTTTGATCTTTAAGTAATAGGCCATGCTCCATTAATTTTGACTTACTTATGCAGCAAAATTCAATTTTTTAAGTAAAATTTAAGATAATTTTCTTTGTACGCAATTATTCCTGTTTCAATGTTTTGAGAGCAAAAATTACCATAATATGGGAGAATTTCCTCGATCTACCAACACTACAGACGACTTAATATTTAAAATGTTTCGCAACTCTCTGTCCATCTAAAGAAACGGCTGATTTCACACATTGTACTATTATTTATTGTTTTTAATAAAATCAAAATGCTAAACATCCTCGAAATGAATTCTTTGTGTAAACCAATACTAATTTGACTGAAAAGTATCACTGTGTTTGCAGTTCATAAAAAAACATATAGAAAATTAAGTCCCGATTAGCCTCCTGATGAGTATATTCATTAAATCTTATCGAAGGGCTCATTGAATAGCATGAAACTGCTCCCTATTTACTAAACCAGCAATAAGTAAATATTTATTATTGTCATCACCTTGTCAGATGACATTTCTATTATGAAAATTTGAATGGATTTTTGTGATTTATTTATTTAAGTTTTTAAATTATTTATTTTAAATTAATTTTTTGATTTGTTTTCCGCGGAAAGACTGTCGCCGGTATGCTGAACAAGACGTTATGCCCAAATCCTTACGCCTCAGCGTCTTATAGTTTGAATTCGGAAAAAAAGTATGAAAATAGTCGTAACTGCAGATTATAATTTATGAATTCATCATGACACTCATTGACATGCTCCTTAATAAACTCATCGTGACACTCAGTGCTACGCTCATTAATAAGCTCATCGTGATACTCATTGACATGATCATTAATAAGCTCATCGTGACCCTCATTGACATACTCATTAATAAGCTCATCGTAAAGCTCATTATGTACTCATCGAAGTGCTCATCTAATATTGTAAAATGCACAAAACAGAAGCACAGCATACATTTCTAAATAAATGAAAGAAATGCAATTCTCATGCACATTATCTGTGAATAAGTAAATAAATGAGTTTTTTTCGCGGATTTGATTCAAACGCGAATAAATTTCATTAGTACGTTCATCTGATTGCTCATGAGGAGCTCATTGATGACCTCATCATGATATGTCTACCAGGGAATTTCATTAGTACGTTCATCTGATTGCTCATGAGGAGCTCATTGATGAGCTCATCATGATATGTATACCAGGGTCCTTCGACGTAATTATATGCACATACGAAAACTCTAAGCATTAATCAAATGATTTACCTTGAAAAAGCTAAATTTATTCATAAAATTTCCCGTGGACTCATCAAAACAAATATACGAATAGACACACACATAAGTATACATAGCCATCGAACGAGGAATAGAAAAAAACTACGAGTACAGCAACCTAAAACAAACAAAATCAGAAAAGGACTTATATATACGGCGACCAAAATCTATAACGAGCTTCCTGAAGTTATCAAGGCAAGCTCAAGCTTTACTGTATTCAGTTCTAAGCTAAAAGTTAGGGATTTGCCCATTGACTGCGAGGTTGATTGAATGAACTTCACATATATCTGCAATCTGCTTTAGAATAATGAATGATATGAATAATCGAAAATTGAAAAGCGCACCCAAAAAACACAAAAACAGGAACAAAAGACTTCTATAAAATAATAGAGCTCTAAAATAAAGTCATTTAATAATAAAAATTATCTTTCTCTAATACCAGCTAGATGCTGTCTGAGAAGAGGTTCAAACATAATATAAGTATTTTTGATGAGTCATGCTAGAATTAGAGAGATGGAGAGAGTGGTGGTTGGAGGAATTAAAAAAAAATAGTAATCCACAATATTTAAGCCTAAATAATAGAAACGTAACCTGCACTTCCCACAACCTAAATATCTAACTAACCAAAAGTTGAATAAGTGGGATAAGACCAAACCCGCAAATTATCGAGTGTGCAGGCACTTCTTCTATCATATATCTCCTCAGATATCGTCGATATGGAAATCCAGTCAGATCTCAGTTAAAATCAAACTTCGACCGACTTTTCAACTCCAATGACAAACCATTAGGTACTGCTACGGATATGGGTTACGACTTACGACACGAAGAAAATCACTCAATTCAAAATAAACTGCTTTAAATCTTTTTTAATATAAACCACCTTCAAATTCACTCGAGCGACCTATCTCAAGAGAAGGACTTTGGAAAACGTTAGGCTCAGGCAGAATCCAAGTAGAATATCAATTAAAAGAGCAAAATGGGGTATGATTGGGAAGCAGACTGCCTTGAAGAAACCCCAAAAAACATCATGGGCAATGCAATCTTAACGTATGGGCATGACCGCATCTATTTGGGGACCATCAGTGAGGAATTAAAAATTTGCATCACAATGAAATTTACTATAATATTAAATAGAGTAATCACTGCCCGGTGATCCACTGTGTTGTGATCGTGAGGAAATACACAATTACTTGAAGAAGAACTATTTGAACTGAGAGATCATAAGCTAAAGTCTGTCCTTCGTAGGAAATTAGAGAAGCTGTCAGTTAAGCATTGTTTTCTCAAAAATGGCAAATCGATCTGAAATTATTCTGGAAGCTCATCCTTCGCTAAATTACAGATATTTCAGCGATTTAACTGACTCTGAATTCCTAAATAATTAATCAAGTAAAAAAAATTATATTAAAAAGAAACAATAATGTAAAGTAAGTGTCTAAATTTTTAATAACGTCTTTGACATCAATTCAAATTTTCACTCTTTATTAACTCTAATTTCGATAAGAGATATCACAAAACAAGGCCTCACAAGTTATGCATTTTAAAAATGATTAAAACAAAAGAAAAACAAAAATGACTCCTATTTAGTTATGCAAGAAGATATACGACAAAATGGCAGCAACTTCTTAAATACCAGCATCCTACCAGCTTTGATATTGTGAGGTATATGCGAAGGATCTCGGTGTTACCAAATTACTAAGAACCACAGCTGGCTGCAATTTAACTTTTGCTAACATCTGAGAGCTTTCTTGGACCACAGGAACATAGGCCACTTGTTGAACTAAACCATTTGGCAATTGTACATAATATAATCCTTCGTTATTGATTACCTGACCATCATCAGTGACTCTTTGAACTTGATTTTCTTGAATATCAACTGCTTCGAATTCATTTTCATCTACTGGTTCATCACCTGATAATTCATCTGCTTCTGTAGGTTTATTAGGTTCATCAGCTGGTGGACCATATTGCTGAGATGGAGCTCCATAAGTTTGAACAGGCAAAACAGCAGCATTCTGTTCAACCTGACGATCTTCTTCTGTTGGCAAATTAAAAACTCTATCTGGACGATATCCAGCTGCAGGATATGGAGCTTGTGCTGCTGGATATGAACCTTGATTTCCTGCATCATCAACTGAATCTTGTTCATCAATTTCCTGACGAGCAAAGAATCTGTTCCTTGCAATACGCTGACGTAAACGTGGAGTTTCTCCATTACAAACAGAAACTACTACAACTAGAATTACAGCACAGAAGAATATTTTATCCATTTTCGATTAGGTCAGGCTTATACTGAACTGGATCGATTACCGAAACTGATAACAATTCGTAAAGCAAACTGATTTTATATAATCGAAAATCTCAAACTTTAACATTCAAGCGACGTACTACGCAAGAGGTTAACTGGTGACATTGGCCGATATTTATCTGGTCAAAATTTTAGGGTTTTGCAGAATAGCCGTAACTCATAGCCTCATGCAGCAGGCAGCCAGTATAAGAGACTGCCATTAGCATTTCTATCACGTCCGAACAATTTTAGAGTTTCCCTTTCAATGAAGTATTTCTTTGCATGAATATCTCTCACCGAACGAGACGAATATTTTATTTCTGTTGAGAATTATTCCAAAGAATCTTTGGTGGATATCAATCATGTCAATAACACTTTCTTGTGATTCATCTTGAGAAGCTGCTAAGTAATTTTTTATGTTCCAAGTGGTAAGCTTTATGGAGTATCTCGTACTACGAGATATGTGAGTCACTTAATTTTGGTGTATTTATTAAATTAGAAATGAAAATTGGCCTTTTTTTCAAAATACCTGAAGTGAATATTAAAAATTCAATTCAAGCTTTTACTCGCTTCTATTTTGAAAGCAAATTAATTTTTATCCATTCAAACTGCGTTCGTTTTAAACTCTTTTTTTATGTTGGAGGTTTTGCTAGAGATGTTTGGATATTTTTTAGTGTTGAAAAGTTCACTGAAAATTCATATTTTAAGATTCGTAAGAGAAGCTCAATTTTTCCAAAGATGTTAATTATAATTGCTTCTCATTTCGTTTTGCTTTTAATAAAAAAAGGTACTCTAGGTATTGCGCCAGATTTTTTATTTAGTTAGTCAACGTATCCAACCGCTTATTAGCAAGCAAATACAAAAAAAAAAAAGTGTGAAAAGCAATGTTCCCCTAATTGCCTGCTAATTGACGGATTCAAAGTCTTTTCTGCTTGTCTGGTACAACTTATGTTAGAGGGCTTTTTTCTTTCAAACCGCACCATATTAAGAATCCAAATTGTAAAAATATTTCCCAATGCATTCTAAACCCACAAGTATCCCGCCCGGTTTGAATCAAACTGGCGCCCACTAAATATTTAGTGTTCCACTGACAAAAGAATAACAAAAATATTCAAGTGATATTTTACTCGATAGTTTCATATAAAATTTTAGGTTCAATTACAACGATTTACCGAGAAATAGATATTTTTTCATTATAGGGCAGATAGAAAAATATCTATTTCCCATAAAAGATTAAAAAAGTGTGAATACTGTGACCTTGCAAGACTTCTTCGCTGTATCTTCTTATCTAGCATTCATCCTTACTTCCGAGTACGGGATTATCGATCATATCACATCACGCATTGCAGTTTCTCCACAGTACCGCCATCTTCTACAGAATAATTGACTGAAAATACTTGTTATGACCTTGTAGCAGATGACTTACTTCAAAAGGTCGTTTTCACTCGTAAAGGAGCCTATTATCTGTAAATTTGTTATATGTATTCACTCTAAGTCCTCAAGTTGTCGGTCAAACAAAGCCCTCTTGGTATATAGAAAAATATCTTACGACGAGCTCTTTATT
Organism: Dioctria rufipes; assembly: GCA_963924295.1. Taxonomy (NCBI): domain Eukaryota; kingdom Metazoa; phylum Arthropoda; class Insecta; order Diptera; family Asilidae; genus Dioctria; species Dioctria rufipes. The sequence goes on from OZ002743.1 coordinate 51,720,761, forward strand.
TTGTTTGTTTTCTATAGACGCTTCCAAGTATGACAGAATTCTGTCCGCTGTTTTCATGAGGACTAGAGAACATTAGGTACTAATTGCGAGGACCCTATAAATTTTTGTATATTGCTCTGAAGTTTCCTTATAAGAAAAATATTTACGATGGATCAAATTTATCCATATTCAACACTTGGTATCTTCGAACACCTATGTACATAGTGAAGTGATACGATCGATAATATCACTGATGATCTTCCTGCGATCGGCTAGGAGTTTTCTTATGAAGATGAAAGCTTCATCGCTATACTTTTATCTACACCTCAATATGCTCTTGACTTTATAAAAAGTATTTCATTCTATACGCAAACGTAATCCCTTAGCGTAACTTATCCAAACAGAAAACTCATCGACTTAGCATTTACCATCTAGCATCTTTGCTTAAACATTGCCAGATTTCTGAATCTATCCATCATCTTGTACTTCCCTCTCTCTTCATTTTTTGTAATTTTGTATCATGTGGTAAATCGTAATGGCTGATTCTCAATCTATGACTAGAGCAGCATTCTTGACAAATAGGACAATGACGAGGCGCTTTATTATTCCAATTTCAAATTTAAGTGGATCGACATCTTATCAAAGCTGGGCTGATATCAAAGCTTTTAAATAAAAACAATTATGGAACAAGAATCTCCTCAAAGGGTTATAATATTTTAGTTAATTTTGCTTACGTGACCAGTTTGTTTCAACCTCTTGTCCTAGTTACATATATCTTCAAAATTAAGTCCATTTTGCTCAACAAAGCCTAGGCAGGCCGAAAGATGTGTGAATTTTCAGCACAATTCAAATAGTTATCCCACATTAATGTAACTGGGTATGAATACGAGAATTTGCAGAGGCTCCCTGCCAACATGCTTTCAAATAAAATGCTCACCTTTAACGACACTACGCAGCCTATGACCTTAAATCAGATCTCGAAATTATATTAAGTGTTTAATAGCATAAATGGCACAAGAACTAGATGTCACATGGCATACTAAAGCAGAGTATACAGATTGTGAAATGGGTAGTGCATTCTGTTTTAGAGCGTGGCGAAAGCAAATGTTTTTATAATAACAGTTTTGAAGACATTTAATCGACTTCCTCACCACTTCAGATACAAAAAAAATATGAATCACTCGACGTAAACATCATTTCAAATATTTTGGTCCATTTCGGAATGGACCACCCAGCCATATAAAATTTGTATAGGTACTTTTTTGGTACTGCATGCGACGCTAGAAACGCAAGGCTGCGTGGCCATTCTGTGGCCGTGACGAACTTTGGTCAATCAAATCTCCAATTTGTGCCTCCTGGCCCAAGTACTACAAACATTGAAAAAAAAAGGAAGAATAAGAGGAAAGTTTTTTTTAATGTGATTGGAGATTTGTAATCATTCGAGAATTTGTTTGACTGAACAGAACACCTGCAATTTCATTATCCAGAGAGAATAATTTCTTTTTGACCAGAATATTAGACAAAGAATCTTCATAAGCCGCAAAGGTTTCTGGTCCCTGGTCAAAGCCATCAGAAACAACTTCAGCAGTTCCTCTATACCTTCACTAATTAATAATGGTAAAGTGGTTGTTGACTTCTTGGATAAAGCTAATATTTTGGCTGCTTGATTCGCTTCAAATTCTCGTCTTCCATGCACTACACAGGCAAATGTTTTGCATCTCCCGTGTGGATGTATACAGAAGCCAATACACATCTGTTCAAGGTCGTTAAGAGATCAACTTCTCCAAAGTTGCAGATCCTGATGATTTTTAAAAGCTGCGCCTCATCATTGGCTCAGCCTCTGCGCAAACTATTCTAGGTAGGTACTACTTGTCTTATTCGACAAGAAAATTTCCAACTGCTTGGAAACTAGCTCACGTTGAGCGTATTCCAAAAAATAAGAGGGGAGCAATCCCTAAAACTATCGACCAATTACAATCACTTCGATTCTTTCAAAGGTTTTTGAATCTATCATTAACTCCAAATTATTTAAGTATCTATGTAGAAATCAATCAACAATCCGACCTGAACTCTCATTTGGAGATATGCTGACTTTCCTTACGGAACGTAGGAACCATAGTCTTCACAATTTTGGTGAGTACAAAATCGTTTCTCAAAGGTCTTTAATCGAGTCTGGCATCCATTCCTTTTAGCTAAACTCAAGGCAATTGATCTCTCCACTTCTCTTCTATTATGGATTAAAGATTTATAATCCGGTCGCCTATTACGGATCGTATACTAGACAGCGTCTCATCAGAACCTCATCCTATAAATTCTGCGGTGCTCTAGGGCTCTGTTATCTCTCCATCTCTTCTCTTAATCTTAATTAATGATCTGTTTTCCACTCTTGCTAACTCCAGAGGGAATGCCACATCTGTCAAACTAGATTGTATGATTAGATAATTGAATAACGACCTTTATAATATCTTCACTTGACGAATCTTGTCGAATTCAATACATCGAAGTCTCAAACCTGTCTCATCTTATTAAAACAAAACCTTCACTTAACCACTCCCATTTCTTTTGGTGGAGTATTTAATATCTGATTCACCGTCTAATACATATGCATTCTTGGCATTAACATTTCCGGTAAGCTAAGCTGATCACATCTTCTCTGTTGCCATAGAATCATCGAAATGTCTTGGATTTCTAAAAAGGTACAATAAATATGTTCGCCCATCCAATCTAGCGCTCCTCTACAAGTCTTATCAGACCTAGAATGGAATACAATTCCCATATCTGGACCAGGGCTGGTCGCTTAGCCTTAGCTTCAATAGTTAGCCATACACTAACACGCGCCAAATTAAGCGCCACGCAATCTGTCGGTTTTTGCTATCGTGTGTGGTCAACATCACACGCCAGATATTCCTAGATTCCACTTAGAATTTGAAGTGGAATGTTGAAAAAACAGACACTCCGCACGCCCAGCCAAATCTATACATTTTGTTGTTGTTTTCCAAAAGCACTTTAACTGCCACGCAATTCAACAGATTAACTTTTTCCAAAACGCCACGCAAAGTGGCAGTTTTTCTGACACGCCAACCGATAGTTTTTTCGAACGAAAAAAAACTCAGTGTGTGGTTTACTATTGCATATTGTCCAAAAGAGTGCCTTAAAGCTCATTGGGATTGTGCGTAACCCCCGCAAGATACAAGCCATGAACAAAGCCGAAGAAAGAGAGCAGCGGGCCGATCAGCAGGCGACGTCCACAGTATTCTTGCCTTGTCTTTCTGCAGGAGTTTTATAAAAGTTGCTTGTATTTTGTTCAAACGCTATAATTTCCGTAAATTTGTTCTACATGCTATTTTTCTTAAAAACTATTAGAAAGAAAACATATTTGGCTGCAATTTGTTTTAACTTCATTTTGCTGTGGGAGTAACAGTTTTGAGCTTTAGGACCTGTTTAAGATGAAATTTTAGTTTTTCCTCCATGACGAGTATACAAAAAGCAGTGAGAGTGAGCTATTACTGCATACTGTACCCGGCACGTTAAGGCCTTTTAATGTGTCGGTGCCTTCAGCGACTTCATGGCTTGTATTATATTCCGGGGGTTACGGATTGTCGTAATAAATTCTGAGGGTATATATGTATATGTTTCGATCAGCAGTACAGGGCGATCTCATCAGGACAACATTGAAACCCTGACTGCCTGCTGTCTACACACAGTTAACTCGGATGCCCAAACATTGATGGTAGATCATATAAAGATTTTTTGCAAAATCTAAGTATGAATTCAGACTCTATATAGGTCTCGAAAGTTAAGAAAACTCAATCCCCCTTTTTATGAAAAAATTATAAATTAGGTACATGAAAATACATATATTTTTGTTAATTAGAACCATGTCTTCTTGGCTGTGGCTTGTGGCTTGAGTGTCGTTATTTTACCTAAAAATATGGAAATACATAATAGTATAGCAAAAAGAAAAAAATTCATTTTAATTTATTTAAATGAATCCGGTACTTAATCCGTACTCATGAGTCATTTAAAATTCAAAAAAGAAATGAAACAGACTCGAAAACAGTAAAAAATTGGAGCAACTATCATTCTACTACATTTCGGTTACGGAATTTAGGTAACAAAAGATGTCAGATAAAGAAGAATTGTCAAAAATCGTGTTTAGCTTTCTTGTCGTCGGTCAATTGAGTAAAATTTCTTGAAAAATCAAAAAATCAAAGTGTCCTAAGAAATGTCTGAATATGATAATGTCAGACTAGGAAAGCTAGTTCTCAAAGGAGAAAAAAAGTTATGCTTAAAAATTCTGTAAAAAATAGTTCTAACACAATTTAATTTTAGATCAAAAAAACGTAAACATAAGGACAAAAAGGAGAAAGGCGATAAAAAAGTTCGCACAGTTGTTGATGAAGATGCCCTTAAACACGGTGGCTGGTGGAGAGTGTCTAAAATAAGTGAAATCATTGGTTCCACAGCTATTCAGTTTGCTGACCGCGCTTACTTAAAAGCTTTAGACAATGGACTGTTCACTTTAGGAGCTCCACACGATGAAGGAGACGGACCAGCTCCAGAGGAAATTTTTACAGCTTTTTCTATAAATGAAAACAAAATAGCCTTCAAGTCTGGCTATGGTAAATATCTTAAAGTTGAGAAGGATGGAATGGTTACAGGAAGATCAGACGCTGTAGGCAGTATGGAACAGTGGGAGCCAGTATTTGATGTGAAATTTGCTATAGGCAATAAAACAAGACTTATTCTCATGCTTCTCTTATTATAGAATGGAAAACTAGCTATTCTTGGAGAGAATGGTTGTTTTATGTCTATAGATCCAGAAGACGATGCTTGTGTTGCGTTACGGAAAAAGGCTGGAGAAGCAGAGATTGCTGTAATTCGATGCTCCGCTCCTAGAGAAATTGTTGATGATGAACCCCCGCCAGAAGAAAAGGGAGACTTGACACAGATTGAAGTCAACTATGTGTATGTATTTCACGCAAATATTTAAATTAAATTATATTGTCTTAATTTTTTTTTTTTACTTTTTAGAAAAAAATTCCAAAAATTTCAAGATAAGAAAGTTCGCATCAATAAAAACGACAAAAAGGAACTTGAACATGCAAAATGTGATGGCAACCTTCATGAAGTTCTTTTAGATCGACGAAGTAAAATGAAAGCAGACAGATATTGCAAATAAAATATTTAAAAAAGAGCTCTTGAGGTTTTTCTATATTTAACATGTTGAATAGGTTCAATTCGTGTATGGTTTTGCCGAAATTCACTGTAAATATCGACAAAGTCACTTCACATTATGCAGCCTTCTCATTAGAGGCTGTATGTGTTTCTAAACTACTGTCAAGGGCAGGTTTGGTTTACGATAATGATGGTCCGTAAATTTTTACAAAATTCAAAACTAATATCAGCCCACGTTAAGCTCTATAAATGGGGTTAAGTGCTATATGGCCTAGGTAGAAATTGAGAGGAACTTATCTATTGAAGTTGAATGAGCACGTTAATTAAATTTAAATATTTTTTTATCTTTGCTGTAAACATTTAGATCAAAATAGGTTTAACCACTTAAGAATTGTGAAATTTCCTAAACTTAATCCTACCCAAAGTAATTAATGTGATCTTCAAAATAAAAATCAGAGGTAAAAAAAAACGCTACCCAAATCACTAGTTTTATCAAGTCTAATCAATGAATTCCCGTCGTCTACAGTATAATCAGAATTTCAGTAGCAGTTCCCTGCTGGAAAAGGATATGGGGATGGACTTACTAGCTTTTAAATATAGAAGGTTTAAGTGTCAAATGTATAAATGGATAAATCTAAATTTTGAAAAGCGTAGTCATTTTCATCCAAAATTTAACAAATTTGAAGCAGAAATACCCTCTTTAATTCATATTCCAAGTCAGGTCTAGCAGAGGGAAGAGGCGCGGTGAACTCACAGAGTGGGACAGGTGTATTTATCTCTAAGCACTCAGTCCCTTGATACGCACTCGATACTAGACAAAAATGGTCGTTTTATCAAATTCTTTTAATATTTAGTGTATTTTGTCAAAGTACTTTCAGGACTTCCGTTCCAAGCATTTATTATCGTTAGCTTGGGTTTGCTTTTATTTCTCATGATAAACATCCCTGAAAGTTATTCGCCAAAGCATTACAACACGTTAATCCCTTATCAGATCAAGCGCTTGCTGAAACGGCAGTGTAGCTGCCGAAATCATTAATTTGTGACGACGGGTCTGTGTGGGAGACTGCGTTTTCTAGCCTATCGCAAACGAGCCGACGCTCTGGTGCGCAAACAGTGGATCCCTTACGCAGTACCAGTACAAAGTTTCTGTAATATTGATAGTTTGATCTTTGTTTTTTTTTTGTTTTCTTCTGAATTCGCATAGCTTATAATCCTTTTTTTTCTCCTAGAATTATGTATTTAGTACCGTACCTAATACTCATTGTACAAAAAAAGATGTTTAACCTTGTGTACGACTGGAATAAATGATATGTTTGTATTTACCAGCATCATAATAGCTGTTGTTTCAACGACAATCAAGTCGACATGAGATAGGACGTTAGACTCATTCCCGGAATAGCACTAGTCCATACTGTCAGAAGCGAACCCTACTGACAGCATTAGCGTTGGCCCTCCTCACGTCGCATCCATCAAGTCGACATACCACCTTCTTAGCCGAACAACACCCGTTCAGGCTGTCATAGAGACAGTATGGACTGAGGAAGTTAAGCCTTCATCCGCCTCGACTTCGCTGCAGCTACCCTTCGTGGGCCTTAAGTCGTCATTAAGACGAAGATGGTGAGCCTTCGCCGGCTCTTTTAAGCAAACTCCTCAAGACAGAACAATAACTTCAAAAAGTATACAATCAGTCGAATCTTCCCCACTCGAGCAGGCATCAAGACTACACTGATCCCTGCTGCATCCAAGCCGCCGTAGCATTCTATATCAAGACTTGGCATCTCGCGAAAACTTAATCACTGACCTATTGTTCCTTGGAGATAATTGAGCGCCATATCCATCTGGATCATGCGAACTGATTTTTTTTTTTCTTTCAACGCTGAAAATTAAACTTTTCCACGTTTTAATTTTTTTAATGTACTTTCCAGCAAAGCTTGGATTATTCATTAAAGCAGGATTTCCGAACAATTTTGGGATTTCTTAATCCACTTGCCAATAAGAGTTCGGTGACGTCATATTAAAATAAATATTTTTGTTGTTTCCCCTCATGAAGATCTTCCTAACTATTGAGAAATTTCTTACAGTCGTTTGTGAGCATCCAAGCACTGCATTAATTTTTCTCTATAACCATCGTGTACTAAAATCTAAAATTCTCTACATTTCTGCATCAAAGAAAGTTCTTTATTCCTTGAGATGCTACAAAAACTATCATTAAGTATCAAAAATATTTTACAAACCGGTTTTAAAATAAAATAAAAAATAAAAATTTTGATAATATAAAAATAACAGTAAGAGAAATTTAGCTGACTATTTTAAACTTATTTAAAATAAATTAGGTCGCTAGTATATCTAGCAAAAAAACAAAGAAAACATAAAGAGGAAAAAACACGCAATAAGGAAAGTAAACATTGCGAGCAGAAACAAAAAACTTAAAATTTATTTAAGAGTGTCAGCAAGCGTCCATTGGAGTCGCTCACAGTTTTGGAGCCGCGAATACTAATATGCAGTGAATTACAGATATTAATGACATAGATGAAGGGCATAGCGCCGGTCTGCAAATACCTGTGGCCTGTACCTGTATAAAAAAGTGTCCATTACGAGATGACTGAAGGAAAATAATTTTTGAGAAAAAATACATAGGAATCCTGGAATAAATTAGTTTGAATAGATAAGCCATCAAACATAAACCAAAAAGGACAACCCAAAACCTCCCTGGTATTCTCACAAACTCATGATCATATCTACGCAGGTTAAATATGTATACTCAATAGCAGAATTAAATGCCACTGTAAATCTTTTTCAGAGATAGTATCAAGTTTGCAGAGTAGAACGTTGGCGTATGTTATGACGGGGAGGAGCATTTTACGAGTCGCAAACGAATAGTCTATGGTGTGAAATTAGCGGACTGTCTGAAGCACTAAGGCATCTGTAAATATGGTCAACCACTTAATTTATCTGATCATTCAAGGTTTAGGTCCTATTGAAGATAATACCGAATTTACTAGTTACAAGTGGAATAGAATTGGACTTCAGAGAGATTCAAGGTAGACGAATAACATAAAAAGTGGAATTTAAAAAAAATTACCAATAGCTTTAGACTTTACAACTGACCATCGAGGTCCAGATTAATCAAAACGATATGTTCGTCAGACTTTGCACATTGTCGGCGTAGAGATAAATCTTGACCCGAGAAACCACTTGAGTAATGTGATTAATGAAAAGACTGAAAAGGAGGGGTGCAAGCAGAGTCAGGAGTGTCAGACTCATAATTGTTAATTGAAACACGTTTTTTTGTGACCCGAGAGAAACCTAAAGATGAGTTTTGCTGCTTTATAACTAAAACTGTATTCAGTTCGTAGCTTTCCACAGAGTAAGATATGGCTTACTGTATCGAAGGCGTGCAGAGTCTAATTTCTTATATAATCGGTAATCCTGGCTGTCATACAATTATGCTTTGCACGAAAACCAGATTGCCATTCACTCAGAAAATCAACCGCCGCCAGAAATTCCAACATTTGTTCCCGCATAAAATATTTCATCAGTTTAGATAAAAAGAGAAGAATGCTAATAGGTCGGTAATCTTCAGGGAGATTCATTGATCATTTTGAGGAATGGGATAACGCGTGCGATTTTCCAGACTCCTGAAAAATGAGAAATAGTTAAATATGAGTAATAATTGATATTAGAAGTTAATTATATGAATCGTGTCAGTGTAAGGTCTAGACTAGTGGCAAGCCACCCAAAAGAATTAATGGCTCTATATATGTGCATACTTCAGTTTCGTCGACGAAGCGAAAATCAATCCCAGCTTTATAAGAAGAAAAACAAACTGGAATTGAAATTAATATTATACAGGGTGATTTTGAATTGGTTGTCATAAATGAAACAGGAGATAGATTTAAGTGTTAAGAACAAAATCATTGTATGGCAGGGGGAGGCGGCAATCTCAACCGTTCCGGAGTTAAAGGGTTATTACGAAAATCACCCTTATTATCGTTGTCACTTTAAGTGAGAAATGGCGTTACAACGCAAAAATGGTATTATGATTTTCGGTTAAAGTGACATTTGTTGAAAACAGACGATTTTGGACGTATTACTGTTGTATTAAGTGATAATTAAGCAGGGACCGAAAATAACTGGTATTTTGAAAATTTTAAACAAAAAAAGCTGGGATAAATTAAGATTGTGGTTTATACCAAAAAATGTCTCGTGAAACCCGTTTCGATTCCTGTAAAGCTTTTGAAAGCTTAACTTTTTTAAAAAAAAAAATAAGTTGGAAAGGCTTTTTATTTTTTGTGGCAAAAAGTAACAGGTTTTGAAGCCGGAAGTATAAAAAGCCAAGCTGGGGCCTCTTATTTTCAGGGACCGAACCAGTTACAAATTTTTACGAAAAAAGCTTAATTTACTTGTTATTCCTGGCCGATAATAGTTTTGAAGCTAGAAAGCAAGCGCAACGGCTTGATACTTTTTTTCGGTAAAAATATAAAAAGCGAGCCCGGCTTTTTATTTTTGCCAGAAAAAATAATAGGCCTTTCCGGCTTGGTTTTTTTAGCTTTAAACTATTATCGGTCAGGAATAACAAGTAGTAGGCTTTTTTCGTAGTCATAACCACTGACATATATAACATGGACTGCCTGATTTTCTATTTCATATGGGTCAACTTTTGTTGGCAGGGTGTGACAATTGTCTTAATTTCAAGTTTTACTTTCGCTTTAATATTCATATTAAAAGTTCAAGAAATTACAGAAGCATTCGAAATTATTTTTATTCTTGGAAGCTTATCTCCTACACCATCAAATATTTTTTAAACTTGATTTTTAAAGAAATAAAATTAAGGAATTTTTGTCTACCTGTCCCTAAAAGTAGCTATGGGGGACAGAGAAAGGATTACAAATATTGTATTGCCATCTATTTCTGTTCTATATATTCGCTTGGAAAACCACTGAACTGAAACTGGACTATGGTGTATTTTGTATAGAACTTATTGTTTATAGTTCCGCGGAATAAAGTAGTTAAACCAAAACGAGACAACTATAGAAAAGTGATCCCATAATAATGTCAAATAATGTAAGCAATTTCAGTAGTATCAGCAGTCCATTTTATATATGTCAGAGGTCATAACTGATTCGGGCCCTGTAATTAAGTGACAATTTCACTCACTTGGTGTTTGTAAGTGACAGATGTTAGATGTGTGTAAAGAAAAGGAAAATGCAAGCCGAAAAAGATAAAAATTATGGTGGCTTTTTAAGTTGTTCATCAAAACATAAAATCCAATAAATTAAATTAATTTTTTTTTCGCATATTTACTGTAAAAATAAAAAAAAAAAAAAAAAAAATTTGTAGTAATGATAGATTTTATGGTGAAGCATCCTTTTATAGATAAAGAACTGAAATACGCAGAATACATCGCGTTTATAATTTGTTTTTTTTTTAACACTTTCAAAAATAGCAATACCACGAAATAAGACAAACCTCACTTTTGTCTACAAATATAACTCATACAATGACGCTATCTATCACTTTAAGTGAAAATGATAACACGATAATAAGGCTTCGACGACAACGACAATACGAAAAGTGAAGTAAAGTGAGAGTGACTTCACAAATTATCTTAATCTTTTTTTCTAATTTTTTGATTTTGAAATCCTATAACTAGCCCCCTCGTTTCATTTATGACCACCAACAATTCAAAATAACCGTGTATTATATACATATTATAATACATGTTGCTGTTGCTAAGTTTTGCGATATAAATATCAGAAGCTAAGTAGTCACTGAATTCCCGTATATTTTTGGGCGGTCACTGAAAATCAAACAAAAAATTAAAGACAATTTTACATATTTAAGAATTGAGTCGTTTATTGCGAACAGCACAGCGTTACTTTTACGTATCTAAACTTACCAGATCAGTTTTGTTTTTGATTCAACAAAGTAGTTTTTCGTTTTTTTTTCTTTCTTTTTTTTTTAATTACAATTGGTGGACATGGCCGCTATACATGTAACTCTAAGTAGATTTTTTTTTATTAGTTTCATTATAAGTTAACCGGAATTTTAGAGTATTTTTTTTTTTTCAAAATGAATCTAAACATTTACAATGTTCATCACAAAAAAAAAATTATTATATTAAAGCTAAGTTTGCAGTACAAAATCTCACAGTAAAAGAAAAACCTAAAATAAATAATGAATTTTATTAAAAAACTTTTCCAGAATTTATTTTGAACTAATTTCATTCGAAGAAAACGAAGAGAAACTTAAAAAATATGTCGCGCTGTAGGAAATATAAAATCGTAAGGCTTCATGTTTTATTAACTCAGCTCAGCATTATACGAGTGATACAACTAATAGTCCATAAAAATCGTCCTTTTATTGTATGTATTTGTATTTCTTATTAAAGTCAGTCGTCTTCCTGAATCGTAAAATGTTACACTCACTTCAAAAGTATAAAATGCTTAGAAGACGAGGATATATCACTTTGGCTAGACCGTTTTATGTATGTGTATGTATATGGCGTTGTGTGTTTTTATACATTACTGAAATGTTAGGTTTTGTTTGTTTTCTGAATGTAGTACTTGATTTTTGTTTCTGGTGTTTTTTTTTTTTTATTTAATAAATTACATGCTTTCGTTTTTTTTTTCTTTATTTTTTTACTAATGAGTTTGCCATGTAGTTTGCGGCAAAATAACTTAGTGAGTGTTGAGATTATTAAATTTCCAACGTATATAATTAATTTCAGCTCGCTGAATTAACACTTCGTTGCTGCCGCAACCATTCTACAAACTCATCCAACATGACAGGCCCTGTATGAAATATATGATTAGTATTTGTTAAAATACGATGAAACATTATTTTTTATACTTACATGCCCCATCGATATCATAATTTGATAAGTCATTATTAATTGTTCTTGAAAACTCAAGGATATTACACCATTGATCTTTGTTTATAACTTTGTACTTTGACTGCTCCAGAAATTGTGCAAACTGTGAGTATAGCGGCCAATGTTTTCCTAAAAGTAACTGAAGCATTGCTTTTGCTGTTTCTATGTCCATGCTGCGTTGATCTTTATCCTAAATGAAAATTAAAATTTTTTATTATAAGCACATCTATGCATATACAGTACTGAAAAATAAAGCATAACATTAAAAAATAAGCCATGAACAATGAGCCATTATTAAGTAAGTAGTCGTTTGATTTTTTTTTTCTCAGAAAGCAAATAAAATGTTATTTCCATTGTCATACTTCGTAAGCTACAATTGCTTCAGATAAATTGGCGCTTTTTACTAATTTTAAGCTTAGTATCTCTTCTTTGGTATAATATAATTTACCTTAATTAACAATAGAAAAAAAAATGATTTTCCAATCAAATCAGTAGCGGAAGGTCAAGTTCCGTATTCTTTATGTTTCTTGGCTGTTTGGTGTTCTTCCAGACGGCTACTGATTTAATAAGAAAGAAGACATTCTAGGCTTAAAATTAGTAGAAAAACATTTATTTGTAGAAATGATCGGCGAAGCGATACGACGATGAATAAGAAGTAAAGCAAACGACTACTTCCAATATCATGGTAGGTAGAAGCGCGTACCATTGTGACCAATTTCATGACTTATAATTTTAGGAAATTTAACTACTGATCAAAAAAAAATTAAACGTACACTTTTCAATAAATTTTAATCTCTCAACCCCGTTTTTCTATCCTATCTAAGAGTTTTGTGCTGGAAAAAAAAGGTGGTTGGTTTAGAAAGAAAAAAATATTCTCCGAACGGGAGAAACCGCCCCTTGAATCTAAAATTTTTAAGGCAAACGCCAAGATTTCGAGAAGAAATTGTTTTCCTGAAGAAAACGAAGAAAAACTCAAAGCGCCTCATGAATCTTTAATTTTTAGGTGTCAGCACTTCGACAACGTGTGTCTTGCTGGAGAAAACGAATGGAACTAAAAGCACTTCATGGATCTTAAATTCTTAAGTAAGGACTATGTTATTTTTGTTGACTTCTGCACGCATTGATTCTATTACTTAGTCATTATTATTTAAGGCATTCAATTCGCCTGAAATTTTTTCATAGTCTTTTGAAGCTCTAAGCTATAATTATTGGTTTTCCGCACTCTTTGGTTAACAATTTTCCATATGTAGATTGATAATCGACCATTTGACGATTGTAATATTCTTTATTGAAAACTAATTTTTTACTAGATCATAGATGTATTTCAGTTCATTCTCGTCTTAAAATGTAGCCCTTTTTGAATATATTTTGTACATACATTCTCGATTTTATTCATTCTATTTTGGTACGAAAACACCCCCGAAAACAAAATTTTTCCTGTTTCACATTTTGATATATGCTCAATTCCGTTTAAGTTTACTAGTACTAGTAGTTTTTCGATACAAAAGGTTGTAACTGGCCAATTGTTAAAAATGTTTTCGGTGTTTTAAAGCATTTATGGAACAATATGTAAAAAATTTTCTTTACAGCAAAAGCTAGTAGGATCCGTTTAAAAAAATGCATCACTCTAAAATGACTGGATTTGGTGTAACATGGGAGTAACTCCATGCAATGCAAATGAAAGTGGCCTAGATATATTCGAAATTTTTGCTGAAAAAAAGTTATCGGCAAAACTAAAAACTCATGACCTTTTAGAGAGAGATTACTATTTCGCAAAAGACAGAGATTATTACGGTACAAACTGCTGGTTTTACTGGTCGTTCATTTCTCAAATAATTCTAGTTTGATATTATGTTTATATTCATCCAGAATATCCTCATTGTTATATATTCAGGTAAAATTAGTTCCAAATAATCGCATATTGCCAGTCAGTGCAATTCCTTCGGTTGACACGCTTCTTTCTCCTTCTTTAGAAGAAAAATTGAAGGGCACAGATGGGATTATTTTAACGGCTCTTCTTTCATTTAATGTTACACTAAATCTATCGCGAATGGATCAGATTGTTGATGACTAACGAAACTCTTTTCTGCCTACTGAAGCCGTATTTTGCTTTCCATAGTAACGAATGGATCCAATATATTGCATAAACTTTAACAAGGCTAGCACCTAAAGACCCCATTTTAAATTTTATAGTAGCATGGGGTACCAATTACATCCAAAAACTATTAATAATTGCTGAGAACGAAAGTTATACCGCTATAAGGCCTAGATATGCCCCCCACAAATTATTGTTGGTAGAATATTAGGAAGAAAAATGGTAGTAAATAAGAAAACATAGTAGGAAAATATTCGAAATCATTTTTATATATAAAAAAAAAAAACAAATTGCCTTCAGGAAGTAAAAATATTCTCATGATTAGTAGATTTTTAAATGTGAAAACGTATTAGATCTACTACAATTGTAGTAGGGGACAAACCTCAACTAGTATACCTAGTAAGAGGAAAGGGGATAATGGTTGAAAACCGATGTGGTAGTGATAGTAGTAGGTGTATGAATACTCAGCATCCATTGCAATACAAGAATCATACCGCCTAACAAACTATTGTATTGCCTTCCAAACCATAAGCTGCCAAGTATCACATAATGTACCTATTGATCAGGATTTGCAGTATTCACATCAAGCTAATGGAAAGTGCTCAATTTTCTCAATACCCCAAGCTTGTCAAACATAGAATACACTTTGTGAATAATTACTTCTTTCGCGAAATGATGGAAAGAAATAAAAAGTTGGGAATCCTCTTCATATTCAATTCATCTTGTAATTGGTTTTAGTTAATCGTATCCCCCTAATTAAGCAATCATATTCAGGTAGAGTTCCGATTAAGTAACATCCCAATATACCATCGAAGATCTAATATCTAATCTGACCTAACCCAAACTAAGATTTTCTATTCTAGGAAACTTAAGAAAATAATAAGAAATCATACCCCTTCTTTGAAATTGAGGCATTGTTCACTTTTTTTTTTTGATCAGTATAAAATTGTTATACAAAAAAAAAATAATTTTTACCCTAGCAAAATCATAGGCATATCTATATATGCTCTTGAATGTATTCGAATCATTTAAAAGATTTTTTAAATATTCCAATTTCGATTGCACTTTAACTGTGGAATCACATTGCAGCTCTGTTAATCCTTTTAGCCATTCGTACTGAGTGAAAAATCCCATTTGTCGTGCGCCCATTTTGTACGCTAAAACTAACATGACAACATTTTCAGGTTCAACACAAATGTCTTCACAAAATTTCTCCATTCCATCAGGTCCTTAAAGTAAAGAGAAAGAAAAAAATCATAAGTCATAAGTTATGTGTATGTAAATGGCTTCAACCGAAATCGAGATCAAAATTCAAGTTCTTACCCAATACATCTGGCTCATCTGTGGCCGTATATTCTCTAAACCATGCAAGACATCTCTTCGAGCTAAACACATCTTCTGTTTTGTTATATCGTCGAGAGCTGTAAGATTATTAAAAATTAATATTTATACTATGATTAGGAAGAATTGAATATTTTTTTGTAATATGATATGATGCTATGGCGTCTAAGTGAAATACAATTATATATAAGTATATACATTTTTTGTTTTTCAGTAATGGTAATAGAAATAATTTCCGTTTGCTTTAAAATAATCTCTCCATCATTGCAATAGAGGGTAATTTGTTAGTAGAGCGATTCAATGAATATAACGGGTGTAAAAGCACACTGTGGCACAATTCGTTCGGCTGACTTTCGCTGTAAACAGTCTGGCATTGTCCTGGAAGTAAGATATGAGTATAATGACCGTTTTCTTTAAATTTTCGTGTACTGGGAACCCCTTCAATGATGACATGGTGGCTTAGTTGTGGGCTATACCGGCTTGTTGCGGTCCACTCATGATGATTACGCTTTCCATTTTTCAACGCAAGAATTCGCGAGATACACTACTACACACACTACAAATCTTGAATCCAGTCAGTAATCCAGGGGTAGTTTTTCCATAATACTCAATGGAAACTGTACCATCTATCCAACTATGTTTCAATACTTCAATCGCATAGCCTCTTTATCCCAAGGTTTTTTTTTCATGTTAGGCTATCCGGACCGAGCTTAAGTTGTACAAATATAGAGGTGATTAGATGTTGAAATAATAACATAGTACCTTCAACTCAAAAACCGTTAATAATCGGTGATACACTTTTACCAAATACCACCAATGCTCCAAAGTAATAATAGCCGGTTCAATTTAATCAAATACACCAGAGTTAGCTACCAAACTGAACACGCTAAACGACAGATAATCCTCTAAGAGAATGAAGCAGCAGTAAGAGCAAAAATAAAAATTATCTGCACGCTGATTACTAGCTAAAAGTACCACGCCAAAACTCTACACAACACACAGCTATTGAAATAATCCACCGGGAATATACAGGTATTTTTGCTATTAAGTGCATATCTGATTTTAATAGGTCCGACAGAATGTTGTCTATTGCAGATGCTTTAGCTTTGAACTTTGAAAAAATGTTCATGCCGCCTCTGTAGCTGTTCCTTTTTCAAGTTGCGTTAAAACTTCCTCGCCGCAATACTGCATCGATAGTGGAGTTGACTCTATTCTAGAGCATCGTTCTGCGTTCGACTTTTTACCAGGTTATATCCATCATCACTTTCTGTCGAATCCTCTAATCATAACTGACACTCTCTTTCGCTTCTATTACGAGGGCACCATTTTCTGTCCTCCATACCACGTTAATGGTTAAATCGCCTGGAACATCCAGCTGGACTGTATTTTAGCGGAACTTTTCTTCTAAATTGAGCTTCGTCCGGTTAATTGTATTGCTCAATGGTCCATCTGGTTTCTTTGTGTACCCTTTTATGTTTAAAGTGGATCTTACCTGCATCCTGCATTAAGTTGCCGGATGTTACAAAACTCAACAAAGAAGCTACCGCTGTCATTAGTGATTAGACTTATGACTTGCCTTTCGATGACATCATCGTAGGGAAAGATTTGACCTATTATGACATCTCTACTCGGGATAGAATCTGTTATAAAACTTTCATTACAGCTAGACCCCTTTATACTCACACTAAAAATTTAGTGATATCACCTTGTACCTTATAATTTGCGAAAGATAAATACAATAAAATCGGGCACTTCGTAAACAATTTCATTGTTCACCCCAAAATAATTGCGAGTAAGTATAAAAATGATTTCGTCTATATTATTTAAGTACGCAATACACCCTTATTCCTATAGTCACCACACGTTTCGTCAATAAGCTTATAATAAGAAATTTTTATTTATAAAATTCAGAGCATATGAATGAACTGATTTTTAGATTTTTAGATTTTTCAACCTCTCTAGACTCATTTCCCAGTTTGCCTATTGAGCCTCTTTATGTTAATGGCACTAGATCTAGTTCAATTAGCTGTTAGAGCCGCCCGGATTGCCTCGACGCCGTGGGCAATTATCATTATTGTCATAGGCCTAGGTAACTAGGGTTTATCAATAAAGAACTTTTTGAATTTGAATTTATGCTAATGCTAAAAGATGGAATGAAAAAATTGGAAATAGTAAAAGAACGAAATCTTAACTTGATTTATTTCCTTGTCCTTATCACCTTGTACTTTCTTTAGCAGCATTAATTTAGCTGCTAAATAAACTAGCCCAATGGCATTTACATATACATAGATCGCGGCGGCTAGCCAAATCGATTCTATGACTATCATAAACGTTAGGAGGTGACGAAAAACACGCTGTATAATAGGTATGAACTCTGGTATTGAATAAACTCAAAAAAGACTCTATTGCTATCAAGAAGTTTGAAATTTTATATGGAAAATTGACAGTTAATAGAAAGATTTTATAAAATTTCTTGCTATATCAAAACACAAGATTTCTTTTTTTTTTTATATACACCTTAAACTATTTTTTCCATTACATTTTCAATACCTACTTGTTTTATACTAAACCATTTTCCATAATGTGGTTATATTTTAACTAACCTTAGACAAAATCTATTAGAAAATATGAACAAGTAAGCCCAGTAATTTTGACTTACTGACCATTAAGAAATTTATATATTTTACATTTTATCATTTTTCTTTTATAATGCACTTCGCTCTCTCTCTACCATATTTGGACCAACAAATTCACTTAACCATAAAATCTCACTAAAAAAAAACTATTTGGACACGTAAATATTAATATTTCCACAATAATTTTCTACACTGCTAAACAAAAACTATAATTGGAAACACAATAGACATTGAAAAATGCAAAACTTTGTGTATAATTAACGAAACGAACTCCCCCGGGCAAATGATGAATATATTTTTTCCATCGATGAAACTATCATGATAAATTTTGATTGACTAAAAACTTAAGCAAATTTTCAAGTAATGCAGTACTTTTCATCACCCATGCAACAAAGTAACGTTCGGAATTGCTTAATTTTAACGAAATAAAAATATATAGCCGTAAATGTACTCCCGACTCAAGTATTTTATGTGACACACTTTTATTTGAAATGAAGTCAAGTCCACAGAGATCTTAAAATTTCGATTGATCTATAAATATCTCAGATACGGTGTGATGCATGATTCGAAAGACTGAGGGATGTTAAGAGAATATTTATTTAATTTAATTAAAAATAAACTTTGTATGTACATATTTTTTGCGGTGAATGTGATCTTTTGTGTTAATTTCTTTTTTAGTTCAACAATTCATTGTCAATTAAAATATGAATACATTTAACGCCATCTACCGAGACGAGATTAAAGGAAATCAAGGAATGAAAAGTTTAAATCGTTTCAAGTATTTGCAGTGACAATTTATTTTTAAAATTAGTTAAATTTGTGTACTTAAATAAATATTTACGCTTTGATAACATTTAAGATAAAGTCGGTTTATTTGATAGTTGATGATGATTTGCACGGGTGATAAAATAATATTTATACAGGAAGTCTAAGAACTAAAAAGCAATACTGTTATATAAGTATATTTGCACTAATCCATACAAACAAACAATGGGTGGACCAGCATGGAGATAAAGAATTTTTTGATGATTTTGTATTGAACATCTTAGGTAGATTATTCATGTTTTTTCATAATATATTATTTAACATAGAACCCTTCGCCCTTTCCATATAAATTCTTACCTTCTGGTCGTTATTTTTACCGTAAAACACCGAGGCACAACGAGGCGAGGCGAGGCTATTTCAAGAGTTTATAAGATATAAAATGATTGGACGCTGTTCTATGAGAGTGTTCATAACAACGCTGTGGTGACACATCTCGAGGTATCTCGGTCGAGAATAAAATTTTTCATTTTTGGATAGCTGGCATATCCTTATAGGTTTTTTCTTTGATATAATCGAAAGTTTCTTTACTCATTCTCATATACTGGAAGAATCTATGAGGATCAGTATGTAAATCTTCATATACATATATGGATGATTGAATTCCCCAAATTCTAATCGCTTGCAAAACTGTGGAAAGGGCTAGACAAACAAAAAGTGATCTATATCCTTAAAAAGAAAATTTAAGGAATATTTGATGTTGTATTGGTGATAAACACAAATTTTTTCTTCAGAATCTGATGAGATAATTTATGTTCTCACTTCGCGATTTACCAAGAAATTGAACGCCTTGTTGTGAACACTACACCTCGAGATGTATCTTCCCCCTACCTCGCTCAACTGCCTCACCACGCTTCGTTGGGCACGTACCGTTGGGGTACGTGTTCCTTGTAAATCAGCAGGAAGTGAGTTACACACCCGAGCTGTTCGAACGAAGAAAGAGCTGACCAAAATGGAATATCTGTGTCGAGGTATGAGAATGTTCGCGTTTCTAGAATAGCGCCTGAATACAAGCTCATTGTACAATTAGGAGGGATTTTTCGAGTAAATAAGTTTATGGAGGAATATTAAAGCATTGCGAGCTAGATGAGCATTCAAAGAACAGTCAAATAGAGCGTACCGATGTAGAGAAATATGTTCAAAGCTTTTGGAGCCTGAAAACAAATCGCGTGCAATCGTTGAAAGCAACGTTTATCTTTCTTCGACATACCGCGTCTAGATGCGGAAGAATCAAGCTACCACTGGTAAAATAAGAAATAAGTAGTGCTTTAACAAGCTTCAAGCGAAATGACCTTGAGAGGGTACTAACCGATAGTCAAAGTCTGCTAACACCAGCGTAAATTTGACGAACGACACTATTGATATTTTTACAGCGCGTCATCGATGCATTGATATAAACTCCCACGGGAACTTTTCTTAGCTATCGGAATCACAGTAGCGATATTCCAGAGCAAGGGAAACTCGGATGTGGTAGGACAAGTATTGAATGAATAAATGTAAAAGCGGAAAAAGAATCTAGGGCAGAATAAATTTGATATGAATTTGGGGGGATTTCATCCGGCTCGAGAGCATGAGATTTGATAGAAAGAAATACCTTAATAATTTCGTCAGCACCAATACAGCTAAAGCTGAAGCCATCTAACCCTGCCTAAAAACTACCAGATGTATCTTAGACTAATGACTGAACATCAGAGGACTGCGATTAAGTGACATCTGTGTTTAGTACATCTGGATTAACATCGCAACCTGAATATTCCTTCTCAAAAACAGCAGCCTTTTCAGCTTTTTGGGTGGGAGGTCCATATTAAATTTTGAACGGAAGTAACGACATTTAGCAGCTCGATTCGTAGAGTTCACTTTATTTCGCATAGTTTTATAAGCGTCTGTGATTATCATCAGTTCTGAGACGTAAGTATTTAAGATAAAGGAAATTTCGCTTATTTATCATTATGTTTATTTTATGAGAGAACCATGGACAACCAAGATATTTGGTACAACGAATGCGAATTGGTGCATATCTCTCGAGTAACTCGATGATGGTTGAATTAAAGCCATATATGGTAATTTGCCAGTAATTATAGGCAGGAGTAAAAATTCATCCCCAGATAAAGATGAGCATTTCTGTTGTAAAGCACCCAAATTATGTTATCGAGGTCCACGTTAGGCAAAAGTCTTGACAGCTCTTCTTGCGAAATGCGAAAATTCATGTGAGAAAAATCATTTGATGGTCAAGCCAACTATCGATGGTAGGCTAGAAAAAGAGCCAATTTACTATTCGAAACAAGGAACAAGTAAAATAAAGACGGGTTAAAAGTATTAAAATAAGTTGGTAAACAATTAAGAGTGCTCAGAAATAATGATTGCGTCAAGTTCCTGAAAGTCACCGTCTGCGGATTTGTTAAAAAGAGATTGACATTGAAGTCACCACCTATAATCACATTTGCGTAAGTGCATGTTAGGTGCGAAATGATTTCTTCAAACGCTGAAGCGGTTTCAATACTAAAACAATCGGGTGGACAGTATACAGCTGACAAAATTCACGTATCATTACCACTACTCACTTTAACACAAATAAACTACAAATTGTATATGTGAGGTCGATAAATTACCGTCAGCTTTAGTTCCTTGCTAACATATATTACAACGCCGCGTCCCATCCTCAAATCTCTATCGTTACGATAAGACCTATATCCGGAGAGAGACACCAAAGTTGATGGAATTGCCGAGTGAAACCACGATTCACTAACTAAACTGCTCTGCACTATGACCAGAAGCTCTTTATGTTCGGTATGTAATTTAAAATAGACAACTTTTTTCCCATCGAGGTGGTAAACACTGGTCAACTAAATGGCATACCACCAAGGCCTGGAAGCAGTGTGTTCCATAGTGGCGCTCTCTATTTAAATATGTTTTTTATGTTTTTTGTTCCTAACTGAATAACTATCCATGATAGATTCAATCTAAATCTACTCCAATTGACACCAAGAAAATTTTTCAATAATACACTAATATTGCATGATCAATCTGGCTTTGTAAATAAAATTAAGGTCGCTCTGCTCACATAATTTAGAGTGATCGAATAAATAGAATTAATATTGTCTAAATTGGCACTAAACTGTTATGGTTATGTTATGACAGCTAGCAGCAGTGATTGTACCATGCTGTGTGAGTAAAATCTGACGGACAAACGAGATCCGAAAGAAAAAAAAGAAGAGCTGGAACGGGCAGAAAAAGTTTGACCGAGACATTTTGGTTTTTTTAGTTAATAAAGTAGCGACAATTAAGTAGTCGATATTTACTCGCATTTAACAGTACTTCGGATCTCAATATATTGTTTGTGCGAACCTAAAATTCCGGCGAGTAGTAAAAGAACGTGGATAAGCGAAAGAGAGAAAAATTGAAAATATTTTAACGGAGACTTCTCATGTCCACCAAAACTTGCACAGCAGGTTTAATACTGCGTTGAAGGACTAACAAAATTCGCAATTAATACCACGAGCACCAACCTATGATCCCATCCCAAATCGGGGTGAAGATGTCCTGTTCATGAAAAAGAAAAAAAAAAAGCATTTTTTTCAGTACTGGAAGCAACAAGATACGGATCCACCTATACACAGGGAAGATCCGTCCATTATCTCTGGAATAAATAAAAGGTTCCTTTAGTACAATAGCGGCCAATACGAGTTGTCAAGCGGATCTCATAACGTACCATCACCTAGTTCGTGAGTTTCATCATTGCTGACACAAAAGGGGAAAAATGCTTTGTTTAAGAGAATTTGAAATTTGAATTTTGTGAGCCATTTGGGCAAGGAGCTTTGTTTATTAATTTCACTTATAGCATAATTCTGATGAAGCGCTTCATCACGGCGGATGGCAAACGTGAATTGAATTGAATTGAACATTTTTTTAATACACATACATATATTTATTGATGATCCGCCCAGATTGGTCAGACAGAACTTAAATATTTGTAGTCTTTTCAATATATATTTATAGACAGCTTTATATACTATAATAGGTTTAAAGTAATGTTCAGTTAGTTCTCCAAGGTTGTGGATACACAAAACATCAAACGAAATGAAACCTTTATTCAAGGAATTGTTATCCAGATGCTATTAGTACTTCACGCTGGAGTGCCTATTGTAGTACACCTATGTGTGTCACAATACAATAAATAATATAAATAGTTTTCTCAATTATCTACAATCTGGGGGAAAGAAGTGAACAAGAACAAGTTTTTTTTTTCCTTTTTACATACTTATCTATGGGTTGAATTATGTTGTGATCAACTAAGAAATCGTCAGTGTCGCCTCGTTAGGTTAACTTTTTGTAATAATTACATTCATTATAGGTGAGGTATTTGAATGTACCTACGTTAGGGGATACTATTAGTTTCCCCAATCTTTTGTCACCGATGCTTTTAAGACTTTATAGTGATAAGGAAGAGGAACCGACTTTTTTCAGAGCTATAGTGATAACGGAGAGGAACCGAATTCCTTCTTGACTATACAGGGTGTTTCCACCTAGATATGGTTCATAGAGCAGGAGGTGATAGTACTCACCTAGGAAAAATGATATGATAGGGGGAGGGGCATATCAACCGTTTCGGAGTTACAGGGTGATTAAGAAAAAAAACTAATTTTTCACAAAACACGGTAAAAGTCAAGAGCATTATATGCAGAACTGCATGGCCTTACCAACGACCGGTCGATCTTTTTGCAAAAAAAAATTTAGGTCAAATTAAGAAAAAAGGTAAGAAAATCCGAAATTTTTAGTATAGGCAACCATAACTCTTGAGAGGAGAGGGTTGCGGGCCTGTTTGAGCAGTCGTTGGAAAGGAAATGAAGTTCTGCATATAATGAGCTCTTAACTGTGACCGTACGCCCTGTACTTTTTAAGATGCGGTTGATAGCCGCCCCCCCCAACAATTTTATTTTTTTAAGTGAGTACTATCACCTTTTGTTGTATTGACCTTCTAGGCGGAAACACCTTGTATGTAAAATACTAACCTATAGCAATATTATATCGAACATAGTAAGCTAACTTTTGTATTTTAGTAAATTTCTTCCAGACTATATGTATTTTATTAGGCTATAGCATTATTGGACTGAGTAGAGCAAGCTAAAATCTTATACTTTTGTTAGATTCCTCATTTTTATTAAATATAAGTTGTCACTGTTGCCTTGTGATGAATGCTTGGGGTTTATAAAGAGAATATGAAGAAGGAAAAATATAGTATGGAGTAAATAAACCAGTTTTCCTTCACTCTCCTGAAGCCCTCTCTCGATGACAGTGGTTGACCAGGAGGGTGATTCTGATATTTTGTCGTACTTGAATGTCAAAATATACGACTAAATGAAATGAACTTTTCTACTGATTTTTTCGTGTTTTTATTCAGGTCAGCAACCCTTGCATGACGTAGAATGAACTGAAAATGACACTTCACATTACAAATTCAAAATAATATTTCGAATTTGAGCACTTGTAATGCTCTAATTAGGTGTAGAATTTCTATTTACCAGTGTAAAATTTTTGTCACAACCTCTGGGAGCAGTTGACTAATTTGTCGTATATTTAGTCGTGTTTTTTGACGTTAGTTCACCGAAAATTCAATATAGTTCATTATGTGGTAGATAGACACAAAATAAACTGTGTTAAAAGAAAAAGTACAACAAAATATGTCAAAATTCACGACTAAATAGTACGACAAAAGATCAGAATCACCCTCCAGATCCGCTAATCCGCTTCTTTCAGGTCATCATAGGGACACTGTAAAGATATTGCCCACAGTGTCATTGGGTGGATGGGGTACGGCAGCGAAGATATGCCATCTACATTTTCATGGTAAGATAAGGTAAGTGGTGTAGGGGTCCTTTCAGAACCGAATGGTGTTCTGTTTTGTTTTAGGCACAATATTTTTTTGTGTGTTAATGGCGCCGTGACAGCGGTAGGTGTATCGGGATACCCTCGCCAAACTCTCCGCCAATAGTCAACGCGAACTAGCGTCTCAACGTTGTTACACAGTGAGCTATCAGATTTGGCTGATAGTCTGCACCTTACGTCCAAAGCCACTCACTCACCTAATTCCATAACTTACCCTTCCTGTGCTATTTGTTTAGATTCTCTTTAGTATTGTTATAGATATTAGCCCTATTTCTATTTTTGCCAACAATTTATAATTGGTAAGTAGTCTATATGCAATATATAAACATATATATAAGCTAAGAAATAATATGATAAAGTCCAACATAAGCCTAATTGAGCATGGGGAGATTCATAACCATGACACAAGACTGCGTCACCATATATGACTGCCTTATGCTAGAACTGACAGAGGAAGAAAGAGTTTAAAGCATACAGCTGTACCCATTTACAATGGACTGCCTGATGCAATAAAGAAAACAGAGCAAGTGAACAATTTTAAGAAACTGTTAAAGAAATTTGCACTAGATAATGTTACAATAGTTTAACGTGTAAACGGAGTACTATGTAATAGAGATAACTAGTCAAAAGGATAAAAATAAAGAGGAAAGCTAAAAGTTGCTCTCCACTAATACCAGCCTGTGGCTGTCTGTGGAGATGTTCAAAGAATGATTAAAAGAAAAAAAAAAGTAGTCTGACTAGAGAGATGGAGTGAGTGGTGGAAGGAGGATAGCTCTGTATTAAAAAAAAAAATCTTTTTTGTAAATTGCTATAGATAATTTTACGGTCTATATTTGTTTCTACTTTTATTTTGATTAGTTTAATATGCTAAGCTCTGGCGTAGTTCTTTACTGGGCTACTCGCCAAGACTGAAAACTTTGTAAACCTTGTTTACATGATGCTGGTCTAATTCATAGTTTACTGTGTTATTCATAGATCCAGCCTCGACAAAGGAGGCCTGATAATAATACGATTACGATGTACCTCAACTTGAAACTATAATCTTAACCATAGTCCTAAATTAGGTCTTAGGCCAGCCTCATTATTAGAGGCCTCATCTCTCTATTCCGTATCACTTTATGACTTACTTTACTCACATATTTACTTACTATCTTAATATTGCTATATAGTTAATAGCTGTGTTCTTTTGTGTACCTTGTTCTAGAACTCCCATATACTGGAGTGAACAAATTGTTCTGTCGATTGAAGCGAACTATTTGTACTATTCGCTTCATTTACATCTTCTATAAAAATGTATGACGCGTTCTTTTGTGTATCTTGCAGGCACAAAATAACACAGCTAAAGTTAACCTGTAGCTGTTATCTACCTATCCTGTACTATTTTCATTCTAGCTAAATTAAGCACATACATTCTTAATATTTCAACTTTGTACTTAATATCTACATCGCTGTATCCAACGTTTATGTACGTGGCGCTTATGCCGGGTTTGTAATAAATAAATTTAATTTGAATTTGAATATTTTATACATAGGTCTTGTACACACATTTGAGTTAATTTTAACCATCAATGATATCTTGGAAGGGACATCATAAAAATATCTATCTAAAAGTGAGAGATGAGAGAAACTTATAGAAATTTGACAAGTTCGTCTGGATCAATGTCGACCCGGGAGCATAGGATCCTTGGATTCGTCCTATTTTATTGACTAGCATCCAGTTAATTACTCGTCTAAAGTTGCTGTGAATAGCTTTTTTTGTCTTAAGTGTAATCAGATACTCAGCAGTCTTGACGAAAGTTAGTAAGTAAAAATAAATTACGTTAACTGCACTGTTCTACTTGTATGTAACGTCATGAAGCTGACAGTGAAGAGCCAATCAGTTGATTGAGAATCCTTATTTTAACTGATGTGATGTGTAATTATTTAGGAGGAACGTATGTAGCAGTATATAGATTTATTTTGATCTGCAATCGCTTCAGTTGCATCCTTAGGAACAGACATGTTATTATAATTCATTGAATCGACTGCGCAAAGTATTTACGATATATTTTTGTTCGGCTGTCGCCCTGTTCAAAGTTATAACCTTTTTTTCTTCATAAAGTCAAAATTCAATTGCAAAAGGCTTAAAATAGTAGTTCTTCATCACATCAAATAATCCCAAATTACCTTGCATAGTTGTTTCTTTGACGTTTGGATGTTGAATGCCGCTCATCTTCTGCAGGTCCCATTTCCATATTAGTTCCAGTTCGTCTCTTACCGCGGGGCATTGCAAACCGGAATCAAAGATTTACAAAATCTTATCTTACTTTGTCCTTTACAAAAGTAACTTGATGTGTTGTTCAGTCCTTGACAAAAAAAAAAACTCACATTCCTTATGTCAAGTTCCTTTGGTGTTATATCTAAAAAAAAAAAAAAAAAAAACACAAGTATCAGGATGTGTATATGCAATTCTACTACGTAATAATGAACAGAATATAAAATATAAATCGATCTATAATTAGTTTTCTCAACAAAACTACTGAAATATAAATTACGACAATACAAACAGATGTTATTTTGAGGTTATATTTTCGAGTTTTCCTACTTTATATTCTTGCTCACTCACTTCAATAAAAATTATTTACTATAAGTAAATTATTTATTATTACTAAAGCTTTATAACGATATGAAATAATCCATTGTTTATATTATAAGCAAGAAGCAAGTTATCACAAGTTAATGCAATTACAGACATCCCAGACAGGTAACAAATAAAATGAGTTCTACATGAACTTACCGTCAATATATTTTATAATTTTATTAACTTATTTACAGGAGGTATTAAAATTTATATTTTTTCAGGATTTGTCTATTCTTATGGAATATTTTAACTAATATTGAAGTTTTTATGACGGGTTGACTGCCAATGGAAATGCCAAAATCTACTCCGACAAGCGACAGCAAACAAACCAAACGATGATGGTTTTGACTAGTACTATACTGGGAGTGCGTTCATACCTTAGAATATAGAGAGTACAGGAAGTGTGATAAGCCAAATTTGGCGTAGTGAAATTCTGGTTGTGTTATGTCGTTTTCGTTTGAACATCCAGGTTCGCTCTGGAGGCAACCCCGTTCAATCGAACGGTTTCAGAGTGCATATGGAAAAGTTTGCTTGTATATGTATACTAACGTCAAAGTAGCTATGAACTTTTTGCGAAAACTAGTTGGTAATTTGTTTGCGGAAAAATTTTGAGGATAATATAATAATAGTAGAGGTCTTAATAATAATTGTTGACTTTAAAATTAATTAAATAATATCAAATCACAACCAGAGTTTGTTTGTGTGAGTGAACTCATAGTGTACCCGAGTAAATTTTCAGAGTGAAACTGATGCTTTTTAAGTTGTCACCAGAGGCAACCCATGACATCATTTTTGCTTCAAACGAACGCTTTGACAGCACTTAGGTTGCCTCCAGAGCGAAACTGATGTTCAAACGAAAACGACATTAGTATCTGTTGCCGCTGTAGTGAATGCTCAGTGCAGCCGTCTAGTAGAATCAATATAGAGAGCGGAGCAACAAGATATATGGTTGAAAATATTACGCTTGCTCCAATCGAAAATGTTCTTAGCTGCTGTCACTACACCTATATACCCTGAGAGTTTCTCAGCTGTCTAAGGTTCAGACTTTTAAATTAATGGAGATCTCAAATGCAACTAGCACAATAAACGAGAATATTTTGAATTAATTGTCAAATTTGCTTGCCATTTATACAATTTAAAAACTGTAGTCCTAGTAATTGAAAATATAATTAAATTAAATAATAGTTAATTAATTAAAACCAAATATCACGGTACAGAGAATACAAGTATTCTCATTAAAATTTTGACACATTGCAGCTGATGGGGCCGACCCAGACGAGAACTTTTTAGGGAAGGAAGGAATTTGGCTTAGACGTGCTAAACAATAATGTTCCTTCGCGGTAGTTCCTTATATGGATTATCGAAAGTATGAAAAATGTGTGCGTATCCAATTAGGTCACAGTTTTTGATATAAACAACAACTGTATCACAAATTCGCAACACGTAATGATTATTAAATTATTATGTTATCATCTCAAATCGCAAATAAACATCTGTACAGTCGTCCGATGAGAAATTTCAGAAATTTGGCAATTTCAAAATGGCCGTATTGCTGTAGTATTGGTATGCTGCCCGTACTCCCGATCGAAACTTGGCATTTCGGCATTTTTCCTCCCCCCAAATACTTCTCGCCCGTAAAAAGTGCCGATATCTTCCCCTGGTGTTCTATGGCATGTGCTGTAACGTAGTTTCGTCTACTAATATAAAAGAAAAGTATGAAAATCTTTGATATATTAATACATTTGAATATTTTAAGAACAGATCACTTCATAATTTCCAGAAATATTTGCTTGTTATTTAATTCATAAATCACACAAAATAACCTTAGAATATATTCTAAGAAAATAACTCACCAAAACAAACGACGCTGTCAAAACCAGCTGATATGCTGTAATGTAATTTCGTGAACTAATTTATATATACATTTCTATTGAAAAGATAGAGGAGTATTGTACCGCATTTTCCTATACATTTCAGGATATTCGTCACCTAATGGTGTAACGTGGTTCGTAATGAGAATACTTGTGTTCGTAATGAATACTTGTGTTTTCAATGAGAATACTCGTAATCCCATTACGAACCCTGTTCAATATTAGTGACGAAATTATTGTGGGAAAGGAAAGTACAGAACAGAGAACACAATACTCTCTCTCCTCTCTCTGTCTTTCCTATAAAAATGTATACACATTAGTCACAAAATTACGTCACAGACTATAATCAGCTGCAATGTGTCAAAATTTTAATGGGAATACGTTGTCTTCTATCTTAGAATATAGGCAGTTGTTTCTATATTCTAAGTCTTCTATATATCTTGTGGTAGAATCAAGGTATATAGAATACAAGTTTCCCTTTTAGGAACCACTTTCCGCAATTACTGACGAAATATTGTGAAAATGTGTAGGAAAGTACACGGTACAGAGAACACAGTACTCTCCCTCCTCTTTCTATCTTTCTTACGTCACAGGTTATCAGCTGCAATGTGTCAAAATTTTAATGTCTTCTATATACCTTGTGGTAGAATAATCTGTCAATTGTGTGACTTCGTCTTTTGGGACAAGAGTCCCAAATTTATTCGTCTCAATTTCAAACGTTCTTAAAATAGATTTCTTTACTGGATATTTCTTTCCTCTCCCACGAGCACATTCTTATTTTTCTCTAAGTTATTTACGCGAAGAAATTAATGTTTTTATTAAATACTTCTACACGTCTTTCAGTCATTTCCCAAAAAACTAAAAAAAAAACATTTAATAACTTTTCTAATAGCATTGAATAAATAACTATTTATTCAATGTTCTAACAGTCCCAGAAAGTTTTCGAACATATCCTGCAGTCGTTCGTTATGCAATGCATGAGTTTTTGACACATTGCACAAATTTGACATTTATTTTCTTTACAAGTGGCGTTTTGCTAGTTTGCGGAGTTGCTGTTCATATTTCATATTTAATAAAGTGCAGTTTGATTGTTAGCAATGGCAAACAATAATGAATAGATGTTTCCATTTTTGCTTCTAACTATTTATTGCAAAAGATGTCTAAAAATATTGAAAGAGCCTCGTCTAGTGCACAAAGTGGCCGAAATACAGTTTCAACGTCTGATAATGATCGCGTGTTTGCTCAGCTGACCGATATGTTTGGGGATGTAGCATCACAGAATTTAATAACAAATATTTGTATATCGAATGGTTGGAGAGGTAAATATATTGGATATTTATGTCCAAGTAGAATAATTACAGTTTTGTGTGTTGTAATACACAATTACACTACTATTTGTTTATTCAATTTTTCAAGGTTCTGTGTTTATTAGCATATTCCGCGCCATTATTCTTGGCATTTTTATGTATAATGTGTATCTTTATCTATAAAACTGAATTACGATATTCGAAACAAATCGAAAACCACTTAAAACTATCTTCCAATTTCAGACAACAAAATATTTAAGATAACAAACTTCGCCCAACAAATTGATCATGTATTGATAATATTTTGAATAGATTATTGGGGAAATCTCAAGAGAGCAAAACTGCGTAAAATCTTAATCATATTTTCGTTTTACAATTTATTTACATACTATATTTGTAAAATAATCACTTAATAGGTACGTTACTCTACTTTTTCTCATTGGGTATAGCGTAATATGTACGTTTTATGTTCAAAATAATTTATTAATGACCCTGATGAGAGGTCATGTTAATTACAACGTGTAATCACTCTTCATTAATATCTAATTTGTGAGCATATTAGACCAGAAAATTATATTCACCTTATCGGAATGTATAATGTGTACGCGTCGCAAATATTGCAACTTTTCTACTATTTAAAATAATCTCGACCTTGAGAGGAACGATTTGTCCTAATCTGTAACTCACTTAACCTTGAACCTGATGACCGTCGCAAAACCGCAACTTTTCTGTTATTCCATTTGATGATCGCGACCTTGAGAGAAACGATTAGTCCTAATCTGTAATTCGCTTGATCCTGAACCTGATGAGCATTATCAACACATTAGAAATAGGAACTTTTATTCGCCAGATACATATAACCTTTATGAAGTAGTTATTATTTGTAAACTTTGAAATCGCATATACTATATGGGATAAATGCTTTTTCATGAACGAACAATTAAAAATCTCGGGGGACTAGGTGGGTAGGACAAAAGATGTACCTACATATAAAAGTATTACGGTTTGAATTTCGATCACGAGCTACCAATATAATCATCGACCTAATCGAGATGGAGAAAACAGTGTAAAGAGTGAAAATATGAGAACATTTCATCGCAGTTATATCGTGCCATTGGGTGGTGGTTCAATGGGTAGGGCGCAGAAGTAACAAATTTACCCTTCTCCGAGCATAACTGCTACCTGGATATTTTGGCGCACCATTTTTGTTGAAAACACCAGATAATTACTCACAATTGATTTCAAAGAAAAAATAGTCATACTACCATTTTTCAAAGATTGTCTTTACAAGTGCAGTAAAATCAGGTTACCTGCTCCTTTTCAAGAAACGGATAAAATTTATGGGTGGGTCATCTTTTTGTCGCGGAGTGCAGGTCAGCTACTTTAAATTCGGATGTTTCTTGACTTATGCTGTCACTGAACTTATAGTTTTAGTGACGGTACAGAGAATACAAGGTATTCCCACTAGGAGCCACGTATCGTACCCTACCGTAGTTGCAGTTTAGTTTTAGCCTGGTGTATAGAACTATCTAGTGATTGCGAAACTAAGTTTGATTTAGTTATTGTAGATACGCTCCTACTGCAGATGTAACCAAAGGGTAAGCCCTCAATTTTTTCTTAGAAATTTACTGAAATTTTTTTCTTTAGAATTTATATGCATTTTTGGAGGCTAACAACGGCATACATTATATCTGAAAATAACTCCAGTCGACCACCAGACAATAAAAATTCTGCCGAAACATTTTCTGTAAATTTCTAAGAAGAAATGAATGCTTATTGCTCATCTACGAGTCTACGTCTACGCTCATGAAAATTGTTAGTGATGCAAGCACCCGTTGTCGGGCTAAATAATGCTTAACAATTCTAAAGCTGGCTTCCCATGGCGCGTGGTTTCACAAGCCGTGCCGTGCAAGCCCAAGCCAACGCGCTGTGGGAAGGGTCGAGGTGGCGCGAGCTCGCTCGAGTCGGTAACTTGAAAGTCGCGGCGATAGCGTGCGCGAAGTGGCTCCAGCTCGTGAAACCACTCACCGTGGAAAGCAAGCTTAAGGAAAAAATTCTAGTAAACTTCTAAGAAAAAATTCCTTCCTTCTCTACATCAGGTCGAGGCATCGTTGATTTCATATTGGAGCAAAGCATTGCTGACTTGTTACGGAGTATCAAGACGAGGCATCGTTGTTTTTACATTCTAGCGAAATGTTACTGGTTTTTCTACTTCCCTTTGTATGTTATTATAGTTTGTCCATACCTACTTAAATTGCGGAACTTTTGGCGACTGAGTGGGAGCAAAACTGTTCAAAATGATACAAGTGGAGCCATCTGACATTATAAAATGGAAGAATTTTCGCAATCACTAGATATAGTTCTATGCTATACACAAGGGTTTTAGCACAAATAAGTAAATATACAAATAACGGAGCGATTAGGAAAATTGAAAACCAGAAATCAGATTCAGATACATGTTGCGAGTCAATTAAAAAAATTTTCAACGTTTCGCTCGAATATAAAATCGACGATGCCTCGATCTGATGTAGGAAGACCAATTTTTTATTAGAAATTTACTGGAAATTTGTTCGTTTGAATGTTTGAAGTGTTATGCCATAGACAAATTAATAACATACAAAGACTGGACACGTAGAACAAAAATATGCAACGCTTTTCTAGAATATAAAAATTAACGATGCCTCGACGATGTCTCGACTTGGCACTTGATGACGTGCACAAAGGGTAAGCCACTAATGCCTCGCTCCATACAAAATCACAGTTGCCTCGATCCGATGAAGAGAAGGCCACAAGTTTTTCTTAGAAATTTGCTGGAAATTTCTTCCTTCGAATTTTTATGCATTGGCCAGGCCGAGAGCAGTGCCTCGCTCGAATATAAAATCTAACAACGATGTACATACTGTATCTGAAAATAAGTCTAGTCGGCCACCAAAATGAATAAAAATTCTACCGAAACACTTTGTGTAAATTTCTAAAAAAAAAAACAATTGCTTATTGCTTGTCTAGCGTCTACGCTCATAAAAATTGTTGTCGCCCTCCAAAAGTGCGTATGAATTCTAAGGAAAAAATTTCCAGTAAATTACTAAGCAAAATTGCGGCCTTCCCTAAATCAGGTCGAGGCATCGTTAGATTTTATATTCGAGCGACGCGACGCACTGCTCTCGGCCTGGCCAATGCATAAAAATTCGAAGGAAGAAATTTCCAGCAAATTTCTAAGAAAAACTTGTGGCCTTCTCTTCATCGGATCGAGACAACTGTGATTTTGTATGGAGCGAGGCATTGGTGGCTTACACTTTGTGCACGTCATCAAGTGCCAAGTCGAGGCATCGTCGAGGCATCGTTAATTTTTATATTCTAGAAAAGCGTTGCATATTTTTGTTCTACGTGTCCAGTCTTTGTATGTTATTAATTTGTCTATGGTTATGCATTATTGGAGGCTGACAATGGCAGAAGAAATGAATGGTTCTGGGCAATTGGAGGCTGACAAAGGCACAAATGAAAGTATTGTATATTGTACACCAAAGTGAATAAAAATTTACCTACATTTTCTATAAATTTTTAACAAAAAAAAAAAAATTTTAGTGTATATTTACCGTTTACGCTCATAAAAATTGTTGCCGGCGTCCAAATATTTTAGGGCCTTTCTCGATATAGTACCACAAATAAGTAAATATACAGGCAGGCTATATCAAGAAGTGAAGAAATAAAGTAACGGCACGCTATACTATAAGAGTGTGCACTGTGGCAGCATGCGTTTTATCTTCACCTTCAATTGCCGTAGTTTTCACTCGATTTTCGCTTTATTGTCCTCTTTGTTTCGTGGAGCTCATCTTTAGCCCTCAGTTGGGTTCTATGTCGTCTCTTGTCTTTTTGTTCACAGTTGTCTGTTGATCAGTTTTGAAATTATCCATTTTGCTGTCGTCTTTTAATTTACAGATGATGCGCCGTATCAGACGTACTTCATGTTGTTCTCCTTTTGGAATTAGTCCCTTCCTGCATGGTACTCTTGCTACCCTAAAGCTGAACCTGGAGCCATCATATAATATAACCTGTCATAAAATCTGTTACCTATCCTACATATATCTTTAATGCACTGCTCAGGAATATATGATTATTCTTAACTGTCGGTTTATTCTTCGAGCCGTCGCGTCGAGAATGTTTCTTGGGTCTTGATTTTATTTATTTGTTTACAACGATCTCGCCAGATGGCATTTGTATAGTGATGATCGTTACAGGAAGGTTTATGTTTTATTTCGTTTAAATTCCAACACTTAATTTTCTTTATTTACAATTTATTCATATTTAATTCAGACAATGCGCATAAAAATTGAAACATATCCGAATAAACCAGAATAAAAATTTTACAGTTGATGACTGCATAGAAGAACTTATTCAATACTTGGAATTATATGGTAGTGACATAAATCGAGATCATGACAAGAAGGAAAACGTAGAAAAAAAAGACTCACAACGTAATTCAGAGTATCAAGATGCAAAAGCTATTAGTCATGCTTACCGCGTTAGCGGTAAAAATTATCAACATACCGATAGTTTAAATACTGTTGATTCGTCAAGTAATGAAGATATGATTATCGAAGGAGAAGAAGCTGTTCTTGTAGTTCCATCTCAGGATAGACTACAAGAAGACAGCAGTCAACCGATGAAATTGATGGGTGCTATACCAAAGAATGTAAATACAGAAACAAATCAAAGTGATACAAGCAGTTCGTCTAATTCGAGACCATATCCAATCATAGATTTTTCAACAATTTTACAAAAAGGTTTTAAGGATTTTGTATCAAATTCTAGTTGTAGTACAACAACGGCTGCTGTGTCAAAAAAACGTGAAGCTACAGAATCACCTGATATTGAAAATATTTTAAAGAACATCAATGCCGGTTATAGGGTAATGATACAAATGCGAGGTGCACCTGGCAGTGGAAAATCATTCCTAGCACGAACTATTGTAGATAGGTCTATTAAAGGAGATTATAGGAATTATATATTCAGCTCAGATGATTATTTTTATGATGCTCATGACAGATATAAATATAGATTTGATAAACTTTCCGATGCACATGACTTCAATCAGAGAAGAGTAAGGAAACGATGTACACAAGGTTGGAGTCCTATTATTATAGACAATACTAATATGAAAATTTGGGAAATGCAACCGTACGTTAAATATGGTGTTGCAAACGGGTACATAATTGAAATCCTAGAGCCCGATAATGATTGGTCTCATTCTCCAGGAAAGCTGGCAGCGAAAAATCGACATGGTGTTCCCAAAGATAAAATTGAGAGAATGTTAAGTAAATTTGAACCTGTAACTGCGGAAGAGTTGTTAAGGGTAAGTGAAATTTTTTATTATATTATAACTTCAAATAAATATAAATTCCTATGCTGAACATGAGCTGACTGCCATCTAAAGAGCCTTACAAAATATCTATTGAAACCAAAATGCTTATATGAAGTGTTATTAAATTTTTTGTTTTATTTTTAGATTAATAACTTCAGGTATACGATGCCAATACCTCAACTTAGACATCAACCACCACTTCCAGTTTCAATGGTTTGTGAAGATACTAGAATGGATCCAGGTGAAGAAGATAAGGAAACTTTTGGTCCAATGGCTGAACCTACAACATCAAGTAACTCAAACTCGTGGGGACAATATGAAGAAGATAGAACAGACTGTACCAAAAAAGAACAGGTGCCATCTAAAGAAAATATTGAAATGCCGAAACCGGCAAGAGATTTAAAAATCATAAAAAGAAATATTACTACTCCGAGCGATCAATCAGAGGAATTATCTGATTCAAATGCACTGGATGATGTTGATTGGAAGTCGTACGAAGAAGAAAGTAACGATTTTTGGCAAACAACTCAAATGAACACAGTTAAGAAGCGTACCGAAAATTCCTCTTCTAGTTCATCAGAAGCAAAACCACAAAGAATTGTGACAAGGCCAGCAGAAGTCGAAACAAATAGTATGTTTAATATAATAAAAGATCAAGTGGGCAGCTTAACATCTAGCGATAAGGAGGAATCTACTACTACGACTACTACCACCACTATTGAGAAAAAATCAAAGATAATTGAGAGGCATAAGATCGGATGTCGGAATGAGAATAGGTCCTTTGCCATGATCAGACAAATTTACTCAAATAAACAGGCTGATGGGCTTTGGGATTTATTTGAAAAATGTAATGGTGATGTAGATTGGGTTGTAGACATTCTACTCAAAGATGATTCCTGTGTTGACCAAGACGTGGCTGGTGGTTGTAATGAAGATGAATTTTTTTATTGCAGATGCGATGTAAATGAAGAACGGGAAGAGAGTCCGCCTAAAGAACCCATCTGTAAATCCACATCACCTACTAATTTTAAATTGTCCAAACAAAAATCGCGAAGAGAAAAGGATAAATCACTAACTGTAGAAAAATTAGAAGCAAAGCAAGCAATTGAAAGGCAATTTAAGTTGGGTGATGAATATTACTCACATCATGTTCGTTTTATTCGTAATCTTCGACATGGAATTGATAACGATGACGTTGATGGTGATGTAAATCAGATTCAAGAAACTCAGAATATAAACAATTTTGAAGAGCAGGAAAATGATGATGATGATGAAGAATCCTCGGGTGCAACATCTTCAGTTGAGGATGATAGTGAAATTATTG
Organism: Dioctria rufipes; assembly: GCA_963924295.1. Taxonomy (NCBI): domain Eukaryota; kingdom Metazoa; phylum Arthropoda; class Insecta; order Diptera; family Asilidae; genus Dioctria; species Dioctria rufipes. The sequence continues at coordinate 51,758,050 of OZ002743.1, forward strand.
AATTAAACCTTGGTAATGAATTAATAAATCAACTCGAAGGTATGTTTGGCTCTGAATGTGATCCGAAACATTCACTTACAACATTCAAGACAAATGTGTTTATGCCTAAAAGTTTAGCAAAACAACTTTATGCATTGTGGATGGAATCTTTGTATAATCAAATTGAAGAGCCAAGACAAGTAGCAATCAAAGAAGATGAAGATTTCGCCCGTATTTTAGAGGATCCACAAACATATGAGAAATTTCCCAAACCTCCAAACAATTATAAGGAAATACTTGATATGGAGCTAGCTTGGAATATATACAAATCTGAATTTGAAGATTGGAGAGATTCAACACCTTGTGATCTGGCGTCACACTTAACACAAATGAAACTCTGTGAAATTTTTCCAAACATTGAAAAGGACACTCTACTTGAGATTTTTGCTGCCCATGGGAATAGATTTGCAGACACTGTTGAAGTTCTAAAAGCCTCATTAACTGGTAATATTGAAGATTGTATGAAAGGTAAAGAGAAAGAATTATTTGAAAAGGTTAAAATAGAAAGTGCCATGGTAATTAACAATTCAAATGAAAAAACTGCTCAAAGTACAGAAGGACCGACTCCAAGTCCAGACAAGAAAAACTTAGAGCCAGATGCTAAGAAGCAAGTATTAAAAGATTTCGAAGAATGTCGAAATCTTGCCGTCCATCATAGTCAGCTGAAGGCAGAATGCTATCAAAAGGCGAAAGAAGCTATTCAGAAAGGTAGCACATCTGTAGCGGTCTACTATTCACAGATAGCGAATCTTCATAAAACTAAAATTGACATGTATAATCACAAGGCTGCCAACTACATTATGGAAGTGCATGATTTGAATCAAAATAATCCAGATTTTATAGACTTGCATTATTTACATGTTGTTGAGGCTTTACAATGTTTAGATATTTTCATAGATAAGCATATAAATAAGATGAAGAAGGTTTTTAGGACATATAAATACCTTTTTATAATAACTGGAAGAGGTTTGCATAGTGCCAGCGGAGTTTCAACTATAAAGACTAAAGTGAAGGCACGCTTGAAGCAGAGAAATTTAAAGTAAGAATTTTTTTTCTTTCTTATATTGTTATTATTCTGCATTGTGTGCAGAGAATGGAAAACATGTGATATATATATATTTTTTGTTTTTATATTTAGGTGGAGCGAAGTAAATCCAGGTCTTCTTAAAGTGAAAGTTTTCTCTGCATCGAAATATTCAAAAAATCTTTAGAATTATTATGGGAAATATTCCTTTTACCAGTTTACTGGTAAAATGTTTTATATTCAAGTAACAAAATGATATTTTTAATAAAAACGAGTTGTGTAAGTAAATAAATTTTTAATGTTAAGACCTACGACACTTTTTGATGTCAATGATCTGTTGTAACATTAAACCCAAATGAATGTAAGGTTCTTTTATTTTAAGCTTGATTTTTCTAGAACAATTGCCAAAAAAGAATGCCCGGTGTCTGTTTTTGTCCACAAATATAGTTTTCTTTTTTTTTTTTTTGTTGCTAAGGCAAGAAATGGTTGGGATAACTTCTAATAAAATATGACACCCATGAGGTAGAAGCCACTCTTGATATTTTAAATTAATACTTTACTAAAGAAATATTGTTTATCTTCAACAACAATTGACTACCACCCCCATTTATGAGCAGTAAACATTTAGCGATATACAAAACGTTATCCTCCAATAATCCTGAATTCCCTATCCATTCTTCCTTTCCTGCCAAGGTTGTACTATGGTTTAATAAGGTATCCTCTGAGCTTTAGCAGCATCATAAAAAATCATTAACATTGGAGTATTTGGTGTATCCATAAACGCGCCACTCGGTGCCTCTCCAATCATAATGATGTTTTGTATTTCTCACTTTTAAATTTCTCCTTCACTAGTCCGAAGTTTGATTATGTCTGATCTAGATTGAAAAACCATAAGCACATGATTCATCTTTGTTTGGTGGTACAGATAGTCTTCCGGGCGAATAGTTGCAGCAATTTTTGGATTGTCACACACATGCAATCCTGTAAAAGGATTAGTTTTCTGGATCTGCTGCTAACGTCTCATTTGGGCGAATATAGCATATCAGTCACTTTCCACCATGGTAATTTGAGTCAATGACTAATTTTGTAAATAAGCGGGTTAGTTTCGCTTTAATAAATTTCTCAGGAATATCGACTGGTCGGTCTGTTTTGAGTAAAGCAAGTTTAAATTCTGCACACACGAACTTAATAATTTCATGTATATATGTATGTATGTAGGTATGTACAGCTTCACTACTCACACCATCAAAAGTATTGAAATTTAATAATAATACATAAATTTATATTTATACTTTTACAATAACAAAAAATCCTTCAAATTAAAAAAATAATCATTTTTTTATAAACTCTACCAGTTTTTTCTTAAAGCAACTAAATTTAGTTTCTAATTTGTGTTTTTTAAAAAGTTTCAAATCTTTGTATATACATCAAGCATTTTGAGTTCTCGTTAAATTGCATATTTGTTATTAGCACTTCTTAAATGATACCGCAATCCGTCACACACAATTGAAAGCCACCCCGTCACACACAATTGAAAGCCACCAATCGTGATTCCATGCCTTATGCCGTAAAACAGTAAATGCTAAAAATGTGATGTTTTTTCAAAGTTCAGGCAAGTCGATATCAACTTTTTATGAAAGCGACATCTGTTGTCAGAAATTGTCAATTCACATTACCCGATTCATTTGTTGTTCACAGCTTAATCCGCTAACAAGTTTGATAACACATGGGTGCAATCTAAAATTTATTCAGAAAATATGGAAATACATTGTAATATTATTTATAATTTAAAATCTCAATTAAAATCTTTCCACAATCATTCTGAAAGAGAACGAAAAAACTGTGGTAAGCGGACGACAGACGAACGGTTAAATACGTCTTAAATCCTCTTGTCTTTTCCAGATTATTAAGACTATAAGAATCCGCCGACAGTTAAGCAACGCTGAGGGCAATGTCTTCTGCTCGGATTACAAATAATAAAATAATGCAGACAAATTCTGAGCTTTATCTCGATTTGTAATACAAGGACTCGGTGAGTCCCAGGACAAAGCAGGGTGATAGAAAACGAATGTACTAATAACTTACTAATAATAGGATCTGAATCGTGAAGTCTTTCGAAAGTCGAAAATCTTCCTATTATTAGTAGGCACTACTATAAATAAATGACTCCTAAAAAACGATAAACATATAATAGGTCTATGCATTACTGGCTTGACACATTTTTATCGTTTTCTACAATCGGAAGTGGTGACTTTACGATGTGTACTATAGAACGAAACAGCATTTTGCTTTCTAATCGAATGCCGTCGTTACCAAATCGACAGAATTTCCGGTTTCGGCACATAAACTGTAACCACTGACTTAGAACAATGGTGTGCCCAAGTGATATTTTAATCGCTTAAATGGAATTAAACTCATTCCGACTTTAATTTTCAAAAGAGTATTTTTACCTGAAACCTGCGTATGGCCAAAAGAAATGGAGCATGGTAAACACCGTATTCTTCCGGCAATGATTGCATCTGCAGCCAACATAAAACAAATGGCATAAGAAAACGTTCAGTAAGCGATATTTTGTGTTGGTAGCTCCAACTCTGCCATAGAGCGAAAGAGAAAACTATAAGACTTATACCATTCTTTCCTCTAGGAAAATGGTAATACTCCCAGTCCATTGTTATAAGTCTGACTGTAACACAAAGTTGAGCAAAATAGTGAGCTTTGCCAAACCAAAAAAAAAATTAGTGGACCACCCTCAGAGATGACATTTAAGAGATCTTTGCAGATCAGTGCTCAGCGTTTCCAGAATCTACATCTAATGAAAGAAGCTTTATTGTATGTGAGGCAAAATATAAATTTACATGAAATAATTCGATGTAGGAACATAGATTCCTCACAGTATTATTTTATTGCTGGTCACAAAAGCCTTCCCAGAAATAACTTTCTCTGGCCGTTCGTAGATTTTCTTGACTTTTTTACGTAGCTGAAAAAATCAAATTACTTGACACATAATATAAAAAAAACGTTTTGTTTTTATTTTATTCTTATAATTAAAAGTAAGCTTGGTATTCACAAGATTTCCCACAGTTTTCTAATCGTTTCAAAATGTCGAGGTGTATGAACAAAAACTTCAATTGAAGTGATGTTTTCATTTAACTGATCCCAGTAGATCGACATTGCAACACCACCTGTAAATTTAACATCCAAAGAGTGTTTCATCTCAGGTTTCTTAATCCTAACTTTTTAATGCCGGTATCATGTAGGGTTCTGTCCTCTCTTTCGCAAAATCCGTTTAAAATCTATTGCCTATCACGTCCAATCGTAGTCGCAGTTTTTCAGAAACTGCGGAAATTCTATAACAGTTAAAAAGGCTTAATAAGGATTTCAAGCTTATTACCCTTTAACATCCAAAATAATTATGTCGGTATTACGAAATTCCGCAATGCTTTCATATCTCAAACAGTACCGACATTGAGTGATATTTTCCTGCCATCTAATATACGCACTTAATATATTCATGCGAAGCAATCATCGGCAAGTTCTTTACATTTTCAAGGTCAACGTAGATTATAAGATCATATTACATATTGTCCATATTTCCCCAGATGATCAGTTACATCGCTATTTAGGTAGCAGTTTTTAAGGGTAAACTAGAGTTTCATCTTCGCACCACATTGTTAAGATTTGTATGATTTAAGTCGATATTTTTGCTAAACGCGAGCTGTCTGCATCAATTATTGGAATAGATTTAAAATCATACTTGAAGTATTATCGAGTGGCCACAAAATTAACATTAAAGAATTTCAAAAATACGTAAGAGAGACCGAAGAACTATGTCCAGTTGTATAAATAGCATCTAATGTCTCCCCCGATCCATAAAATATTTCGACATGATTCTGAAACAATTTCGAATGATCTGGTTCCAATCGGACAGCTCTCCGTTGAATATGCGGAAGAAACATTTGAGAGAATACAGACTCAATTATTCATGGACATTTTCACGAGAAGCCTGCAATTTAGATGTTTCAAATAGGCATATGACGTCAGTTTCAGTACTTACGGTCATGAGGAAGCCACAAAAAAAAGTAAATGACGTCCTTCTCTAAATAATTTTTGAATTTGCTACTGCCTGCCGAGCTGAGGAATTAATTAACATTAGTATTGATTAAGAAGAAATTTGAAAATCGTAATATTTTGCAATTGTGATGTTTTATTAAAAAAAAAAAAAATATTCAAAATGCTTTAAAATGAAACAATTACCATAGATTTCTTATAAAAAAATGTTGGCCAACTTTTTTGATCAAATACCCCTTACTTGGGAATCTTTGTTTTATTTTGATCTCTCAAAGAAAACACTCGAGCTGAATTAAAACGTTTTTGTTTTTAATATATACATAATTTTGAGAATGATACTACTTGCTTCTCCTTACTCTACCCGTTTTCTATGAAGATACAATTTTAAACATAAAAAAAACAGTATTAGAGTGCAAAAATGGTTAGCTTGGTGCATTAATATTATCCTCTGTTATCCTCAGTACATAAACCAAGTGTTTTTTTACCCAAGAGTTTATCAAATCCTTTGTCATTTGAAGTTAGTCAAAAATGTTTTAAATTCTGACACTTAAGTGGTTCGTATGAATTTTATAAAAGAATTTTTTTTCCAGTTGCTCTACTTTTGCATAATGATACTGTGTTGAAGGTCTTCATTTGACCAATTGCGGTGTACGAAAAGTTTTTTGGAATGTCTTTTGAGTTCTCCAAAAGTATTATTATTATTATTTTTTTTTTTATTAGTTTGACGCTTACTACCTGCCTAATTGAATTTCAGATTACAAAATAATCGAAAAAATTGGTGAAGGTTCTTTCTCAGAAGTTTTAAAGGTGCAACATATCAGCAGTAAGATAAGCTACGCAGCCAAACGACTAAAACATATTTACAAGGAGTATGTCAGGTTAATTAATATATATATTTTTTAAATTAATTAAATTTAATCTTACAGCGAAGATGATGTATTATCATGCCCAGAGGTAAGTACAGTGCGACGCCTTGAACTTCATCCGAATGTAGTGGGAATTCATGATATAATTTGGTAAGTATATGGGAATTATTTTATTACCTTTTTTGTAATTTTCAAATTTTTATCTTTTCTAAGTGAACCTTTACCCGGACGAATTACACTAATTTTAGAGCTTATGGACATGAGTTTATATGACTATATCAAAAATCGTAAAAGATGTCTATCTGAACTTAAGGTGAAGAGTTTCTTATATCAGCTAGTTTGTGGTCTAGAGCATTTACACAGAAATGGGATTTTTCATCGAGACATAAAACCAGAAAATATTTTAATAAAATTACCAAAAGCAAATAGATTTGGTTTTAAGGGGGTAAGTTATATGATATACATTTGAATTTTAAGGAGAGTAATTTTCAAAAGACCGAAGTAGTGCAGCTAGCTGACTTAGGATCTGTCTGTAGTTTCTATAAAAGTCAACCACATACTGCATATATATCAACTAGATGGTATCGGGCTCCTGAATGCCTTTTAACTTCTGGTTATTATGGTCCAAAAATGGATATATGGTCGTTGGGATGTGTTTATTATGAAATGTTGACTCTAGTACCACTTTTTCCAGGAGACAATGAATTAGATCAATTGTATAAAATACATGAGATTATCGGATCACCAAGTTCAAGAATTCTATCGAGATTTAAGCATAGGTAAGATTTAAAAAAAAAAATTTTTTCAATTTCGTTGCGACTGTTTTATGTTGTTGGAAATTTAATCTAACTTTTTTTTATTGTTAATGGGACCAATGAATGGCAAATATTATGAGTCAGTTTTTGTATATTTACTAAACAGGACACAATAAGATACTCGTACAGACTTTCAACGTATAATCACTACTGTATTGCTGCTAAATAAATCAGTTGTACTATTTTGAAAAGTTCAAACTGTGTTCGACTCATATTGAATCTCATATGCTAGGAGAAATACTAATATTTTTCATTTATGTTAGTCATTGACGACGTTAGCACAGCTTTAGGATAGTTGATGGTTATATATTGGATCTTGATAAAACTTGGACTGCAATGACTCTTAATTTGTAGAGATCGAGTTCTACAAACTGACAGACTTGACTCTAATCCTCTAGTATCTCCCCTGTCTAATATATTTGCATTTTAGTTTGTCTCCAACTGGCTACCTAACTGGAAAGTTTCTTACTTTAAATTGATTGTGCCTAACTATCTGGTGGAGAGGTTTCCCGATTAGGATTTTTACTTCAAAATTTTCACGATATTATTCTTCTAATAAATATATAGCTTAATCCCAATCCTTTCTGGATGCTTATATATATCAAGGCTTAAAATTTTTCGAGGTGATCGCTTCTTCTTTGGAAGGCGGGGAGATTCTCATGGCAGTTGTGAGCATATCTATAGGTATACTGAAATTGTTGTTCCCAATACTTCTACTAAACTTACAACTGATCTGTAATAGGTTAATGGTTGGAAAAAATCTTTGTTTTATCTTTGCTTTGTAACTCTCCAAGCTTAACTCATATGCTAATATTGTCGAAGCTATAGATTATGTTTATGATCTGAATGCTATGGATGAAGTTTTAATCCTTGATGATTTCCGTTTTTCTGACGATGCAAATCAATTCAATTCGATTCATTTTATTACTGGACAAGTACACCAGATTTATGAATAATCTTTAAAAGTACATTAAAAAGAAAAACGTGAGTTCTAAAAATTTAATTGATGACAATAATAAACAATGATACTAATAAAAATTATAAAACAACCAAATTTATCAAGAACTAATAATAGCTGTGTTATTTTGTGTCTACAGAACAGCAGAGCAAGAGATATACAAAAGAACGCCTCATACATGTTCATACAAAGATTTAAATGAAGCGAAGAGTACAAATAGTTCGCTTCAATCGACGGAACAGTTTGTCCTCCAATATATTGGAGTTCTAGAACAAGGTACACAAAAGAACACAGCTAATATTTACCAAGCAGCGAATCAGCAGAAGTAATTCCATCACCACTAATAAATATGGGAGTAAAGCATCGATCTGAACTCTCCAACTGTATCTGCATTCTTTATAGGGTTTTTGGTAAATTATTCCAACAACGAGCAGTATATACAAAGTGGGAGCCTTCCAAGGAAACAAATATAGGTAGCCAAATAGTCCGTGATGCTCGTACATATTAGCTTATAAAACGTATCTTGCGCCAGACGTGTGAATCCAAGGAACAGCCGAGATCTGTACTGAAAGGAGAGATGTGATCAAACAAACTGAAAATAAATCTAATACAGTTATTAAAGGTAACATTACTTCTACGACGGCAATATTACTCAAGTACATAGAGTGGATAAATCAAACTTCCATTGAAAAAAATGGGGTATGATCAGGACTTTGACGAGCTTGAGTTTAGAGCTGGAGCTTAAAATCTGAGTAGAAAGCCATAACCTCCGCAGTCCACCATAAATTTTGCCAATCAAGAACGATATATGATCACAACAGCTCAATCGTAAGTTGAGCTTTATCCTCAAATTTGTACTCTACTCAACATAAAGCAACACATGGTCGTGGAAAAATACGGGGGGGGGGCAATGCTTCTAAGAAGTTGTGGTTGTGGCGTACCACGGTCAAGGTCATTATTTACTGACTAACCATAACCTCTTTCCAGTCATCATTTACGCAATCAATACAATCTTCAAAGAGACCAATTGGTCTGCTAAAGCACAATTGAACATGGTCGGCATGCAGGTGAATGTTAGTATGGCATCTGGCAGATGATTAAGAAAAAAGGTAAATAATAGCGGACCCAGAACAGAACCATGAGGTACATCGGATGACAAAGAAGGCATTTCAGAGAATATTTCATTAATGTAAGCCGGCTGGAATCATCCAGAGGAGAAGCTAAAGATTAAATTAATAGCAAATCTGGAAATACCAAAATTTGACGATAAACTTAAGACGATTAACACTATAGAAAGCTTTGGTAAAATCTAACATTACAAGCACTTCACATCTGTTCAGGCTGCACCTCAGGTCTGCAGTGACCTTTAGCAGAGCAGCCAGCATCCGGCTGTAATAAGTTTTTTGAGGACTTTTCCTGCCTTTAAACAGGAAGCACAGATAACTTATTGATCGAAATTTGTAATGGGTAGAGATCGCAGACTTTTTCGGGATTGGTAGCATCGTCGCTTTATTCCACCTTGACGGGAAAGCAGATGAAGTCAAAGTAGTATTAAGTATATGCAAGATATACGGTCCAATGCAGGGGTAAATAATTTTGATAAACTTTTGTGTAAGGGCTATCAGGACCAACTGCATCTGACTTAATGGTAAAGAGCATGAGAGCATGAATGGACAAAAAGTGCTAATCAAGTTCACTGACATTGAACTCCTTCGGTTTAATGTTGTCCTTTTCATAGATCCCGGCAGCTTTGATATTCTTCCACAAAATATTAGGATGGAGCGTACGATTAAATTTTGGGCGAAAATAATTATAATATTTTGTAGTACGAAACAGAGAAGTGGCCTTATTACGCTCATTTATATATAAGGCACGCACACCACTGCTCTTGAGTCGTTCACGTTCCGAAATAAGGGAAGCATGGCTGGTGTATACCATGGACATGGCCTCATTTCAATTCTTCTAGTTAGGGGTATATGCTTATCGAAAAGGAAATTAGTAAGATTTTAAAAAACTTCGACCTGCTCATGAACACTATTGCAGTAGAAAATGTCATACCGAGGCAAGGAGATGCATTCTTGAATCAGGGCCTCAGAGTTTAGATTTTGGAAATCATGGTAAGAGGAAACAATCCATGTAATTTACTGACACTACCGGAAAATCATATTCTCATGATGCAAGAAACTAGGAGCACTTATTAGATTTTGGAATTGATATTGTAGGCTGTTGACAGTGCTGAGGTATACAGACTGCATAAAGTATTTTTTGTTTTCGTATTCTCTACTATTGGCTATTGTATTACATTTAGTCAGCGTGATTTAAGAAACTCCCAACGAAATTGGCTTTACAGCTGAGTTTTTGTATTCAGAGACATCAGATAACATATTTTCAGTAAATAAATTATTGTTGAAAAGTGGATTGTAATTATTTATTTTAATTAAACTTAATGTAAAACCGTATATTTTATAAATATTTTACTTTCTAGGACCACAGAATACGTCTTCCCTAAAAAGAAGCCATTGGGATTGTATAATCTTGTCCCAATGCTAAGTGAAAATGGCCTAGATATTTTAAACAAAACTTTATGCTATCTCCCAGACATTAGGATTGATGTGGAACGGCTAAGGCAGCATGTATATTTTCATGGTTTAAGGTAAAGGAGAGCTAACACAGTTTTCATTTTTATTAGTTTCTGTTATTAGAGGTAGCAACAGATTAATATCCGGAGAATTTTCATCGACGCCCTCATTGATTGTGCATCAAATTAAAACCAATCTACCACCTACGAGTGTACAAGGAGCTTGTAAAAAGGTTCATATTATATAGAATTGTTAAGATGACAAGTTTTTTTTAAAGTATTTTCTATCTATTCCATTGGCAGAATTTAAAAGCTAAACAGTATGATGTAAGTTGCAAATTGAAAAGTTGCACAACGCAATCCTTAGATTCATTTTTATATACACACACGAATACTCCAAATTATCAGATGTTAATGAGGAGAAGAGAAAGAGCCTGGGGAATGAATCCTGGTATGTAGTATGCAGTCTACAGAGTTTGTGGATACAGAAAATCTTTTAATTTGTCTTCATTCTGTTAGGGGCAGCTAAGACAGCACTGTTAAAGCATATTTCGACCCACAGAAAGTGAAAGAAGTTAACAAAATTTCACGACAAAAGCACATATTTTGTTGCATTTATTAATTATTATGTACATATTTATTACAGTTTTTATTTAAAGAGAAAAAAAAAATATTTTTCAGACGTTGGTTTTATGCAATTGATCCATTTTTGATTATTATTAAATAATAAGCAAAACATGGGGTTTTAATTTTCGTAAAGATTTAAAGATCCAGATCATTTTCGTATGGTTACGTCCAAGTTTTATATATATATGTCTAAAGAAGAAAGTGAAAATTTTCAAAGTAAGTTTTTTCGAACTTGTTCTCTCTTCCATTCCAGGTCTGCTATGTTCTGTTATTGTCGCTAGAATTGACCGAACACTCAAAGATTAAAATAATGTTTGTTGGTGTCTTTGAAATTTCGAATTGTTTATCTGACTCTTGACTATCTATACAATAGGGTGTCCCGTTTGTGATCTGGAACCCGAAGACTTAGATAGGTCTTTCAAAAAAATTGTATGGATGGTGGAGGAAAATCATAACGGTTTCCGCGATAATGAGACTTGGAGATATTTGGGTATGTTTATATAAATCACCCTGTAAATTTTGAACCTATTATGATGACTTATTGGTGGACCTTTCCAATGGTCTATAAATGCTCCTCTCCGATATAAAGTTATGGCTTAACATTGTTAAAATTTCGGATTTTAACTCTTTTTCTTTAACTACTATTTTTATCAAAACGCACGTCATCAATACGTCATTGGTTTTAAGAAGCCGGAAAGCTTTGCTTCAAAATGACCACATCCTGAACCCACAATTTAACCCTTTTTGAATTTTTTGTACTTTTTCTGAAGCATGACCAGCGAAAATGGCTTAAAAAGCTCATTCCCAAAAGTTAATTGCCTAATTTCTGGCATTTAAGGAACTTTTTCGCTGGATATGTGTTAGAAAAAGTTCAAAAAACGCAGTCAGGGTTACATTTCGGGTACAGGGTGTGATAGGTCATTTTGAAGTGAAGCTTTTGTCCTTAAATCCAATATGAAAAAATGCTGTTGACGTGTGTTTTGATAAAAATAGTTTAATAAAAAAAAACCAATTAAAATTTGGAAATTTTAGCTTTGTTGAGCCATAACTTTAAAACGGAGAGGAGCAGGGTGTAAATTTCACATCATAGGGTGTAATGTTTAGAAATATATACCCAAATATCTCCGTTATCTCGGAAACAGTTTGAGCTGAAATTTGGAATTGGCTCTGCGGACAATCCGACAGAGATACTAAGCAACTATGTAAGCTTGAAAATTTCCTCTATGTACTTATCGGTTTAAGATTGAACTAACTAGTCAGTTCATTACAAAAATGTCGTTAAATGGTGCAGACGTAAGACGTACCTCTTTTGTATGTGTTGCTAATCAAATCAAATCAAATCAAAGTGCTGCTTAAAGCAGCGTATAACGCTGGGTTCTACGATATTACAGAGTATGACAAACAGTTTATATAAAATATAGCAAAATAAACAATATATTATTAAACAAGAATCAGTTAGCCTAAATTAACAGCTTATACAGATAAAATTAGTTGCTTCTATGGTTACGGAGGTATATAGAATATCGATTCCTTAAATTGAGTCATAAATCATTAGTTGATAGTTTGGGTCCATTACAAGTATTGGTGAGGCCAATAACAGCACAGATAGTAGCATAAACATTAAAAAATTAAAAGAAAGAAAGATTACAGTTCATTTATCAGCTACAAACACTCAAACTTTGCTACAAACACTCAAACACAAATCACTTAATCACTAAATCATTAAATCATCAGGCCCCTAAATAATTGGAACATTAAACTGTTTTATCTTAATTCACCAAATAATTAAACCTAGCACTAGCATAGAGGCATGGCACCAAGATTCCAGTTGTCCGATCAACAATTGGAAAGCATTAGGGAGTACTAAAGGATCAAAATATCAGAGGATCCAGTGAAGTTAATTGGTTGAGCAAGTATGTTGAAGATGTTAAGGAATTGAATTCCGCCTGTTAGGGGTTGAAAATTAGTGAGTAAGGAGTCTGGAATCATGAACTGATCCGATGATCCATGATTCGATCCGATGATTCAAGATCCGATCCGATGAACATTCAAATGAATGGTTGTATGGAAACTGCAAAATTTGCATATACGGTATACTAATATAATCCATTAAAATCAAACAACTAGATGATTCCTCCCTTATTCAAACTTCTTTCCAATACAATACAATACAATACAAAAATATTTTATTGAAAGACCCTTAGAAAAGACCGTTCTTCCACCCCACTGAGTTCGCGTTCGACGGAGAATGATCCTCGTTCTATCCCTAGTACTCCAATCAAACCTTTCACCAATGTAAGGAGGCATCAAACCAAGTTTGACACGACAAATAAAACGGAGAGTTCTGAACTCAAGAAACTTAGATAGTGTGCAAGATAGAAACTCCTCCGCTAGAGCAGACACATGCGCCCGCCTTAGCATTAAGCACACGAGACAATTTCAAGATTGCAAGGGCAGGCAAGGGGTAGACAGCAGCATCCGCATACAGAAAATGGGGAAGAATCAATGCTCGCACCAGACCAGCCCGAATACCCTCAGGCAGCAAGACCGATACAGCATAGAGCGTCCGAAGGCCAAAATATACTCGCGAGCAAATACGGTTAACATGGGGACCCCAGGCGAGTCTCTGGTCCATCAATAGCCCAAGATTTTTCACTGGATCTGGGGATATTGGAATGCTCCGACCGAGAAGAGTAACGGGAGGGAGAGCAGCTGAAGAGACACCAATATGCCCACTAGTATAGATTATTGCTTGCGTCTTCTCAGGATTCAGATCAAGTCTATTAGCAATGCACCAATTAGAAACTCTGGAGAGAATCACATTAATGTCAAAGATCAGAGAAGGAAGGCCGTCCCTTAGAGCTCCGGCATAGATTTGTATATCATCAGCATAAAGATGAAAATGAGCACCATGTAACTCCAGAGTTATATCGTTGATGAAGAGCGTGAACAAGAGCGGAGCCAATACCGCCCCTTGGGGCACCCCTGATAACACCAACTTAGAAGAGGACATTCTCCCATTGGACACTACAGTCTGTGTTCTTTGATTTAAATAGCAAGAGATTAGCCTACCTGCAGAAGACGAGAAACTAAATTGACTTCGCAGCTTATCAACCAGAAGCACATGCGGGACTGACTCAAATGCCTTTTTAAAATCAAGGAGAATATGAATGACGTCATTCCCCGAATCGCAAAGCGATCGAATATCTGAGACCACCGACGTAAGAGCAGTACAAGTCGAGTGTTTATTCCTGAAGCCAGACTGAAGCTTTGAGAGAAAATTATTATTGCTAACGTGTTCCGCAATTTGGTCAGTCATCAATGACTCAAACGCCTTTGAGATCGAAGGTAAAACAGTGATTGGTCTCCAGTCACCCACCGAGATTGGCGAGGAAATCTTAGGAATCAGAGTGATGAGGCCAAGCTTCCAGCAGATCGGGAAGTATGAACAAGTGAGGAGCTTGTTGAATAACTGGGTAATCACCGTTATTAAATGAGGCAGAATAGTTTTGAGGAATTTGATAGGAACACCATCATTCCCCACCGCACAAAGATTACACTGTATATTAAACTCTTCAGACATTTCCCACTCAAAAAAGAAGATTAGAAATATAAACACAAATTTCGACTGGCATCTATGTACTTTTATATTTAATTTTACCCTGGGATTACATAAGTCAGTAGAACTGACACACATTAACTAGTCGATCAGTAAATTGTCAAACGTTAAAATTATTATATAAAATCACAGGTAAAATATTGTACAGCAGCTGTCCGCTCAGAAATTTCAAAATCTCAAAATGACCGAACTATTCGCTTGCAGTAGTATTGGAATGCTGCCCGTGCTGCAGTTTATTACGAATTCCACTGATATCGTTTGCACTGCTACAAAAAGCGTACGACAAAATGACCCTGATGCTACACATCGGTGGTGTTACACCGAAAAACGCACACATCTACATGAGAAATGTTACTACTGAATTTCATGGAACATCTCATATCAAACTTCAACTATATTACTCCATCAAATTCATCCAAAATCACGCCAAAGTCTTTCAAATTAATTTTTTTACATTATTCGTGATATTGATATGAGCTACTATAATATTCTCATCGCGTTAAAAATTGATCTATTGAACTCATTTTCAATATCAATGGAAATCGATATTAGATAAAATGTAGAACAGAATTTTTCCTTCCCACCGAATGCTAGCATGTAGCATGCTAGCAGCGTTTGTGCTTTATCTTTATATAGCATACATTATATCCATCCCTTTTCATAGATTTAACGTATTTCTGTACGGAACCTAGTGAGTTAAAAGGTTAAAAGCAATGCTCGCACGAGTAAGTTTTTACAGGTGAGAAGTATTCGGGAGTTGGACAAATTCCGTGCTACCAAGCTTCGATTAGATTAGATTGGAATTTCGAAATTTCTGATTGAACGGCTGTATAGATGTTTACATGCGAATTGAGGTAATAATATAATTATTTAATAATCATTACGTGTTGTGAATTTTTGATACAGTTATTGTTTATATCACAAACTCTAACTTAATTGAACACGCACACAATTATTTTCCGTAATCATATAAGGAACTATGCGGAGAAACATCTGGCACGTCTTACCCCGAGGTTACACCTGCAAGTACAGCTTGCATGCAACTTGCACTGCCATACTTCTTGCACGTGTAACCTCTACTGCCATGCTGGCAGTACAGCTTTCAGCGAACTTGCATGCTGAAAAACCATGGCAGCTGGGAGATAGTAATTTGACATTTATACAGTTTTCAAAATGGCGGAAACGAAATGCTTGAGAGAAATTCATAAATTTATACCGGGAAAATGCAATTTTCTGGGATTATTTGCAATACATCATTTACCAACACCTTCATTTTCCTTTTTTCTTGGGTTTTTATCATTGTGATGCGTCCTTTATTGCCATAATTTTCCAATATACGCAAGAGTTTACGTCTCAATGCCATTTTTTAAATGAACTTGCATGCAAGCTGATAAGACATCAACCGTACTGCCTTCCGCTGTCAAGTTAAAAATCGTGTTGGAAGGGAGGCTTGCATGCAAGCTGTACTTGCAGGTGTAACCGTGGGGTTAGCAATAGGGAAGAAAATTCCTTCCTTCCCTAAAAACTTCTCGTGAAACCATGCGAAAAGAGAAAAGAAATATGCAGCATTTATACTTCGTTTCTATTTTCGAACTACTCCTAAAACAGTTCTGCCAATTAATAAGTGACAACCAAAAGATGATTGTTAATTTGGCAGAAAAGTCCGGCGCTGTTGGTTTCATTTGTTTTTATTTTGAATTAGAAATTTCCGTGGAAGTCAAGTGTGAATTGTTACGATAGGAGTTTTATGAAGAAAGTAGAGTGTTTTCGTATTTAATGCTTTAATCGTGAATGTTATTTAAGGTACTTGAGCATGCCATAATCTATAATCAAATTTATAATTAGTTTTATTGTATCAACTGTTTGCAAATAATTTAATTGTTCACTTTTTATTCTGTATTTAACCTAAGTAGCTTTAAGCGGGGGTACATGAATAAATGTTTTTTTTTTTTTAACTGAATTGCATTGAAGTAATCATTAATTTTCTATTTCTGGTATTAGATAAGTTCAAAAAAAATGAATAAAATCACAAGTGCAACAGAAGAATGTGTTAAAAATTCACGGTCCAAGACGCCTCTGCCTTTTACGGAGCTACTGGATGATGATAGTCTTTTTCCGTCCGATGATGAGATAGATTTTATAAATGAACGTTTTATATACTCTGACCCCGACGAGCTTCCCGCCTTTGATATCAGCTCAATATCTCCAATCGAAAGTGGCTGCGAAAGTGCAACAGCGAGCGACAGCTATTTAAATGACAACCTTTCAGTGATGTCTTTAAATTCAACGATTTCAACATCCAGAGAAGAACAACAAATCTTAGGTTTGGTACCTTTGATGGAAATTAATGCCCAGATTAGTTCTCCCACTGATCGACAATCTAATAGGGAGCTAGAAACTATCTTTGAAGGAGTATTCCTTGATACACCTCCGAAAAGGAAGAATTCTTGGAGGTTTGATATTGCCAAAGCGG
Organism: Dioctria rufipes; assembly: GCA_963924295.1. Classification (NCBI taxonomy): domain Eukaryota; kingdom Metazoa; phylum Arthropoda; class Insecta; order Diptera; family Asilidae; genus Dioctria; species Dioctria rufipes. The sequence goes on from OZ002743.1 coordinate 51,775,117, forward strand.
TCGTTAGAAGTAGTTCAAGTAGTCTAGATGTAGAAAATGTACAAGAAAGTGTCCAATATGCTGGGAATGTTAGAAAAAGTGTGAACAGTTCGCGAGAGGTATACTTGAAAGATTAGTTAGTTTCTAAAGCAAAATTGTTGCTTCCGTAGGTTAAAAAATGTATATGCATAATACTTAGTATTTTACAATGTAATTAGCAGTAAATCTTGAATTACTTTTGGCTGTATATGACTGTTTGTTTTAAGATTCTCATCTCTTGTCCTATCCTAATATCCTGTAATGTAAACATTATTCTATAACCATGGAAATCTGGGTATCTGTCCAGTTTTGCAAGAGTATTTTTTTTTGTATCTTAATTTCCCTTTAGAGCACATCACCTTCAAATTCATAGTGGTCTTCTTTTAATTTGAGAAACATAACTGTACCTGGACTTGGTACGGTATGCTTTTATTGATATTGTTTTTATAAAACTGGTTGTCTTGCAAGTAGTGATGGATCTATATAAGATAAGATGGGTTCCAGGAAAGAGCTTGGTAATGTTATTAGTGCTTAGTAGGCGTATTGTGTAACTAATATAATTCCATATATTTTATTATAGTTGAAGTTAAAGGGGTGTGTGCTTAGAATATATATTCTAAGGGTGTGTTTTATTTTTTCTGCCGGTTTGTCAGTCGCTGTCTGTCGGCAGGATAATTTTGAGTACAGAACTTTAAACATGTAGGTCGATTTCGAAAAATAGGATTTTTCCATCGTTTTTATTTATGTAAGGACTGTCTCAGAAGGTGCTGCACTGTTATCAAATTTTAATAACGGATAAAATAAACTATTACAGTTGAAGCTCGATTATCTATGATTCGGTTAACCGGAAACTATCCGGGCTGAAAAATATTTTCAACGATATTCTGATTTCTCTCACTATCAGGGAAAAATTCTATTTTCCGAGATGAGAAGAGTTGGTATGCCTAGTTTTGAATTGATCGTCCTCATTTGCAGAAGGCACATTTTTGTCCATTTCAGGTCGTGGCAATAATTCATAACTCAACATATATTAACAGATTTAAAAAATTAATATACCGTTGGAATACCACTGTATTTACTTTCAAATAAATTCTTATACATAGGTAGGTACATATATGTCAACCTGCGAAGCCCTTCATTTTAATAAGTTCTTAAAACAAGAATGAACGGGTGGTTTGAGGAGAAGCTCGGAATAGACGTTGATCAGGACACTGCAAAGAAATGATTATTATATGCCGATTTCCGGACACCTTGTACATACATACTTAAATCTGTCGTTTTTATGGTGCCGTACAACAATAAGAAAAAACGGAACCCTTAAAAGATCGGTCTTGCGTCCGTCCGTCCGTCTGTTAAGCTAAAGATTTTTTTTTTGACTATCAGAACCAGCTTAACACCATTGAATAAATTAACTAATAAGGAAGCGGGGTATCGTGCGAATACAGTGTACGTGTTTAAGCATTTCAATGACAGTGTGACCTATGGTCGGGGGGGGGGGGGGGGGGGAAATGACAAGAGGGCCTAGTGGCTATTTTGTGCAGTTCAACATTCTGACATTTCATATCATTTGAAAATAAGTTTCGGATTTCAATTCGCGATATTGGGAAAAATAATTAATTAAACGTGATTTTTATGAATAGTAGTGTGAAATTAGTGCGGAATATTTCTTTTGTGAACGACATTTTGTGTAATAGGGACTCCGGAGTCCTAAATTAACATAATGAAGTGCGCTGTGCTGTGCTGCAGGATCGAACAGAGTTATTGTCGTGGGAAAGCATTCTTCAAGTAAGCTTAATATATTGTTTTATTAATTATATTGTTTTAAACAAAATAAAAGTGCAATATCTATAAAAATAAAGAGCCATGGCAAAAAATTTAACATTTTACTAATGCCGGTTTGTTAGTTTACAATTGAATTGTCATTGGTGGCTAAATTATGCCAGTCATACAAAGGCAACGCCAAGAAATATTTTCTGAAAATAAGGGGGAGCTAAAAATTTGTTTATTTTACATAGCAATTTGGATTATAAAAAATGTTCCCCTTCAGAATGTCAGGATTTCATTACTGCCATGAAGAAACGAATACAAACAGAGCACACTAATACATTTCGCCGAGTGGCTTACGTTTTCACCCGATATGCCGTTCCCTTATTAGTTATTTATTCAATGCTTAACACAAGCTCGCTGCATGGACACGTTTAATAAATAAACGGTCAACAATACATGCGTTTCATCACGGTGTTAGTATTAGTATGTTAAACTAAACATAAACCAAACACCGGATGAAATGATATGAAATGTGACATAGAAACAGAGAACTATTAGATTAATGGGTTCGTACATTGCATGCAAAAGTTGGATCTTGCGGAGTTAACATGCAACATAGGTAGTCTTCTCAAATTATGTCCACTATCGCGGAAAGAGATTGTAACAGCGGAGAATCAACATTCGCGTTTATTAGTTGATGCACAAACGTTACATCGGCAACCATGCGACGGTTTTGAAGCGAGTGCATATTCAAAAGCTTCAAGCGATCCTCATAAGGTGGAAGATTTAATGAATTATTCCAGGGTAGATGTCTGAGAGCAAATCGTAAAAATTTTCTCTGAACAGACTCGATGCGGTCGATGTGTGTACCGTAAAATGGATACCAGACCTGGCTAGCGTATTCAAGAAGTGGTCTTACAAAGCAAGTGTACAAACGTTATGTTATGGTAGGATTTGAAAACTCTCGGGACCAACGTTTTATAAAACCCAGCATAGAGCTACTCTTTGATACCATATAGTTTATATGAGAGATAAAATTCAATCTGTGGTCACATTTGACACCCAAGTCGCAGACAGAGTCCACACGGCGAATCGAGGTATCCGAGAACTCATAACCATAAGTGATTGGTGTCTGATTCCTATGGAAAGTCATAACTTCACATTTGTCGATATTGAATACCAAATTATTGCTCTCGCACCAATTGTAAAATTTCTGAATAAAGAACAATGGGCCCAAGTGACTTCCTTGAGGTACGCCAGACGAAGCCTTCAAGACTCTAGAGATGGAATGGCGGAATAAGATTTGATATGTTCTGTTATCTAAATAAGACTCTGTCCATATAAGAAATGTTGGGGGAAACCCATACTTTTCCATTTTAAAGAGTATCACGGTGAGATAACTTGTCGAAGGCTTTACTAAAGTCTGTATAAATACAATCCGTTTGGTAGCATTTTGCAAACAACCACTATCGAGCGATTTTTGAAATATTATTTTAAGCGGCGTTGCCAGGGCAAGGCAGCACGACTTAAAGAAGGTTGGAGGGATCCCATCAGGACCCGTTGCAAAGTCATTTGAAAGCCCATTAATATGATTGAGTATATCCTCTTGTGTAATTGTAGGAATAGTGAATGAAACGATATGAGAATCGTTCTTATGACTAAAATTGTTATGTCGAGGATGGAAATTTGACGAAGAAAAAGCATTGTCGAAGAAAGAAGCAAACATAAGGCAAATTTCAGATGAATCATCACTAGCACAATCCTTATACCTCATGGTATTGGCACAGTATATATCATACAGTAGCCCAGCTCTGTCAAAACTGTCAAGTGAGTAGGATGCTTCTATAAAGAGACTATACTTTCTCTTTCAACAGTTTTAACTAACCACTAGTCAATTTTTAATACATGGATTCCTATGTAAATCTAAAGTGGAAGAAAGAGAACTGATGGCATTCTTAAACTTTTACTAGAGGGAAAGAGGCAAAATGACACCACTTTACCGTCAAACAGCTGTTTAGTAATGGAACAATACATTTGTCGCCGATTGCCGATATGTGTACATACATAAAACTAATACTTCCGTCAACGGTCGTGCAGCTAGCTACTGTTCGCCCAGTTATGTCCGTATCATACTTAATAGTTCCCTCTAGTGGGAGAAATTTTAAGGTTATGTTTTTTTAATTGAAATTCTAAAATTCACTTTTCAGTAGTTAGTTCTAAGCTATTCTACTGTATGATATATACTGTGGTATTGGGATAGCTATCAGTTTTTTTCTTCATATTAATAAAATTGAAAAGGAAAGAAAGATACGTGGGTCACTAAATAATTTCGCACGCATGTTTTGGATATACTCATCATAAAGTGAAGAGGAATGTTCTTTGAACTCATTATAGGATGTGAGCAAGTTGTTATGACTTATAATGTCTTTGTCCCTGATATAACTTTTCCACAATTTATTCTTTCTATTTTTAAGACGTTTCAGTTCGTTATTGAACCAAGGTGGAGATGTTTTAGAGAACCGCTGTCGCTCGCGGGGAACATGAGATGAAAATAAATTGAAAAGAATTATGTAAAATTTAGAAATGCCTTCGTCAACATTTTTGCTAGACAGTAATGTGTTGAAATCAATAGAGGTAAGGCTACTGGAGAGTTCCGAAAAGTTTGCCTTTCTAAAATTGAAGAAGTATTGAGTTTCGTCACAATTTGTAAATGTTTTCGGTATCAAAGCAATATGTAATTAGTAGAGGGGGATGATATCTGTCAATATTAGACATTAAAACTAGGCTAGGTTCGACTAACAAGTTACCCGTGTCAGTAGAGAAAACCAAGTCCAACTGCCTACCCATGTCATTCTTTACATTACTGATTTGTCTGAGACCAAGAGATGAGATAGTGTCTAGGAATAGTGATTCCCTTGTTGATAAGTTATTAAGAGGAAGATAGTCATCGTCATCTGCATTTAGTACCCAATGTATATTGGGTAAGTTAAAATCACCAATAAGTAGAAATTCGTCAAGAACTCAAGAGGTTGCATCATGTCATGAATAAAATTAGATGTTGAAGTTAGTAAGTCGTAAATATTTTAACCTTTGCATCAACAATGTTTATGGAGTCTGGAGGAATATAGCAACATAGTATGTATAAGTCGTATTTTAAAAGAGACAGCTTAAGAACTATAAGTTCAGTGTCAAAAGGGTTGGAAAAACTGGGAACCACAATTTGGCTGCAATTAAAATGGTTCTTACATGCGAGAAGTACGCCACCGCCTCGAGCTTCAGAATCAGTATGATACATGGTGAGAGACTTTGTTTCCAGTCTCCGGTTCACAGATACTAAAATCTCCAAAGTGTTTGTACGGCAAGAGACTTTTACCTCTGGAGATCACAAACTTTGGTCTCCGGAAACCATAATGAAAAAGTCTCTAGAGACACATCTCCGAAGTGTATACATTTGAACTTTGGTCTCTAGAGATATCCAGAGATCTTTGTTAATTGTCAAGCAAGAGATTATTAGAAAGAATTATCTCAAAAGTTATTAATATTTTATATTACGGGAAAAGTGAAAAAAGCTTAAAAAAATATATCCTTGGTGTATAAATTTTACGGGATAAAGGATAACACAAGAAATTTGGTATTTTTTTTATTTTCAAAAATAACCAGAACTCTCGATGAAACAAATTTTCTGCCTTAAATCCATTATATTAATTACTAATTTTTTATTTATTTCTTTATAACAATTTATCAAATTCACTCCACTTTATTCCTTTTCCTTTCCGAGTAGAGCTACACTTAACTGACCAGAACACACAATTAGTCTCCGGAGACCTGGACTTGACAAATGAACAAACTTCGGAGACCGGGGACTGAACCTGGAGAGCTGTTTGTTTGTTTTAAAATACACGACGGGAGAATGGAGACCAAAACAATCTCTGGAGATTTTTTGCGTCTCCGAAGTCCGAAGTGCATACACGGGTCTCTGGGTCTCCAGAGACAAAAAAAAGAGGCCAAAGTCTCTCGTCGTCGTGTAGCTTTATAGACATTTTACTCGAGAACGTTAGGTCTTATGACGCGGCCATATTTCGGTAGTAAGAGATTAAAAAACATTTCAAGATTTAAAAAAAAAATCTAAGTTCTTGGTGAATTGGTTGGATATAACTCAAAATGTTCGAAAAAATACCACCCCTTGATCTCCTAGATTTCCAAAGCTAAAATTTTGATATCAAGATTATGTAGTAGGTATTGAGTCATAAATGACAGGAAAACTACAGCTTTGTTCGTCAGTCTCATAGTTGCTGGAAAAAATGTCTTTTGTGTTAGCATTTAAGACAACTCTTATAAGATCAGTCTTGCGTCCATCTGTTTGATTATTATTGAAATTTTACAATACAGTAATGTTTAAGACATATGAAATCTAGAGCTAACTAAAGAGGGCATACAATAATCGATAACGCATTTACTATTGTTCCAGAACAATTCGGTACAATTCATTCATTTTTCAGTTACCACAAGAAAACCTGGATTAGGTTTAAATATACTTATCGACTGTTCGTTGATAAAGCTTTGGTACGGAACCATCATTGCGCGAGTATACGACTCGCTCTTGACTGATTTATTTATTTAATTTATAGGTATGTACATAGCTATGTATGTACTTATTATTGAAATTGTTTCGTTTATTGTAACACCAAAATGTTCAATGTTTTCTTTAGTTTTACAACTTCGTATAGACAATATATTTTTGTTATGTATTTATTTTCATATATATTAAAAAAAAAAATTTGAGTTTGTTATAAAACAAAACGTGTTATCCTTTATATTTCTGTTGGCTGAGCATTTTGTCATCGACGATTCTAAGCATGTTCTAAAAAAAAACGTCTATATGATACGCATGTATTGTTGGTCGTTTATTTATTAAACGTGTCCATGCTGTGAGGTTGAGTTAAGCTGGTTCTGATAAATGTTCGCACCTTCCGTTTTACCGAAGCCATTCAGTTTTGCACAGTATTTGCCTCGACTTTTTTGCTGGCCACTGTCCACATTTGGAGAATTTTTAAGAGAGGTGGCACTTGTACCACCTTCTTTTGGTAGAGCATTTTTTACATGAGCACAATGACGTTTAATTGGACGAAGATGTGGTATATTTGGTGGATTGGTAAATTTTGTTCTGTTACTACCAAGTTGTTGTCCTAGTATAGTCCTTGACATAGTGACTTGTGGTTAGATCCGGCCAAAATAATATAGGCACATTACGTGATTGAATAAAAGTCAGCAAACTTTATTTTTATATATTCATTGATATTTGTATTTATGCATCCTTCAAAAAACAAAGGCTTGCTTCTACGCCCATATTGATAGAGGGCTTGCTAAACAAGAACCTTTTTGCCGTATTTTTCTACGAATATATATTTTTTAGCATCATGCACCTCTTTTTTTTTTTGCACTATAATATTGAGGTCCGGTTAAGGTCGAAAAATCATACTTGAAGTACGATTCGTTGTCTAAAATTAAAAAGGCACAATTTTGTTTGCACAAAATCGCGTATAGTTTTTGCACGCGTATTTGTGGTATTTTCCTGTTTCTCTATCTGTTTTGCACTTTTTTTTCTTCTTTTTTTTTTAATTTTTTATATTATGTCTTTTCTTAATTTTGTCCATAGTAGATGATATATTAAAGTTTTTGCTACATCCCGCACAGACATCGACTTATTTTCAATGAACTTAAGCACCTATTTCTGTACATTTTTATCTGTTGTCCCTTTCGGCCTACCACTTTTTATTTTTTCCGTAATTGTCTTTGTTTCCAAGAGTGTTTTAATTGTTTTGCTGACTTTCCAACGCCTTGTTCGAACTCATTTTGAATACTTGTTGATGAAGGCTAATGAATACTTTTCATATTGCAAGTAGGCAGCTCATTTACTGCGAGAAACAACCACTATCGAGCGATTTTTGGAAAATTATTCTCAACGGTGCTGCCTGGGCAAGGTAGCAAGACTTAAAAAAGGTTGGAGGGATCCCATCCGAACCCGTTGTGAAGTCATTTAGAGGCCCATTAATATGAACGAGTATGTTATGAGAGTTATTCATATGACTGTAGTTGCTACTTCGAGATAGGAAATTTGACGTTGTCAAAAAATTATGTAGGAAATTGAGTGCTTTACCCTTTAAGCACGAAGCGAGAGTAAAACCCAATGTCGATGGTCTGTAACCTGTGATAAAGCAGAAAGTCGCAAACCGAAAGCACACCTTATACAATCAGCCTCAAGCGTTCGATTGCAAACCGAGTTTAGTCTCAGTTAGATTAAACTATATTACCATAAGCTAAAAGATGGACCAAAAGTACCCTAACTAGTCTCAAACATTGGCAGATATCCACAGTCTCCTAAGTCCACCTTAAATTTTGTCTACCATAGATTTAATATGATTACAACATCTCAAACGATTATTAATTTTCACCCACAAACTGGTTATACAGTTTACATTAGGAAATTCCACTTTATCAAGCATAATTGGGGGAAGATCCTCAATATTTAGATCAGAATTAGAGAGGGCTATGTATTGCAATTTATTGGGGTTAAGAGATAGTTGATTATAAATTGACCGTCTAAAAAAATTTCTGAGAGATAATCGTTATTCTACAGATACAGTCCTCAATCACTCCACGAGGTCAACATAAGTACAGCTTCTCGTTATCTACATACAGGTGCAATTGGACATCATGTACTACATCACATAGATCATTAATATAGAGACTAAAGAGGAGTGGTCCTAAGACTGATCTTTGCGGAACTCCACAAGTTAAATGCATTGGAGAAGATGGAACTCCATTAATGACCACCGGCTGCAACCTATTTGAGAGAAAATTTGCTATCATCTTAACAGCAGAAGAGAAGAAATAAAAGTTTGCATACAACATATATGAGAATACTAACAAAACCATCACACCAAGATCTCCCACATCTAGAGCCGATCGCAAGTATGTTGTAATCTTGAGTAACGCAGATTCACAACTGTACCGTGCACGGAAACTAGACTGATATTTCGTTACATGTTACGTAATTTTCAATCTGGGCTCGCATAAGCTTTTCCAAGACTTTGCCTAGAAAACTGGGGATGCTGATGGGACGGAAGTGTACCAGCTCAGTAGGAGACATTTTCTTAGCGATAGGAATAACATTAGCTATTTTCCATACTTCTGGGAATTGAGATGTGGTTAGACAAGTATTCATGATGTGCCGAACATATGGAAAAATGTAAGGCAGTAATATCTTGAGAAAACGAGGATTTATTTCATCAAAATCGAATTGAGAAGAAAAATGCTCACGCTTAGCTCTTCTAATTGCAGAAATGAGCTTGTTATGAGCTTGTTTATAAAATGTACGCGTGTAAAGAGTATTCAGCCGTTTCCACTGTTTATGTAAGAACTTCATTACACGAATTTTCATTACAAGCGAGCTTATTATAGGTAGGTGGATTACACGTAGTTATTAGTTGGTCTAAGCAAAGTACATAATCTCAATGGCGGCTATTTACGTATTAGCGACATCGTATTCAAATTAACGTCAATAGAAACAAGTAAAAAACCTAGAATTGGTCTAAGACCAATTCTTATGATACCCTAGATGAATGCCCGTATTAAATTTCGTATGGTCACCGATCTATTCAAGTACTGATTTTGAAGTTGTTTTTCGCATATATTTCTAGAACAGTTTGTCGCACAGAAAAAATGGTAATAACCAATTTTATAGGATTTCGTATTCTGCAGAAGTTCTTAGTACAATAAAAATGTCTTGGACTGATCGTTTTCAAAGTATACGTAAGAAACCGAAATTTTTATATGGCAACACCCAGAAGAAGTTGCCCGATTTAGTCCATTTTTGACATTTTATTTGCTATTGTAGTAAAAACATCATGTACGAAATTTCAGCTCTCTACGTCGATGCGTTCTCAGGCAGTGTCCAAATATATAGCGGAAAACGAAATTTTTATATGGCAACCAAACGAAGGAGTTGCCCGATTTGTCTCATTTTCGAACTTAATTTTACTTTTTTTTTAAAGTCCGTGTACAAAATTTCAGCTCTTTAAGTATACGCGTTCTCGAGTTATCGTGCGCACAGACGGACGGACGGACGGACATGCAAAAATCGAAATAACTTTTAATAAAAGGTTTTCCAATAAGAGGTGTTATTTTGATATTCAAAGAAAAATGCCACTTTTTGAGATAAATGATCGGATCTTTATTTCATTATAAAGAGGAAGGTATGCCGTTAATAATGGAAAATAAAATCAGCCAAATGAACACCACGACCACGCCTACAGGACCATATCCGTTTCATGAAATTTTCCATAACCAAATAGCAAACTGGCTGCCCTATGTCCTCGATAGCCTCACGAATTCCATCTTTGAGGTCTTGAATCGACGCTGGGCTGTTGGCGTAGACCTTCTCTTTCACGTGGCCCCAAAGGAAGAAGTCGCAGGGTGTTAAGTCACAAGATCTCGGTGGCCAATTGTGATCACCTCTTCGAGAGATAACACGGTCCGGAAACTTTTCCCGTAAAAGATCAATGGTTTCGTTGCTTGTATGGCACGTGGCGCCGTCTTGTTGAAAGTAAACGTTGTCCAGATCAATACCATCCAATTCCGGCCATAAAAAATCATTAATCATCTGTCGATAGCGCAATCCATTCATCGTAACTGTTGCTCCAGCTTCATTTTCGAAAAAGTAAGGTCCAATGACCCCGCGGGACCATAAACCGCACCAAACAGTCACACGTTGAGGATAGAGAGGCTTTTCAACAATAACTCTTGGGTTTTCCGAGCCCCAGATGCGACAATTTTGCTTGTTGACGAAGCCATCGAGGTGGAAATGGGCCTCATCACTCAAGATGAGTTTTCGATGGAATTTCGGATCATTTTCATGCATTTCAAGGACCCAATCAGCAAAGACTCGACGTTGTTGATGATCGGCCGGCTTGAGTTCTTGTGTTAACTGAACTTTATAAGCCGTAAGACCCAAATCTTTATGCAAAATACGGTGTAATGACGTTTGTGGAATGCCTAATTCCAAAGAACGACGAGGAATGGACAAACCTGGGTTTTCTTCAACACTTTCGGCTACAGCAGCAATATTCTCGGCTGTTCTTGAGCGACGTGCACGGGTTTTATTCTTCACATCACTAACTTGTCCCGACAGCTCGAATTTATCTACCAATTTCTGTATTGCGGTCCGACAAGGTGCTTCACGACGACCCAAAAATGTTCGAGTTTTACGAACCGTCTCTGCCACATTTTCACCATTTTTATAGCGAATTTTAATAATTTCAATGCGTAGTTGAATCGTGTATCGTTCCATTTTTATTAATGGCATAGTTTCTACTTGTCAAATGTCAAAAAATGACAGCTCCAAAAGTGACATCTACCGAAATAGTGGGCTAATTAAAATAGCACCTCTTATTGGAAAACCCTTTAGTTTAACGACTCACTTTGATATAATTTATTCAAAGTATTGATATGTTTTAAATTATACGACATAAAATGAAGATACGCTTCATTAATGGGATTAGATATAATTCGTAATAGTTTTTCTGCTGATTTTATTTTACAAATAGATGTGCAAAATATATTCGTAATGGCTCGATTAAAATTATTAAGCGGTTAACAACTAATTCTAAAACTAACCATCGTGTTACACAAAAGGATGTAAAAATTTATATTGCTTAATTCAAGTATTTCTATGATTTCTTGCTTTTGTGGCTACATCAGAGTGTACCACACTGAGTGTGATGAGAATATGAGACGACCAGGCAATGCACATCTTAAACTTCTCTGTTAAGGAACAGGGATGTATTAAGGGTGTTCAATAATTGGTTCATTCATTTAAAATTTTAGTAAAAGCTTTAAAGGACAACATAAGAAAAACTGAAAAACAAAGAAAATTTAATCTGAAAACAGAGAATTTCAGGCTAAAAACTAAAAAAAACTGAGAATTTCACTGAAAAACTGAGTTCCAGAAAAAAAAACTGAGTTTTTCAGCAAAAACTGAGTAGTTGGCAACGGTTTTATTGCGGTTAAAAAAAATCAATTCGGTTTCGGTTGACCGTAACCGATTAATAAATTCGGTTGTGGTCCCATTTCGACTCTCTGCTATAAACTTTTATTATGAAGTGAAAGAGTGTAGGTGTGCACAGATTGCAAATATTTTTTTAAGAAAAAAACTTGATATCCAAAAGCAAATTAAGTATTTCCACATAGATTTTTGTTTTATTTTCTCTAACTCTAACCTTTATCAATATTTGATGAGAAACCGATTTCAGATGAATTTATATAAAGAACCCAGAGTAAGTGGCGTATTTAATATTCCATTATTTATTATCTTCATCGCAGTCCTTAATCCATGTAGGTACATACTGTGATCTTCGTTCTGAAAGTAGGTAACTAATTCTTCTAACAAATTTCCTAATTGGTTTTCACCGCAATTACGTGTTTCATGGAAATTGAAACGGAAGTAGGTATAGAAAAATGTATGTTTGCACAAGAAATCCGCAGAATTAATTACTAAGACGTTATTAAATAGCTTGAGAGTTGAGTGGAATAATGGGTCTGGTGTTATGCATGGGTAAATTAAATTTTTTTTTTGTGGATTATACTTTGCTCTATTAAGGGTCCATATTAATCGGGAAGGTCGGTGGCGGGCGGCAAGTTTGAAAATTATAAAAATTCAAAAGACGCAATGTCAGAAATAAAAGACCACATCATATGACATTAGAAAAATTTATAGTTTAAAAGTTAATTTGTTATTCGGTGCGATTTATTTCCGTTAATTATTTTCCAAATTATAGGGTAAACTATACGTTACGGAGTTGGTTCGAAGAAAAATTACTTTTCCTTGAATAACTTAAAATTTATGCGAGATTGGACACAAAGATATTATTAAAAAAGAAAAATCTTTTACCATTGAGTTCTATGAATAGTCTCGGTATATCCAGACTAGGAGCAGCAGTATAGATCTGTAGATTGTCGACATATAGGTGCGAGCTTACATTTGTCAGGGGTAACAATATCGTTAATAAATAACGAGATAAGAAGAGGCGCCAATACGGCACCCTGAGGGACCTCAGCCAGTACCGGCTTGACACCAAACAATAAGGCCTCTGCCGCCGACGTAACTGGCAATAAGCGCGCATGCAGAAGTGGAAAACTCCAAAAAAAGTATCTAAGCTTGTGGATTAGCAGCTCATGCGGACCAGAGTCAAAAACTTACTTAACGTCTAAAAGAATATAAATTACCATTTTGCTCTCGTCACAGAACGTACGAATATCGTTCATCACTTTCACGAGCGCCGTACTGGTAGAGTGCCTGCAGCTGAAATCCGACTGGTGAACTAATAGTATGCTCTCGGAGTCGATGTACGACTCGATTTGGTCCCTAATTATCACCTCAAATAACTTAATGATAGCTGCCAATATGGAGATGGACCTCCAAGCTCCAATTCGATAGCGATACAGGTGAAGAGGATTTGGGCATAGGAGCTATCAACCTGGTCTTCCAATATGTAGGAAAATATGTGATCCAGTAAGTAGCCTATTGAATAAATGAGTAATATCAGGGTGAATATGAGGAATAATGATTTTCTGAAGTCTGACTGAAACCTCTCAAATAATACTAGCCGCTTGCTTTATCAGTTTGCAATGGGGTTTGAGCTTAAATTTTATTTATTGCAAAAAAATTACTTCAGACATTGAATATACATACATACATATGATTGGAGTTGCAGTTTGCTACCGAAATTTTTAAATTCTAGGTACTTGAATTTTTGGATAAGGCTGTTCAATAAAATTCAAAATAGTTCCACTTCTATATATTTATATATTCCAAGTTTCTGGTGAAAATTCGATTTTATTCTAGTATGATCAACTCTTCCCCCCCCCCCCCCTTAACATTTACTTGTGTACGCCACTGTGTCGCATTCGATGTTGCTGTATCTTTGCCCGAAAAATATTAAGCATGAAGAATTTGGCATTTGAATTAAAATAAATCGGTTGCTCGTTCTCTAAATATGAATTTTTAAAAATGACGCTTCATCGTAGATCGTAGAAACAGCAAATTTCTAAATCTCCTAGCGTTAGAATGTTGCCTAGTTGGGAGAAACAAAAAAATATAGGTTAGCTATTTTCGTGAAAGTTTCATCCAAATGAAAGATGGTCAGCTTCCAAGGTGACCGATTTCGTGTTATATGGACGATTGGCTTTATTGTGTGCCAGGTGGAAAACCGTCTATTGAAAGATTTCAAGCTCACTTTTCCTGTTCCTCACGAAAACATTTTCATTTTTATGACTTTAAGAATGAATTGACTCAACGGCAATAATCACAAAAACTAAAACAGTTATTTGATGATGAAATACCACCACTGTAAAACATTTGATTCAATATGCGTTCCATCGTGGGTGTAGTACGGTCAAGGACGTTCTGCCGCTGTTGTCCGATGAACAATTGAAGCTGCTTTAGAACAACCTCTTTGTGGTCCCACAATTAAATGGATCGATTAGCACAGACCTTCATCTGATTCCTGGTAGATTAATCTCTGCATGCAATATTCGTATATAAGCTTCAAACCACTTTTTTTCATTCCTGTGCCTTTTCTTAAAAACTTTCTACAAAACAATGAAATTCCAAGATGTTTTTTTATTCTAAAATTTTCGAAAATTGGAATAATCTGGACGGTCTCTTGTCTTTCAGCCGGCTTACAAATCAAGGATTATTTAAGATTGACATATATCAACAACTTCGCCACTCTTTTTATGACTCCTACTCCATTGCCATGCTGTCAATTACATCACATGGTATTCCCTAAATAAAAAAAAAAAAAAATAAAAACTCGTGTCCTTTTAAGAAAAGTCCATCAAAAGCGGTTCATATCGAATACAATTAGGCTCTGAGGACATCCCTTACGGAATATTTTCTGTCACAATTTCTATGCCCAAAAGGAGAGAATAAACAAAAGACGTTAGAATTTAAATATATTATATTTAGATACGCCCCGCCCCCCCCTCCACCATAAAATATTTAGAACTAAAAACCGTCACTAATTCGATAAAATCGCGTTGAAAAATTATTCAGAAAAAGCAAACCCGAAAGGGTTTAGGGATGTAAATTACTCCTGAAATCGCCGTATCTACTTCTTAGGTAATATTCAAAACGAAAAGCTAAAAATATGCTAATTAATTGGATCCTTTTTGTCGTTGCAAGGACATTGTTCATAAACAAAATTAAAATCCGGGAAAAATCTACTCTGGAAGGAATTGATTTTACAAGAGAAATTCTTTCCGCCTAATGCCTTTCAATATGCCCGAAGTAACTGAGTTTCAGTTTTTTTTTGTCCCATGCAACTTTCCTTCTAGAAATGTTTTTGTTTTGGTAATGAATATTGCGTCGAGGGAAGGAAAAAGTTTGGAAATTTCAACAAGGAAAAAGTGAAATTTTTTTTCTCAAGCTTTAAATAGTTTAGAAAGGGCCTGTCTAATCATTAAAAACAAAATTTTTTATATTCAAAATGGTATGAGAATTGGTAAGGGTATCTCATTTACTTAATGATAAAATCTGACCAGTTTTTGTCTTTAATTAAAACAGGACGTCACTATGATCAAACTCAGACGGTTGAGTTTTATAATTGTATGTAGGTATGTATAAATCATGATATCAGTTCTGGAAGCTTTGAAATTCGTAAATTAATTTTAATTTTCTACAGGCGATGGTGTCTTGTAGTATTAAAAGTCGATAGTAGATTACAGCGGTTATATAATGTTTGCTAGGAATAGAAATGGATACTACGAGAATTCGCAGTGTAAACACATTTTAAATTAAAACACTAAAATTTCTAATTAAATTAAGAAAACCCTGCGGCCATGACTGAGAAATTTAATTAAAATTGCAATGTTAGAGTTCATGTTTGTTTGGGTTTGTGTGTGTGTGTCCTAAACGGATTTCGATTGTGTTTGTATTTTGAATTATAGTTGTGCATTCTGGTTCTAACCAGTCTAAGTCATATTGCCCTCTTGGGCAATATAACTTGGAGTTATGTTTGTGGAATGGGAAGATTCCATAAAAAATTGATTTAAATCGACATCCTGGGTATTTTCCTGGTATATAAATGGTAATAATTATTATTGCGGGTAATAATAATTGCTAATAAAAGACACGACAACTTAATTTCTTTCTATTTTTCTATACAAAATCGCGAAATCCCTCATCCAATGGGCCTTTTTCCTTCCTACTTCTCAGATAACACGGATTTTAGTGCAGATTAAATACTAATGTACGTTGGTACCCAAAACTGTGGCTTCAAACTAGCGAAGTAGATGATCCTAATGTACGTTGGTACCCAAAACTGTGGCTTCAAACTAGCGAAGTAGATGATCATGAAAAGAGACACTGAGGATACCGTCCGTCAAGTCATTCATTTTTAAGTACAATTCCCAGTACCGGTGCTCAAAAAAGTCCTGATACTGGTACTTAACGCACTTATTACAAATACCGCCATAACGCGAAGCACTTCAGCTCTTGTAAATTATTTAAATACGTCTTCTAATAATAGAGGTTATCTGCATCTCGACAGTGCTTCAAGAAATCTTACCACCTTCAGTAAAATAGAAAGAAAATTAGCGCAACATATGAGTAACTGTAGGATAGAAATTGACATGACACCATCCGTTCTCTTCCTCCGCACATGTGGAGGGTTGATTTTCATTTGCGGGTCTTGTAAATGCTACACAAAGGCAGTCATTATCTGATGTGTTATTTATTTTGCTAAAGGCAAACTCAAATACTTCCAAAATTATGTAGAAATTAAAACAGCAAAAGCTTATACAATATTTTATGATATTTCGTAAATGGAAACCTCATCCAGTTATTTAACTGGCTATAGATTTTTCAAAATTTCTGATTTGAGTTTTCGAAAGGTCTTCACCTTTATAAATACCAGTACTAGACCTGGACTTGTACTTAAAAGATTTGAAGTATGGGTCCTAGTACTGTTGCTTGGAATAAATACTGGGCATTAAGCAGTGCGTCACTATTATATCAGTTTCGTGTCTGGAACTTGAGGGTTCTGAGTTATATTCCTTAATTCGTGAGAAAAGCAAAGGAGGGGATGTGGAAAACAAGAGTCTCTGTTAATTAAACGACACCACTGTCTTTCATTTTTCTTTTAAAATCGTGCTAATTTTATTTTTATTTTTTCAAATAAACACTACTTCCTATGATTTAAAAAAAATTTAAATCGCTTTGGATGTTTTGAGTGGATTGTAGGGAATAGATGAGTGTCGGTTGGGTTCATTGGAATTAAAGAACTGAATGCACTTTTACTAAATTCGCCAATTCCATTATGTACTAATCTATTTTCACAATAATTTAAATGTCCGACTAAAACTATTTCGTAAAGACTCGACGCCGTTGGTGTCGATAAGCAATAAATATAGTCCGATTGCCGAATGTTGACTGACTAGTTAACTAAAAATTGATTGAATGCTGATGACTTATACTAAATTATAAGCGATGTAACAATGGTTTTCTCTCTTCTACTCAAAAGTATTCAACGAGAATTATAATAAAGAATGGAAAACAATTGAAAATTGTTCGTTGTTCTTCAAAGGCAAAGACTTATTTTTGAATTTTATTAGAATTATATTTTATTTTTTGTGTGCAGCGGAAAATATATTCTAGAATTTAGGTTACATAGCAGAGCAAAAGATACACAACAGAACGGCTCAGACCTTTTCATTGAAGCGAACAGAACAAATAGTTCACTTCAATCGACAGAACAATTTGTTCTCTCCAGTATATGGGAGTTCTAGAACAAAATACACAAAAAAACACAGCTTATGTTTCTTGTGAGTTCTATAACTTATAGACTTGCTCTAGTCTCTGTAACTTTAGAAACTTTATGTTTTTTTTTTAATCTATGCAATTTAATTGGCTCTAGGCATTATATCAATATCTTGTAAATGTTCAGAGCAATGCATAAAAAATGTCGGTCAAAATCTGGGAATACTCATGAGCTAGTATACTTGGCAAACTAAATGTTTGTTAAAATCTATGTACGAAAGATGGGGGGACCTGGCCCACCCCAGAAGAAAGTTCTAGTTGCGCCAATGGGTGCCATGTGCAAATGCCTCTTATTATTATTACTATCCCGCCTAATTCAAGGTGGTGCTTGCGAGTTCTGTAACGAGAACAAATACATCTGTGATTCTATTGGCAGATCGCTTCTTTCCCAGCAAACAAAGCTTTTAGATTTTGTTACGAAATTGAAACGAGTGTCGTTGGAATTCAACCGATTTCGGAATGGACTTTATCGCTAAATCTTCAATAATTCTATATGAAACGGTTGACCAGAGTTCGGAAAGAATTGTCGTTACGATTTCTAGATGAAAATAGTGAGGAAATCTGAAAGCTTTACCCCTTTTCTCTGAAAGCTCATTGAATAGCATTGCCAAATATGTAAGTTTTTATTTTCCCATATTCCACACAAAATAGTACAAAAATTAATAATTATCTTTTAAGAGGAGTCAGTACCAAGATTTGCAAGTTGCATACATTTTTCAATGCGAATTTCTGGCAAACTATTTGTGCCAGAATAATGATTTATATTTTAATTAAAGGTAATGTAGAAGTCTATTAAATAACGGCGGCAAAAATTAAAAAAATATATATTGGAATGAAGATATTAGCTCAGAAACTTGTAAAAAATGGTAGAAATTGAAGTCTTTTAAATCAAATTCCTCTTAGTAGGTATTCTCATTTCTTCAGATTGTGACTATTTTAGAAAGATAAAGCCTAAATCTAGCAAATAACGTCGAGTTTTTTCATTTTTAGTGGCGCTTTTTTTAATTATTTGACTCTAATAGTACTTGTTTTTTCTCTCGATATTTCACAGGCGAGAAATTGCAATATTTCGTTGAAAGTTGTAGAAATATAAAGCAAAATAGCATATTTAACAATTATGTGCAAAATAAAATTTAGGAGAGTTCATTCTCGTTAAAAAATTTCAATTTCTTTGAACTGTTGAACTACAAATTTTCATTTCCGTCTTAAATTGTCGCATGTTTGGTTTCTGCCTTTCACGCTAGATGTCTCTAATGTGACTTGTGGTCTAGGTCTACGCTAATTTTATATGAGTTTTCATACTTTCAGGACACAAACCTACGTATAGTAAGTTTTATTGCCTACAGGCTCGCTGGTATCTAAATTGAAATTTTTGCTGAGTACTGACTCCTCTTAAGGAAAACTCTGCAAACTTTTTTAACATAACAATTGTCGTTGAACAATTGATATAGAAATTTATAGCAGTTTCTTTACAGTTAATTACGTTTTTTTGTACTCTTTTGCATATTATATAAGAAAATATAAACTTATATGGATAGTTGTTACCTGCAATTCAAATTACATCATAATTATATAGCACTAAAAATATAAATTAACATTGGTAAAGCCCATTAAATTAAATAATTGAATGACCATAGGAAATTGATATAATTTATTAAGTATTAATATTGATATAATATAAAAATATTTTTTTTTCAATTTAATTTGAAAAGTACACTGTCCAAGCACTAGATTATTTATTTTTGCAGAACTCTGGAAAACACCGCTTATTTTCACCGCAACTTTTCTTCTTAAACGAAATAATGCGCACTGTACAATCACTAGATTTCAAATGAGCGACGCGGCGGTATTTCATCATATGCTCCCGACAGTCTGCTAGAAATCGGCACGAAATCGAAATTAAGAATTCTTAAGAAATTTCTTGCATAAAGAGCTACGATTTCGGTAGGATAAATAGTAGAAGTCGTCAAATATTCCAATGAAATGGAGGAAAAGTTATTCTATACGATTTCCGTTAGAGTTATATAAGATTTTCGGAAAATATTTTTTTAATTATTTTATCTTTTCCGACAACAGTCCGACTTGTCGGACTGTCTGAAACTTTGTTTGCTGGGTTGTCATGCCATAAACTGGTTTGTATGGCTTAGTTGCCAATAGACAATTTAGATTTGTTCGAAATTTTGGGTTGATTTAAGTAACTTCATTATAATCCCTTCGGAAAAATATGAATAAATATTTCCGCGTGTTTACTTATGTGCTTTTGCTCCGTATAGTCTACCTAACACAACTACGACATGATTTCTATCACCAAATGCTGTCACACTTATTTGACATGGGGGGAGTCGGAAACAGCATACCTCATCTTTGTACAATGTTCTCTTAGATAATCTCAGGATTGATTTGCTGCAGCGAACTGAAAGCAATAAATCCAATTAAAGTTGAGATATTTTACTATTTCATTCTTATCAACAATAATGACAATTATCTACCTTTAAATGTCATCTCAATCCCATAAATTATAGAGTCATGAGAATCATTTTAATTGAATAAAACAACGCTATTGCATTGCATTTATACAGTTGTATAGAAAAGTCTTATACATATACATATATAAATGCACACAAAACTCGGTTTCTCTCTCCTTCAAGAAATTGTTAAATTTGCTTCATTGAAAATTGTATACACCTACCCTGTTACGCTACTCACTCCTTTGAAGGCAGTGACATGAATTATTGAGTGAAGGATACACTTTGACCTTCATAAATCCTAGGATGTCAGCAGTAATGATTCGCAGCAGACTGTCCATTTCGCTTAATTTGCAGCAGCCAAAAGCCTTAAAATGATAAAGTTCTCTAAGTGCAGGAGAGAATAGGATAAATTACGATAAATTACCTTCGAAATGGACTTCCAATTTCAAGTAAATTTCCCAAACATTAGGAGCGATAACGTTAAAGCAGGCGGTAGTTGCTACCGCAGTATATTTCGGCGAAAATTAAGTGCTTTCTAAATTCCCATAGTATATGATCGTAGAACACGAACGATGAAGCCTGATGAAACCTTACACTTTACCTGAAGAATATGCTTCTATACTTAGTATATGTATAGGTAGTACAGGTATAGGTAGTACCTTTTATGCTTCGTTCATGTGTTGGTTATTTCTACATACTATTAATGGGTTGTTTGAAATATTTAAGTATGAAGCTTAAGTTTTGGATAATTGTCTAGGGAGGATGAGTGAGACCTAAAAGGGAAACTTCCACGATAAGTAAGATAGATAAGAGTGACAAATAAAGGCGTTACGTGTTACGTCCATGGTGTAGTGCAAATTTTATTCATGATTTACATAGGTCATGGTTAGGGCTGTCATCTGTAAAATCATCAAACCAGGACAACGAATTCGAAAGCCCCGGATTTTTTTTAGCTTGAAACCCGGAATATTCTTGTCAGATAATTTTCTTATTTTACTTACTAATGATATAGCTTCAAATTGTTATACAGTAGCTGTGTTCTTTTGTGTCCGTAGGGCAGAACATACAAAAGAACGCCTCATATATTTTCATAGAAGATTTATAAAAGAAGCGAACAGTACAAATACAATATGCCCACCCTAAGGGATTTTGTTTGTTTGAGCAGGATAATGTCAAATAAAAATTGCTATTATATATCATTACAAAGGACAACATGTTTAGAACTAAAAAAAAAATAATTATCGCGGAAAATTATTTTGAAATATATTTTACGTAATTTTTAAAAAAAATGTGTAAATGGCCATATTGCCAACACATTATATAAAAAATAGTAGTTGTGGGGTGTAAAAAGTTAAGAAATATGCAATTGAAATCGGTGACATTTTTAATGTTTTTTTTGGCGAGATACAAAATTCAGTATAATCACTACTAACACTGGCTCAGGCTCAGATTAGGTGGGAGTTACAAAGTGAGAGATGGGCATTTTTTATTTGAATAAAAAGAAAAGATAAAAAACCGAATAAAATGAAAAATCGAATAAAAATTTATTTGATTACAAATATTATTCGTTATTTGGTGAATTATTCGCAAATAATTATTTGTTATTTGGTGCAAATTATTTGAGTTTCGAATAATTATTTTTTATTCGATCGTGCGTTATTTGATAATCAAATAATTTCATTATTTGATAATCAAATAATTTCATTATTTGATGAATTATTTGTGATTTCTTATTATTGTAATGGTCATTATTTGAATTTCAAACAATTATTTGTCATTCAGTTATTTTACGCCTATATCCTAATGACCCTTGAGTAGACATAGATTTTAGTTCATATTTAGGAATTTTGAAAAAGAAACCTCTTCAAACGATGATAGTTTTTTTTATTTTTGATTATAATACATTTTAATTAAATTTTGATATGCACTAATAATATGCGTTTGCTTTTAATAAAATCCGCTCTTCAAAATGCTCATCAGTTAAAGAGCCACATTTAGACCCGCTTAATATTGTGGCTTGCGAAAAGAGCCTTTCTACAGGTGCTGAAGAAGGAAGTGGGGTATTATATTTTAAAAATATTGCCTTCAGAACTGGGTAGTCCTCTAACATATTTAAATCCCTTCGTGGGTCACTAAGGTATCTGGAAAAAACGAAAATTGAAAAAATTAGTACTTACTCGTAGAATCAATGGCCTTTAAGATTAAAATTTTTTTTTAAAATTTGTTGTCACTTACTTTAAAACCTGAAGCTCTATGTTTGATGAAGGCGTAGCTGGATCAATATCTTCATCTCCAAAGAAGAAGTCATCTTCTTTTCCTTCAAAATTAGTGGGAAGTTCAAAGCAAGTTTCGTATGCATTTCCAACCATCGATATAAAATAGGTCCTTAGCCTTTCTCGGTGATTGACATCAACTGCAGCTAACCATCGGCCTTTAAAAACAGGATGGGAAAATGCGGCCATTATTTTCTTTTTTGCTCCTGCCTCAAGTTTCAACTGCTTCTCAAATCTTGTATCCAAACTCAGAAGAATTGTTTGTGCAATTATTTTGCAATGCAAAAGGTTTTCATCATTCGACAAAAGCTTTTCCACCTTTTTTCTCAGTTCCAAAAGAGATGGGAGGATATATCCGTAGTGCATACCTTTTTCGCCTTGCAATCGATGCAAACAATTATTCGAAACTCAAATAATTTGCACCAAATAACAAATAATTATTTGCGAATAATTCACCAAATAACGAATAATTATTTGATTTTCAAATAACACACGATCGAATAACGAATAATTATTTGAAACTCAAATAATTTGCACCAAATAACAAAAAATTATTTGCGAAAAACTTAAAATAAATTGATACTCAAATAAAAATTTATCCGAATAATTTTTTATTTGATTTTTTAAAAAAATCGTTATTTGATTGAAAATTTATTCGAATAATGCCCAGCACAGAAAAAAGCTAATGGAATAGTAAGCTAATCTTATCGAATCCATTTTGGAAATTACACTGTACACGGCGTACTGCTGTACGCGTACTCATTTTTGAGACAATGCTTTATAATGAGTTTGCACGAACTTACACATTTTTTGTTTCTTTACTTTTTCGCAAAAAAAAAAAAAAACACAAAATTTTTGAATACATCACAGTTCCACTTTTGCATGATTTAACCATAGAAAGGATAGGCTATGCTGTGTAAAATTCGTGTAACGTGTAAAACGCATTTTTTTTGTAGACACGGGGGACGGGGGGGATGAAAGAGGGCTGGGTTATTTATTTGTTGTCAGTTCGACATTACTGACATTTCTAAATTTATTTGAATTTACGAAAAATAGTGCGGTAGTTTTTTAGTAATTTTTCTTAAAGAAGCGATAAAAAGTGATTTATAAATACTGAATAATAGTGAGAATCAGTAGTGAAGTATCTCTGTAAGAGATTTTATATAATCGAGACTCCGCAGTCTCGAATTATGGTGAAAAAGTGCACAGTGCTGTGCTGAAGAATGAACTGGAGTTATTGCCATAGGAATTCATTTTTCAGGCAAGTGTAATACTTTTAATAATAAATTATAATGTTTCAAATAAATTCGAAATGAAATAGTTATAAAAATAAACAGCCGTGGCAATAAAATTGAACATTTTCCAATGCCGGTTTATATGTGTACAATTGAATTGTCATTGTTAGTTGACGGAAAGTTTAGGGTTATTTATATGATGTCAGCTATACAAAGGCAACGAAAAGAAAATTCTTAAAACATAAAACCTTTATGAAATTATATATTTAAAATTAATTTAAAAATTTTGCTATATATATATTTTCTATTGAATTTCTTCAATACTTAATAAAGTTTTAATCGCTATATTAGGTCTGTCTGGTAACTTTGTAGCAAAAATCTTTGCGTAATTATCAAGAAAAAACTTTTATGCGGGAGAGGGGATAAGTCAAGAAAAGTTACCAGACACTTATCGAGTAAATTTTGTTAAGCTTGCCATGTGCCAAAAATTTGACTGATACGTTTTCTGTCTGAAACAGAAAACAATTAATTAATTTGAAATACGTTTTAAAAAAACTCACCCTCTTTAATATTTTTTTCTTTTATAAATCCCATCTCTTTAGATAATAATTTTTACATTCATTCGATAACAGAACAAGCAGCTTAACCTCAAATTTAATACTTTTGACAGTCAGCTGATTGCATATCGAAGTTACACATCCTCTTGATCATGAGTAAAAGTGTGTAACTTTGTGCAAGAGGGGAACGTATAAATTTACTCGTTTTTACAAGCCCAAAAGTTAACAAATGTTTTGTGTGTAAAAATGCGTAAAAGTTTCGAGTTAACAGACAGACCTATTATGTGCCCGGCTTAAAAATATCGTAGTTTAATACCTCCATGATTAAAACGAATATATTAATACGATTCCACTAACTACATGAAGAAAAATGCTGACATTTTTCTTCCTCATAGCCTATCTTTTTTGCTATATAATCGTAGGATTTAACCCGAAGTTTTTAGTTACTGTAACATTTTTCAAGGAAAACTGACACCTGTCATAGGTAAATTTCTCTTTACTTTTGTAATTCATTAAGAAGAGTCAGTACCAAGATTTGCAAGTTTCATACATTTTTCAATGTGAATTTCTGACAAACTATTTGCAGCAGAATAATGATTTATATCGTAAATTAAAGGTAATGAAGAAGTCTAGTAAATAACGTTGGCAAAAATTAAAAAAAAGTGTATGTGAATGTAGAAACTTGTAAAAAATGGTAAAAATTGAAGTTATTGAAATCAAATTCCTTTGGGTAGGTATTCTCATTTCTTTAAATTGTGACTGTTTTAGAAAGATAAGGCCTAGATCTAGCAAATAACGTCGAGTTCTTTCATTTTTAGTGGCGTACTTGTTTTTTCTCCAGACATTTCACCGACGAGAAATTGCAATATTTATTTGAAAGTACAAAGCAAAATAGCATATTGAACAATTATGGGCAAAAAAAAAATTTAGGAGAGTTAATTCTCGTTAAAAATTTTCAATTTATGTAAACTGAAAATTTTCATTTTTCATTTTAAATTGTATGATTTTGTCGAATGTTTGGTTTCTGTCTTTTGCGGTAGATGTCTCTAATGTGCTCTGTGGTCTGGGTCTATAAATTTTCTCACTTTCAGGACACAAACCTACGTATAGTAAATTTAATTACCTACAGGTTCGCTGGTATCTAAATTGAAACTTTTGCTGAGTACTGACTCCTCTTAAAACTTTTTATATAAAAAAAAAAGAAATATAAAAAAATGAAATTAAACAGAAGTTTCATATTTACCAAGACATTTAATACAAATTTAATTTAAATTTAATTATTATTGAGAGACCGCAATTAAATTTTTCTAGTTATTCACCAATCTTAATAAAATAAACAATTTCAGAGACTTCGGACAATCAGCTGCAAGATTTCCGAATTTGGCAAGTGACAGCTCTTGCGACAGTTAATGTAATTTAAATATTATTTAAAAAGTTAAAGGAAGTTTTTATGGATTATTTATTCTTGGTTGGAGTGCCTTTTGAAAAAAAAAAAAAATTGTTTGTGGTAGATGTGTTGACAATTTCATGTGCAATTTAGTAACTTTTAATTGTTTTTTTAAGTGCCTTTACCAATAAAAGGATTTTAAATAAATATAGCTCGAGACAAATTGTAATAATAATCTGAAGATTAATTATCGTCTCTCGATGTGAATGGTCTTACTTCTTCCATATCAGTAATTAAGACTAAATTAATTTGTATTTACCTTTTAATGTACTTGAAACTAAAAACCGTGGTTCTATTCACAGATATCGTAATATATCTAGCCAGTTAAGTTCTTGCTTCTTAAAACTTTCAACAGCGCTATTAAAAATATGACATTTTACTGCATGACACTTCAATCAGCTGATATCGAAATTAAATTTATTTCAGAGAGGGTAAGGCCTCACTTAAAATGAAATTAAAATTAAATTTTCATTAAATCGACTCGGTAAGTGTAGTTGGTGAATAGCTTTAATTGAAATTTTTTTTAATTTTGCTTGGTAAATACGGCCCTAAATGTATTACTGCTTGCTTTGGTATATAATCATAACTTTCAAAAATTGGATGAATTTTGATTTGGCATAGCCGCTTGGACCCTGGCATATTTGTAAACTACACTGAATAGCGTAAGGCCTTCGTTGCAGGATTTGGAGCGAATTCACTATGCGGTACATTGTTTTCCTGGCTTACTTTCGTTTCTACATCATCTTTACTAAAATCTACATCAGATCGCGTGCGAAATTTCAAATTTCATCAAAACTATGCAGAAACTCAATTCTCTAATGTCGTCATTCCACACCACACTTCTTCTTCTTGTTTTAGATATTTATCTTTCCCCACAACATACGAGTAAATTTTTAACCAGAAAATTTTTGCCCGAACAGACCTATTAATGAAAGAAAATATGTTAATCGATACTTTCCAAATGTACTAAAATTAAAAGAAAAATGTGGTAGGTAATTGCGGAAACTTTATTACTATATTATAATTCTTTTTAGTGATTTGGAGGGGGGGGGGGGGGGAGCTTGAACATCATATTATCGGCCTTGGGTGCGGTTTATAACATCCTGTGAATATGAATTTGTAAAAAAAAACAAGAATGGTTTTTTTTAATTTTTGAGTTTATGAACTCAAAAATCATTTCAAGCCCAAAAAGGTGCTAACAAAGGGAAAAATTATACGAAAGGTCAACCTAGCCCTTACTCTATCGTTGGCCAAGCATATGATGTGTAGGTAAAAATACGGAACAATTGCACCATTTTTATAATTTCAATTTAAATTTGAAACTAAATCGACTAAACTAAGAGTATTTTACAATGATAATAATAAAAGAATACAAACTTTCAAAAATTCAAAGAAGATCATACCTATGTACGTACATACTAACAGCTGCAGCTATTCCATCTTGGTAATTTTCCCTAAGCCCTAAGAAATTACCTTCAAAAACTTTATCTGGATTAGTTCTGAAAAAAAAACTCAGGGCGTTTTGCATATTACTTTGATACTCATAACGTCTTGTATGAAATTTATGTTACAATTATGCTAAAACTGTTAGAATCACTTTCCTGTTCCACAGTAGATAACAGTTATACATACATACATACTTATGTAGATCTATAACTTTGTAGATGCATATGGCAAAGTTTAAGGCACACTTACATTTCAAACTAATCTTCGCCTAAGTAAGATGCAAGCGTATATAGTGAAAGTTAAGGAAAAACTTCCCAGGATATAACAAGGACTGAAGCATGGAAGCTTGTGAACTTTTTACTTTTCAGTTAGGGTTAGAGAGATAATGGTAGAGCGCTCGTTTTTCAAAGGAAAATAATCCCTAACTGGATGATCCAATTATTATAATCACTTGTATAAAATATTAGGAGTAATGTTATATAAAAATTATTATAAAAATATTAATCTAAGTTTTATTACAAATTGGTATTTATGGTTTTAATGTGTTGTTATGACTTTAACTTTTAAAAAGAGATGTGGTAACACTGCCGAGTTGCAATACTATGAAGTTAGTTGCGTATGAGCACTTGAGGTCATTGCAATTCTGATATTTTTTGCTATATGGGCTGAGTGGGGTGGGGTGATGTAGTTAAGAAATAATATTTAATTTTTGAATTTGTTTTTACGTTAAAATAATATACCTATACCTACAGTTTGCATATTTTTTGAGTGCTAGTAGGATTAGAAAACTGATTTTTTTTAAATAAAAACTAAATTAAGTAAAACTAAAGGCATATCTCCAACTGAAATATCAATCTATGTTGAAGTTTACTAAATTCTCTCAAAGGAAAATTGCAGCTACATGTAATGTTTCTGAGTCATCTGTTAGCATAATTAACGCTTAGCCGACCGATCGGGGAGATCTTTCCACTTTAAAGTAAAACTGTGGTTATATTGTGAGAGATTCGCGTGAATTTTTGACACGAGACATCGCGAGATTTTGCGAGAATAATTCATAGCCGTAAAGTATTATGGCTACACTGCCGATGAAATCATCACGCGATGTCTCTTTTGGTCGCATGATTTCTCGAGATGATTTTTTCAAATTCAAGTCAATTTGAATTTCTCAGGAGTTGTCGTGAGATCGTCTGTTTGATAATATGGTTTACGAAGAATTGATTTCGTGTGTACGTGCAAAATCAGCGTTATGGAATCAAAAATTGAAAGATCATGCGAATTGTCGCTTCTAAAAGTTCATCATGAGATAACAACCGATGACTTGTTCGCCAGGTATCGTCTATTTTCGCGCGGATGAAAGCTCGCCTGAAATCTCTCACAATATAATCACAGCCTTAGTCGGTGGACGACCGATCGGAGAGATCTGCCATCTTGAGTTTAGTTCTTGTGTATAGAATTATGTAGTGATTGCGAAAATGCTTCCTTGTTATAATATCAGATGGCTCCACTTGTACCATTTTGAACAGTTAATACGTAAGACTGTATAATCATTTCACACGAAACCGATCATCTTGGAACCCGACCATCTTCGATTTGGATGAAACTTTCATAATTTCTCCCTTACCAACCCCTACCGCCCCGGTAGGGGAGATCAAAATTTCGTGATTTTATGGTGAAGCATCATTTTCAAAGTATCATATCTGGAAAACGGATCAAACGATTTTCTGAATCAAATAAATTTTCTTTTCCAAGGTTTTTCACATTTTAACCCAATCACACTTTCATTATATGAACTAGTTTTGGTGCCCTCGACCTCTGGCCCGCGGAAATGAAGCTAATGCTTTATATCTTTCATCAAAACACATGGCAGCACTGAACGAAAAAAAAATGTTGTTAAAATATTTTTTTCAAAAAATAGTATTATTCAATATAGAGGACTTCTAGCACTTTGTGTTTTTATTTTAATTTTGAGGCTAGAAACCATATCTATTTGTGTACAAAAAATTGCGATGGAGTTCGGCTGATTTTGATATTGGTTTTCTTTTCTACTAGGGACACTACAATTAGTAAATGACCTATGATCGCTATAGGTTATTTTTTAATATTTTCCCATCTTTTAAAAAATTTAACTCGCCTTATCTAAGAAAATTGTATTCATCTTTCATTTATTTAGATATTTTTCTCTGACGAGTCCACAGTACACATTCTGGTGGATAAAACTGACTTTATATTAAGTCACATAGATACCTAAAACAACAAAAAATATGGCAGGGGGAGCTATCTCAACCAATTCGGAGTTATATCAAGAAAATACGATAGTTTTTATACAGGGTGTTCCGTAAGTGGTGTGATATCCGAAGGCTATGGATAGGTCATACTTAGATGAGCAAAAAATTGTATGGGTGAGGGGAAGGGGATTCCAAACGGTTTCCGTGATAACAGGACTTAAAAATATTCAGGTATGTTTTTATAGAGCACCCTGTAACTTTTGCACATTACATCCTATGATCAAGGCCGTATATATGGGGTGGGTTTTAGAGGTTCAAACCCACTCCATCGTTGTAATACTTTTGTTAATCTGATAAGCCAAATTTTTGCCCATAATTCTTTATATGTATTGGCTCACAACAATTTGGTTTGTCCTTTTATATACTGCCTCGTGGCTAAAAACGTAAGCAATATAGGGAAAGAAAATAAGCAGCCCAGTATGTATGTACACATACATCAGTAGATGGTAGCTTCATTTGATACAGCGTAGCTTAATTGCAATGGTATTTTATACTTTGTTCATATTTTAAAGCGAATAGTCTAATTTGTGTTTTGTTGTTAAAACAACAACTCTTATTGTAACTAATTATAATATGACAACTAATATTTCCCCTGAGCGCCCTATGGTTTCATATAAATTGCTTAAAACATTATATTTTTACATTTTAGGGCATTTTAAATAGTTACTTAGTTATATTTAAAATGCCCTAAAAAACGAAAAGTTTTTTATTTATTTATTTTTGAAATTAATTGCATTTTTGGCCCAGCAAAAAGTGAACCTTAATACTTTTGTTTGTTGGAATGTAAATATATGTAATAAAAGTAAGGTTAAAAAAAATAACAAGCGTTTAACTTTCGGAAGCTTTATACTGCAGACCCACCCATTCGTGATCTATATATACGGCCTTGCCTATGATGATGATTTAAACTTTGATAGATAGATAATCATTAGACCTTTCCAATGGTCTATAAACCCCCCCCCCCCCCCTATCCCGGTTTTGAAGTTGTTGCTCAACGAATGTAAAATTTCGGAATTCCTACTCCTTTGTTTTATTTAAGTACTATTTTTATAAAAAAAACACGTCATTAATACAAATTTTCAATGTTGAATTTAAGAAGCACAAAATCTTAGCTTTAAAATGACCTAACACACTTTGTACCCAAAATCTTTCTGCGTTTTTTTCACTTTTTCTTAAGCATATCCAGCGAAAATGGCTGAAAAAGTTCAATAAGTGCCAGAAAGTAGGCAATTATCTTTTAGAAATGAGCTTTTTCAGCCATTTTCGCTGGATATGCTTAAGAAAAAGTGCAAATGTGCAAAAAACGCAGAAAGGGTAACATTTTCAGTGCAGAGTGTGATAGGTCATTTTAAAGCTAAGGTTTTGAGCTTCTTAAATCCAATATGAAATTTGGTGTTGATGACGTGTTCTTTGATGAAAATTGTAGTTAAACAAAAAAAAACTAATCGGCCAAGTGCGAGTCGGACTCGTGCACGAAGGGTTCCGTACCATCGTACAAAATTTAACACTATGTGCTTTTTATTTATTTTTTCAAATGAAAGTAGGCATCATTTGAAAGAAAAAATAATAATGCCGTCATTTGAAAAAATTATGCCTACTTATGATAATAATAATAATGAATAAGAATAAAACGCGAAAAAAAACCCAAAAAATCAAGTTTCTTGTATGGGGCCCCCTTTAATTTTTAATTTTATTTTATTTTTAATATTTGTTAATATTTGTAGTTATAGCGGCAATAGAAATACACACTCTGTGAAAATTTCAACTGTCTATCTATTACGGTTCATGAGATACAGCCCGGTGACAGACAGAAGGACGGACAACGTACCCTTTGGGTACATACTACAAGCACAACGTTGCAGTGACCTGAGGTCTAATAAACTCTACTGTGACATATGGTCCTTACCAGTCATAATAGTGCCGTGAAAAAATAATTTCCTTCGAATCGTTTTACTACCTTAGTATCTACATTTTCTGTTGTATTTGTACTCTAAGAAGTAACTCTTCAGATTTTCAGTGTCAAAAGCTTTACTGTAGCAGTCAAAATCAAATTTGTTTCCAAATGGAGATAATCTACGCAGGCGTTTATTTAATGTTTTCATTTATCAGTAATCTCTGATCGATGAAGGTGATAGAAATAATTTCGTTCTGAAATTAGATATGATAAAAATATTAGCAGTAAGCCGATGACATCCTGTTGATACTTTCCTTTCTATAAGATAAAATTTATTCCCGCATAATATGAGCTCATGTTTTTCTCTACTTCGTCATTGTCGCCTTTATGAAACAATCTCAAAAGCAATTAATTACACAAGAATGAAAGGATCATAAGTAATTTTGTATTACTCTGCTGAAATATACAAGTATTAAACAATTTGAGAGTGCCTTCTCCTCCAGATTCGCAACTTAATTAAATTATCCTAAAGGGATGGGAAATATGGTATTTTCAAAGATTTTTCATATTAAGCCTGTCTACCGCGCTCCTGGAAAATGCTATATAACAAAAAGCACTCAAAGGATATAAATGGCGGCACACATGGTCTGCTGTTAAGGAGCTCGTTATTGACATTCATTTGAAGTTGAGTTAATTAAGTGAACATTTTTAGGAACACGCTACTTTTCGGGCAAATATAAATTTATTTTGTTCTATATAATCAGTAACTTCGAAGTCTGAGCACATAGGAAACTTGAAAGTATTAAAACCGCCTTACCTTCCACATAATAAGCTTCCCCAATGGAACTGCAAAAAATATGTTAATTCGTACTTTTAATGTTTAATCCTTAAAGTTAAGTTACTAATTCTGTATATAACCTAATCCTTTTGTCATTTGTACTCAACAGAATCCTGTTAGTCAGCGCGCTAACAAGAAATTCAAAAGGTTGTTAGCACGAATTTCAATTCGACGACATTTTTTACATTTATCTTTCGCCATGAAGTAGAATTCTCGTCGTCCCTTTCCTTTCTAACAAAATCAACATCACATAAAATAAACCTTAAGAGTAGAGAGTTTAATTCAATCCCAGAGGAGACATGAGTCTTCTGTGTAATCGGTTAAAGATCTTAAAACCAGACTGACCATATACCTATTAAGTAATCGCAGATAGAGAAGTATAGTAGAAGACGTCCGAAATTTTAGGCGGGCAGATGTTGAAAGCTACCACCACAATCCTTTGGCCTTCCTCCTCTTTTCAAGATTCATAGGGTAGGTTAAATGTCAACTAGGTTACCGTAAGAATGGTACACATGTCTCCTGTTATTTCTACAAACAGTAATGTTTGTAGATTATTTAGTCGTGCCTGTATTATTTTTGACACCTTACATCTTTAACTCCATATGTGGTAACAGACATAGAAAAATATATTTTTTTTGCATTTTAAATGTAATTTGAAAAATTGAAATTTTTTCAATAAATTTCAGTCTTTTAGACAAAACTTTTTCACTGGTAAATGATATAGAATACAATTTTCGGCCTCAAATCCCAAGTTTTATAGAGAAGGCTTCAGCAGGTCCAGAGAGAACTCGTGGAGTTCCTTCTCTAGAAATTTTCTTTCCATTTTTTTTTATATATTATTAAGCCATGCTCAGGGAAAACCCTACAATGCAAAGCACAGCATGGAAGAAAGGAGATAGGGCAAGGATAAGTTTTGAAATTTAGCAGTAGGTAAGTCCACAGAAAAGCAGAAGATGGTAAACTGTTCCACATTCGCACAGTTCGGGATAAGAAAGCATCATGGAATCTTACCATACGACCGAAAGTATTTTGAAGGGTGAAAGAATTTGCACCACTAGCAGGGTATTACGTGTAGGAATTTATTTACAAAATACCAGACTAGATATTTCATCGGAACATTGACCATATATGTAGCGATAAAGGAGTGAAAGGTATCTAATAATGCGCTGGTGCTCGATAATGTGACAAATTATTGCCAACTCACCAATGAGCTTGCAGTCACTCTGTAGGACTATATCTAATGAGCTACGGCTGTACGACCAGCCCGGCCCAGATATTAGAATTGTATTCCATTTTAGGTCTGATAAAGCACTTGTAGAGGAGCGGTAGATTTGACAGTCTGAAATATTTTTTACACCTTTTCAGAAATGTAAGACATTGTGATGCTCCTTGGGCAACAGAGAAGATATAATCTGTCCAGCTTAACTTACTGGGAATATTAATGCTAAAAATGCTTATTGACGATGAATCATAAATTAATATTCTTTCAAAAGAAATGGGAGTGGTAAAATTATGCTTTTTGTTTTAAAGAGATGAGACAGCTTTTAATTTTGTTTAGTTTTTTACTTACTCTTTTATAAATTTTTATGTTTTTTTATTTTAACTTTTTACATATTTTTTTAAAGCGGGCTATTTCTTGGTATTCTCCGGTAAACAGAAATGCACAAATTATTTGTTATTCTATTACATAAGAAGTAAAGGGTTTTCCAATAAGAGGTGTTATTTTGATATTCAAAGAAAAATGCCATTTTTTGAGATAAATGATCGGATCTTTATTTTATTATAAAGAGGAAGGTATGCCGTTAATAATGGAAAATAACATCAGCCAAATAACCACCACGACCACGCCTACAGGACCATATCCTTTTCATGAAATTTTCCATAACCAAATCGCAAAGTGGCTGCCCTATGTCCTCGATAGCCTCACGAATTCCATCTTTGAGGTCTTGAATCGACGCTGGGCTGTTGGCGTAGACCTTCTCTTTCACGTGGCCCCAAAGGAAGAAGTCGCAAGGTGTTAAGTCACAAGATCTCGGTGGCCAATTGTGATCACCTCTTCGAGAGATAACACGGTCCGGAAACTTTTCCCGTAAAAGATCAATGGTTTCGTTGCTTGTATGGCACGTAGCGCCATCTTGTTGAAAGTAAACGTTGTCCAGATCAATACCATCCAATTCCGGCCATAAAAAATCATTAATCATCTGTCGATAGCGCAATCCATTCACCGTAACTGTTGCTCCAACCTCATTTTCGAAAAAGTAAGGTCCAATGACCCCGCGGGGGGACCATAAACCGCACCAAACAGTCACACGTTGAGGATAGAGAGGCTTTTCAACAATATTTCTTGGGTTTTCCGAGCCCCAGATGCGACAATTTTGCTTGTTGACGAAGCCATCGAGGTGGAAATGGGCCTCATCACTCAAGATGAGTTTTCGATGGAATTTCGGATCATTTTCATGCATTTCAAGGACCCAATCAGCAAAGCCTCGACGTTGTTGATGAGCCGCCGGCTTGAGTTCTTGTGTTAACTGAACTTTATAAGCCTTAAGACCCAAATCTTTATGCAAAATACGGTGTAATGACGTTTGTGGAATGCCTGATTCCAAAGAACGACGAGGAATGGACAAACCTGGGTTTTCTTCAACACTTTCGGCTACAGCAGCAATATTCTCGGCTGTTCTTGAGCGACGTGCACGGGTTTTATTCTTCACATCACTACCTTGTCCCGACAGCTCGAATTTTTCTATCAATTTCTGTATTGTGGTCCGACAAGGTGCTTCACGACGACCCAAAAATGTTCGAGTTTTAATCAATAGGATAAAAATTTGTGAAAATATAAGGAGATGAAGAGTGGGATGATGGAGGAGGGGTAAAAAATGCTTGGAAATTTATTCTGTCTTAAAAAGTATTTTCAAAAATTTGCCGCAATTTTTATGTAAAAATCTATTTTTTTCTATTTATTGCGACAATTTTACTTTTGGAAATTTTGAAATTGAGATTCTTTGCATTATTTTTCGCAAGATATTAAGATATTAAGATATTCACCAAGCCATTTAATACAAATTTAATTTAAATTTAATTATTATTGAGGGACCGCAATTAAAATTTTGTAGCTATGCACCAACCTTAATAAAATAAACAATTTCGGACATTTCGGACTATCAGCTGCAAGATTTCCGAATTTGGCAAGTGACAGTTCATGTAATTTAAATATTATATTATTTAAAAAGTTTTTTATGAATTATTTAAATAAAGAAGTTTTTATGTATTATTAAAAATAATTTATAATATATGTACAATTCGTTTTAATTAAAAATAGCCCATATTAAGCAATTCATACATTAAAAATGATTTAAAAAAAATTCGCAATAATCGGTCTGAGTATCCCTTATACATATTCATTTGAGGTTACTGTAGGTTATCAAATTCAATTTCGATTGGTCGAATTTTCCTGTCTCTTAAAAGATTGTTTAAAACAGCTATCGCTACAATTACTAGTTCTAAAAAAGAAAAATCGAATCAAATCGAATATAATTTCCACTGACATGTATATAAATGGACTGGTCATTGAACCAAAAATCCATAGCAGTAATTAAGATTAAATTAATTTGTATTTACTTTTTAATGCACTTGAAACTAAAAACCGTGGTTCTATTCACAGATATCGTAATATATCTAGCCAGTTAAGTTCTTGCTTCTTAAAACTTTCAACAGCGCTTTTAAAAATATGACATTTGACTGCATGACACTTCAATCAGCTGATATCGAAATTAAATTTATTTAAGAGAGGGCCTCACTTAAAATTAAATTAAAATTAAATTTTCAATCGACCCGGTAAGTGTGGTTGGTGAATAGCTTTAATTGAAATTTTTTTTTAATTTTGCTTAGTGAATACGGCCCTAAGAATTGGGTGATTTTCAATCTAGAGACTTTGTGCAGCTTCCGTTATTTTGCTGCTGTTGATTTGCTAAAAATAGGATTACCGGTCTATCTAAATCGGGAAAAGCTTACAGGCCTTTTTTTAAAAATGTCTCTATTACTTATTTATATTATTTAGCTTTACTGATAGCACGATGTAGGAATTCAAAATTATGTTCAGTTTCTGAAGAAAATGTTATGCAATAATTTTAAGAAATTGCTACTACTTATCATAACATACAAAACTTCTAATATTCAGAAGGTTTTGAGAACCACGCTTAATCATAACATTCGTCTCAATAAAATTTTGCCTTTATAATTATTTAAGAAATGCAATTTGCACATCATTTGAATTTTACTAAAACTCCAACAATTGCTAACAAAAAATTAAATTAAAAATTCATAACCCTATACTTGTAAGATATGAAATTATGCTCACTCACATGCTGAGCAATTTTAAAAGTTGAATCAAATTATTATTAAATAAAATTTCTCATCTTGTTTTCCTTAAATTGCCATTTTGTATGCCATACAAAGAGCCTCTAATTGCGTTGGGTGCCTACAAATTGAACAAAATTTTTCTTTTTTTTTCTTCTGCAAAACTTGATTCATTAATTCGATTTTCTGGCAAAAGATATGAAGGATTGCCACCCACAGGCACCGTACCTGCCCTCATTCACAAGAGGAAAACGAAAAAGCCTACTTTTAATGGAGAACATCTAAAGATAAAAAAAATTTAAGAGAAGATACTTTGCCATGGTCTCCTTTCATCGGGTTGGTAATTCTTATGATGACTAGACAATTTTTTTTGTCATTTAATTCAAATTAGAGGCAGTTTTTATGAAATGAGGAAACTCTGTTTCGCTACAATAGAATTTATCATCGCCGTATAGAATGAGATTTTTTCTTCTTTTATTTTTTGTTGTATAAGAAGAGAATTTTTCACATTTGGCAATGAATTAGATCAACTTAATTTTATCTTCGTTTGATTTTTTTTTAAGGAAGCTAGAGAGAGAGAGAGAGTTTGATAACATTCATTACGATTTAAAGGGGTCCATTTTTTCATAACTATTTAATGAGCAGGGAATGAATATAAGAAATATCGGTCAAGAGAGAATCAAGTTCGTGCATTAAATGTTCCGTACAAGAACTTTATCAACTAACAGTCCGAAGTTAAGTATATTTAAATTAATTTAAAGTGTCACCCTGTGCTGGAATATTAGAAAATACGTTTTCGATTATTGTGCAGTAAAGTGCCAAGCGCTCATCGAGGGACGAGGGACAGTGGTTGAATTGATGATCAAGAGCAAACAAACTCAAAATTCGTTAACACTTAAAAATATTTATTTTATAATATTTATTTGTAAATTATTTAAAATGTGTAAAAATGCTTAGCTCTATATTACATATCTCTTAAACCCTACACTATTGTATAATATAAAAACAGACAGAAGCATTCCCAGTCGACTTTAGACTGACTCTTTAAGATCCCGAAGAAATTATTGTTCCTGATAATTTCGGAATTTCTGTGTGAAAATAACTTAATAAATTTTGTGTCAATCAACTTTTCGCTATCATCACAACTGCAAGATTGCTCTACTCAAAGTAAACGATGACATTTGCTCTCCTCTTGATGAAGATATAGTGTTTATCTTGTTTCTGTGAGATTTTTCAAAAGCATTTGATAGGTTTTGTTACAAGAGGTTCTTGATGAAACTATCTTCGCGCGATATGGTTTCTTCCCTTCTGCCATTATATTAATTAAGATTCCTCCGACCATTTATCCCTTCTCTTAGGTGTGCCTCAGAGTTCTATTCGTGGCCCTTAATTCTTCAGTTTATATATAAATAACCTTCCTGAAGTGACACATGATATGAAAGTTCAACTATATTTGGATGATATCCAGCTTTATTTAATTTGTCCTATAGGTGTCATCGAAGATTGTGATTAACTATAACATCCAAAGAATTTACTGCTGGTCGAGTGACACTGTTTTTCGTCTTAATTCAAATAAATCCTTGTGCATTATATTCTATCCACGATAAATTGATTTGTATACATTGTTAGAAATTCTACTTCTTCTAGATATGATCAAGTATTCAATATCAGCCTCTCGCTACAGGGGACGTAATGGAAACCTAGGAGACTAATTTTACTTTATAGGGTATTGCAATTGGTTCAGACTTCTTATCTGCAACTGTGAATTCCACCAGAGGTCGCGAAACTCTTACTTCGGCGATATCGTACTTCTGCTTTCACTGATTGTTAATTTTTATTAGGTTATTCGTCTCTAAAACAATTTACCTTCCCGGGTTCAATGCGTGGGCTCGCTCAACATTTTCAGGCGACTTCTTTTCAATTTTGCTATTTAGCTGCTCTCCATTTAAGCGCAAGGTATTCATTCATTGATAGTTCATTAGTATATAATATTTCCATATATTCTTTTTAATTTTTCTTTATTTCTGTTTTATTTTGTATTTTTCTGGTAGACATGTTAAATTTTAAGTATCTGTATTACCTGAGCAAAGTATATAGAGCGTATAAAGCACAGATAATTGTTTTTCTCATGCTCAAACCATTAATGTAGTGGATAAGATAAAAATTTGATTTTTCTGCTCACTGGTATTCTCCCTTAAGAGGAGTCAGTACTCAGTAAAAGTTTCAATTTAGATAGCAGCGAACATGTAGGCAATAAAATTTTCTATACGTAGGTTTGTGTCCTGAAAGTGAGAAAATTCATATAAAATTAGCCTAGGCCTAAACCAAAGACCACGTTAGAGACATCTAGCGTAAAATACAGAAACTCAACATGCGACAATTTAAGATGAAAAATGAATACATATTTGCATTTGAAATAAATTGAAAATTTTTAACAAGAATTAACTCTCCTATATTTTTTTTTCATTTAATTGTTAAATATACTATTTTGCTTTATATTTCAACAACTCTCCACGGAATATTGCAATTTCTCGTCGGTGAAATATCGAGAGAAAAAACAAGTACTATTAGAGTCAAATAATTAAAAAAAAAATGCAACTAGGCATAAAAAAACTCGACGTTATTTGCTAGATCTAGGCTTTATCTTTCTAAAATAGTCACAATCTGAAGAAATGAGAATACCTACTAAGAGGAATTTGATTTAAAAGACTTCAATTTCTACCATTTTTTACAAGTTTCTGAGCTAATATCTCCATTCCAATATATATGTTTTTTAATTTTTGCCGACGTTATTTACTAGACTTCTTCGTTACCTTTAATTTAAGATATAAATCGTTATTCTGCTGCAAATAGACTCCTCTTAACGAAATAATTTAGTTGTGGGGTAGTGCTATTGGAATCAGAGGAGTGCATAAACATAATTAAGACGAGCGATATAATGTAAGAAGTAGCAACAAGTCTAAATATAATTTCCTGCTAGCTGTAAGGATGTGATATAAATGGAATACCTAGATCATTCACATATCCTTTAATGAGTATGTCCTCCTCACGATGATACTTGAAAATTGCGTATTTGCTTAAATCAGAAAAGGAAGTGAAAATATTTGGCTTAGTTTAGATTATATACCAACCGACAACACCACGACCGACGACGGATTAAAATATTATTGTAACTGAAAAGTTTATTTATAAACAAGTTGTTAAATATTTCGTAAAATCTTGTAATATCTCTGTGGTTATCACCTAATCTATGGGGTCTTTTCAGATTCTCTGCAATTCCCAAAGCGCTCTGAATGTAGCGCGGATTTATTTTCATGTGAAGAACTTTTAATTGGAAAGTTGGAAAGTATGGCAACTTCCTGGTTAGGTACCATGTGGAGTTTTCTTAAGGATGTAAGTACAGCAAACATTTTTTGAATTTTCAGTTGACATAAATATACTCCATAACCCTTGCCTTTTTTTGTAAACACATTTTAAGAAGAAAGTCTCTCTCTGTAGCTTCTATACTTTTGTGTATAGCTTTTTTTTTTATCCATGGTACTTACAAGATAGGTGGTACTTATGGATGCTGTACAACTAAGTAGTAGTTTGTTTCCCATCATTCAGTCGACATGTGTACTTGTGCAGCCTTATGTGAAAGAACTTTTTCGTATTCTTCTATATACTGCGAGTTAAGGAAAACATCTCGAAAACGGATATTATTTATCCAGTGGAGTTGGCATTCAGAGATTATATCAAATACTATAGAAACGGATATTGAGCTCAATTGACCATGGTGCTTAGTGGTGGGTTTAAAGGAAGAACAAGAAGAAACAGATTATTGGTGTGATCCATTTTATATATTTAATTTAACGTTTTTTTTTTATAATAACTGAAGAAATATGTTATTTGGACATTCAAGTTTTTAGGGGTGGTGCTTGGTATCACGAGGCATGTTCGAGAACATATTATTGCAATGCAATAATTCTTCTGTCATATCTGTTTAGAAGCCTTATAATCATCCTTTAATGCATCATCGGTGATGGAATCGCCATTAATACGATAATAGGTACTATATATGTGTTATGAGCTTAGCAGTTGTGAAAAACACATTTCATTCTATTCAAATCTCGGTGGACGACTTCACCTTGACTAATCTTTTCGAGTTCAAAGTTCCCTCAGATCTCACAAATAAAGAAAGTCAGTATACAACTGTACAAACAAACAAGAAATTCTCACGTTTGTTGTAGATGGCATATTAGATTTATTGCAGATCCACATTCAAAGAATATGTAGATCGGCAGAATGACACTTCTTGCCACCTCCTATTTCACTCTATACACCATACAGCATCCGAGATAGATTTGATCACCGCAACTTCTAAAGATATTTTTTTTTTAAATTCTTTTTCTTATAAACATTGAGCTGCTACTTACATAGCTTACGAAACCCATCCTTTTTTAACCCAATATTAAAGTGTTATTGAAATACTTAGGTGTTTATTGTGGACGATTGTACTTCCAACCAGCGCTTTGATTATTATTCTTTTCTAATATTCCTTTGCGGGTTAGAACTGTCCATATTTTCCCATGATTTATGTTTTTGAATTCTCTTTCGAAATAAACAAATATAATGTATTCAAGGGAAACTATCTTTCTGCTGATTGTTTCATGATTATACCCGAGACACATAGCATGATCTAATCAATCATTAGTACTAATTATTCATTACAATGCCGTATGTCACATATTATTCGTATTTATGGCTCGAAAATCAGATCATAATGAAGTGCTTTTTCCTTCAATAGAATTGTAATGCGGAATCATGTGCTAGAACTGAATGTATTTTTTCCTCTTGTATTTATGAATTTGATTTAGAATCGTTAAAAATAAAAGTTCTTAGAAATTCTTCTTTCTCCATCATTAACCGATTCTAACAAGTGTATGTTCGATTCACGTGCGGGAAAAAATAAATATAATATAAATTTGAAGCTCCGCTGTGCATCTGTCCATTTGAAAATTAAGAAGAAGAAATGCAAAGCCCAAATTTTTATATCAAAATACTTTTTAATATAATGTTTTTTCCATTTCCAAATCGTTAAATTGAAACATAATATAAAGAAAAACTAAGTTTTCGCTTCTTCATTCTCATAAGTATGTCAAAACCAGTTTTACAGTACCATTTAATAAAGAAATGACTGTGTGTCTGCAGTTGCCTAATGAATCATTATGGTCTTGTCAGTTAATTATTTATTAGAAGCGCTGTGTGTCTAGCGCGTTAGTCACAGCCTCTCAATAGAATCTTAAGTTACGTTTCCACTTGACAGTTATTCAGTTATTTCTGACAAAAATGGGCCAAGTCTCTGAGAGAAACGTCTACACTAGAGAGAAAAGTGTCGATATTTTTCTCTGATTACAAATGTGTTAAAACGTGAAGTTTAGATCAACTATCCAAATTGTCCACTCCACACTAGACACACATTTTTTCTAGAGATTAAATCCCAGACATTAAACTGAGCTGGATGAAATCATCAGCGGAAATGAGACCTTCAAGCAAAAAGGCTGATCCAGCAATAATAATAATCAAATTATTAACAAAACAAAAAACCAAAGTAAACGGTAAACGTAGGTGAAAAAATGGATTTGGAGGAGATCTAAATATGGTGCATATAAGTATATTCTTTCAATCAGAAAACTGCAAATAGATGATCGCACCCATTTTGCAAATTTGTTCACAGGTACATTTATTTTGCCGACAACTGCTTCCACGCATCGCATTTTCCAATCTATTTTTAAAGTGTGCACACAAGAAACTCACTCTACTTCCATTGCAGTGTTTCCATCAAGTGTTCCCACTTGAGACACCTTAACTATCCTTCTTTCAGACAAATCCAATTTTCCGTGTTCCCACTGGACAATTACTATCTGAGGCACATATTTTCTGTAATATCTGTCAAATGGGAACGTAGGTTTAGAAAATACGAACGATACGTCAATAGAATCATTGACTTCGCTATGTAAGGCCCTCGAGGTAATTTCAAATGCCATGAAGCTTGTGAACTACAAATCTTATACAATACGTGTTTAAAGTTGAACTTGAAATTTTGAATACGTCTTATATAAGCAATGTAATCCAATCGTTCTTAACCATTTGCTCACTCTCTATTTGATAATGAACTTAAGCGGAGAATCGGCGAAGGCGCTAGTGGTGGTATTGCCATGAAGTTTTCCAATTCTTACAATAAGCACAATTAACTAATTAACATTAGCAATTAAAAGGACCAAGAAAGATGTAAGAGATAGACCTCTTAGGACAGATGCTAATAGTTGTAGGATTAGATGTTGGTCATGTTGTCATTATCTTTTTTTCTAGCATGAATTTGAAACTATTTTCTTTGTGTATGGATGGTTGATGAGCTGGTATGCGATATTGTTGAAGAACTGCAACGCGTAGGCTGCTGATTTATATGACCGATAGGAAAACTTTTATTTTTATGCAGTGGATGTATTTGTAGACATCCATCTCTTATAAAACTAAATTTTTTATAGTAGTTACTTACGTCTCTATGTAAATATGTCAGCTTGACCATACTCGGGATCTACATAAGCTTATATCCCTAAAAATGGTTGGCTCTAAGGATTTTTATCAATGTGAGTAATACACGTGGTAAAGTCCCGTGTATATGTCTGTTAAAAGTGGTTGGGGAGTTTTCAAATTTTCAAAAATCATCCTAAATTAATATTATAAATAGTATTTTATACATATACCTATCTATTACCCCAATAAATACATTATTAGATTTAAAACATTTCTGATAACATTTTCTGGATAGAGTAGAACACAAAGTACAACCCTTTTTTGTGAGCTATGTGCTATATCTTTTTCTCTAGTATATTCAGAAGTATAAATATTAAGTAAGGGAAGTTTCTGTGCCTTTGACATGTGTGTACCTTGTTCTTTTCATTTTCCACACGGACTGTACCTAAATGCACTTTTATCCGATTTTACTAATCAACAGATGACACAAAGTTCTTCTGGGAATTAGTTTGTTGAACAAATGTAAATGTGTCGTGAAAAAAGTAAATATTTTCCAGTACTAAAGAATCGAAAGTGTTGGAGTCCTATTCTCCCTATACCTTTCGATTCCTATTCAGGTAAAACTCGTTTATATTGACTATTATAAATCGTACATCATATGGTGAATTGTGCATCTTAAAATATTTCACCGGCAGTTTCATTTCTTTTGCAAAGCATATGTACCTTGGACACTTCAGACATTTGTACCACGGACATGTCCAAAAGAGCCATAGCGCGGCTTTTACTTAAATAATAAATTAAATATGTATGGCGAATATTATTATTCTTGGTTGAATAAAGAGTGTTATTTAATTTAATTCAATTGATATTCCATCATTTCTTCTTAAGACATTATAAATGATCCAAAGTGCGATACCCCACGATACACGACCTTCACATTTTCTTTCATATATCCTGAAATATAAATTCTTAACTGCATATTTGACTATTATTGGAAGGTTATAGGCTGGGCAATCTATAATTATCGCTTGCTTAAGATTTATCTCATT
This sequence comes from Dioctria rufipes, assembly GCA_963924295.1. Classification (NCBI taxonomy): domain Eukaryota; kingdom Metazoa; phylum Arthropoda; class Insecta; order Diptera; family Asilidae; genus Dioctria; species Dioctria rufipes. The sequence continues at coordinate 51,819,143 of OZ002743.1, forward strand.
AGCTTTGTAATAAAAAAAGACTATTTCAAAAGTGTTATAAATTGAGATTTGTGAATTTCACACATTAATTGCCCACCAACAATTTTTAATAAGTGTTATGAAAATTTACCGTTTCCCTAAGCGCTTAATTAATTTTTATATTTAGTCTTCCTAAATAAATTAAAGAGAAGAACCCCAGCAATTCATTACTTATTCTGCTTCCTCATTTAAATAGCGAAAAGTAAACAATTACGTCTCATTAAGGAGTATTATGGAGCCTATCAAACAACGCTTGGTTTGTAATAAGAATTTCCGGTTCCTTTTTAGAAGTCTCATTTTAGTTCTCTCTTTTAGAAGTACATTAAAGCAAAAAGCAGACCTCATTAATTAATTAAGATTAATATTCACTGGAGTGGTTCTCATCCCCATCATAATTTTTATTTATTAAACTATACTTTGCCACGTACATAGTTCACCGATTCCAGATTATTTTGTATAGTTGTTTCATTACATAGTCCTTGAGCAATGAAGGCAATGAGTAAGGGAGGATGGAGGTGATAAACCAGAAAATAAATTACTTAATTGCTTTTACGCCTCTGTTAAGGTTTTATAATTCATAATGAAGTCCATTTACAGAAGGCACCAACGCAACGTGCTAAAATGTAAAATGTGAGCATTAAGAATTGCCAAATTATGTATTGTGGATTAAGCATGGTTTCCGGGAAAGATTTTATGGCAATTTTTACATAAAAAAAAAAAAAAAATGATGATTAATTAATATTTTATGACAGTTATTCAAATCATTATTACATCAATCCTTTGGTGCTTATTCTGACAGTCGTATCACCTGGTGACTTTTCTCACGTGATATTCATCTTTCGTATTCTTACAGCTAGGGCAGGCGCTAGAATTCGCGGACTCCGGTGCGGAAACTATAAGCAGGTCCTCCATATTGTTGTTGATAATTAAACGAAAAACGGCAAAATGGAATATAGGTTTTACATAATATGTAAAAAAAAAAACAAGCAAAGACAATTTTAATTTATTTTCTATATCAATTAATTTTATAGCTCAGTTTAAATTGACTGTTAGGTGATGCTATCGGTTAGCAGCAAAGCTGGGCAAGTACCAAAGAAAAATTAGTTAAGTACAAGTACAAGTACCGGAGGCCTGAGTACTTCAGCGTAAGTACAAGTACCGCATGTATGAAAAGTACTTGTAACTAAGTACTAAGTCTATTAAAAGTTCTGAGTATTTTTGAAGTACTTTTTAAAGTACTTTTTTAGAATCTTGGCACGTTGGCAGTAATATAATGAAGTTTATCGATTAGATATTAATAAATCAATACCTTTTGAAAACTATAGGATGTACATATAGTAACCAGTGGCTACTATTTATAGTTTTTCATAGGTTTCGGTGCAGTAAGAAGAGTAAAACTTTCACATCTCCTTGCTACACTCACACAAACTATTAGAGGTCCGCCAAAGTACCCATTATCGCCTCCAATAATACATAACAATTCTAAGGAAAAAATGTCCAGTAAATTTCTAAGAAAAAATTGAGGCCTTCCCTACATCAGGTCGAGGCATCGTTGATTTTATATTGGAGCGAGGCATTGCTAGCTTACCCTTGGTTCTGTCCGCTGACGTATATAATATGGACTGCTTACGTTTCTATTTTAAGTGGACACAATTGTTTGTGTCAAAAAGAGTTCTTACGTCGGTGCCAACATTGAAAAAAACATTGGCGGGAAGTTCAAAAAGTGAGCACGCAGCTCGGGAAGTGATTTTAATAAAATATTTAGAAATTATTTTGCATATCTAATGAATACATTGTCTTTGATAAAACAGTTTTTGTCAGTAATAACCCTAAATGATTAATTTTAAAACATTTATTTCGACGAATCCACTAATTTATTTGTTGTTTTCAGTTCTCTCTCAGTTGGTACTTGGTGCTTAGGCCGAAAGAGTCAGCAATATAGAAATAAGTCCACTTTTTGAAATCCATATTATACATGTCAGTGGTTATGTCATTAAGTTGAGGCATCGTCGATTTTATATTCGAGCGAGACGTTACTAGTTTTTTGTTCTATTTGCCCAGTCTTGGGTGTACGTTAATAGTTTGTCTAAGGTTCTGCTTGACGCGTGAGTACGGCATATTCTTTGACAGTTCTTTGCGTGCTTTAAAACTCAATAAAAAGGGAGTTGCGCTAGAGATTGTGTTTGCTTTTGTACGGAAATTTAGATATTTCTAGGTACTTAATAGACTCAGAAATACCTAAGTAAAAATATTGGTACTTAAGTACAAAACTAAGTAAATAGAAGCAAGTACTTATGTTCAAGTACTAAGTAGGGGTATTTCATAAGTATTGAGTAATAAGTCTTAAGTAACGAAAATGTACTTTAAGTAGTACTTAAGTCTTTTTTTACTTAAGTATTGCCTAGCTCTGGTTAGCAGCATTGTAATTAGTATCCGCAAGGCGATTGTACTGTTAGGTCCACTCTCTATACTCTAATGAATCAAGAGAAGTGCATTTGTTACTACACAGGGTGTTACAGAAGTATGGTTACATACACTAGGTTTAGATAACAGAGACGGAGTTAAGAAATTATTCTTCTAGAGTTGGTGTCATTTTGTTAATACTTTACTTGGGACATAATTAATATTTGTATGGCATTTTTCTTATGATGAGTTAAGGAGGTGACGGTGTCCATTTCGCTTGAATTTTTGTGACTCATAGCCAGCGGAAAAAAAGGGGATGGTACTTTTGTACTGTTCTGCTTATAAAGGATTCGCGCCCCGGTACGGCCAAATTTGACTTCAAGTATGTGCGGGTGAGCTTGAGTTACAGCTCGCGTGATACGCATAGAGAGAATTCTACAAGGCATAACGCTAGATATTTCGTCAGGGCCCTAGCCATAGAATTTGCGAGTAGAGAGATAGACTTTAGATGTGGAATTAGTAATTGCTATTGTTGTGTCATTGTTACTAATTCGAAAGGCAGTCTGTTAGATTTTGCAGTGTGTCCAGTCACTGCCCAAATATGGGAATTATATTCTATTCCAGATCTCATATAGGATTTGTAAATTTGCAAGCAGCTCAGAAATTCCATCGCATTTTTAGCAAGATCAAAAATGTGATTAGTGTGATCACAAGAATATTGGATATTTCAATGCCTAACATGTTTAGGGATAGCAAATTCGAGATATCTTCTCCATTGAAGGGAATAGGTTCAGCGGGTGTTGGGGTACGTTTGAGTGATACAGATAACATTGTGTTTTAGAAGCATTAAGCAAGATGCGATTCGCTCTACCCCAAGCGATTATTGTTGTAAGGTAATTTTTTACTGAACTAAACATATGGCTATATCTTGCAACTATGTATAATATTCCCGCTAGACTTAGCTATAGAGTTGAACGATTACATGAAATCAAGGATGCCGTCGGTTGCAAAACTATAAATGGGAATGCAAACTGGTCATTAATATAAATTAGAAACACAGTAGTAGAGAGAATAGAACCTTGCGGTATATCGGCTCTGATTAAAAACCGGTCAGACCTAGCTCCGTCCAATATAACTTAGATTAAACGGCGAGAGAGAAAAGTAACTTTTAATCCATTTTAAGAAGAGAGGGTCTAGAAATAATCTCTGAAGTTTAGCTAAGAAAGCGGGCTGCCAGACTCTATCAAAAGTTTTCGAAATATCAGTACGTAATACTTACATACATAATTGTCAGCTTCGTGTATATCTATACATATGAATAATATACTGTAATCAGAATAAAGTTCTGTTGTTATCTAGTATTTGCAAATTTATGACAGTTGGGTCCCACATGGCCTTGATTTTGAGTTATCCTGGCAATACTGTTTTATGAACCGAAAAGTGTAGACTTTTCAATTTGAATGTATGTATATATGAAATACTTTCTTTTTTTAACTTACAATTAATTTTATTTAAGAAAACGTATTAACTTTATTTATACAGCATCGACATTTCCAAATTAGCAAAATATCAAAGGAAAGGGGAATGCCCACTTTTCATACAACCTTAGGCCCGATATGAACAGACATGATGTAGTTTTAGCGCCTTTCTTGGGTGAGAAAGTGGACTTTGTTACTTCTAGTAATCGCGCGGAATTAGTGCATCGTGGAAAATAACTTCCTGCAAGAAAAATGTTCACAATAGAGGCACTAATGGTCATGCAAAAATATATACGAAATGTAGTAACTGAGGTATATGGGATTCAAGTGCATGAAAATGGGCTTTCCGGCGACAAAAACGTCCCGAGAAAGTTTTCTGAATTGGGAAAAGGGCAAACAAAATTTCTTCTACAAATTATAGATGGTAGTGCGCTATGGCGAGCAGTGAAATCCATTTTTCAATCGGACATAACCCTACTAAGTTAGAGTCGATCTAAGGTGCGAAAAATCTAGTATACCTCAATTCGAATAAAAAAGAGGGAAATACAAAAATAGTTAGTGGGGAAGGCTATTTAAGCTCCCGATTATAGGAGTATGGGTACGCAAACTTCTTCCCTAAGGAATTCGATTCTATACTAGTTTTTTACCAAAGTGTACTAGATTAAACTTTTTCCCACCCCGAGCTTTCCCCCGCTTAATTGAAAGAAACATTGTTAATAAAATATGTTCGGAGTATCATAGTGTATCGTTTAAGACATCTCTCATGTCTGTTGTTGTCGGGAATAAAATGGGCAGCATTCCCCTTTGTGTCTTTTGTTTTACAAAGTTCTCACTTTAGTACCGATTTATTAAAAAAATCTAATAAAACTTGTAGTTTTAGTTTTTTATTTATGTGGTAGCTAATGCGATTTCCTTTTCAACGAACAATACGTAACTTAACGGTGTACATACGTAAGAGTTTATAGAGATAACTGATGATGGTAGCTTAGCTATCGAAATGCGTTTGGATATTAAAATAAATATGTGAAACAATTAGTAGCTTTTTTCTTGCTCTAATTCCTTGTACCTAAGGGGTTTCATAAAATATTATAAACAAATTTTTTCAAGCGGAATCTACTACCATGATGATGGTTGTGGTGTATTTTTTACTTAGTTATTTGTTTTAGAAAAATTCTTTTACAAATCGTTTACTTTTCTCAGTCCTCGTTAAATGAGCAGATTATCATCAAGATCGGAGATATTTTATGTTTTTCTTGAGAAAATCTATGGCTGTTCATGTTTTTTGGTGACATTTTGACTGAAAATTCTATGCCACCAATTTCAACGAATGAGCATTCGTTGGACACGTAATTATAAGAGGAATATAACGAGAAAATTTTGCTGAGAAATGGTGGTAGTGGTGGTAGTTTGGGGAACAGAATGGATGAAGAGATATAGATAACATTTTAAAAAGAGTAAAAAAAAAGAAAAAGACACAAAAGTCAAAGACTTAGAGAAACAAAACACAAAAAAACACTACTAATCGTGAAGTGCTGAAACCAGTAAGTGATACCAGAAAAAGGAGCACTGGACTAATGGCAGGTTTCACAGTCAAGGCTTAAGCCATACCGATGGCTTAAGCCAAGACTTAGTAAATATTTCAGTTTCACACTCAAGGCTTAAGTGACATCACTGGCTAAGTCATCTCGAAGGCTCATGCCTCAGATGTTGCTGTGAAGCATATATGAGGATTATTGCTAAATATTATAGCCATTCCACACGAAAACAATTAAAATGTATGTACATGTTTTGGACCTGTTTTGGAGCTGGATAAAACTTTCACAGTTTGTATGGGATATAAAAATAGCTCACCTATATTTTTTGTTTTTCCTTATCACGTCCCAGAAATTTTTAAATTTTATGATGAAACGTTATTTTCAAAAAATCATACATCGCAAACGGAGCAACCGATTTTCTTGATTCAAACGCCAAATGAAACTAAATACTTAATATTTTTCATAAAAAAAATACGGCAATACCAAAAGAATTTTGGTTGTTGGTAATAATACCTAGTATTAAAAAAATAGTATGTTTACTTTTGTATTTTTATTTGGAAGCTGGAAGCCCTATCTTCCTATGATCAAATTGCGATGGTGTTTAACTTCATTTTGGGGATATTAGCAGGATACCGTAGAGGGGGGTGGGGGGGGGGGGTGGTAGAGGGAAACAGAAAAATACGGGTGAGTTATTTTTGTGTTCCGTATAAACTGTGAAAGTGTCATCCAAATCTCAAAGAAATTAAACATAAATTTCGGAGACGTACCTATCTCTAGAGACTTTTTTTCTTATGGTCTTCGGAGAACTAATTATTTGATCTTCGTAACAAAAGTCTCTTGCTTTGTAAACATTTTGGTGATTTTAGTCTCCGTAAACTGAAGACTAGAGACCAAAGGTCTCTCACCGTGCATCTTTAACTTAACAACTTCTCCTGAGTGAGCTCTTGCGTATCGCTTAGTACATAACACAGAGTCCTTAGTACCGTTTAATTAACTGCTTCTTTGATGCATGCAAGTTCCCCGCCTAAATAGGTACAGGAGTTTGTATAGACCGAACGAGGTGAAAATTTATTGAGATTGACTTTTAAACAAACAAAAAGTTCTTGAAATTAATTCAAATTTAAATAGCATTTCTTTTGTGTACAAATTTTCTACAGTAGCTTCTTCCTGTAAACGGGTGATAAATGAGAGTTTTTAAATTAGTGAAATAAACAAACTAAAAGGGAATATAAACTAGGTATATCTATGTTCCTACTATATGCTCCTGATTGTTCTTTCTTTATCATCTGTTTTAGTTCCAGGAAATTAAAGTCAGTCTATCAAAAATACTCCGTACTTTCCATATTTAAAATTTCCGGCTATCAGTATTCTCGAGAATATATTCTGTAAATTGTACGATTTTTGCAGTACAATGTCTCTCCAAAAAAACTTCTTCAGAGCACACACAAGACAAAATCCAGTCTGTAATATTCGACCAATAATAATTCCTTTCGATGGTTTGAAAAAATTCTCTCAACCTCAGAAAATGGAGTCTATCCTTTACGAAGCATTGAAATAATTTCCCATAAATCTTTGCATTCCGTGCGGTTCCAACAGCTTCCAATTCAATCCGAATTCAACGGACCAAAAGTCAGAACTGAGCCAAACAAGACACAAGAAGTGATAATTTATTTAGGGTTTCCTTGATAGAAATTTATTTTGAAAGAAGTCAGAAGGATAAAGAGTGCCAAATTTAATAGAAAGAGGGTCGGGCATATTTTTTGGTTTGACATTTTAATGGTAGCTATACTGACAAAGGTTGGTTCTAAGAAAACAGACAGGTAGCTAGCAACGTTATAGTATAGAAGGATATCTATTTTGCTCAATTCACAACGAAAGATATCAATTTTAAAGGAAATTAGGTCTGTTTACCTTTTTGAGTGTTTTAAACCTTTTTGTGATATACATAATTGTTTTTCATTGCTTTTAATTGGAAAATTAAATTTAAATTCACACTGTAATTAGTTAAATTACAACAAAATTTAATTATATTTATGTACAGATGTCTGTGTGTATCTTATAAAATAATTAAATTTACAGTGAAGTTATAAATGTATTTAAAATGAAACTTGGTATAGCATTTGTGACTATCCTTATCGTGGGGGGGTCTATATATGTTTTCAAGTTTTCCAATTTGGCTAGATGTCTATCAGCATTTAACTCACGATATCAATGAATATTCTCTAGAATTTCTGTTCAAATAATCTCCAAATATTTTCTTGCATTTATTACTTTCACTTGACTCGCATCAATGATAATTTAATTTCCTTAAAGTGTTCCAAAGAAAAAGTTTTGTGTCACCAACATCTTCTAATTCTCTTCATTCTGTGAATATTCTGGGATATTCGCGAGTCGTGTGTGAGATCAGTTTCAGTGATGTCTTGAACATCATTTAATTGGTATCTTGTAAATCTTCAACGTTGCCCATTTTTTTTTCAATTTGGATTCCCTCACAATTTTCATTCAAAATTCAGAGAACAAAAGTTCCGAAAAAGAAACCCAAAAAATAAAATTCATGGAAAAGTCTTCGAAACACCAAAATTTTACAATTTTCTTGCATAATTTTGGTATTTTCAGGATTATATATTGGTGTCTGTCTGGGGATTTTGATTTTGATTTTTCGGAATTTTGGAATGAATAATTTACGTTTAAGATGTCGACTTTCTTGTAGTGAATCGATAAGAATATCGATACATCATATGAGTTTTCTTTATTTAATCATCAGGTAGATACTAAATTATTTTTCATCTCCAATTATTTCTCAGAAAAAGTGTTAATGCAATATTCTCGGAAATATAGAAAATATTAGGAAAATAGTAATGACGTAAATGGTCGCAAATTAAATTGAAGAAAATATTCTGAATTCTTCTACAACAACCAAAAATATGTTTTGGCTGGAACTCTGTAAAGCTTCATCAATATTGATTTCTCTGAAATTTTGCTAGCGGTACCTACTTTAAAAAATAAAAATCACAGTGAAGAAAATAAGAGTGGGGAGGTGCTAAGAAGTGATTATACAGTAGCAGTTGTAAATGCATTTTGTAATTTAAACTACTGATGAGCAAAATTGGTCTTGGTCTTGCAGTCTTGGGCTTGGTCTTGCAGAATATGCAAGACCGATACCAAGAACAAGATTGTAAACATGCTCACAAGACCAACACCAAGACCATGTGTACGTTAACAGGACCAAGCCCAAGACCACATTATGCACAAGTCATAGCACTATTGTATTTTATTTACATAAAGATTAAAAGGACACAAATAACACAAGATTTATTTAGACGGGAATAAGGTAGTTTTTAAATATTTATAAATTTATGGCATGATACATCAATTATAGAATTGCGCAAAAAAAAACGAAATCCTAGATTAAAACTAAAACCAAAAGTTGGCTGTGCAGCCCAAAGCTAAAACCTACTATAAGATCACAGACAATACCGAGACTGAATTGCAAGACCAAGAGCTAGAACAAGACCAAGACCAACACCAAGCCTTGACTATGCAAGACCAAGACCAAGACCAAGACCAAGACCAATATTATACCAATCTTACCAAGCGCAAAACCAAGACTAAGTTTGCAAGACCAAGACCAACACCAAGACCATTATAGTCTTGGTCTTGGTTTTGTATTTTCACATCACTAGTCTTGTGAGCATGCTTACAATCTTGGTCTTGGTATCGGTCTTGCATATTCTGCAAGACCAAGGCCAAGACCAATTTTGCTCATCACTAATTTAAACGGTGTTTCATAAAAAGCGGGGAAAGTCATAAACACCGCATAACTACTATTTCGAAAAGATTAAAAGTGTCTCAGATAGCTAAATTTCCACCGACCCCCCTGGGAAGTTTTTAATTTAACTATTTTTTTTTGTTGAAAACTCATTATCAACACCAGTTTTCCCTACCATATGTACTCCCCTCCCACAACCCCTTACCATTAACATTCTTATCTTTTCATTTCCCTATCCATCTCACATCTCTCTTCTAAGTAGTTACTCTTTCCGTTAAGTATTTGCTTACATTATTTCGATCCTGCGAAAAGATTAGAGTGAGTATCTACCTGAGGAACTCTACTCTGTATTTAAAAGAAAAATGAAATGATTTTTACGTACCATTTGCTCATCTTATTTAGTAGTAGTTAGTGTATTTCCCAAGGATATATTCATGAGGAATCCTCAGAACTGTTTTGGAGGCTTGCAATCAAAAGGGGAATGTCCATTTGAGGCCTTATATAAACAGAAATGAGAGATGTCTTAAATGATACATTTTGATACTCGGAATATATTTTTTTAACAATATTTATTTCAATTAAGCGGAGGAAGCTAGGGGGGGGGGTTAAAGTTTGCTCTGGTACATTTTGGTAAATCTAGTACAGAATCGAATTCTTTAGGTCCTGAGAAGAAGTTTGTACGCCCATATTTCTATCTTAAGTAACGCTTCACATATTTACTTTTTAGTATTTCCCACTCTTTTGTCCGAACTGAGGTACTAGATTTTTCGTACCTTAGATCGGGTCTAACTCTATGTTTGACCGAAAAACGGGTTTCACTGTACGCCTCAGCTCATTATCAGCTACAATTCGTGGAAGAAAATTTGTCTCTGGATAGTTTTAACGGTGGATGGTAGGAAAGCCGGTGCTAGGGAGTGGGGGGGGGGCGTAGGGGCGGAGGGGGGGTTCCAATGTTGCATGTTTGCATGTTGCATATCAAATAAAAGGTCTGGCCGAGTCCTATCGGATGGTGTACTTTTTTCCCGATTCAGAAAAACTTTTCTCGGAACGTTTTTGCTGCCGGAAATGCATTTTCATACCCTTGGGTCATATACACCCGAGTTACTACATTTCGCATATATTTTTGCAGTTTTTTATTTCAAGGTCATTAGTGCTCTTTTCTGAGCATTTTTCCGCACAATTATGAACGGTATAAAAGTTTGCATTTTCACCCAAGAAAGTCGCTCTTGATTCATTCGATCGCCAAAGCTTTCCCCCGCTTAATTGAAACAAATATTGTTAATAAAATATGTTCAGAGTATCAAAATGCATCGTTTATGATATCCCTCTTGGCTGTTGTATGAAAACTCAGCATTGCCTTTTGATGACGAAGAGTTTGAGTTCATCAACCATGTCTTCTAACTACATTTTTGTATCCTGATTGCCTACCCTACTCTTATTTGAGGATGATTACCCGCTTCAGGTACAAGTGCGGGAAGGATGCCCAACGATATCATTTCGACAATTAGCAACTAGCAATGCCTTTATTGATGTCTAACTATACAATATGTATTCTTATACTAGCTTAAGCTGTGATAGGGATGGTATGATTACTTTCTAAATTTCATTGCGGCTAAGGTGAGGTGCAGTTTGGTCATGATCTACTTAGCTCTAGATTATGCTCCTTAGACCTGTCTGTCCTTGACAGGGAGTGTTACTTTACTATGATCTTCCTCCTCGTTATGGCTTTTAACAATCTTTTTTTGTTCCCATCAAAAAATGTTGATTTGAAGTTCTTTGAGCTTTTCAACGATCCCTGTTTAAGACTTTTCAGGATTGGGATATTTTAGAAGATCCTCCTCTCTCTGATGATTGATGCTCATGTTCTTATTTGTATTAAAAGGACTTTTATCTTTTTAATTTAGGGGGACGAGAGATCCCAAGTATGGAGGCCAAAGCGGCCCATTATGCTATCCTGCTAGAACCCCCATCACCAAAACCTTCCAGTCCTCTTAATGAAGCGCATCAGGTCTTGGTGAGGAAGATTTTTCAATTCATCTGCAGATAAGAAGGCAGACCCTAGAGTATCCAGCCTGGTCGTTTCTGACAGGATGCTCACGAAACCTCGGAGCACTTGCTCTGCAACTGCGAAGCATTGGCTAGGTGGAGACTACTCCACCTCGAACATGCTTTTCCTCAACCAACGTACATGTGGAACCTCAATCCCAGAAAAGTTCAAGACTTTATTAACAGTCTGAACCTAGAGAGGGAGTAAATGCAACGGGGCTTACAATAGATCTTTCAGGTCGCAATGATAGTGAGGATAACGCCTACACACCCCTTCACAAATCTAAACTAATCCAGCCTGCTCTGGGTGAAGATCCGATAAGCACAAAGAAAGTGCTCAGATGTCTCAGGCTCTCCTTCCAGACAGGCCAGACACTCAAGGCTGTCAACAACCTCAATCCTTGTTAGATGAGAGTGAAGCGAACTGTGTCCGGAGATGATGCCAACCACACTTCTACATTGTTTCCATCCGAAATCCATGAGAAAATCAGAGATATTCCTATTGGGCCCATCAAAAAACAGTTTTGTGCACTTATAAGTATTGAGGTTCTCCCATCTTTGTTGATGCTTCTTATGAACATCCGCTTTGAAGAGAGACTCGATACTCGAGGTGGCACAGTGGGTTCCGGTCCGAAGAACGGAGAATCAGAACCAGCCATAGCTAAAAGTGTTATGAATATGGTTGAAAAGGATGGATTTTGCCGCGAAGGCTTCTAAAAATAACTATAAAATAAAGCGGAAGTGGTCTGGTCTATCATTCTAAGATGCACTAACATTTTATAGGCGCTTGTTCTTGGGTTTAAGTGCTTGTGAATAGTACCGTCGCGCCGAATTTAAATTCATAAACTCTAGTAGGCGCTTGTGAACTTTTTTCGTCTTCACAATATTTTCCTTCAAATAATATTCTACTGTTAATAAATTATTTATAAACTTTCTGCTAAGCAATTTAAAAAAACATATAACTAAAATAACTCACATTCCCTTTTCATCTCATATTTAAGAATAAAAGAAACAAGACTCCAATCATAACAGTTTTACCAGTCATAAAATTTTCAATCCATCAACAAGAAAGGAATCAAAACGAAGAATTCATTAGAACCTTTCCTGTTGTACACAACACGACTACTTCAGAAGCTTTTTTAAATACCACAAATATTTTTCCGGTTGAACTGAAACGACATTTTTAAAGATCTGTTTCAAAATCTGTGAAAACATCTCCTTTTGCGTAAGGCTTAATGCTGTGGTTTAACCCCTTTTTTTTTAGAATAATATGGATAAATACAAGAAAATTAGCTGAACAATGATTTTTTTTCTTCTTTTAATTGAGTTGTGATTAAATTTTTACGGCCTCATTTGGAATCGCATTAATTACAAGAGAATTTCGAAGGGGATGGCAGGAAAATCATACAGTATTTTAACAAAGCCTCTCTCTCTGTAAAAATTTTACATTTACTTAAATTCTCTTCCGTTATGACTCATTTATATTCATAAATATTCACTTACATAAATCTCTGGAGGAATGAAACCCATCAGAAAGGAAGACACAAAAGCTCTAGCAAAAATAACAAATTTGCCTTTCATTCTGAAGCCCAACTGCTTTCCTTTAATCTTGAGATTTGACTGTGGTATGGTAGTGGTATGGTTTCCTTCAGATTTCATTTCAATCAATTTCGTAACTGTACTTTATACTTTACAAGTGACCCAGATTTAGAAAAGCCTTTAAGCCTATCTAAAAGATGTAAGCCTGCAGCAGAATATAATATCAGAGTCAAGCGATCGAAATGTTTACCTAGTCAAAGAAGCTTACCTAGATCAGGTTATGTAGGTATTGTATGTCTATCATATCCGTTGTATTACTTACCAATTCCATAGCATTCCAGTTACGAACAAAGGAAATTAAAGTTTGAAATAGAAGCTACAAATTAAAATGTCAATGAAGTTGTTGCAAGACAAAATCGTTACTGCGATGTGAAACTATATCCTGGACGACTTATGATGCACTTACATACAACGGTTAGAGGATAATGGAAAGTGGTTAAGGTTTCATAATGGCGTGGGTAACAAGAGATTCCTTGTAACCGGAAATGAGAATTTTTTTTATCTTTTTGTTATTATAAAATCGTTTTTAGCTTAACCTTATTACCCACATACCTTTCACGTTAATTAATGGTTTTGAATCGGATGTTTTTTGTTGTTGTTCGATGATGTTTGAAGGTGTTTTAACTTAGAGAGAAAAGGAACTGCGAAGTACGTAGTATATACACTCATCCTTAATCACTTGGAAAGATTGATTGATTTTTTTACTGTTACTGTAATTTGTACATGAAAGATAAACGTACAATGACGCAAATACCTTGAGTAAAAAGTTATTTACTTCTACTGCTTTTTAATCAATATTATAAATGAAATTAATTAGATTACAGAGCTATTTTCAAAGGTAATTAAATTTAAGGTGCGAATTGTAAAATATTTTTTTCTGTTGAGGGAATGAAATTAACTATTTACACAGCAGGTTTCAACAATATAAATTACCAGAAACGTAATAATGAATGAATAAATTAATTTCGTTAATTTACGAGTTCAATCAATATATGATTATATTGAATCCGGCTCGAAGGACCAAGAGAAAATTTATGGTTTTTGTTGAACACTTGTATAGTTTGTAAAGAGAAGAGTTTTCTGTTTTTAATTAATATTAAGCACGTTTTTGTAGTTGCTCTGTGTTTGCTTTTTTGTTATATGATAAAGCCAAGCTCATATGATATCCTATTATGCAAAGCAAAGCATGACAGGACAGTGACAGAAAGTGGCGGAGGTGTTGATGTATGTCACTCTTGAATCTTCGCAGATTGCATGAACGAGGAAAAACAGGAGATGGTGGACTCTTCCATATTCGCACAGTTGGGTATAAGAAAGCATCACGGAATTCTACTGAACGGCCGAAAGAATTTGAAGGGTGAGAGGTTTCATTGTAGCAATATTCTTCAATAGAAACTGCACTCCGGCAGTATCGAAAGAAATTTTCAGAACAAAGAACACTATTTATGTAGGATGTCTGCTGTCCACATAGTGAGAAAAAACCGGATAACATATACACCTCTGATGTGGTGGGGGGGGGGGGGGGGGGGTGAAATAAGATTTCTTGGGTACCGGTGATTCTAATATATGTATCTTCTTAGAAAGAATTAATTATCATTTCGATATAGTCTCAGTGTAATTAAAAGCTAATTCTGCTATTATTTATAAGGTGAGATTGGAGATAGATTTATTCAGGCCGTTGAGTTTTTGGTATTTTACTTATTTTTCTGGAAGGCACATTTATAATAAGCAACAGAAAGATTTGTGCTAATTTGGGTAGAAAAAGAAAAGTTCTCTGAAAAGTATTCCCAAAAGATAGTATTTTATCACCTGTGCTATGGATGCTCAATTCTTATGAAAAACAATCTTTTGCTAATGCTCATCTGATAAATTTATAAAGTAAGTAGTATGCTATGCGGATGATTGAAATCAGAAATATTTCCAAGGCAGAAATCTGTGGGGCAAGACGGGATGTAATTAGTTCTGTTCTTTGGATTATGGTTTGAGTATTAATTCGATATTTCACAAAAGAACGAGATATTCTTATAGATCACCAGAAGTAATGGGGTGGTTGTGTTCATTTATTTCTGTAGACTTGTCAAGTAGGTTATTAATGAAACTCGGTTGGAATAAAAAGAAGATTAAAATCAATTCAATTTATTCTATTCAAGCATTGTACAATGAAGTTGCAGGATCTTATAATTAGTAAAAGTTCAAAAGTATATATAAAATAAAAGATACACAAAACTTAATTTAACGAAACTTCAACACATTGAGCATATTGATACATATACAAATGAAGAAACTAAATTATTAATTACAATCATAAAGAAATCATCAATTGAGCTCAATGCTCCAAATTCTGACAGCATAGACAAAGTACGTACTGACACTCAGATATAACATACTTGGACTGAGGAATAACTAATGTTACCATCCTGGTAGATCTAGAAAATTGTAAGTGGTTATATAAATAAATAGAAGTTTGAAATTTAATGACATTAGCCAAGAATATGACACACCGAAATTTTAGGTAAAGTGATAAGTGAGCAGTGCCTTTCAATGGAAAATACTGCCTGAAAGTGTCCACATAAATAATCAGAAATCAACGTCTAAAATCGAAATTGCTTAGAAATTTGAAGTGAAGTATTTCATGATCGACTGAATCGAATGCCTTGGAAAAATCAAGAAAACAACCGTGGAAAACATCTTAATGTCAAAATTTTCTGTATAATCATTTATAATTTTCAGCAGTGCTCCGAAACCAGACTGGCAGCTATGTAAAAGAAAATTAATTAACAGGAAATTTGTAATTAATGTAGACATGATTTTCTCAGCCATTTTGGATAAAAAAATAAGAATAGAAATTGGATGAACTTTTAGGAATAAAGGAATTAATTTAGACCATTTGAAATAATTAGGAAAACATGGACGAAGTGTTACAAATATGAGTTATAGGAGAAAGTAAGGTAAGGTAAGGTAATAGAGGAACAAATCTGGGACTAATTAAGTCCAAGCAAGTGGAGCCAGACTTTAAGCATTTAACATCTTCCCATACGTGAATTTCAGATACCCTTTGGAATGAAAAGTTCGCATGCGATTGAGATGAGGGCAATGAAGTACAGGAGGTTAATCCGACAAAAAACTGTCATTTAATGCATCAGGATTAACTTCGCAGCTTTTACTTTTGGTTGAATTTACATTTAAAAACTTAATAGTTTTCCAAAGATCTTATTGGAAAGGTCAGTGCGATACTATGAACTGCAGAGTAATACGTCATTTTTGACATGCAAATGACACTTGTCACACAGTTACGGAGAATCGAATATTCCTCCCATAAATTGTAGAAGCGAAAAAGCTCTGTTGGGAATTAAGTTAAGGTTTGTATGTGGAAACTTAATAATTATTTTAGTTATCAAAGGAAAATTAGCATCAACATCAATTATAGAATGTACACTATTCTATGGGATTTTATCTGCCTAATCAGACAACGCCTGACGATCTACACACTCATAACAACAGTATTAAATTGTGTGGGAAATCTGTGCTCCTTCGAGGCAAATATCATATTATTTTGTGCAATAGAAAAGGACAAGCGACACCTACTGAAAATGGATATTTTCTGTAAAATGACTAATTAAGAACAAGCGACATCTATTGGTTCGGACAGTAACCAATTTTAGGTACGGAGAATCCGTATTTCTGGAATAGAATCACCGAGAAGATTCTGAGCAAATTGTAGAGTTCCTATAAATATAGTACTTTTCAATCAGTATAATTTGTAGTAGCTCTGCCACTGGACGTCGTACTACTAATACTAGAGCTGTAGCTTTGTCTGCATCGTTCCATTCATTAACTTCTGAAGCTGCCTCGAATTGTCTCTTGAAAATTGTCAATGCTTTATTCTCTCTAAATCTGCTTTAAAATTGTGAAGCTGCTTCATGATATTTTGGACATTTTGTTGTACTTCCTACACTTTTTGTTGAATTTTTGACAATTCGTGCTAATTTTCTTCAATTTGCAAATTTTGTTCACCTAATTAATTTGTAAGAAAATTTTTCTGTTGCTCCAAACAAGTTTCTAGGCAATTCTGCGGAGCAGTCTTTTCTTAGTCCAAACGGGTTGCCACAGAATTCTTCTGTTCATCTAAACGGAATTCCAGGGAATACTTATGTTCTTCCAGGGATTTCTTCTGTTCATCTTAGGGGCGGATCTAGAAGTGAAATTAGGAGGGGGGGCGGGCAATCTTATAAAGCGGTGTGAATGACGTGTAATTTCTTAATATGATTTTTTTTTACAATAGAATAGTAGTTTAGGGTGCAAACTATAGGAATCATTCTTACCAAACTTTTCTCAGTTTTACACGCTGGCATATATAAAATATGGACTCTCGATATGCTATTTCATTCGGGTACAATTTTGTGTGTCAAAAATAGTTCTTACATCAGTGCCGACATTGAAAAAATATTGATTTTGGTAAAATACTTTTTATCACTAATTTACCCAAATAAATAATTTAAAAAAATTTATTTTGACGAACCCACTTATTTATTTGTTGTTTACAGTGTACTCTTTCAGTTGGTATACTTGGAACTTAGACCGAAAGAGAATGCTATATAGAAGTGAGCCAACTTCCTGCAATATATTTCTATGGACGTAGTCAGTCCATTTTATACATGTCAGTAGTTTTACATAAGAACGCTGCAAATATTTTAGAATGTTAGGAGTTAGGACAACATAAGTTAGATCTCTGATGTGGTAGTAAGGGAGTATGTTTCGTGGCTTGGGAAGTGTTTCTCGAGAGTTTTGGATCGCCCAAAATTGGGGTCCCAAACTCGAATTCTGAGAAAAATCTATACACATACATCACATGCATACAATTATATTCATTGAAATAAATTTTGATTTTTTAAGTTTTGGAATAAAAAGCTTTTTTGAGGTTGAATTATATAAATAAAAAAAATAAAAAAAAATATATTTTTTCAAATAACTCATTTAATTAAATATTTTTTTCTTCAAATGTAAGGGGAGGGGGGTCACCCCCCCCCCCCCTCCACCACTGGTTCATCTAAACGGAATTCCAGAGAATTCTTTTGTTTCTCTTTATACATTCTTTTGTTCATCCAAACGGGCTGCCAGGTATTTATTTTGTTCATCCAAAGCATCCTTTTGTTTTTCGAAACCATTCTTCATCTGTTGGGCTGAAATCTCCAGTTTTCTCATAGAAAAGGACAAGACAAGTGACACCTATTCGAAATGGATACTTCCCGTAACCTTACTAATTAAGTACGGAAATAATCAAATTTAGTCTCTATTTGGACAAGCGACATCTATTGTCTCGGACAGTAAACAATTTTAGGTTCGAAGAACCGATGTTTCTTGAATAGATCTTTGGGATGGTTCTGGGCATATTGTAACGTATAAATACAGCACTTTTCAGCGACAGGAGGGAGTATTTTTTCAGACAGTGAAGTGAACATAATAAATAGACAAAGTATTGGATTGCGGTAATTTGAAGTACAATACTATCGATAATTAGAGTACAGTTGATTTGGGATTGTTTGTGAATTTGATAAAAGTAAGCAGTAGAGTGTAATCCAGAGAACTTGTGAATAATATTTGAAATATTGTGACCTTAACTCAACCACGGTCGTAAGAATATTATATTGTATTATTAAATAATGATCCTAGATTCCTGGTAATGATATTTGATTGATAAAAACATAAAAAGAGCTACCGGATGGACAAATTAAGAGTCAAACAATTCATGTAGCTGTAACTCATCGTTTGTAAAATATGCAAACAACTGATGATTTTAAGACCAACAACAGACATATAATTGATTTTTTTCTTCAAAATTTCGTTAAAAAAATCATTTACTTTCTTAATCTATATTCATATCCATTAGTTAAAACCGATCTCATTGCTTAGAACTTTTACTTTTTTTATGATTTTATATTCAACTCAACAAAATCAAAATAAATCCATTAAATCACATAACCATTTTTCTAGTTATCTATTAAATTTGACTTTTAAAGCACGAAACGCAAAAAGAGTTTCTAATAAAATGCTAGTCAAAAGTATGCAATTTACGGACTTAAGCTTTTAGGCAATCAGCTGTATTAAATTCAATTTGTCTACAAATTTCGATTGAATAGCTACCATTTAAGTTGCTAAAAGTCAGAATCATATTATCTATAGTCCTTCGTAAAGAAAACTTTTTTCTAGATATTATCAATGGGAAACCTAAAAAGGAAGCAGGTAGGAACTCCAAACAAATTTTTTGTATACTTTTTATGCCTTTTAAATTCATTCGATTTAATAACAATATGGGAGCACAACCAAAAGTCTATCATCAGACATAGACTTGATTGAGAGTTAAAAAGGGTTTCTTGAAAATAAAAATAACTTTCTTGTGACACAATAATGCCGTCTCGGCTGAAAATTGAAACACCTTAGAACGGATCCGTCTCTTCTTTCATTGTCGAGCTCCAGACATTTTTAATGAGTGTTTTCGTATGAAAAATCGATTCCTTCTTATGATCCCTCATGTTCTTCCTTTCTTTTTTTTTGTAGCACCAGTCCATACTTTTAAACCTCATTTCTTATAAATGCAAAATCATCCATCACCACAAAAACAAAAAGCTCCCCATGGATAGAATCGTCTGGACTTTAGTAGACTTTTCTTTCATAATTAATTTCTGAAAATGTAGTAAAAGAAAAAAACACGTTATCTCTGAGCTACTGAAATTTAGAAAATATTTAGCTACAGAAGGGGGACGACACGTACACTACAAAAATTCATTATTAAAATTTATTGCGAAGTAATTTTTAAATTTTAGGTTTTTATTTTTTTACTTAAAGCACACAAGGTGAACAGATGTTTAGCTTATTTTATGTTTGTCCCAAAAGTCAGATTGTGTCTCGTTTACATTTTCCTTTAAGGGAGGAACTAATTGAAATTTAACTAACCATTTTCGCTTGGAGTTAAGTATGAATCTTTTCTTATATTTTCTTTAATCATCACAGTCCCCACACCCTCACTCTCGCCTTGACAATAGGTTTTTCATTTCAAGAGTAATCAGCAGCAGCTGATCTACTGAATATTAATCAGTTGTTTTTATTTTTCTCATTTGCATGTATCAGCCTTAAAAAGGATGTGAAAAGGACCTTTTTTTTATTGTTCTGTCAAGGTTAAAAATTAAAACGTAAGATATCCGTCCATTTTAAATGAAAGCTTTGTTCCAAAAACGTCAAGGGAGTACAAAGTTTAAGGATGAAAGCTAACAGCTCTAATGATAATTTTTTATGTTCGTGCTTTGATTTTTATTGTTATTATTTTCGTATTGTTTGTTTTAAAGAAGTCAGCGAATGATGATAGCTCGTTAGATTATATGTATTCAATATTATATTATACAGGGTGTTTCGGATATAATCATAAATATTTTCAGAGTTGAAAGTAAAGGTTATTTTAAAAATTTTAACTATTTTTCACATAAATCAGTACCTTGTCACATATTTCGGATCATATATCAGTGAAATCTTTATGCATATCAATTCTTTCGATGTCCTTTTATTTCCAGTTAAATTGCCTTTCTGTTGACAGAATCGTTTTGTAAAAAATGTTAAACTAATTTCGAAAACTCTCCAGGTAATTAGAGGACTAAATTTTAAAGTTAAACATTTTCAAAACTACCCATATGAGTAAAGCTTCCAACTTATTGGAAAAAT
The DNA here is from genome assembly GCA_963924295.1 of Dioctria rufipes. NCBI lineage: Eukaryota > Metazoa > Arthropoda > Insecta > Diptera > Asilidae > Dioctria > Dioctria rufipes. The sequence goes on from OZ002743.1 coordinate 51,839,701, forward strand.
ATCCCAGACTAACTGATTTTTAGAAAAATCCAAGTAAGAATCCTGTCTCAATTCTTTCTCAAGTTATAACCCAAGTAGCATTTTAGGCCAATATCATGTTGACATTTCACTACTAACTATAAGTGAGATTATTCTTCGATCAAATTTTACGTTAAGACGACCATGGAATTACGAATGTGGGGAAAAATCAAGGTAATTTGGATGTAAAAAATCGCGGTAGGAAAACATTTATACTTAGTGGTTAAAAGCGAAGAGTTCTTGAACGAAATCGATTAGGTATGAATGTAGTGGCGGCTTGCCTAGTCCATTACATATATAGCTGCAACCATCGGTTCTACATATATGACGGAGACATTTCATGAAAATTGACAATAAGTGAGATTGAGAAAGCTTCTTTCATGTCATGAGAACATGCCTGCAAGCACGTGCTAATTCCATTATACCAAAAACCTTTTTGCTCCCATTTCAGTAATTTCGCAAGTAGACGATGCACTTAAAAATGTTCTTGGAAGTTCATTAAACCGCAAGTTCTTAGCACTTTTAGTAAATCATTAACACAAGACATGGTAACCTTATGTATAGGTAATAGAGCGCATTCTCTTACTTCTTGGAACAAAGATAGCTTACTAAACAATGTCGTCTCTGAAAATTCTTGAGCTGCAAATCCTTTGGACCACGATTTTCATTACAGGCGTATAATAGATGCTAGCTCGATGGAGAAAGGGGTGGATTAATTCAATATTGGGCGCCACTTGGTTTGAGAGTCCACGAACTCTATGTTGCCAGAAAAAAAGGGAAAGTTTTCCACGACTTTATAAATTTATTGATAATCAACTATGCTAGCGTTTTTATTCTCTATTCTTAATAAGGTTACATTTCACTCTACTTTTAGCAAAGTGGACCGCGCACAGGAACAAGAATTTCTATTACCGTTAATTCACAAATAACAATCTTAATGTAAAAAAAAGAAGTTACTAGAAACTATGAAGAGAGTATACTTATCTTCAAACAAAAGGCTCGAACGAAATGCTTCCGCCCAACCTCCTCTGCTCGCTGAGCTGTCTTTCTTCGATACTGTTGACGATTTTTCCAGAATTTCCTCTTCTGCGGCCGATATTCTCCTTTTTTTCTTCTTCGTTAAGCTCCTTTTATTTAAACTGCCGAACTACATATATTTCTGATTAATATATTTTTTTTGTTCATTTTTTTTTCTCTTTGATTTTCCACTTCACTTCTTGCAAAAGTCGTTCCCACCTTTACTGCTCTCGACTGTTCGCTTCACCTACCAAAGCGCGGATTTTTTATCAACCAAAAACCCAAATTTCGGAATTTCCAGCCGCTATTTCCAGGGATCTTCCAGTCGGGACAATTTATTGGAGTCGGTTCAGATTTTGTCTTTTTAATAATTTTATATTATGGATTTTGCTCATAAATTCAGCTTTAGTGTTCATAAATTCTTTGGATTATGCCGGAAAAATTTTTAGTGGCCCAAAAAAGTTAAAATTTCGCTGATAAAATTTTAGTTTGACGTTTGCTTTTACGTCCTGCAGACTGGTCAATAATAGTAATCCTGATGTTAGATTATTAACCCGCCTATGCTTTGGGCTACGGGCAGTTCAGATATATTATTAGAATCTCGCGGGAAATGAAGTTCCGTGAAAATTTCGTCTGTGTCCGTAGTGAGGTTAAGTTGTGCCTTTCATTAGTTTACAGGTGACTTACGTAGTGTGAAGAGCAAGGTCAAAACAGGTGAGCTCTTCGAATCATCGCTCTCAGTAAACAAGAACAAAAATTAAAATTGCTAATCGTTTTCTTCAAGGATTCCGGTTGTACATTGCAACAGTGGCGGATCCAGGGGGGGGGGGTCGTGGGGGGTCATGATCTCCCCCTAAAATATTTAATTAATTGAGTTATTTGAAAAAATATTTTTTTTTTATTTTATACTTTTTTTATTTATATAATTCAACTTAAAAAAAACTTTATTCCGAAACTTAAAAAAATAAAAATTTATTTCAATGAATGCTATTGTATGCATGTGATGTATGTGTATAGGTTTTTCTCGGAATTTGGGTTTCCGACCTCAGAGAAACACTTCCCAAGCCACGAAACAGACTACCTCGCTACCACATCAGAGCCCTAACTTAACTTAGTCCTAACTCCTGTTATATTTCGGGGCTTAGCTTAGTCGAAGGCAATCACTCTACGCCGTTTCAGGAAGCTATGATTAAGACAACTCGCACACTTTTATTTTATTTATATATATATTTTTTTTTTTACTTTTGCTTTGTTCACAAACTTTTTCTTTCACAAACTTCCTCTTATGGTTATTTTCACAAAACGTTTATTTTTTTTTTTCTTATCGCAACTTCTGTTTTCTTTACCTGCTTACAATTAGTGTTCAGGCTATCGCGGCGGACGATGGTTGAAATGAAATTTGATATTTTCATAAATATCAAACCATCGTCTTGCTATCGTGCATACATTGTTGCACCCAGAATGTATTCCGCTCGCGACAATTTGCTGAAAGGAGGCTTTTTGGTGAAGACTTGATCGTTTAAATCTTCACCGAGTAAATTTTCTGCGCCCGATAAGTATGTAGGTATATATGTACATACATATCGTATTTTTATTTTCGACAAATCTTACTGAAGGTAAGATTTGTCGTGGGGCTTTTTTCTATTGAAACGACTAGGGTTGAAATTTAAAACTTTTATTTGTCCCAAGTCGTTCTATGGGAAATACTTTTTGTTTTTAACTGAGGAATTTGAATCAATTGCTGATGGCAATTTCACACACTCTAACACTCCTAACATTCTAAAATATTTGCAGCGTTCTTATGTAAAACCACTGACATTTAAAATATGGACTGACTACGTCCATAGAAATACACTGCAGAACGTGGGCTCATTTCTATATAGCGTTCTCTTTCGATCTAAGCACCAACTACTAATTCGCACGTCACATAGAAATGTGACCTAACTCAAAATTTGTCATTTTTGAGTTAATTACACCACGAAATTGGCATATTTCTATCTGAAATCTGATTGTTTTTGCCGCTAGATAGAGATAGTATCACTTTTCTGTTACTTAAGAACAGAGATATTCTTCATAGAAAAGTGTGTCAGTGTCACTTTTTGACTTGTGACGATCTTTATAACAAACGTAAATATGTTTTCGACATTTTAACAGTATTATTTTAAATTGTGTCACTTTTCCACAAAACAGCAATTATTTCTTACAAATTATATTATGAGTTATGACATTTTTCCACAAAGTTCAAAGTACGGAATTTAATTCTTAAAAATCGTATTTTGAGTTGTGCCACTTAAAAAAACTTGTAAAAATATTTATTTCGCAACAAAGAAAAGCGACACAACTTAAGAGGATGCGGGATTAACAGCTAACCTCGCCAACTGCGGTAACAAAATCTTAAAATTTCTTTTATATAAATCTTCAGAAATATATTTACTAACAAATTTAAGAGTTCAGACTATTTTTAGCAAACAATTACTACGTTAAGCTAGAATTAATTCTATGAACAGCTTTTCGTTTTTTCGCTCTCCTGAAAAGTTGCATTTTTTGAGTTGGTCACTTTCCTATGTAACGTGCGAACTGAGAAAGGGCTGTAAACAGTAAATAAATAAGTGGGTTTGTCGAAATAAATGTTTTTAAATTAATTATTTGGGTTAATAGAAATTCGAGAGGTTTCACTTTTCAACTTTCCGCCAATGGATTTTTCAATGTTGGCACCGACGTATGAACTATTTTTGACACAAAAAATTGTACCCGCATGAAAAAGCATATCGAGCAGTCCATATTATATATGGCAGTGTGTAAAACTGAGAAAAGTTGGGCTTGAATGACTCCTGTAGTTTGCACCCTATTCTATTAAAAAAATTAGTTTTTATAGAAAAAAAGTATACTAAAAAAGACGCATGATCCGCACCGCTTAATGCGGATTTCCTAGTTCCAAGTACTGCAGTAGGTATCGCGGAGGCCATGCGAACCGGCGTTGGATGTTTTTTTTTCGCGGAGGCCATGCGAACCGGCGTTGGATGTTTTTTTTGTTTTTTTGTTTTTTTTGTTTTGCTCGATGATTTAATTTGTAAAATGACCCCCCCCCCCCCTAATTTCAATGCTAGATCCGCGCCTGCATTGCAACCCACCTTGTTGCACATTATCTTGACAAGATGTAAATAATCGCTCTGCTAATTTCGATAATAACTTCAAAATTATAAAGAAAAGATATTAGACCTAAATTCTAACTTAATCCTATACTGGAAAATTAAGCTAACTTATTCTACCGTTTTAGCCTTCCCGCTGTACTATGCCTTTAGGTACGTGCTATGTATTCTGTGCCGTAATGAAGTACAAAGCGAAAGATGCGGACAAATTGAGCGAAGAAAATGAAAGTTTTCAAAAACAAAAAAAAAAAAAAAAAAAGAGATGATTCGGTATTCGGAAGAAGCTGCTCGAGAGAATCGCCGTTCCCCTAGTCCTACAACTGCTATACTATTAGAAGTGGGGAGTTCTGATGGAGAATCCCGTGATGCCTTAGTTGGTATTGGTAGTAATGCTGGAATCAATTCTATAGATTTCGGTTTAACTGGAGCAATGGTTTTGGGTACACCGAATGCGAAACACATAGTCCGCAAGAGCTGTATCGCAGTAGGAGCGGCGTCTATCCTTCATCCTCCAATAACGTGGAGCAGGTATGTGCCTCTCCTACGTATTTTCTTATCTGAAATTAGTTAGAAATTACTGGCAGTAGAACTTCAGAACGGAATTGGACGGAACGGCACATCACTCACAGGTAACATATACAAATATCTAATTTCTCTCGTGAACCAAAAAGTACCTCGTACCATAACAGCTATTCACTTGTTGTTGGATCTTGAGTTGGTACTCTACTATCGCAATATTGCTGAAATCTAAAATTAATTGCTGAGTCCAGTATTACTTGTACTTATGTAATGTAAAAGTATTTACCGTAAGTGCTGATCAGTTATTGCAAAATACATAACCCAGAAAAGCAATTGCGAGGCAATTAATTCTTTAGGGTATCGACCTATAAGATATCGATTATTTACTTTCGCAATAGCTGATCAACTTTAAATTTCTAAAAATGCGCTAATTTCGCTGTTGTTGTTTTTTGTTAAGTGAATAGAATAAAATAAGCGAACAAAGTCAACTGATAAATACATGTTTAATAAATTGATAAATACATTTATATCAAATTAAAGCCTTTTCGGTTATTTTTTCTAAAACCATTCCCATCCTGAAAGAAATATACCTACCTCTACACCTATCTAAATGTAATTAGTCGAATAATCGAGCATAAATGCATTGTGCACGATAATTAATAACATCTGGTAATAATTGACAGAGTGACGATATGATTATACTTTCTCTTACTTTCTCTTATTAATCATATTTTTATTGCGCAATATTAAGTTCTATGAAATTTAAATGACAATGCAGCACAATGGTGCCTAAGAAATCTTATATTTACTTTGGCAGATAACAGAAGGTATAAAAAGACGAATTTACTTTTAAGGAAACATTTTTGGTAGATTTTGTCCTCTTAAGTGACCGTAACACTTTTCAGGTAAATTTTAGTAGTCATTTAGATTAGAATATACAATTTGATTCAAATTTATTTGTAGACACATCATACATTGATAGTTTATAAAGAGGTGTTTAGTTTTAGAGAATTAGAACAATTGCTCTTTACAGTTTTAATATTGTAATTAAATTAGGCATATATTAAATTTCAGAAACATTTCGCTTAAGGTAACTTGACGTCAACTTAGCATCACATTCAGTTTCCTTTAGAAAAAAGGACACGACAAATTAACGACAAATAAACGGTAGGTTATGAGATAGTTCCGGTTAAATCAGGCCAAGTTCCAGTTCTAACTTTACGTACGTAGGTTATAGTGCAAGTACAAAAATGTTGTTGGATTTGGAAAATTTTTTCCGTTGGTCTTTTTCTATTAACTTCAAAATTTATCATACACACCATTTTTGATTATGTGGGCTCTAAATGTTGAGAATAATAATTATCGTTCTCATTTCCGGGTTTTAAAAAAAAATATGAAGAGCGTATGGGACTTTGTTAATAGTTGTTTCAGGCTGTGCTGCAGTAGGGTTGACAAAAATTCTCCATTTTACGCCGAAATTTCAAACGCATTTTCAATTATCTGTGTAAATTTAAGTATTGTCCTGATCTTTCTGAAGTTCTTGTCGAGCATACTTTGCTGCGAAAGGACGCATAAATAAAATTTTAAAGGGAATCATTAATCGACAATCGAGTTAGAAGGTGTTCTTTGATATTGATCAGCAAACATTTGGTGGTATTATTTGAACAAACCCTATTCATATTTCATCTCTATAGCTGAAACATCTAAAACACCTGCATCACTACCTTTTTCATATCTTTCAACGTCAATATATATAGAAATGTATATTCGATATCAACGATGGTCAGTAGGACAAATTGTTTTAAATTAAAAAAATAAGTCGACCAGTATAAATTGAGCTAGTACACATAGAATTGACACATAATCATAGCATGCCCACCATCGATACTAGCCAATACAATTAGGAAACTCTAATTAGTCCAATATTCAGATTTTCCCAAATGTCTTTATTTGGTTCAGGCATATGCATATAACTCTCGCTGTGATCTATCGCGTTGGTGTGAAAGGAATTGTGTCGCTAGTTTATCGCTATCGTTATCGAAATCGCTAACGCGATATTTTGTTAACATTCAAATAAAATGTTGCAAATTATCTAATAAATAATATATGAAAAAAAAGTAATATTCGTAGATACTCTGGTAGGAGAGCGGAAATATTCCTCATTTTATCAAAACCAAAATCAATTTCCTTTCTTCAAAATTGTTTTAAAATTCTTTTCTCGATATCATGCAGAGAAGAACACAAGAACCTTTGCATTTAAGTGAAAAAAGTACGTTTACTTTTCGCTTAAAGTAAAATAACAAATCAAAGGAAGCAATGTCTTCAAAAGGAAAAGAAAAACAAAACTTTCTCAAGCAAGAAACCCAAAGTAAAAGATATCGGTAGCACCACACAATACACATGTAAGTAGGTATACTATGTAAAAAGGATAAGGGATATATGACCCTGAGTAGAGTTCTTGATCTACCAAAGCTTGAAAAGGCTAGGAAAGGGGGATACTGAGAATGCGAATATGATGTATTTTAAAGCGTTCTTGTAAAATGTGCTTTCCAGGATGTTTCTCCCTTAGAAACAAAAAGTTATAATCGGGAAAAGTTTAGGGTTTTCCTCTCGATTTGTGCTACTGAAGGTAATATGAACATAAGGAAATGGGGGTAAATGGAAAAAACCAGCTTTCAAAGTTTAAACGATTTTAAAATCTTGTTTGTTGGGAAGTTTTCTGCTCACATCATTCTTTGCTTACTTTTCCTCGAGTTGATAAAACTGATTTGAATAGTATAAAATTAGGCTTTAAAGTCTCAAAAAATTATTTATCTTGATGATGGTGATACCTAATAAACTTGTGGGTTTTTGTTAGTTCGCGAGTTCCACGGGTGCCTATTTGTTGAAAACAGATTAAGTACTCTCATTAAAAAAATTATTTGGAAAGAAAGAAAAAATAGAATTAAATTATTAGAATACATGAGAAGAGATTAATAGGATCAAGTCTACGTATGAAGATAAAACCTTGCCCTTAAGGCTACCGTTTTAAATAAGAGATCAGCGTAGAACTGTGCGAAGGTTATACAAAAAATCTAGGAGATCAAATGGCCCAAACGAGTGGTCGGCTTAACAGATCTCTCTACGTCATTACAAATATTCTATCCGTAGATCTAAAAGAAAATCGTGGCAACTCTTTTGTGAGAAAGTAGATGGTATTAATGAGATATCACGGGTCAAGAGATTTCTATCCAATATACCCAACCAACCCGAACTCATCACAAATAGTGACGGAGCACGGGCCTCTTACTTGTGCGGAATCGTTAGAAATCCTGTTGAACGAACATCACCGACAGTCTTGATAAGGAGATCGGGGACTGTTGATTATGAAACTGTCTCTGGGGATAAAGATGTGGTCTTCATCACGGACGAGCTGGTAAAAGGGGGTAGTGAATTCGTTTAAACCCTTAAATCTCTGAACAAAGACGCCATCTTTCCTACCCTTCTCAGGTTACTTATTGCTTCGAAATCTAGTCTTACTTTCTAGGGCCTGTATTAAAATGGGTTACAAGTCGAAGCTGTGGCAGGAAGTCCATATTATGTGTATCCCCAAGGCCGGCCGGATAAATAATAAGCTTGACTTCTTACTCAAAATACTGGAGCCTATTTGCCAGTGGGAATTGAGGTGCTCTATTCCCAGAAGCAGATTGTCGCAACACCAGCACGCATATTTAAAGGGTAAATCAGTTGAGATGGTCCTCCACGAGATTATCCACTCTATTGAAAAGGGCTTCCTCTTTAAACAATCTACTCTGGCTGTTTTTATCGACGTAGAAACTGCCATTAACAATGTCCTTCTACATAAGTTCACTGAAACGCTAACAAAACATGGAGTGAATCGGCCAATAAGATAATGGATCGCACTTATGTTGAACGATCCTTGTCGAACAGGGTGGGATAAGCAAAGTAAAAAGATTCCAGAGTCGGTATTTTATCACCTTTGTTGTGGGTGCTGGTTATGGATGAGCTCCTGCTATCACTTACCCGGATGGGGTTCAAAGCGGTATGTTACGATGATGGCTTTGTGATCTTGGTCACCGGTAGCTACGAGTATGAATCAGTCCACGCAAAACGCGATTCGACTAGTCTCGGACTGAGCTGCAGATTTCGGACTGAGCTGCAGATTTCGGACTTTTCACTAATCCATTGAAAACAGATCTATTCCTCTTTACTAAGAAATGGAACACTCCCAGATTGAACCTTATCTCTATCGGCTTCACACGTTTGGAACAAGAGGACAGGATAAAATATAGGTAGCAGATTAGATAGAAAACTAAGCTGGAAACCACATCTTGAGGACAGAGCAAATAAAGCTCTTCGAGCATTTGCGATGTGCTACAGATCCAAAGGAAAGAAGTGGGCATTTAAACCGCGGATGGTCTTACGGGTCTACACCAGTGTCATCCGGTGGAAGGCAATGGAGCAAGATCTTGGAGAAGATTCAAAGATTGTGTTTCCCTCGAGGGTTGTTGAGGTCATCCTCAACATACACTCCGTACATATACAAATCAAGAAGGGGGCGTTAATGGGTAGGTTGAGGCTGCATCTCAATCAGAGCTGGATCACCCGCTCGAGACTATGCTGACGAGCAACTTTAAACTGAAAATTCCAGGTAGGACAGAATGGGAATCACATTCCGTGCTTCAACCATTGACAAACTCTATCATATATACAGACGGCTACAAATCGCAAGAGGAAACCAGAGCAGGTGTTTTTTTGCAAGGAACCTCACATGAAAATTGCCAAATACCTTGAAGGCCATGTAACGATTTTCCAGGCGAAGTTGGGGCCATCCTTGAAGCCGGAAGGTATCTCCTAAGCACAGAGATTGCAATCTGCTCGGACGGCCAAGCAGCTGTCAAAGCTTTGTTGAAATCTTTTACAAACTCCACATTTGTATTGGAATGTAAAACCACCCTGGATTATTTTTCTCGGAACAACAGGGTAATTGTGCTTTGGGTGTTAGGTTACAGCGATATTAGCGGAAATGAAAAGGAGGACGAATTTGCTGGTCGTCTTGGTGTAACCTCGGAAACATCCTTCTTCACTACTGGGATCGCACCTTGCCGCTACAATCTCGACTTAGGCCGACTACTAATACAGTCGCCTTTGGTTGGAAGACCGTTCAGGTAGAATTACAAAGGTGCTATGCGGTAGACCCAACCTAAATGAAACGAAGAAGCTATTGCGACTAAACAAGCCAACCCTGAGAACTTTAGTGTCGACTCTCACGGGGTGCTTTCTTTTTAGAAGTCCCATGCATAGGATGGGGCTTGTTGACGGTGCAGTATGCAAAGAGTGCTGAGAGGAATTCGAAACGGTGACTCATTTCTTTTGTCATTATCCGACCTTTTCAAGAAAACTTAACATATTCCCTGGCTCATAAAACCTCCTGAAAGAGCTGCATGAAGCCGGTAAGGAGGGTTTGGGGCTAATTTTGAATTTTGTTCGAGCGCCCGGCTGAGATTTGCAATTGCTCATAAGTGTGGAGGGTGAATCCATACTTGGCCTACGTTCCAGGGGCCCATTTCGGATCCCAACTTCGTTTTAATCCATCCAAGTCTAAGTATGAATTTTTGTTGCATTTAGATAGGCTAGTTCAGAGAAGTTTGTCGTATCTACTTAATTTAAGTATAAGCATAGAGGTTATTCCATGTCAAATATGCAACATATATGACATGACCATCAGCAATTTTTGTTTTGGGGTATGTAACTCCTCATATCCCTTAGTTTCTCTTAATGATTTCGACTTCGGCAGTCTATTTAGCGCGATTGCAATTTTACAAGTGTTGGAAATACCTAAAAAGCTTATTTCAAAGAGAGATGCATTTCCGATAGCTGGGGGACTTACCTGTCCTGTATTCAAGTATATAACTCTAAAAAAATTATAAATCTAAAAGGACTTCAGTATCTTATGAGACAGTCAATGAAATCTCGGTCGCCTTGATGTTAAGAATGTGCTCATTCTTCCATGATATTCAAGGATGAAGCATAAAATCTTACCCTTAACAACCTTTTACACAAATATTTTTAAACAGCTATTTTTGAAGATAATTTGATTTCTCAAGCTTTCAAATGAGCCATATTTCACTATCCTAGCATGAATAGAAAAATATATATGAATTTTTAAAGAAGACCACCACAGCATTTTACCGAAATTTTGAAAATGTCATAGCTTGCGAAATATACTTCTGTAGGGAAAATTTTTAATTTGTGCATTTGTTATTGCAAACCCTTTAAGTATGTAAAATTTAAAAAAAAAATTGGTAATGGTCATGTCACACTTTATGTGATTTCAGATCAATTTCCTATGGAATGACCTATACACGTATTTGATAGAGTTGCTGGCTGTGATCGATTAATGTAAAGTAAACAGAAAACGAACTTATTATTATTTAGGTCATTTCTAGCGCTTATTTGTCCATTAGCGGTAAATTAGTAATTCAATCAGGCTGATTTCCTGGTAAACTTGAGAAGCAGTTCCTTATCTACGTTTGCCACTTTGAACATTTATTTGAGAAAATAAAACTCAAAGAATTTATATCGAGGAGTATTGGGTATAGTGACATTGTTGAATTGTGATTTGAGATGATCGAATCTTACCAAATCTATTTGCAAAAACATAGAGTACGCATTTGAGTTCAACAGGAAATTTTTTAATATAACACCCAATGTTAAAAATTTCCCGTTTAATATAGTAATGAAAATTTTCCTTTTAAGGACAGTGGCCATATTTGGATTAATTGTCTTCCTCTTAATGATTTGTTATGTGACTTCGACGATTACTGGAATAAAACTAAAAAACTGGCATATTCACGTACACATTTATTAAAAATCAAGTTAAATAATGGAAAGTAATTTTAGTATACTTTCACTAGATCTTAAACTGAAATATCCATGGCACTTAGATTTTAGTTAAACATGTTTACCTACGTATTCGTACCTTTGTGGTAGATAAGTGATCAAACGTAGAGAATTACAAAATGTCTTTCTCATCCATGTAAAAAGATAATAATCTCTCTTTTTACATATTGTATATTTAGTTCGTTGAGAAAATTGGCAATTATTTTCTATGATTTCTTTTTAATTCAATTAGATTTTTAGTTTATAAAATAATTCATACATCAGGTCTTTTAGTACCTGAATTACTATACAACTTAGGTAATATAGGTTTAAATAAAACGACTTCATATACATAGAAATACTTTTTGGGAAAGTGCTTCTAAGATGGGTGATATTCGAAGAGTGGCTTTCTCTTGATGACTTTTCACCACAAGGCCTACCAAGATAGGACCTGTCATTTCTCACACAGTGCCATTCCGAAATAGTCCTAGAGTAAAATTCACTAATGTTTTCTTCATATAATTGCCGAAACTTCGAATTTTGTGTGCTGTAATTAGGGCTAGTCACCACATATATTTAGCATCAAAATAAACATATATTTTTGTATAAAAAAAAAAAACAAAACTATTTACAAACAAAAAATCTTTGAAAAAGAAATATATTTTGCAAAAGAGGACATTTCGTATCAGCAGGAATCGGCAGGAATCATATACGCATCAGTACCGCTTGGTTCCTGCATGTCGTATACGCACAAATAATAGCCAATCTGACCGCATAATATGCTTTTAAAATAATTTTTAAGTGTGAATAATATTTGAGGCGAAATATGCTAAATATTTACTTGAATGCCTAGCAAGATTTGCGGGCCTAGCATTTCATACAGAGTTTTTCTATGAAAAAAATTCAAAGTGAATTTAGTCAATATGAAAATTGACTGGGTTTTGTGCCACATACGCAGCTGGAGAATTTAGTGGAAAATTTTTTTTTACAAACGAAAAATCTTTGGAAAAGGTTCCTGCTGGTACGAAACGCCCTCTTTTGAAAAAAAATTCTTTTTCAACGATTTTTCGTTTGTAAACTCAGTAAACTCGGTAAATTTTCATATAGACTAAATTTGTTATGAAATTGTTTCATAGCAAAACTCTCTACATATGTATATTTTTGCTGAACTCACTAGCTTCGTATCGTTTATCATTATCAAGATATTCTCCAAAAAAATAATTTTTTTTAAATTGCCGATTGCAGCCAATAGATGGAGTTTGCGTCTAAACTGACTAATATATATTGGACAACGATTTTCTAGAGAATCGTTATTTATAACATGCTTTTTGGTCCCTTGGGTGGGAATCATTTATGGAAATTCACCTAAACATATTTATTTATAAGCAGTTCTAGCTACAAATTTCATAAATGAAAAAACCTCTGAAATCGAAATTTCAAAATATATTTCAAAAATTCTTTCTTAATGTTTTTTTTCTCATAGGAAAAAAAGGGACTGGATTATTGCTTAATTCAATATTTTACTGGCTGTTTTAGTAGTATTGATGTTGTCAGCATACGACAAGAATTGTCTTGATTACTGAAGAATATTTGCATTACGACAAAAATGTAAATATACAACTGAAATTTTATACAACTACATTTTGTATAAGATTTGAGTACAACTTTGTAAACCGATCGAGTCTATTCAAATTTTGCATAATGGCAGAAACACACCCAGGCCTCGAGGCTTCCTCGAGGTGTTGTCAAAATTTCGAACACGGATTTTTAAATGATGCAACACAAAACCAAGCCATCAGCTAGCCTCAAGGCGAGGAAGTGTGAGAGAGGCCAGGCCTGAAGCTTGCTTGGATGTGTTTCTGCCTTAATGTGACAAAACTCCGTGTCCCTACATACAATTTGCAAATATGTGTGTCGAACTGCCCTTCACTAGTGCCCCAGAATCTTACCGCAGATGCTCAAAAGATAGAACCATAAGGAGGTTTTCACCATTCTATTTCGACAGCCTAGCCCTGACGGTTGCTATAGCAACATGAAATACATCACTAAACCCATATTGACAAAACGTCTGGAAATATATATATAAATAATGCTTTAAATATTTTTGCGAAGGCAAAGATAAATACGATAAAAGTAATCCAATAAATTGTACACCAAACAACCTAAAAATGTCCTTCAAAAGGATAAACGTTATCCTCCAAATAAAAATCGTAATAAATATTGCAGATAGAATTCTGTCAGGATTTAGGCATGTGTAGAATCTCTGTCTTCAATTTCATTCTGAATAAGAAATTCTCCTATAAAAATTACTTGGTCCGGACAATTTAAAGAAATTCTGAAATCTCTTTAAACGTTTAATTTTACCCCCAATCTTGGTAGATTTTTGGAAATATTTTACGACAGCCTAAGTCATAAGCTCATTTGGAATTTTAATAGTCTGCCAAGCTATGAATACCGCACCGGGGTGTGAATCTCACACCTTCCCCAATAATGCGAAGAACACGCAAAAGATTGGTCCCTGAGAATTACATTTAATTTCCCGTGGAATTTACAAATTGAATTTTAAATTTCTTACCAAAAATTCCCACAGAATTTAGGGATACTGAGGGTTTCACTCTGGTGAATGCTATTTCCCAATTGAAAATTGTCCTTTAATTTCGTTTTTGATTGGAGTAATGGTGGAATACAAATTAACACCAAACCAGGACGAATTAAAGAATTTGAAATTTTTACAGATACTTTCTTGTGTCTAGTGCGAATTCATTCCTTAAAAGTCTTCAAGCATCATTATGAGACATTCAAGGACATGGGTAAGGTAGAAATGTGGTTTAAAAATTTAGGATTCACTAACAAACAATAATTGGTGCTTAAATGTAAACATTTAAAGGATTGTTTGCTATTCCCTTTGTTTCATTAATTTATTTACCTCACTAATTCGTCAGTTGATCCATATTTTCGAGAGCCTTTAACGCATCCTTTACCTAATCTAAAAGGTGCTTTAAGTTTGACGAAGATTCCCTGGAATATGGGGGCAGGAAATGCATTTTTTCAAGAAGTTTGTTAATCAGAATATGTTTATTTCCAAACTTATTTCTCTTTTAGGGATGAGTGGTTGGAGACAGTGAAAATGTATGTATTTCCCAAAATGGTAGGTCGTTTATAACAGCGTAGGTCTGAAATTACCATTATTAGTACGACATAGGTTCAAGGCTGAACAAAAGCAAGGCAATTTCTTTCTTTCAAAAATAACTACAGCTTATAAAGGACTCAATTAGCAGCAAGTACTATTGACAAACAGTGGTGCAAATTCATATAAACTTAAACGCATTTTTTTTGTCTTTTAAACTAATGAATTATTTTTTATCTAAAACAAGTTGTTTTTGTATTGACTCTACTAAGTTTTGCAAATATTATAGCAGTTTTCAAGTTAGATTTCGAGTTAAACTGCCTGCCGATTGGTACAAACTTGTCTAAAAAGGATATACTCTAAGAGTTTTTAGTCGAGTTTAAAGCGGAGCTTCTTCTAGTCGAATCGAGAGCTTTGATATTTTTGTCTTAAAATAGTTTCTTTGATGATCTGAAGGATTGACGTATTATTTTGCTGAAAGATAAAATCTTAGCCATGCAATTTCTCAGCATTTTTGATCATTATGTCTAAAAATTCCAAGCAGGATTTGGAGTCTATTCTTCGGGGAATCCATGTAATATCCACCTTCCTGTTTGCCGAAAACCAGCCCAAATCATCACGCAACCACCACCAGAAACTCGTGCCATGCTGAGCTCCGCTTCGAATATTTTACTAGTAGTCAATAATAGTAGTACCTATTGGAAATCATAAATGCCATTTACATTTACAGGGTGTTTCATAATTGGTGAGCATAACTCAAAGGTTCGATAAATGAGGTGGAGACAAGCAAAAAAATATATGGTGAAGGGTGGAGGAGGGCAAGACACGTCGTTTCACGGTAGGGAAGTTTAAGATTTTTAGTACCTTTTAAACTTTACACCCTGTAAATTTCTTAACGTACACCCTATCAAGGTGAGATTTATTTCGGATAATAGAAAACCGTCTAAGCTTTCCAATGCATACCGTGTCATCTTCCGTCGAAAGTTGTAGGACGTCAAATTCAAAAAATTCCTGACTTTTTCAAATTTTAACGATTTTCCCGCCAAAATGCATACAGTTTTTTACAAGATTTAGAAACCTCGGAATGTCACTTTTATGCAACCGTTTTTGAGATATTCCCGTTTCTATGATTCATAATTTCATTGATTTTGCTACTGATGATGGTAATCGCGCCTACTATTATGCAATTCCATTCAAAATTAGCAAAATTAATGAAATTATGAAAAATAGAAATGGGAATATATCGAAAACAGTTGCATTCAGGTAGATACATGTGCATAGTCAAATTAAAGGTAACATTCCGGAGTGTCCAAATCTTGTAAAAAAAAATGTGGTGGAAAAATTGTTAAAATTTGAAAAGGTTAGGAATGTTTTCCCATTTTTTTAGTTTGACTTTCTACATATTCCGACGGAAGGAGGAGGACATTGATTCGCAAGCTTAGATGGTTTCTTATCATCTGAAATGAATCTCACAATAATAGGGTGTATATTAAGACATTTATAGGGTGTAAGTGGAAAACGTACTACAAATTTTAAGCCTCCGCCCCTAGCACTGAAACGACACCCCCCCGTTCCCAATAGAATTTTGGCTTGTCTCCACCTCAGCTATCAAACGCTTGAGTTATGCGCACCAATTATGAAACACCCTGTGTATTGAACTTCTTTTCGTCCCGTGGATATTTTTCAGCTTAACTGTCCTGTGACTCTTAGTTATTGAAGGTTTCTTAGTTCTTTTCATGAAAATTACGTTTTTATTTCTCGAAAGGAGTTGTGCAACACGTCGCGTTAGCAAGTGACTGGAAGCTCCAGGTTTGCCAGAATTTAGCTAGAGAATAGATTTCCATAGTGGGATCTACCGGTTTTTTTTTAGAAATTTTCCGACTGGACTACCCTACATGTCGGTAGGCTGCTACTTTCTCGGGTAGTCAAGTAATGTCATCACAAAATAATTTCGAAAATTTGTCACAAAAAAGTAGAAATAATTGTGAAAATGAAATGTCACACAATAGTTTGACATTTATATTGTGATTTCAGAACATTTTTTATTGACAAAAATTTCAGATGAAACTGTGAACAAAATGTGATAAAATTCCGTCGTGTGATGACTAATTTTGCTATAATAACGTGCGATTGATTGTGAGTTAAAATTATCGAAGGTAAAAGTATTGAAAACGCTGTCAGTTGTGTTATTAACCGACTGTTTGACATAATATTGCACTAGATTTTATTTCAAAAAGGTTCATAATTAAATAAAAAATTTGAAAAATTTGTGTATTTTTAAACTCCTGGTTTAAATACTTATATACCTACTATTATTACAGTTTGACAAAATGTCGACATTTAAATGTCACAAATGTGAGTGAACCAAATGTCACAGAATTTATTAACATTACTGAGACAATCTAAATATGGTTTATATGACATATTATGTGACAATTGGCGTCAACCCTGACCAGAGTTTCAAATCATATTTGTCACATAATTTTGTCGACAATTGACAAAAATTTGTCGTTGTTTTGTCGCTTATATGTCATATTTGGCTACCCGGGTTAGCTCTTCCTTCGCATTGACATTCTTAGTTCTTAAAAACGGAAACGTCAAAACGCGTAAAATTTAAAAATAATATAAAAATTAGGAAATTACAATTTAACTAGATTTTAACTTAAAACATAAAAAAAATCTACCGAGTTTATATTCCAATTTTCACCTATAATGCATTGCTGACGAAAGTATAATGTAATAAAAATCCTAAGAATTCAAAGCGTAAGCGAAATTTTTAACGAGAAAAATCAATGGCTCATCAAAAGAATAGGAGGGATTAAAGATTATTTTGAGATATTTTATGAATCACCCTATGCTTTCTTTCTAATGGTCTACATTTTTTGTCTTCGTCTTCCGCTTCGAACTAATGGTTCAGGAAAGCCAACATTTTTTAATTATAAACTTTTTTTTCGCAAAAGAAAAAAGATAAAAACCCTTCACTCAAATAAAGTATACGTCCTTTTGCGTGTTTTATTCATGGATGTGTGGAGGCAATCATCGATCTTACGATTTTTGCTAATTGTAGGGGGTTAAGAAAATACAATTAATTACTCTTTTTCTCTCCTATTGATCTATAGAAAGTACAACCATTAGGTAAGTCTCGCGATGTTGAAGGCTTCGTCTGGCGTGCCTCAAGGTAGTCACTTGGGCCCGTTGTTCTTTGTTCTATCTATTGACGACATTGTCTCTGTTGTGAGGCACTGTAAAGTCTTGATATATGCTGACGACATTAAGCTTTTCGCTCAGATTAAATCTGTTAGCGATTGTGAGCAGGTACAGGCTGACCTTCACAAATTTTACGACTGGTGCAAAAGTAATAATTTGGTACTAAATATAGACAAATGTGAGGTTATGACTTTCCACAGAAATCAGAAACCAATCACTTATGATTACGAGTTCTCGCATTCCTCGATTCGCCGTGTTAGCTCTGTCTGTGACTTGGGTGTCAAATGTGACCACAGATTGAATTTTATCTCCCATATAAACTATATGGTATCAAAGAGTAGTTCTATGCTGGGTTTTATAAAACGTTGGTCCCGAGAGTTTTCAAATCCTACCATAACATTGCGTTTGTACACTTGCTTTGTAAGACCACTTCTTGAATACGCTAGCCAGGTCTGGTCTCCATTTTACGGTATACACATCGATCGTATCGAGTCTGTTCAGCGGAACTTCTTACGATTTGCTCTCAGGCACCTACCCTGGAATAATTCATTAATTCTTCCACCCTATGAAGATCGCTTGAAGCTTTTAAATATGCGCTCGCTTGAGAAACGTCGTATGGTTGCCGATATAACGTTTGTGCATCAACTCTTAAACGAGAATATTGGATCTCCATTTTTACTTAACAAAATCTCTTTCCGTGATAGTAGGCACAATTTAAGAAGGCTACCTTTGTTGCATGTTAACTCCTCAAGGTCTAACTTTAGCATGTATGAACCTGTTAATCGCATGTGTATTACTGTTAATAATATGGCTGAGCATTTTGTTCTCGACGTTTCAAAGCATGTTTTAAAAAAACGTCTATATAATATTTAATCTATTTTGTTTAATGTTTTCTGCATGTAATTTCATCTGGTGTTTGGTTTATGTTTAGTGTAACATACTAGTACTAACACCGACTAAATGATGAAACGCATGTATTGTTGACCGTTTATTTATTAAACGTGTCCATGCAGCGAGCTTGTGTTAAGCTGGTTCTGATAGTCATTATGTTATTAGGAGGAAGGATCCATTACCCTTTCTCAAAAAATAAATATTGATTACTTTTTAGGCTATCTAAATAATTGGCAATATGCACCTGACATGTTTCGCCCACAACACAGTGCTAATTAGATATTTAAATATAGCGAAACTAATTTAAACAGTTTATTCACAGAAGAAAATTGCCTACCCTTAAGCATTTACTAAAATTTGTCCAAGATTTAGATGAAGTGAGTGTGCGTAAAGGACCAAAAGGGTTGCAATGTCACTAGTGTTATAGAACGTCAAATTTACAACAATTAAAAAGACATCTATTTTTTTTTTAATTTAACGGTTTTCCCGCCATAATGCCTGATAATAGTTACATTTTCTCGGAAGATTTGAAAACCTTAAAATATTATTTCTCATTTGATCCTATCTACCGATATGGAAATGTTTTTAGATAAGCCAACTTTTATGATTCATTATTTCCAGATATTGTAAGGGAAATAGCTTATTGAAATGTATATGCTAAGAAAGCAATAACATCAATACCTCACAGGCATGATACAAAGATTAATAAGGTATGCCCGAATTATCTGTCAATTGATTGGTTAACTCATTTGGCGACAAATTTCGCAATTTTCTTTGTCTCAATTTCAATCGTCCTTATCAAAGTGAAAAAATTTTCTATTTGAAAATTTGTTTTCTTTCCCTAGCACGTAATTACTTTTCCAGAACTGATTTAAACGAACAAACTAATGTTTTGTTAAATATTGTAATATATTCAAAACGTATTTCAATCAACAAAATAAAAAAAAAAAACTCAAAACAAGTTCGCTGGATATGACAACATTGTCACCTCATGGCGTAGCAACACAAAAAATTCCTCTCGAATCGGCCATACCTTGTTATTTTTTGTATCATGCCTCATACGTACACTCCCATTAGATATTATGGCAAAAATCGCAAACTGTCATACAGTCAAATTGTCAAAATGGAATATCTTTTTCCAAATGATCTGAAATGAGTTTCGAAAAAGAACAATGCAACGAATCTGTGGTTGCGCTCCTTCCTGTTTCTAAACGGGGGACTACCCCCGAAATAACTTGAAACCTTTTGTATGTATATATATATGTATCGAGACTACCACAACTACTCTAAGCAAATAAGGAAAAAGGTATTTTGAATAAGCTGGGCGTTTAACCGCAACAGCAGCTAATATCTAAGGTTACTACATCACAAGACAACACACAAAAATAAAATAATTTTGATAGGAATAATCGGATAGGAAGGATAACACAAAATTGTAGGGATACCAACCGCTAAGAGGGGTTTTTGTAAAGCGCTCTCTTAGTACCCTTGGATTGCTCCGAAATAACTAACTTGAATCCTTTTCATAAAAAAATATTTGAAAATTTACAATTTCACAGTATTAAATTACAAATTAAAAACGTATTTTTTTTTTTTCATTTTGACAGATAATTTAATAATTATTTGCTATAAAATTATAGTAAGACGAGCTGTCAGTAGTTAAAATTGACAGATTAGTGTTATCAGTTTTAGTTCTAGCACCCATAAAAAGTTTGTATGTTTGAGAAATTTTTATGGGATTAAGGTTTTCCGGACACGCATACATTGACAAAACGAGGTCTGGAAAGAATGCAGAAGGCATTTGTTTCTCTTCACTCATAAATATATTCCCGTGTACGATGTACTATCTCCCTCATAATATCTGGAGAATGCATGCCATCATAATGTAAATCCTCTTTAAGACGGTTTATTATTATCTGAGCTAACAATTGTCTGTTGTATAACAAGGAAGTTACTGGGTGTTTGTGTAAAATCAGCATATTTTCTTAATCACCCTGTAGCATCTGAGGTACCCCAGCCCCTGCTATACAATTTTTTGTTTATCGAGGTGAGTACTATCATCTCTTCCACTGTGGACCTCTCAGCCGGAAACACATAGTAAGTCATTTTTTGGTACAGGCCTTAGCTTTTTAAATTCGATATCAAAAACAGGTAGGTATTGATGACGTGTTTTGTTGATAAAAATTGTATTAAATATATTATAAATATTTCAGTAAAAAATAAAAATAATTACAAAACAAATGATTTAAATTGTACTGACGCTATATGACACACTTGGGAATTAGTTATGTACCTACTTATATGAAGAGATAGTATCAAAACATGCTGCTAAAAATTCAGAAGGAGTACTTACATAACCCTATTTTCTATAGCGGCACCTGCGATTCTACGGAAACCTTGTAAATTTTGTCACGAACTTTAATAGAAAACCACCTGTTAACTTTATTAAAATGCAAAACACTTTGCCTTCCATACCATGTTTACTTATACTTCACAGTAGATAAGAATGAAATCCCAGCTCGATAACAGGCAGTTTACAAAGAGGAGACTTCCTGTTTAAAGGCATTGACATTGTGCCGTTGTTTCTCATAAAAATTCATAGAAATTGTTGTGTGTGTGCGTGTGTGCGCGTTTATGTACTTGGCGAATAATTTCGAGCAATTTGCTTTAACTGAAGCACCTCCATAAGGAATAAATTTAGAGGAGATGAGGAAAGTATAAACCAAGTGTTTCTACATGATACGTCCATGAAAAGTGCATTTTTTAAATTGGATAAATGAGTTTTACCCACTTGCATTAAGTGTTTTTTAAATGTTTAAAAAAAATCCAGGTACTTTGTATCTATATTTTTTTTGTATAATGATTCCAAAGCTCAGGGGATACCCTGTGATGCCGCAGCACAGCCTTAGCAGGAAAGGAAGAAGGTGTAGGGAATTGGGGATTATTGGGTTGAGTCAAGGAGGTGACGGTGTACTTTGCGCTTGAATTTTTGCGGACCATAGCTAAGGGGAAAACAGATGATGGCAAACTGTTCCACATTCGTATTGTCCTGCTTATGAAGGATTCGCGGAATTTCACGGTACGGCCGAATTTGACTTCAAGGGTGTGGGGGTGAGCTCGGGTTACAGCTTGTATGGTGTGCATAGGAAGAATTATGCAAGCGATCAGGCTAGAGAGTTCGCCAGAGCAATAGCCATAAAAGTAGCGATAAAACAAATATTTTTGGATATTTATATGCCTAAAATGTTAAGGGATGGCGAGTTCTAGATATCTTCTCCATTGACGGAAATGGGTTGAGCGGGGTTTGCAGTACGTTTGAGTGATAGCAGAAAACATCGTGTTTTGTAAGCATTAAACAAGACCCAATTAGCTCTGCCTCAAGCGAGTATTATTGTAAGGTAATAGTTTAGCGAACTGAAAATGTTCGTTTGTTAACTGTAGTATTCCCACGGGAATCAGCTATAAACTCGAACGAGTACACGAAATCAAGGGTGCTGTCGTCTGCAAAACTATGAGTATGATTGAAAGTGAGAGCTAGCAGATTATTAATAAAAATGAGAAAGGGAGTAGGATAGAGCACAGAACCTTGTGGTACATCGGCATGGATTATAAAACGGTCGGAGGTAACACCGTCCAATATAACTTGAATTGAACGGCGGGAAAGAAAACTTTCAATCCATTTTAAGAAAAGAGGATCCATACCTTATATCTGAAGTTTAGCTAAAGGAGCAGGATGCCAGACTCTATCGAAGACCTTCGAGATATCTAATGCGATGATTTTAGATTCACCAAAATTATGAAGACGTTGATTCCAACGCTCGGTAAGGAATGCTAGTAAATCTCCAGTAGAGCGGCCAGCACGAAAGCCGTATTGGCGATCGTTAATTAGGTGATTACTTTCTAGATATTTCATTAATTGGGTGTTGATGAGTATTTCGAAAACTTTCAAAATAATCGAAGTAAAGGCAATTGATCTATAATTTGAGCGATCGCTTGCCTCTACTTTTTTGGGTATTGGCTGAGCATGTGCAAGTTTCCATGTAGAAGGAAAGATTCCTGTCGAATAGGACAGATAAAATAGATACGTAGAAGTTTAGCTAAAGAAGAGGCGTAGTACTTGAGTACAGGGGCGACTGTAGTTGCATGTTGGGTAAGAAGGAGGAGCTGGCGAAGGAGAAGAAAGAATTCGCAGCAAACTTAGCGCCAAACAAATTGGATTTGTCCAATGATTCCGTGTACACATCCCGGTTATGACGTATGTTGGGGGGAGGGGGGGGGGGGGTACCGAAGAACTGGTGAAGATGGTTTTGACTGTTTTAACAAGAGGCGACTCTCTTTCGGCTGGTAAAGATTTTCTGTCTAATACTTTGGTCGAATTTGAACTTCTCCCGATGAATAACAGACTTATTGGTGTGACGTGCAACTCTATAGATCTGTCCCAATTCCGCTGAATGTCACAGTTTATATGCCTGAAATGCAGCTTCCTTATCTTTTTTGGCTTCATAACAGTCATCGTTAAATCAAGATGTATGGTTAAGTTTAATATTTGTGAATTTATGCGGAATGAAGCTGCGCATCCCGAACCATAAGATGTTGATAACGGTTTTGCTGTTCTGAAACAGCACTGAACATCTCTCGAGGAAACATACTCAGCCCAGTCTAACTCTCTGATGAATTTATTGAATGAAGCCCAATCAGTCGCTTTTTACGAAGGTGGCTGTCAGGTTTCAGTGATAATATGGAGAATTGGTCCGAAACGAGACAATGATATGAACTTCCAAGGAGAGATGACAGTGAAGTTGAATACTTGTCAGGATGAGATGTTAGAAACAGATCTAATAGATTAGCGCTATGTTCAATTATATCAGGCAAACAACATATCTCCCCGCTGGACTTGTGGTAGAAGAATGTCTGATCCACTGCATGTTATAGAAGAATTGAAATCGCTAGCAATAACGATTTCGGAAGTAGGGGATTTGGTAAAAATATTATTTATATTGGAGAATAGGAGTCAAACAAACATACATATCGATTTTGATTTTGAAAATATCATGTTTGTAGCATAATTAGTATAATTGAGGAGTGAAGAAAGAAAGAAGACAAAAAAACTATTTACAAAATATTTATAAAGAATAAAGTTACTTTTATAAAAAATTAGTATAGATAAAAAATTAATTTCTCTAAAGTTCATTTATTGATACAAACAATAATTTCTTCAAAAATTTTATCTGAGAAAAAGTATAAAGTTCATTTGGTAATTTTTATTCTTAACAAAGAAAGATGTTGTGCGCTAATCTTCTGCAAACAATTAATTTTTGACACTCGAAACAGTTTATTTAAAATAATTTCCAAGATTTTAATATGCGAGATTTAGAAATTGCGATATTTTAATACGAGAGACCTCAGAAACTCCAGCCCGACTGAAACATCCTTCTGACGACCCCATTGACATAACAATTTTTGTAGGCGAATGGCTACATCAGAAATCTACATATACCGAGGAATTAATTAGATTTTTTTTATAAGTTAAAGTCAGAACGAATTTACGTTTTTGTCGGTAAATGGCCCATCCTCAACCTCCAAGAGAAATGAGAGTATTTAGATTTTTGTAACATTGAAGCAACACCATACTTATATACATGTGCGTATACACTTGATGTAACTCAGCACTTCACGAAAAGTCTAACCACTTCATGAAATGTAGGCAGTTAGTGTAACAGTTTACGCTTAATGAGTTTTTACACGAAATGTCTGAAATTTTTAGTCCCTTCATGAAATGCTAGAAGCCTTTACGCCGATAGTGTAATATCAATTGATATAAACGAATACTAGGAGAGGGCGATGAGTGGTGAAAGAGGAGACCGCGTCCAAACCTGCGAGACAGCCATACACAAACACATACGCGCGACTCGAATACACAGTCACACACGCCCTGGCGTAAAGGCTTGTAGCATTTCATGAAGTGGCTAAAAATTTCAGACACTTCGTGTAAAAACTTATTATTAAGCGCAAACTGTTACACTAACTGCCTACATTTCATGAAGTGCCTAGACTTCTCGTAAAGTGCTGAGTTACATCAAGTGCCTACGACAATACATTTGAACCTTTTTCAAACTTAAGGCTAATTGTTTTTTCCTTTCGTCAAGATATAATAGTCGCTTTTCGTTTCAAGCTCGCTTTAACAGCTTGCAGTGCACCAGAAGGCCTCCGTGAATCGTGAGTAAAAAGTCATCATTTATGTCTTAAAATAATTTTTTTTTCGTATGAAGTCCCATTTGGTTGGCTGGTTGGCTCTATTTAATTTTTGACAATAGTTGTGAAAATTAGATCACTAGTGTTACGGCGGTAAATTTAAGAAAAAAAAAAAAAAAAAAACAAATATGCCTCGCAGTGTAATTAATAAAATATATTTTTACTGAATTAGTAAAGCGGAATTTTCTCTTTTGGCCGGAAATTTATCTTTTCTTTTATAGATTATACAAGGGATATCAGCTCAAAGATAAGTGCCAACTGGTGCTACAGGGAGGCTGCACCATGGTACGAGGCAAAGGCTCTCAGGACTTGATATGTATGGTAGTCCCTTTGGCTACCTTTTTTGCTGCCACGAAATTTTTGTTTTATGGTGATTGGTACTCACCTCATATTTATTGTTATTTTATTTCACCCAACATTCTATCAAAATTTGAAAACTTTTGGAATTAACGTGAATTGATTGTCTTTATTGACTGGCCTAACGGTAGTGAACACCTAATGCAAACTCAGAGTTTGGTTTAGCAGTTAAGCGATTAGTGTGTCCCAGATACATTGAGCATCCTTTTTGATTTCAGAAAAAAGAGATTATTCTTATCTTTTTGGTGCTGCAAAAACAGAAGAAAACTCCGCAAAGATTACTTTTTTCATTCAATAAAATAAATCCCGAAGAATTGCAGTTGGGAATATTTTACTTTAATCAATTAACTCAAAATATACCCCATAAGATATTTTAAATATTTTCGAATGTCCTGTAAAAAGTTTAATCTTATATTTGAACTGATAAAACAGAATTTAAGGCCAAGTAGATTAAATATTAGAAAGAACGCTATTTCCGCAAAGGAAAAAATTGTTATAACTTTAAGGTAACGGAAATTTTTTTGAGAAAATATTTCAATGTCAACCATGATTCTTATTGATGCTTTAAGATTTTTGGCTACTGACAGAGTTGCAGAGTTGAGCAATTCAAGAATTAAGAAAGTTGTAAATCATAATTTGGATGTCATTATTCAGAGGTGTATGAAAATTCCTGACAATTTTACCAATGAATTTTGGATTAATATGTCCAAAGAATTCTTGAATCGGTGGAACTTACCTAATTGTTTTGGGAGCAGTAGATGTAGACGTTCATACATTTACACCAGAAAAGAGAAATAGGAAGTATTTTCAACTATAAAAAAGAGAAAGACCAATAATATTATATTCTAGATGAATATAAAAGTTAAATACATATAGTGAAAATCCAAAGTTTTGTATGGCAAGACCAGTAAGGAGTTCCCCGATTTAGCCTATTTTTGAAATTGTATTAACTATTTCCATGAAAAGAAAATTTCAGTTCTCTACGTCGATGCGTTCTCAGGCAGTTTCCAAATATAATGGTCTTGTTGAAGAAGGTTTTTTTTTGGATTCTTTGAATTCTCCGGCACAACAGCAAAAACGAAAAAACTCTTATTTGATATTGCATCAAATAACTCATTTAATTTTTGGTGGAAAGCTTTGACTCTTCAGCAAGACTCAAATAGCGAAACTGAGTGACTCAAAAAAACAAATTAAAAATAGAAGAATGGAAAGAAATGAAAAAATGAAAAAAAAATGAGATAAATAGAAAAACAATTTTATTTCAAAAATTGCAAAAGTTAGATTAATTTGAAGCGAATCGAACCTGTGTAAACGCATATTAGGCTGAAAAAAGAAGAAGAAAAATATGCATTTCGTATCGGCAAAGTCCTTATACTCTTCAGTCCGGCTTGGCTTTTGACTGCCGTAAATGCTTACAAAATAAAAATGAAATACTGATCCAAAAGAATCCAAAAAATGACCTTGAACAAGAATAAAATTACCCGGTAATAAGTAATAGTAATCTTAAATATATAGTGAGAACCAAAAGTTTTGTATGTCAACACCGAGAAAGAGTTGCTTAATTTAGTTCATTTTTGAAATTTTATTTACAGGCACCTACCAATTTTCTGCTCTTTATATCAACACGCTCTCAGGCAGTGCCTAAAAGTACAGGATGCCCCGTAAGTGTTGTAATATCCGAGGGCTACTGATAGGTTATGCTTAGGCGGGCAAAAAATTGACTGTCAACCTATCCACAGATGACATGCAATCGCTCAGTAGTTATTCGAGGGCCACTCAGAACCATAAAGGCTGCCTGAATATTCGAAATAATAGCAATATCCTTACCTTTGATTTGCATACCAAGGGTTATCTTCACTGTCATTGCGATGGCGAGGACTTCAGCCTAGAAAACAGTGGTATGTCTTCCAAATGAGTACTCTATCCCAATGTCAGGTTCAAGTAAGCACACGCCCGCCGTGGTACCCTCATTAGTGAGAGAGCCGTCGTTAAAATTTTTTAGAGCGGACCGGAGAAGGTCGATAAGGAACTTCCCTCAGTTCACGATTCCCTTACAGGAAAATTCACAGAGAAGCGACGCCCAGACGAGGCTCCGATACCTTTGCATCACATGGCATGTTGGTCAAAGGATTTTTCAAGACAATTGCATTTACTACCTTAATGTTAATTTTCACCAGGATCGATTAGTAGAACTCGAAGACTTTCCTAATTACTAGATATGCGGCGAATGAAGCTGATTTAATTAGAGATATTTCTACTTGCTTCTCTACTCATGCCGTTTTAGGGATTTATATTTGATGACATTTATTTTCGGCTCTAAATGTGAACGCAACGTATCACAAGGCCTTACGAACGTTCCTTTAGATATCCGAAAATCAGACGTCCACTCATCTTCTGAATACTTTTGGCGAATAACGAATCTCCACTGGACACGATCTCACAAAAATTGTATTGAAGAGTGTTTTTTTTATAGCATACTTGATGCATCATATACATATTCATGGAATTATTTTTTCTTATTTCATTAAAATAAAAATAGATATGAGCATAGATGGCACAAGAAGTAAATGGCGTATGCCATAGAGCAGAGTATAAAGATTGTAAAATGGGTAGTACATTCTGGAATGGACCATAACATGTTTTAGAGCGTGCCGAAAGCAAATGTTTTTATAATAGAATTTTTCTATACATTTGCTCGACTTTCACAACACTTCAGATACGAACAAATATGAATCACTCGACGTATACATCATTTCAAATGTTGTGGTCCATTACGGAATGGACCAACCAGCCATATAAATTTTTATAATTTTTTGGTACTGCATGCGACATCTAGTTCTTGTGCAATCTATGATATTAGTCAATAAGAGAGAAAAAATGTTTTAAAGTGTTTCCTCTTAGTTATATTAGAAATATCTTTTTTTTTTCGATTCCTCAACTTAACGCGGTTAATTAAAAAAAAGTTTAAACAAATTTTCAATATCCGTCCTTTTACCTTTGACACTTGCTGTCCTTTTAATTTAAGGTTATGCTATTCGACGGCAAAATCCGAAACCTTATGCATATTAAACCAGTGTGCGAAAACTTGTTTGATCTCCATCTAAATCCGCCCATAGTCGGCCATCTTAGGCGAAAAGGCATCAGACAATTGTAGTAAAAATATTTTATATTAATTAATTTTATATTTTATAATTATATTAATTTCAGCAATTATGAACAAAATATTAATAATTTAATGCACGGTTTAAAATCTCTGTAATATATTACCTGATCATTTATAAACAATTAATAATTAATTCATTTTATTAATTAGGTAATTATAAATTTCCTACAATGTTGAAACATTTATTTATTACGATATTATTCATTAACCTATGTATTAGTCCAGGCACTTTAAGATTTTACTTCGAAAAAACCCCAAAAAATCTGAAAATTGGTATACGCTTACCTATCAGCACTACAGATAAAATGTGAAAAGTCCTCGGAAGACGCTGCTCATCGGGGACAGAGAAAGGATTACAATATCTATGTTGTTTGGTTAAAAGCACATATACCAAAAATGACGTTTTGGAGTTATGTATGTATATTAAAGTGTTTGAAAAAACATTCTCTGTCATTTTGTGCTAACTGCATAACTGCACCTCCCTTCAAAATGATTAAAATGATGGATCCAAAATGCATAACTCCAAAGAAGTGAATATTATTTAGGTTAAAAGCGCTCACCCGCAAGATTGGGGATGGGTATTCAAAAACGGCATATTAGAGACAATAAAAACATCGCAACTTCCTGCCCGAAGCGTCTTTAGAACATGAATTTTTATAATTGTTCGTAGAGCTGTGACGCATTGTGCGATTGTCGAAAGCTGGGCGTCTAATGTTCAGCAGTTTGCAGCAATTGTCGTGGGACATTTTGCCCGAATGCTGCCCCAATCGAAGATTCGATAAAAAAAAAAAGAACTTCTATGGTAGGTGATCAGAGATAGCCATACTGATGAGAACTCTCTGATCGCTGGGTCGAAAAGTTCCATCATTTTTTTAAGTGGCATTTTGTAAATTTATTGAAATTATTTTCAATAAATTTCAGTCTATTAGACGAGAAATCTCCATCGAAAAAAGAAGCGACATCGACGATCCAGAAACCGATTCTATTGATTCCGAGCAATCTTGGAATTTGTCACCAGTCCAGTGGGAAAATCAAAAAGAAATCGAGAAAGAAGAAGGAACTGGAAGAGAATAAGCTGTCAGAAATTACTTATATAAACAATCTTCATTTGTTTAGTTATGTTAAATACATAAAAAGAAATAGGTGCCGGAAGAATAACACCAAGCAAAGTTCAATATTTTTTATTCAAAAGCAAAATTCAAACCTTAATGCTAACAAAAAAATCAACTTAATACAATTAAAATATGTAATAAAATTATAAAGAATTCAGTCCGTTCTCTGGTATCTATGCAGAGCTGGAATTAGTGAAGAAAAATTTTTAGTAAGAAGGAATAAAAGTTGTGGGTAGCGAGATCACTTTTCTCAACTACCACACAGGAATGGCTTAAATTTATTTTAACTTATACTATTAGTGAAATTCCCAAATCAATATTTTTGGGAACTTCACGGGAGTGTGGAGACCTGATCAATGTTCAGGCTGTTATGTATTGGGGAAGTGTCCAGGTCAATATCCTGGTGGGTTTTTGGAGGAAGGAAATTTGAAGCTGGCTCAGTATGCTCAGTTTCGATAGGTGAAGTCTAGGTCAATTTCCTAGACTTGTTTGTTGGTTGGTCAGAGGAAAATTGACTGGTCTTCAGCTCCGTGCTCTCGTTTTTATAGCACGAAAGCTCAAAAGCTCATGAAAGCACAGCTGTGGATATCCGTTTATCCGAAATATCCGAATAGAGCCATGCGCGCCATCTGTTGACAACGAGTCAATATCTAGTTAAACTCCAGTGGCGGTGGTGACAAAAATAGTTTGTTTGGTGACCAAACAAATTATGTATTGTCAAATATTCACAAAGAAAAAGATTAGATTATACCTAACCTAACAAACTTAATATTTTTACGCCGCTAGACCTTAACATTTTTATAATGTTAGAATAAGAAAATTAAAAACAGGAGCGTTTATTTTGTACACGAATGCCTATAAAAATGTCAAAACGAGAAGATACCGCACAGAAACCTCGATTTTAATCATTACATGTAATTAAATATCAATACAAAATTTATATTGGAGTTTTAATGAGAGATTATGGGAAAACTATTAGTGTTATCAATAAACTTTATTCCACCTTTTTTGTAGAGAATCACCCGCTCTTTCTTTTTCATATATGCATATACCTTGTAGTCGTATGACCGATAGGAACGAACCTATTCGCAAATACCGAAAAAGGGTAATTTTTCCCGTTTTTGGGCTATTGCAAGTTATGTGGACAACCAAATTCCGGGTACTAATCACATTTTATTCGGAGAACTGAAAGGTAAGTGCATAGCAATTTTCAGCTTAATTGGATTTTTTCAGAAGATGAACCCATCTTGTGCCTTAAGTTTCTGGACTATATGCATTTCTTCCATTTTGTATACGGCACAAATTCACTCAAAGACTCTGATTTGCCGATAAAATGTTGTCTAGAACTTTTATATTCATGACCTCACAGTTAAATAACTTTAAGATCAATGTAGAAGAAAAACACTTTTTTAAAAATAATTGTGAAAACTTAGAAACGAAAGAAAAAAATTAACGAAATTCTCACTTGCTTTCGGAAAGTTCTTCGTCTTATTTTCATAAATTGGATATCAAAAATAGAATAGCTTGAAAATTACATAAATTACTTGAATAGTTTTCTATTTGCATTTTAATTTGAATATTCATTTCCATTCAAACGTCTTTCCTTTTTATGCATTTATCTTCACAATTTCTCGACTACAGAGGGAATTCGCTGCTAATTCTTTGTGTTATGTAGGTACCTTATTGATATTATGTAATTACAAGACGTGGAAAGATGTTTTATTCATAACAAACGACTTTGTTAGTTAGGTGCTGTTTGGTTTTGAAATTAAATTAATCAATATCAATTTGGAAAAAACAGTAAAATTAAATTTGAATTTGAGTTATTTCATTGATATTACCTTTCATTATTCATTAATCTAATGCTCAAGCGAAGGGTGCTGCCGGTTGTAAAAGGACAACTCAAATTTTTAATTCAAATATAACATTTTATTTCTATATATTACTTACAACTAATATCACGAAATTCAATTAACTTAAATCTACTAATCAATCTAAAATATTCTAAAATAAAAAAAAAAACAAAGTAATAATTCAAACTATGTAAAGAAAATTAAACAAAAATTCAATAATTGATAAAAGTCAATTCACAAACAAATCTAGTGCCACCACTGTGTTTATTTCTGTAAAGAAGAAGAAAATCTATGAATAAATTCAATAGAATATGATTGTTCAAAGTATACTGCAATGTATGGGCCTTTTCATATAAATTGAACACAGTGCAGCAAGTAGCTGCAATGAGTGTGCTGCAGTGTGTAAAGCTGCAGTGTGAGAGCAGAGTTGAACTTCTAACAAAGTTGACGTCACAACAAAATGAAGTTTTGTCTGTGCTGCCTGTGTGAATATGGGAGCAGTAGCTGAATTAGATTTCTGCTCAGATATGGACGAAAATGAAGCAGAAGTATCTTTCTGCAGCAGGAGTAAATTCCTGCTTAGATGATGAAGGATGGAATTATAGCAGAAGTAAACTTCTGCAGTAGGAGTAAATTCCTACTAAGATAGAGGATAAGGTGAAGCAGAAGTAAATTTCTGCAGCAGGAGTAAATTCCTGCTTAGGTGAAGGATGAAGAGATCACAGAATTTAATTTCTATGATTATAGAATTGAATTTCTATATAATGGAGACAAGAATTAGATTTTTTGCAAAGGATAGGAAACAGTTTAAATTCTGGTGAAGGATATGTTCAGAGTAAATTCTGAACCAAGAATGAAGTGCTTCTGCTGTGGCTCGTCGCCTTTTTATAGCCGCCGTGAGCCGCTACTATATCTCTACTCCATGATATGTTGCCTGGCAACGCTTGGTTTCATAGATTGCTTGAACTCGGACTGCGGCGAAAGCAGATGTGATTTGCTGACACAAGGTGGTATTTTTTATTTTTTTTTTTTTTATATTATTAAGCCAAGCTCAGGGGATACCCTATGATGCAAAGCACAGCGTGGCAGGAAGGAGATAGGGAAAGGATTAAGGGATATGAGGAGAGTGGCGGAGGTGCCGATGTATGTCGCCCTTAAACTTCTTCAGGTTGTATGCCGGAGGAAAGACAGAAGATGGTAGACTGTTCCACATTCGCACAGTTCGGGATAAGAAAGCATCACGGAATTTAAGTGTACGGCCGAAGGTAATTTGAAGGGTAAAAGGATGAGCGCGGGATGCAGCGCGGGTATTGCGTGCAGGAACTATTCTACAAGGGATCAGACTAGATATTTCATCAGAACATTGGCCATGCATATAGCGATAAAGGAGCGAAAGGCATCCAACATTGCGACGGTGCTCGAGCGAGTCGATATGACGAGTAATTGCCACATCGCCAATGAGCTTGCAGGCTCTCTTTTGGACAATATCCAATGAAGCTAAGGCTGTGCGACCAGCCCCGGCCCAGATATGGGAATTGTATTCCATTCTGGGTCTGATGTAGGACTTGTAGAGGAGCGGTATATTTGATGGGCTGAAATATTTCTTACACCTTTTCAAGAAACGAAGACATTTGGATGCTTCTTTGGCAACCGAGAAGATGTGATCTGTCCAGCTTAACTTACTGGAAATATTAATGCCAAGAATTCTTAGTGACGGTGATTCAGAAATTAATGCACCATCAAACGAAACGGGAGTGGTTAAGTGATGGTCTTGTTTTAATGAGATGAGACAGCTTTGGGTCTTAGATGCATTGAATTCGACGCGATTCACTTTGCCCCAAGCGAGAATATTGTCAAGATCGTTATTCAATGATCTAATCATGCAGTCTCGTTTAACACATGCGGCGTTCCCTCTGGAATCCGCAAGGGTGTCAAAGGAGTATGCGAAATCAAGGGTACTGTCATCAACAAAGCTATGGATAGGATTGAAAGTAAGGGAAAGCAGATCATTAATGAAGATTAGAAATAGAGTCGGAGAAATAACAGAGCCCTGGGGGACACCGGCATTAATAGGATGAGGATCAGATATAACGCCATCTAATACAACTCGTATTTGGCGACTAGATAAAAAACTTTCAATCCATAATAGAAGAGGAGGGGAAAGACCAAGTGCTTTGAGTTTGGCTAAAAGGGCTGAATGCCAGACTCTATCAAAGGCCTTTGAAATATCTAGAGCAACGATTTTGGACTCACCAAAATTGTGAAGACTACGATTCCAACGTTCCGTAAGAAAAGTCAGCAAGTCTCCAGATGAGCGTCCGTGCCGGAAGCCGTATTGGCGATCGTTGATTAGCTGATTGGTTTCCAGATACTTCATTAATTTGGAGTTAATGATAGATTCAAAAACCTTTGAAAGAATCGAAGTGATTGCAATTGGTCGATAATTTGAGGGATCGCTACCCTCTCCTTTCTTGGGAATAGGCTGAACGTGAGCTAGTTTCCAAGCAGTTGGAAATTTTCCTGTCGAGTAGGACAGGTAGAATAGTTTGCGCAGAGGTTTAGCCAAGGATGAGGCACAGCTTTTAATTAATAGGGGCGAGAAACCATCAGGGCCTGCGGCTTTAGAGACGTTGATTCCTTTAAGGACCTTGAACACATCCCTCGTACGGATGTGTATTGGCTCTTGTACACATCCGCACGGGGAATGCACGACAGGTGCCTGTGAAGTGGGTGGAAGAAAAGAATTTGATGCGAATCTAGCAGCCAAAATATTAGCTTTATCCAGGGAGTCAACAACCACTTCACCATTATTAAGTAGTGAAGGTATAGAGGAACTGCTGAAGTTGTTCCTGATGGTTTTGACCAGGGACCAGAAACCTTTACTACCTTTGCGGCTTGCCAAGATTCTTTGTCTAACATTCTGGTCAAAAAGAAATTTTTCTCTCTGGATAATGGACTTGCAGGTGTTCCGTGCAGTCTTGTAGATTCCTTTCAGTTCTGGACAAGGATGCACTTGATAGGCGCGAAAAGCAGACTCTTTCGCTTTTATAGCTTGGTTGCACTTATCGTTAAACCAAGAGCGATTTTGCTGTTGTTGAGATCTGCTGTAAGAATACGGAATATATTCACGCATGCCTAGACTTAGTATGTTACTAAGTTCTAATGTGCATTCATCAGCATCCCTCGAAGCAAAACAGACCGACCAATCTATATCTCTAAGATACTGATTGAGGCTTTCCCAATCAGCGTTCTTATAGTGCCAGAGAAGCCTACTTGTAGGTGGAGAAGTAGGGCGGCGCAGAGTTGAGGTGATAAATTGAGCCGTGATTAGACAGTGGTCTGAATTACCAAGAGGGGAGCCGACTGAGATGGAATATTTGTCAGGGTGAGATGACAGAAACAAATCTAGTAAATTGGCCCTATCTCCAGCTGCATCAGGGATTCTCGTCGGTGCATCCACTAGCTGATGCAAATTAAAAGATTCACAAAAAAGTTCAACGAATCGGCCCAAAGGACTTGTGGTAGAAGAATGTCTGAGCCATGGTATGTTATGGACATTAAAATCGCCTGCCAGGATGATTTCGGAAGAGGGGGAGACAGAAAGCAGATGATCAATATTGTTGGAGATATTGTCAAATGCGGATACCGTGTCGACATCAGACATATTTGGGCTGCGATAAAGGAAGCAAAAGTAGATGATGTGCCTGTGAAGTTTGAACCTAATCCAGATGTAATTAAACTCGGGATTGGCAGAAGGTGGAAAATCTTTTAGAATGGTAAAGGCCACATCATTCCGAATATATATTGCGATCCCCCTATGTGGAGAAAAAAGAGGCACTAAGCTATAACCAGGGACGTGATATTGATTAGAATCAGCATCAGAAACGACCTTGGTTTCACTTAGCGCAAGAATTGCCGGATTTTTTGATTGAAGGTGGCAGTACACCGAAAAACGATTTGCCCCCAATCCGCGAATGTTGCAAAATTCTAAAATAAAATTCTGCATGTTCAAAGCAAAAACAACAAAAAAGCAGAAGAAAGAGCGACACACAACAACACAAATATTTATATAGGGCAACCAGCTGCAGTCAACGACACAGCGAGGTAAAAAAAACAGCAATAGTGTTATGCCTATTTGCTGCTTTCAATACCTCAGACCGTGCAGTTCAATGACCACAGCTGGGGACACCCGTATTGCTAATCAGTGACAAGGGCTAATGACCTTGCACTGATCACTGATGTACATAGGAGTTCAAAACATTACCGTACTGTGCTGCTGGCTTGTGGAATGCCGGCAGGGCATAGAAAAGCCCTGACTTGGCTGGTATTTTATTAATTTAATTAGTAAAGTATTAAAAAAAAAAAAAAAACGGCGCGGCGGATTTTAATTAAATTTTGCTGTTTTGGCGATGATGTTTCTAAAAAATTGCACTGCACTGCATGTGTTTATTAGGGTGGTGGGAATGATATTATGGTGATTATAAATTAAGAAAATAGACACTGCACTGCACTCAACGAAATAAATAAATTTTAAAAATAGTAACGCGCACGAGGTAACGTCTAACTAAGTTGACTCCACGCACTCAACTCACAATGGACCGCAAATGGTCTAAGTGAGGCTAATCGCAGAGATCCCCGCGCGATCGCCTCCATTCTAACCTAACCTACTGTCACTTGATGACATTAAAAAAATGTCAATATACGGAGATAAGTGGCCTTTGGATAAATTTGTTAGTTCAGAGTTTTATTTATTTATCAGTAATTATTTGGAATGTCTTTTAGGAGCATTGGGGAGAACTACATCAAGGGATCGTCATAGGATGTTGGTGTGGCCTAAACAAAATATTTTGCTTAGTTATCAAAAGTGCTTTTGTTTCGCTTTTCATGAATATAATTTTGCATTGCATAAGCTTGTAGGATAGAGTAGAATAGCTCAAAAGCTTCAAGAGAATTTTTCTTATCACAGTATTATCAATCTTAGAAGATACCGCTAGGCCTTTTGCTAATTTGTAATATATTTATAGTCTGGCACTTCGATTTTTTGAGTCATAGTATAAACAACTCGTCGTGTCAATAACCTATAGAGAAGCTGCTATTATATATCTATTGTTATCTTGTGCATCCTAAGTTAGAAAATAATTGCAAGATTTTAATTAACAACAAATTATCCGTTGTTTTATTTTATTTATCAATTCCAATCGTTCAGAAACAAGCGGGCTTAATTACAGTCTACTCCAAACAATCAGGTGCGCTTATGCCAAATAATAAATAAAACATACTGAAATGACGATGAAAATCATTATTAGAAAACGTAGATGGAGTGATGTGCAAAAAAATAAAAAGTAAATGGTTGGGTAATACATTTCGGCGCTATTCTTATAATACGGCTATATGTGCTACAGCATCTTAGGGTATCCACTAAGCTTTAGCACTATCATAAAAAACAACAACAACAACAAAAATCCTTACATTGTAATTCACAAGCAACCCATCAAGCTACAAGACCCAGAATCACTCGAAGAAGAACTTTCCTTGACATAATGACACAACCTCGAATTTTTCAGTTTAAAAATTTATTATGCAAGAAAAAGAGGTCAAGATGGAAATTTTATTCCATTAAAACTGTTTACAGAAATTTCGTGCATAGCGTGGAAATGACCATATTTATTTATTTGTTTGCTTTAAATTACGACATCTGTCATAAACAGTCTTCCAGTGCTTGGTGTTTATTTGACCCTCCTAATTAGAGGAATTGTGTTAGTACAGATCGTAAACTGTTTAAAAGCCATCCTGACCATAGCGCGTGTGCTTGACTTAATGGACACACTTATTCTAGTTAACGAATTGCTGAAATTACAATTTTAATAAATGTGAAATTAAATTAAAAAAAAAACAAATTAAACCATAGGAAACTCAGGGTGAGCGCATAGTAATGGCAATTGAACTTTTTCCTAATTTTTCCTTTTTTTTTTCAATTCCTGACAGATGTTGGGTTTTTCATAGTAATTATTATTTTTTGTTTTACAATTGTGAATTCGCATTACTTAAAATTTGGATGAAATGGGTTTTAGTATGCTCAATACAACTTAATTGTTTTTTGTTAATTATGTTTAATTTGTCATGCATACCACATAACCTGCTGTAAGTCAATAGTCGTAATGCAAAGCAAATTGCGAATGCTGGGTGTATGCAACAGGCACTGTCTATTGGTTTAGTACAGTATTTTATCACAGACAATAAAATAATCAACTAAAAATAACTAACTAGTTAACTAAGGGAAAGATAACTAACTATAGTTATTGACAACTAATATATTACATAGATATTAAGATGAGTTTACAACTGAAAACAATACCTAAAAGTCCGTCGTAGATATTAAGGGGAATTTCGTAAAATATTCTTTCAATTCTACTACTGGATTAAATGTAGTTATTTGTACCATTCCATAATCACATAAAGTAAAATAAGAGGCAATGTTTATGCATTTGTTTTATTGTTTAACATTTTTCCTTTCACTTTTTCATTAGGTTTATAATTAGAAAATTTTTGTAGATTAGAGATTGAGTGATTCTGAGATCCCAAAAGGTTCACCTAGTCCAGGATTGAAAATAAGTAGAGTGAAGTGATGAGGGTCATCCATGTTGCCGTAATGCGCTTCTCCGCCAGCAAATCACAGTAAAATATCATATCCAATGAAGTATAATACTTTTTTCGTTTCCCCATAGTCCATAATGAATCTAAAATTACTTTGGAATCCGGTTTGGATGCGTTATGATGGTGTAATCTACGAACACAATTATAATTTCCACAATTGGCAATTAGCGCAATTGTTCTTTTATTAGCAATTAAATTGGAAATAAGAAATAAAGTCGAATTTTTAATGTCATTATTGTATTAATTGAATTGGCTGATAATTCCTGACGAGCGAAATGTGATTACTTTATAAATGTAAATTTCAATAAATTATTCATATAATCTTACTTTAGGCTTCTTTTATTTCTCGGTTGAAATATTTGGAGGAGCGAACATATTAAAAAAAAACCTCATTGCAAAAAAATAGGTTTTGTTTCAATATAATAAAATAATATAAAATTATATTTTCAGTTAAATGTGGTAGTAGCAATAGCAACTCTATTCCTGATTTCTATCTATTGCCTCTGTAATACAATCATATTCTGAGTTCTGGAAGTTCCTATAAAAATTTATAAAAGAGTACTGCCGGACAATATTCGAAATATGGTTTTATCATATTATTTTGTACACTTTCATTACACTTAACATCCAAAGACTATCTCTTTCTCTTGCAGCCTTGATGGCTCTGAGTGGCCCTCGGATAACATCTAAGTTACTGGAAGATTGCAGGTCGTCTGTGGATAAGTTGTGTATCAACAACAATGTGTCTCTTCTGTAGGTTCCTTTTCACATATGGATCATAGGGAATGAAAGGGCTGACCTAGGGCTGGATCTGATTCTCCGTTTCTCGGACCGCAACCTGTCTAGGCGTTGCCACCTCGAGTATCGCGTCGTTCATCAAAGCGGATGTTCATAGAAAGCATCGGCAGAGATGGGCGAACCTGAGTACTTGTAGGTGTACAAAAGTGTTTCTTGATGGGCCAATGGGAATAACTCCGAAACAGGACATTGCATATTTTCGGCAAACTTTTCATATTGTGGTTCATATGTAGGTAGATATTCGTAAACATGCTTCATCCGTCAAACGGGACCGATATTTTGTTTTAATTGCATTCACAGTAGAAAATGTTGTTTCGCAGAGGTAAATAAACCGAAAAATGTTGTAAAATACGCCGCATATCTCCATAAACATGGATAGTTTTCTTCATAAATTCCAATACCTATTTTGAGACGAAGCTCTTGATTTCAAAAATATATCGAATTTTAAGGTAAGGATGTCACTTTCAATTGGTATACATTCAAAAATTCTTTCAATTTTATTAATATTTCTTCTATGTTTATTTCATCATTGAGTCGGAATGAAATGGAAAATAAATTTAGAAAAATTATCGATAAGAATGAAGAATTCGGTCTGCGGTCTGTGCTGAGTTCATATCTTAGTTTTGTTTTATTAATGTTAATTGTTGAGCATACCCGTTCTACATTAGTAGTAGAAAGAGGAAGAATATTTAAAAGAAGAAAAAAATTAGAAACATTCGAAAATAGAATTTATAAAATTTAAGGAAAACTAAAGAATCATCGAGACTTTTACCAAGTGCTAATTTTTTAAAGAATTTCTCATCCGTTAGATTTTTAAAGGGACTAAAATCAAAAACGCGCGCCCGCCTAACGTTTGTAGATTTAAAATGAGGAATTGGATTTAAAAAAATTAAATTAAATTAACAAAACATTTTTTCATATCGAAATTAAGACCCTAAATTGTAGGGGATATTCCCTAAAATTTAGGAAACATTTCTTACATTTTAGGGAATATTTCCTACATTTTAGAGAATATTCGCTAGATTTTAGGGAAAAATACCTAAGCTTTGTGGCGACAATTGTGCAAAGTTTTTACTGTATACCTGATGTACAAGAGCAAGCAAGAGGTTGGGAAAGCTTGGAAGGGCCTCTTAAACTTTTAATATTTATCAAAAAATATACTTGGAAAACTCTGTTCCCAATATATTAATATTATTAAGAATTTTTTTAACAATAGCTATCAGTGTTTCTAGTCCTGAACGGAACTTTTTCAAATTAAATATAATTGAAAATTATCTACGTTCCACAATGAGCGATTTAAAATTACGAAATCTAGCGATACTGTCCATAGATCTAATAGATAATATATAAATTTTGACAATCAGGTCTATCAGGGAATTCGATTCGATCTAGATTTGATGGAATCAAGGTTTTTCATATAGGATTTTTTATTAGTAAAATTAATCTCATCGAATATGCTTCAGCGCCAATCAAAAATAACCGGCAATTGCCTTTTATTGAATTTGAAAAATTTTCCATTCAATTGTATGAAACAGTAGAAAATGCTCCATGAAAAAAATCGATTGGATATAGATTTTATCGAATCGAATTCCCCGGTAGGCCTGAATGTTATTCAAGATTTTTGTAATAAAAATGCAAGAAAAATTAATATATAAATCAACATACGTTTTATCATTATGTGTACAATCTGCTTAAATGAAATAAATAAATGGTTTTATCCATTTATTTATTTATGTTTAATAGTTGTTAATATCCACTCCTGATTTTGATTAAGTTAGAAAGGGCGGCAAATTCAGGTCCGCCCAAGGTGACAAAAGCTCTAGCTACGCCACTACATATATTTCTCACTTCCTGAATTATTTGCATATTTTCCTGTTCTAATTAATACCCAGAATGAACAACACAATCAAATATTATTTCGTTTGGAAATATTTTATCAATTTTCCGTGGAATGATCAAAGTTTCTACTTTATGTACTACTATCTACCTGTTTACATGTAAACAGATTTTAGAATTGTTAAGACAAACAACTTCACTTCTCAGGTATTATGAACATATATTGAAAATCATTTTCAAAATTCCAATTGAAATGAATTCTAAACTAGAAAGCTTTAATCACACTCGAATAAACCTTTTGGAAAGCATCTACATGTCTACGATGCAATAAATTATGTAATACAAAAGTACCAGCTGCCCATAGGTTATTAGGAAATACATAAAACTGAGGAAGTGGTAGTTACATGTACGTTTCGTTTTTATTTCCACTCCACTTTCCTCCAACAAAAATCCTTCTTGAATTCTACCACAAGCTTTTCACACTTGAATGATTTACCTGGAGTTATTCGTATTAAAGGTACGTGATTTCACTCTTGAATATTGCTCGAATTTGAGAAGGAATATTTCATTTAATAGAAGAGTTTCCGGCTGATTAAATCTAAAATGTTTGTCGTCATATTTATTTGGTGTAATATCGCGATTGCGATGATGTTTTCTGCAATTTTTAATTTAATTATTTCTAGTTAAATTATTTCCAATCAAATTTTTACAACATTTAGAAACTTTTATTAGTTTTTGTTATAAACTTAGAAACAAAGCAGCCCGACTAATGGCGAAAAAGCTACAAAATGGGCGGTCTGTTCGTTTGAACCCCTTAAGGCATCAGGGTTAGATGGGCTGAGACCCGTTATGCTTCAGAAGGCACTGACGTACATAATTAAATGGATAATGCCGATTTTTAAAAGCTGCCTGAGGCTTAGTTCCTTGCCAAGGGCCTAGCGGGAGGTGAGGGCAATCTTCATTCCTAAGGCAGGCAGAACGGGCCATATGGAGGCAAAGGCCTTTAGACCTATCAGTCTCTCCTCCTTTATGCTTAAGGTCTTGGAGAGACTGACAGAGGTACATATTGGAAGTGTATGGCAGGGCGACAGTGATAGCCAGCATGCCTATACAAAAGGAAAATTGGTAATACAAAAGGAAAATTGGTAGAGTAGGCACTGCATACAGTGATATCCGTTGTTGAGAAATCCCTAGAATATGAGGAATACACTCTAGGTGCCTTCCTGGATAATGAGGGGGCTTTAAATAATGTGAAGACGGAGGTTATATATAACCGACTGAGAAGGGTGGGAGTTGATAAGGGTCTATGTGACTGGATCAACTCAATGCTCCTCAGTAGAAAGATTAGCTCCTGCTCAGGTGTCGCTATTGTGAGAAGAGCAGTCTATAGAGGTACACCGCAGGGGAGGTGCTCTCACCACTCCTGTAGCAACTGGTAATGGATGAAATTCTCATCAAATGAGAGAGAGAGAGGGATAGGGATTTAAGGCAGTTGTCTACGCGGATGACATATGCATCGTGATAACTGGAAAATTTCTCTCTACTTTAGTGAAAGTTTCGAGTAAGCGTAGCTTAAGCTGGATAGATGGGCCAATAAGACTGGTTTGAGGGTAAATCCCCCGAAGACGAATCTGGACCTTTTTACAAGAAGGAGGCGGGTACAAAGACTTCCAATGCTGGGTGGAGAGGCTCTTACTCTCTCCAGTGAAGCAAAGTATTTTGGAATCATACTCGATTCCAAGCTAAGCTGGAATTGGATTAAAACCCAAAGAGGGGAACGGTGGATGTACACAACCATTGTTTGGCCCATCCTCTGCTACGGCTCCATGGTCTGGTGGACGGCACTAACGAGGAAATGTAACCTGGAGGTGCTGTCAAAAATTCAGAGGGCTGCTTTTATGGGAATAACTGGGTGTTTGCGCACCACGTCCACGGCAGCACTGGAGGTCATGTATGACTTACTGCCGCTGGACCTCTGTTGCAGAGGTGTGGCGGCTATTAGTGCTGTCCGGCTGAGGGCGGGGGGTTGGTAGATGGAGAGGGGTGTTGGGCACTCCAATATACCCTAGAAGATAGACTGTAGTGATTGCAGGGAAGAAACCGACTACCAACTACCAATCCTGACTTTTGGTGGGGGTATCAAAGCAATGATGCCCACCAGGAGTGCCTGGAATGGGAAAGAGTTGGTCGTAGTATCCGATCTTTCTATTTTTACGGATGGTTCCAAGACAAGTGCGG
This sequence comes from Dioctria rufipes, assembly GCA_963924295.1. Classification (NCBI taxonomy): domain Eukaryota; kingdom Metazoa; phylum Arthropoda; class Insecta; order Diptera; family Asilidae; genus Dioctria; species Dioctria rufipes. Next base: position 51,882,774 of record OZ002743.1, read on the forward strand.
GCATACGGGCTGGAGTGTACTCCAGTGATCTACAGTGACACGAGTCTTATAGACTGCCTAACAAATGCAGCGTTTCTCAGGCAGAACTCGCAGCAATTTATCAGGCAGCAACATTGGTATCTATGTGCAGAGCACCCTCACGGCACATATGCATATATACTGATAGCCAGGCAGCCATCAAGGCGCTGGATGCTGTGCTGGTAAAAATCAAAATTGGCGCAGTTATGCAAGACTAGCCTTGAGGTATTAGCTACAAGACACAGGATGACCCTATGCTGGATACCTGGTCATAACGATATCTCAGGCAACGAGATGTCTGATGAGTTGACCAAAAACGGATAGCTCCGCAGCGGTAGCTTTCGTGAGGATCCCAATCGGAGCTATAAAAGAGGAAATCATCAGAGTCACCTACAAAAGGCAAGCCTTCGGTGGACCAACAGGGATGCAATTGTGGCTTGCATATGACAGGAAAAGGACAAGGGAGCTACTTGATGGCAGCAGAACAAGCACCAGGAATCTGGGCCATAGATGACCATGGTAGAAGACTGGAGATAGCGGCGAACGATTTCTGCAGGAACTGTAAGGACTCGGAGGAAATCGAATCCGTCCAACAGATGCTTTGCGAATGCCTCGCTCTGAGGAATAAAAGAAGTAGGCTACTGGGTAGCTACTTCTTTCCAAGTCTGAGTTTTCTGAGAGAAGCAGTATGGATCTAGGTAAAGAGTCTTGGAGATATCTTGAGTTCATTAACGGAAGCAGGATTGATCTGGGGCAGCTTGGAAAGGTTATCCCATGGGGCCTACGAATAAGTTTTAGGCACCAACATTATCTTGATGATGTCTTGACAATCATAATTTAAAAGTGAACAGGAAAAATAATTTTCTTGCGCAACCTTAAAGAACTGAATTTATAGCTACGAGTACTGCCATCTATATATAAGGCATAACAACTAAAGAAAAACTGAATGCGGAATTCAAAAAACTAACAGAAATTCATAACTTATTATTTAAATTAAGAGGCCTATTTATCTTTACAATTAGATAAATCTTACTTAATCAAAACGAGCCCATGCATTTGCCTTTTATACGAGTGAACGTTGGTTTTTCATTCAGTTCCTCCCTTCCAACTCATTTGAGAAAGAATTGGAACTTTCATTTTAAGCTACTTGAATTTCTCAACTGTAATTAGGCATCTTATTATTATTTTGTTATAACTTTTATTTTTCGTGTTCATATTATTAAGTGAGTTTTTTTTAATTTAAATTTAAACTGTTTGTATTTGGTTTTGTTTTTCCTTAGTTTTAATATAGTTTCTTTTATTTGAGTCTTTTTTATAGTATTAATCTATCTTACTCTTAGTTTTATTATCTTTCTTTTTATTTAGCTCTATCCTTACATATTATAATAAGCAACTTCTCTCTGTCTGTCTGTTTGTCTGTTTGTGCGCTTATAACCCGAGAATCACTGATCGGATTTACATAATTTTTCTTCGGTTTATAGATATGTTCTCTGACCAAGTTTTTCTGTTTATTTTGTTACGCTAGATATAATAAGGAACAAGCAATGGCGATTTTGGTGCATCAACTTCGATATAGCCGGTAGATTGTACGTGGATATGGAGAGCTGGGGGAGGATCAATACTGTCGTTTGAACTCCATTCGGAGTATTTGTGTTCCTGTACTGCTGCCTGTATAAAAGTACTTCATTTTAAGTATTGGTCCATTTCATTTGTAGCAAATCAAGTTCATTCAAAAGTTCTGATTCACCTAGGAAGGAGGACTGAGATCTACATTTTAGTAATAAAATCCATTAATGAGTCAGGTTTAAAAAATAGTTTGGTACTGCGCTGGAATATGCCAAGTTCAATCAGATCAGAACAAATCTCATACTGAAAAGAAGAATAATAAAGTAAATTCAAATGTACATACAATGTCATTAATGTGGTAAAGTTGATTGATTGATTGATTGAAAAATAGAGGTTTGGGATCGCGGACGCTCCTATAAATTTCAGAATTGGCCATCAGCCCTCCTTGCCGGCATCGTTTAACTCGTCCAGGAGGTGTGAGCCAAGAAATCTGTAACGTATTCCTGAGAGTGCCGGGCAGTGACAAAGAAAGTGGGTCACTGTTTCGGAATACTCTCCGCAACCCCTGCATGTAGGATCATCAACAAGTCTCATCCTGTGAAGGTGAACCTGAGGGAGGAGTGTCCAGTGAGAATGGACACCAGAGCTCTCAGGGTTGGTTTGTTAATTCGTAAGAGTTTATTCATTTGATTTAGGTTTGGTTTACCCCACAGTTCCTTTGTTGTTCTAGCCGAGAGGTCTTCTCACCAAAGGCGACTGTGTAGGCGGTCAGCCCAGCTTGAAATGATGAAAACAAGGTGTTTTGGTGCAATCCCGACTATAGAGGCAGGTTCCTCCGAAGCTGCACCAAGACGAGCAAGCTCGTCCGCCTTTTCATTCCCGCTAATGTTGCTGTGCTCCGGCACCCACTGCACTATCACCCTGTTATTCCGAGAAGTAAATTCCTGCTTAGATGTAAGGTGGAAGTGAAGCAGAAGTAAATTCCTGCTTAGATGTGAGATAAAGGTGAAGCAGGAGTAATTTTCTGCAGTAGGAGTAAATTCCTACTAGGTAGGAGACAGAAAATAGCAGAATTAAATTTCTGCAGTAGGAGTAAATTCCTACTTGGATGGAGGATGATTCAGAAGTAAATCCCTACTTGGATGGAAGCAAAATTGGGTTTTGGATACTTAGGAAAATCAGAGTAAATTCTGAACTGGGGATGGTGTTTCTGCTGTGGCTCGTTGCCTTTTTATAGCCGTCGTGAACCGCTACATTTCGGCTTCATGATGGGTTGCCCTGGAAACGCTCGTTATCAAAGTTGTATTCCATTGAACGTTGTAACGAATTGTCATCATATTGTGACCATTGTCAATCTAAAACTAGCATTTCACTCACTGAACTCTGAGTACGGCGAAAACCATCTGATGTGATGTAATGTCATTTGAATGACATTACAAATATAAATAATCGGACGACGATGGACTTCTGGTAAGTTAGTTAATTTATTTTATTATTTATTGATTAGTAATGAGTTTTTTTGTTTATTTTCAGGTGGGAATATATTTGGAAGGAATTAGGACGGCGCTGGAGAAAATGAAGGAAGTTCCTTTTTTTTAAATTATTTTAAGAATTAAATTCTTTGTGTTTTGTTTTATCTTTTTAGGAAATGCAAACTAGGGAAGGAAAACTAGCGAGGGAATATAAGGAAACTCAGTGTGGCCTGAACACTAATCAAAGATTATCTGAATTAGTATTAGATTGTGATTGATATTGATTCGTAGATCTTCAAATTCTTGTTATTTTTTTTTAAATAAATTTTAATTTTTCTTCTTTCTTCTTAATTTTTTCATTTGTTGTATTTTTATCATTCCGCTCTTATTTAAGTATTTGTTTTCTTTATGATCTTTTGTTCTTTTTTTATTTTTATCTTATTTTTATTATTATTTAAATTTTATTTACTTTTCTTCTTCCACTTAATTATACGTTATAAGATTTAGTAATGCTAGGTACAGCGCCTAATAAATGTATTGTATTGTATTGTTATCCATTTCGTTGGCTTAGCTCGTGTAATGTTTTGCTGTTGTGTTGGCTGGCGGTTGCTGTAGTGATGTAATGGTGTAAATTTAAACGCTCTTTCGAAGAACTTAAAATTCTAGAATTTAATTCAAAAGTTCAATTTTAATTGCATTTATCCTTTCTTAAAAAAGTTAAGTTTACCATAAAATCGGGCTCCAATTCAAATCCGTTGAAAATTTTTCATGAATGGTTGACTTTTGGTCCTAAAGTGGAGGAATTAATTCATGAAAAGACTACATCAAGAACAAGAGATACAATAAATATGAAAACAATGTTGTGATTTCTAAATTATCTAATGCAAAGAAATAGTACATCGTGTACATTTTGAGAGCCCAGTACTAAAAACATTTGCAGGAATCGATACAAATTATTTAACACGTTCGCGGACGGTCTAAATTTACATGGGTTTTTAATATGATCACTCTCTAGAAACTTTATTTCAACGTTTGTTTGGTCAAATCTGACAAGAGAATTTTGATGCATTTTGCATGGAGACATAAAATATAATTTATATACAAAAAAAAAAAAAAAAAAAAATAAATAAATAAATAAATACTGCATTAGCAGTGCTGTCTCATATTTCTAAACTTTCCAATTGAAAGAATCAACTATTGCAATTGCAGACAAAACTGCATACGCAGTATTGCTTTAGTGTATTAAAAATGAAAAAAATTCAAAATATGTACATAGCACAGAAAGTTAATAAAGAAAGTCCATATTCAAACAAGTAGGTACTTTAAAAATTTATTGCTCATGATAACAAAAATGTAATAAAATTCATCATACTAAAAATTAACAGATTAAAAACGGAAATATACTTCATTATAATATATGGATACATAAGTAAATTTTCATAGAATATTTAATCGCTTTCTTCGTCAGTAGTTATTGCACTTTGCTTGTGGCATTTCTTAAAACACGGAATACACATTGGTGGAATTCCTGGACATCGTCTACATTCGTAGGATGTTTGCTTTCTTATTTTAGCCTTGGTGCAGGATTTGCAATTTAAAAAATAAGATTTTCTTTTGCAAGAAGTTGGTACTGGTATCTTTCCAAATAGTGCTGATCTACTTCATGATCAGATGCTAAGACTGGACGGTTTTCCTATTGTGGTTGAATCATCTCCTTTATGTTGTCTGGGGAGTGTATCATAGACTTAATAACAGAGTTGTGGAAATCTAGATATGACATTTTTGGTGCTAGGTTTTCCTTATAAATAAAATAAGCATTAAACGTAGCCAAACCCAGTATGTGAAAATGCACTTTTTTATACCAGCGCTTTGTTTTCTGAAGACAAGAATAGTACGACACAAACTGGTCAGCTCTGTCAACACCAGACATTTTGAAGTTATACATATTCTTGAATTTCCATAAGCTTATGTTTCATCATTTCATGTTTGTTGTTTGTTTCAATCATTTCTGAATGGTGAGCGGTGTTAATACAGGGTACTTCACGTTTGTCTTTCCACTTTGATATGTAAATGCCACCCTTACCAACCCATACGTGTTCTCCTTTTTTTAATTTCTTGTCTATTACAGCTTTTGGATATTATTTTCTATTACTACGAAGTATTCCCACTGAATGGGTCTTGTTTGCCAGCAGTAAATGAGATAGTGAGACACTATTCTAATAGTTGTCCATATATAGAAAATGTCTCTTTCCCAAATATGGTTGCATTAAGCGCATTACTAATGATTCAGTTTTTATACCCTAGATGAAATCATAGGGGTATACTAAGTTTGTCATTCCGTTTGTAACACCTCGAAATAATGATGGTAGAGCAAAATGGATTGGACACCCATTCATAATATTAAAAGTTATTTCGATTTTTGCATGTCCGTCCGTCCGTCCGTCCGTCTGTGCGCACGATAACTCGAGAACGCATATACTTAAAGAGCTGAAATTTTGTACACGGACTTTAAAAAAAAAAGTAAAATTAAGTTCGAAAATGAGACAAATCGGGCAACTCCTTCGTGGGGTTGCCATATAAAAATTTCGTTTTCCGCTATATATTTGGTCACTGCCTGAGAACGCATCGACGTAGAGAGCTGAAATTTCGTACATGATGTTTTTACTACATTAGCAAATAAAATGTCAAAAATGGACTAAATCGGGCAACTTCTTCTTGGTGTTGCCATATAAAAATTTCGGTTTTTTACGTATACTTTGAAAACGATCAGTCCAAGACATTTTTATTGTACTAAGAACTTCTGCAGAATACGAAATCCTATAAAATTGGTTATTACCATTTTTTCTGTGCGACAAACTGTTCTAGAAATATATGCGAAAAACAACTTCAAAATCAATACTTGAATAGATCGGTGACCATACGAAATTTAATACGGGCATTCATCTAGCTAGGGTATCATAAGAATTGGTCTTAGACCAATTCTAGCTTTTTTACTTGTTGATATACAAGGTTTGTTAGGTTCTTTGCCACCATAAATTTCTAAGTTGAAGATATACCCGTCCGGATCTTATAGTTCAAAAAACTTTATTCCGTATTTACATTTTTTATTTTTTATGTATTGCCTGAAATGTAATCTTCCACGAAATAGAAGCAGAGATTCATCTAGTGATAAGGCTCTGTTCGGAGCGGACGATCTTTGGCTGTTCCTCTTGAACTCTTCTACAAATGAATAAACTTTGCCCATGTTTTTATCGTTAATATCAGGATTCACATTAAAATTGGGCAATATTTGCTCAAATCTACGACCAGAGACCTTTTAAATCGTAGTATGAGAGCTTGAATAAAATAATACTGCGAATGCAGCAGTGACGCTCATTATGTCGTTCAATTTTCGTGGCGCGGAGTGCAGTGATTGGGCCATCCCACATGAGTATTCTTGATGCAGTATGTAAACAGGTTTTCTAGGGAAGAGGTAAAAGAAGCAAAGTAATTTCTATACATTTTGGAGAAATATTTCTTTGCTTCTTTTAAATTTTCTCCATAGAAAACCGGTTTGCATACTGCATCAAGAATACTCCTGATGGCAGACTCATTCAGTGATACCAATATTGACAATAGAACGATGGCCGTCGGATTCTTGTATGAATGGTGAGCGTGGATTACACTGCCAATTTTATCTGTAAGTTTTTCCATCGTTTTGGTTATTCAAATTATAAAAAAAAAATGTACTACAGCGGTGACCCACTAGAGCAACAGGAAAATACTGCATATACAGTAGCCGTCCGTGAACGTGTTAACTAGTTTAATATCTGTAATTACAGTTTACCCAAACTTTATTGATCGGAGTGATATCGATGCGTTAGATGAAGAATGATATCCTATGCAAAGTTACTGATATTTGAAGAATACTGGAAGTATGTTTTTAATGTTAAAAATACCCACACAAATCCTGTATTGAAAATGGGCATCCAAACTAATTCTTAGAATTCTTCCGGATTTTGGTGAAATTTGTTCACATTTCCTAAGGAGAAAAACGTATCGAGCATGGGCATTAAAAGCCACATACATAAGTCTTGTGCTTACTATTGCAATCCAGGACGCTATATACGACTGAAGGTTACAATAGGGACAATAATGTGCCCTGATAAGTCTCATGCGGGTTGATGGGGGAATGAAATGGACAGTCACCCAGAGTCTACGTAATCTGCCATAAGGAATAATAGAATCGTCAATGTCAATATGGGGAAAGCAAGAGCAACTTTATAAATAGCATTGCCATTACACTTCTGCGAGCTCAGCCTAAACTGATTTATTTCAGACTAGTGTAAAACAACAGATAGTTCAGTAGAAGAATAGCGTCCTCGGGCAGTTCCAATGGCATTTGTGTATTAAGTTGTATATCTCAAGTGAATATGACAATGATTTAAGGATTCAAAAATGTCATTAATAAACATAGTGAAAAGAGTGAAACCATTCAATGAACCTTGATTAACTCCCGCCAAGACTGGAAGAAAAGAAAACACTGGCCATCTACATCCACTTGCTTGAATCTATCTGTCAAGTGAAGTAACTTGCAAAAAGCCTCATCGCGGTCTCTGAAAAATAAAAATGATTACTAAGTTTATTCACAAGAAGTTGGTGGCTGACGGAATCAAAAGTCTTTGAAAATCAGGAGAAGAACTTCATCATTCGAACATAATTGTCCGCCATTATTTTGTAGCTAATAAATCTTTTCTACTTAGACTAAATTTGCTGAAAAGTTGCTCTGCCCAATAAATCGACTAACAAGATATGAGAAAATGTTAACACCAAATTTAGTAAAGTTCGAATGATTGAAAATTCATTTAACATTTTGACATCCAGATGTCGACTGCTGTTAAATTAATTACGTAATTTGTAGATAAAAAATATAAACACAAGGATAATTTTGAATGTAAAACATTTTATTTCTACTAGATAGTTTTACAGCAGGAAAAAGAGTGGCCTAATCATTTTTCCAGTGCTCTTTTTTATATTTCAAACCCTTTAACTTTTGCCAAAAATACAAATTTATAGTGTGTAAATCTGGCTAATAGTAAAAGGGTTATAAAATACCTGAAACTATCCCTTGGCACGTACTTTTATCTAAATGAAAATATGTGCATGCCTAGACTAGACACAGGATCATGAAATGACTAAAAGAGTCGAGGTTATAAAATACTTATCTTAAAGTGCGAGGGTGCTTACAAGAAATTCTTTTCCTGAGGATTGAGGCTAATAAGGTATTTTCTTAAAACTACGTCGTTTGGTGAATCGTCTTATGCTTACAATTGTTATCGCACAATAGGAAAATTCATGTAATTCTGTAAGTTACATACACATTGAGCAATTAAATAATACTGACTCCAAAACTATTTAATATTTTAAACTGCTCCTCCCAGCATTCATTTTTTTACATAAAACCTTTAATTTTATGCAGTTTTAACCTTTCAGTCATAAATTCCCTGAATATCTCAATCAGTTTCCTTGAAACTATTAATTTCCCTGTCGATAAAAGTTATCAACTCTGAATCAAGTTAATCCAAATAAATGAATAAAGTGTAGCGACCGGAAAATATAGTGGTAACAAGACAAACCTTTTATATACATACACAGCAACTTTCTGGTATAAGGTTAATTCTAAATACACAGGCTCTGGTAATTTTATGGGTTCCAGCGTCCAACACATAAATTACAATTCTACAACACACCGGTCAGAGCTGTGGTGATATATAAATTTTGCACACGCCTCTAGCCCTAACTATTTGCATCTGATAGCGATAGTAAACTGCACCCGAGGACTCAGGTTCTATGGATATGGATATTTATAGTAGATAGGGGTTTTACACGCTTTACACGCAAACATGCCCTCGTTTTGCTGGGCTAACCCATATTAGAAGTTGACTGCTGCGAGCAGTTAAATATTGCCTGAAACATACATGTATGGCAGTTTCTAAATCATTTAAGCACAGTAAGGCAAACTAACTCTCTTTAAAGAAATACAATTCTTGTGGGATTTAAAATCAAATGTAAAATTGCGCAAACAAAGTCGCATTCACTGGAGATTTGTGGTTAACGTTAAAGCAATGATTATTTGCCAAGGAAGGAGAAATCAGGAGTGCCACAATTGAGTTATTGTGGTTTCTGGTTGTTGGTCAGGTGACAAATCTTACTAGAATAGCTTAGCAAAAATGTGAAGAAATTAGAAATAAATGCATGTGAGGAAAACCTCTAGAGCTAAGATAAGGACTATTCAGTGTTTAAAGGCTTTTCCGATTGATTTAATATAATATTTACATAAAAGAGTTTAATTCTTTCAGGATAATTACCTACTCCTACTGTTAAATTGGGATATAAAATTTCAGGCCAGATACAAAATTATTCACGCACTCCCTTAAATCTTTGTGTTTGCAAATTTTGTAATTGCACCTATAATTTATAGTGGGCTCGAAACTACGGACTGTCAGAGCATTCATTTTACAGTAACTACTCTGTTATCAAAAGAATATCTTAAACAGTCGTAGACATGTCCCAAGGTACAACACAGAACCAATAAAATAATTAAATAAGATATAAAATGCACTCTAATTGTATAAACCAAGTGAATTCTTGTAAACTATCTTTTGAAGTTAGAATGTCAGAACCATGAAATCACCTATTACATAGTATGCGGAACTATGAATTTAATCACAATACCATTAACGTTTGTCTAGGCTACATGTGATAGTTAGACAATAAAATTCACAGATTGAAGAGCGAACTGCTTAAGTTTTTGATCGCATATACAGAGAGAAATGTCTCAACTCTGTGGATTTGTGTGATGATAATGGTATCTTCAGTACACTTGTGCTCGTAGGCTGCAGCAGCCCACTAGTTACAGAAAACTAAGGACTTGGTGCGAGAGGATAATCCTGGAGGACTCGCTTCTTGTCGGAAAGTTCCGGGGCTTTAGGCATTATTCTCGGCAAAACGCAGGTCGGGACGTCTGGCTTCTAAGAGGGCTGGAATTTGGTGCATGGTATTTTTAGGGTAATAACAAAAAAATTTCAAAAATGGATTAAATCGGGCAACCCCTTCTTGGTGTTGCCATACAAAAATTTTGGTTTTTTATATATACTGTGAAAACGATCAGTCCTAGACATTTCTATTGTACTAAAAACTTCTTCAGAATACTATAATGTTGATTGTAATCACTTTTTCTGTCCGACGAACTGCTCTAGAGATATATACGAAAAACCACTTCAAAAATCAAACTTGCACAGATGGGTGACCATTCGAAATTTTATATGGGCATTCATCTAGGTAGGGTATTATAAGAATTGGTCTAGCTTTTTAACTTATTTTCTTAGAAATTTGTTGAGTTAGATACGTGACAGTTTATACTGTAATAGTCATATACAAAGTCTGGACAAGTAGAAATAAAAATTTCTAACGCTTCGCTCGAATATAAAATCGACGATGCCTTGACGATACCTCGACTTTCCTGGATTTTATTAATCATTGAAGCAAAAATGTTGCTTTAAATGGGAATATATTGTGTTTTTCGGTTCTTGTTTTTGATGTGATAGTGCCTTAAGACAACAATGCCTCGCTCCAATATAAAATCAACGATGCCTCGACTTGATGTAGGGAAGGCTCCAAATTTTTCTTAAAAATTTCCTGGAAATTTGTTCTGTAGAATTTTTATGCATCATTGCAGCCCGACAACGGCACACATGAAAGTTATCCCCTTTATCAATTGTGTAAAGCCAAGTCGGAAAATCCTGCCGACTGGTTTTGTGTTTTTTTTTTTATTTATTTGTAAAATTGAGTCGAGCTGTTTTTACGTTTAATTTCTGTTAAAATTTCTGGTAAAAATAAAGCTTTGTATACCAACAACTTCAGTCCTATGTGAAAGGTTTTATTCAAAGCTTGTACAAGTTCTTACTGATAAAAGAAATCGACAATTTTATATGCTTATAATTTTAATTGGAAGGTGTGTTTTATGTTCTTAATTCTATAATAGAAAGTAAGCTGAACCCATAACATCTTTCTTTGAATTGAATTACGAAAGGAACGATGGACCGAGTTCGCGGAATTGGGTTCAAATTGGATGATCCAAATCCGGAACGACACATCTTTTGTATACGGTATTTTCATACCAATTAGTAAAGACAATTTCAAAAATGGACAAAATCGGACAATACCGGTTTCTTTCGAAAATTACGCAACCGACCCGGAATCTGTTTTTGCATCTGAAAGCCAGCATTAGGGCACGTCTAACGAGCTGTCAATTTTCTTGAAATGGTATTGCCATACAAAACTTTGGTTTTTCACTATATACCTATATGGAAATTTTGTAGACTTGAGTTTTCATAAAAAACTGATAATACAATTTCAAAAATCAATTCAATTGGACAACTTTTTGTTGGTGTTTCCGTATTATTATATTATTTTCATCTATGGTATAATATTATTGTTCTTCGACCATTTATAACTTTTTTCTTGTTTATTTTAAAATCAATTGCAACGAAAATTTATGAGAAAACTCTAATCGCAATTTTCGAAGTTGTCAAGACTTTCAATGAGAATTTAGTAATTTAAAATTTTTCTAACGCATCCGATATGGTAATAAGAATGTCCCGGTAATTTCTCAAAAAATTTTATATTGTATATCTGTCTACATATGTAAAATGAAGAGATTCTATAATGTTTAAATGTGTGTGTTTTTGTTTTTGGATTATTATCGAATATATTCCAAAAAGAGAAAAATCAACAGTTTTGATATTAAAGCCTCCCATAAGTGGATACAGTAAGAAACCTGAACCACTCTGTATCTAGTAAATATACATACAGACACTATACCCTAGAAAAGGGCTTACGGATGGGGAAAAAAAAAAAACAATAAATATCAGTGAGAGCACAAACAAAAATCTACCCCCAAGCCTAGTATTCTTAAACGGCATTTAATTGCAAACAATTTGACATCTCACCAACATAGGCAACATACATACCCACATAAATAACTTTCACCTCCTTCAGAAGCCTTAAATTTATGTCCTTACGATACCGAAGAGATTGTGTTAACGTTGCACGTAAAACTTTTGCTGTTTACGCTATTATAGAGCCTCCTTTAGGTGCTATACCGAGGAGAAGAAAAGTTATACTCTTCAAGGTAATCTATTTATGTTGATGTGGCTTTGCATCTACTTTGTTACCTACAACGAGAGGTCAATTGCCAAGATACGTTCGTTTCGGTTAACCACACTAATGAAGGGAAATTAATCTTCTTTAGCGCATGTATACACGTCAACGTGTTGTATGTGTAGATGAAGAACAATTAAGGCTCTACTAATTAACTCATTCTAAAAACACATAAGTGATATTGCAAAACCCTTATAATTACTTACTTTATAAACTTTCTTTTTTTGTGCAGGTATGACTTTTTCTTTTTCACCTTTGATATGTGGGTGGAGAATTTTGGTATAAACAATATATAAAAATCAATGTGCAAGATCCCATAGGTATGGATAAGGATATATGTATACGTACGTGTAGTGTGTGTACTTACAACGAATTTTTTTTTTATGAAGTGAATTAATTAAATTGGATTTTTTGGTAAGAGTAAACATTCGAATAGAGCCTGATATTTTCTACACAGCATTTAAAAAACAAAATTGGTAGATTTCAGAACGAAAATTGGACAAAATTGGTAACGCCTTCATAGGGTTGCCATACAAAAATTTCGTTTTTCACTATATATTTGGACATTGTCTTAAATCGCGTCGACGTAGAGAGTTAAAATTTTCTACCTGTCATTTTCATGAGATAATAATGCAAATTCAAAAATGGACTAAATCTGACAAACTATTTTTGGTATTGCCATACAAAAATTGGGGTTTCTTACGCATGCTTTTAAACCGATCAACTCTAAACGTTTTTATTGTATTAGAAAGTTCCTCAGAATATGAAATTCGTTGTTAGTAATCATATTCTGTCTCTCGAACAGTTTTAGAAATATATGCGAAAAACAATCAAATTTGCACAGAGAGGTGACCATACGAAATTACATATGTGCATTCATCTGCACACTGTGAAAATATTAAGACAATTCCCTAAATTCAAGGCACGTTTTCTCCTAAAATGTGATTTTAGAAAGGGAAAATCAGCTTAATTTCCCAAAATCAATGGAACATTCATTGAATTTAGATATTTGGCACCAGAAAACCTAGATAGTACGTAAAATTTCCGAAATCTTAAGCTTTCTTGGATGTAAGGAAAAAAACAACATTCAATACATTAGGTTTTATTTTGCATCTTTTATGGAACACTTATATATTTTTAAATATGTTTTTGTTAAAATAATTCACACATTATTTTTGAAAACAAGTCATAAATTGTTTTTCACTATTTTGTTTGAGTGTGCCCATCGCCCCAGCACTAACTTCTATACTATATGTTTTAATAATAATAATAATAAAAAAAAAAAAAAATGGTATTATGATGCCATATAAGAAATAAGCTATTCAGGTCATACTCACTTTACGTTTTAGGAGGAAAAGTACACAATTCTCTACATTTTAGAGGAAAAACCTTCCTGCATTTTGAGGATAAAAACCCAATCTACGTTTTTCATGGTGAAGTTTTCACTGATCTTATCGAAATATACCTAAGCTTTGTGGCACACAAATTAGTGTCACTCTTTTTAAGGAAATTGGTTTTAGACCAATTTTAGCTTCCTTCCTTCCTGCTTTGTATACTTATTCAGTATAGTCTGGCACGTAAAGTGACTTACGCTTGAGGAACGGTCAAGAAGTATACAAATTGGTCATCGACTCAAAAACGACTTCGTGAGTTCAATTTCGTTCATTGAGCTGCGGATAGATTTCGTACCAAATAATGCCTCTGCATGGTTCAATATATCATCGGAATTCGTATACTGAAGCAAATTTTATCGCTGCAAATGAAAGTGTGGACGAGGATCCAAATTTATCGATGCGTCATTGGGCGCAGCAATTGAAAATCTGTCTGTCGATAACATGGAAGATGGAAAATATCTTGGTATACGTCCGTACACCTGTGTAAAATCCAGTTATTGCAGGAATTAGAGTCACAAGATATAATCGCTTACTTCGTTCATACCCTGATTGCCTCTAGAGCAGTTACAACTTGACCCGATATTTTAACTCAAAATTGTGTTCAGTGGCGAGACTTATTTTTGGCTTAATGAGCTTGTCAATAAGCAAAATTTACATTTTTGGAGTGAGACTATCTGATACCTCTCAACTCTTTCCTATCGGGTTAAGTGAAGTCTTGGTTTATGTAGATAAGTCAGTAACAATTCTCGACTTGGAAGCTAGCATTGTTCGTGTTAATTTTTCGTGACAAACAGTCGCCATTGCCTGTGATAAGGATCTAAAATTGGACTGACAATCATCTTCTCAGGGCATATAATCCCCTACCACGCACACCATGAATTTCCCGACCCCTCTCCTATATAATTTTTTATCAACATTGAGTGAGGAATCCTGGGTACAGAGGAAGGACGCGAGTTCTGGGATACCCTGTATATTGAAATCTCTTTGGGATGTAAAATACTATGAAAGCGGTTAAAGCGTTTTTACTGTGTTACGAAGCATTCAAAAAGAAATGCGGAAAGCGACAGGAGCGTGCAGATTTTCAAATCAGAGCGGCTGCTATACTATTTACTTGTATGTCTCCAATATTATACAGGGTGTTTCTAATCTAGGTGCCTTCCGATATATCAGGCGATTCCTTGAGGTGAGCCGATAGCCGATAAAAAAGTTGTTGCACATAACTTTCAACCCCCCCCCCCCCCCCCCCCCAGATGCCACCTTAAGGGAATTACAGATATTTCGAGGAAATATTCTAGTTTTTCATGAAGCACCTTGTAGCTTCCTTGTTATATAATTTATGAAGGTGATTTTTAGCTCAGATGTATTAAACTATCTAAGCGATTGTCGAACCATCCCTCCATCCCCTTTATCTCGCTAGTTATAGGATATCAGAAAAGAAAAATTTGAAAAATCCTAATATTTTTAAATTTTAACGATTTTACCACCCAAATGCCTGATAACCGTAACATTTTCATGTAAGATTTGCAAATATCGGAATGTTACCTTTAATTTAATCCCACATGTGTCTCTTCACACAATCTACCTGGAACCATTTTTGAAATATATGTGCCTAGGCACCTGTTTTTGTCATGCATAATTTCATTAATGTTGCAACGTTTGCTCGAAATTGCATATAATTAGGCGTGATTACCATCGTCAGTAGCCAAATTAAAGAAATTATGAATAATGAAAACTAGCTTATCTTAGAAACGATTGGATGTAGGTAGGTGCATGTGTAAGTAGAATTGAAAGAAAACATTCTAAGGTTTCCAAAGCTTGCAAGAAAATGAAACGATTATTAGGCATTTTGGTGGAAAAACCGTTAAAATTAAAAAAAATTAAAATTTTTTTCAAATTTTTTAATTTTTCAATTCTATTTTTAAAACCTAACTGATAGTTTGAATATTTACGTTTTTGTTATGTTTTTTTAGTCTAATTTCTGTGTGTTTCTTATCTTTTTAAATTTTTATCAATGAATGAATTACAATTGAATTAAACTTGCCAAAAATTACCAAAATTTCAGTGATTGTTTTTTTTTTTTAATTTTACTAAATTTCCTGCCAAAATTCCCCATCAACATAAGCTTTTTAGTCAAAATTTGGATACTTTGAGATTTCATCTTTAATTTGATATCCATAAATTCCTATCTAGATACAGCCGTTGTGAAGCTATGTGACATGGTTTACCTGTACTTAATCCACATTAATCATATTTCTTATCCTTATTATTCTTAAATTGTATGGGATTGAATATAATTTTTAAGACGATAGTTGTCATCGAGGGAAAGATGCAAGCCTGGTATTAGAAATTATACTTTATCTAGTCTCAGTGGGAAAACATTAAATTATTCTATCTCCTCTATATTTAAAGCTAATTCTAATGAATAATCTTATGCAATCACTGAAGGCATTGGCTTCAGTTACTTAAAGGGAGAAATTTCGAAAATTATTTGAGAGTAAAATAAACGAAAGGATTTTTTTTTTATCAAGGAATTTCAGAATGATAAATTATTTTTAGGGAATCTATACACGGTGAAAGAAAATCTATCTGAAATCGCAAGATAATGATTTTCAAAAATTTCATGGGATTATATGAGAATTGTAAAGAATTATTGGGTCACTTGAGGTCTCACATTTGGATTGATTTAAAGAAAATTTATATATAGCCAGCGATGAGCAAGAAAACACTTGTATCAAGACATCTCAGGAATCGATAAATAGTATCAACGCAACTGGAATAGAGCTGTACTTGTAGATTGTACTATTGGACATTTCAAAGAGAAGTTGTTAATATAATTTGTAAAAGAAAATCCGTATAAAATAAAACATTCATTACGTTGTAAAATATAAATAAAATACCGCTAAAATAACCTAAATCTGTAATATGGAATATAAAATTTTTTTAAGTAACCAAAAGTTGAAGTATAAAAAAAAAATTAAGTGTTCTATCAAAATCATAGAGAAATTTATGGGAAAATTTAAGAAGACAAAATGTAATTAAATTCAAAATTTGACGACCGGAAATGGAGAGTTGGGAAAAGGGGGAACATATTTTTTAAAATATCTTCTATAGGATATCTTTGATTAGCTACGACAATGGGAGTAAATCAG
The DNA here is from genome assembly GCA_963924295.1 of Dioctria rufipes. Classification (NCBI taxonomy): domain Eukaryota; kingdom Metazoa; phylum Arthropoda; class Insecta; order Diptera; family Asilidae; genus Dioctria; species Dioctria rufipes. The sequence continues at coordinate 51,899,574 of OZ002743.1, forward strand.
CTCAAAATATTCGAAAATTATGCATCTCTTCTTTTCAACTTCTCGGTGAGGAATGAAATATTTTCATATTTACTATCAAATCGTTGTGAAAAACCCATAATTTTTTAGACACCCTGTAAAAATAAATAAAAATTCTTTTTCTAAAAAATTACAGAAGGGAAATTCAGCAGAGTTAGTCCATGTAAATATTTTCAAAAAATTGTCAATTCAAAGCTGGTGAGCAAAGGTAGACTGTATATTTAATTTCTTTTGATTTCCGCACGTGATATCACAAGCAAACTTGGTAAATTTAAAATCGAAGGAATGTTTCCGGCACAATGCAAAGCCAACTTTAAGCTTATATTAATTATTTATTCAATTTTAAAATTTATAAGTAGTGATCGCTGTGCCTGCTTGAACTAGAGTGTCTTCTGATGATCAAAACTAAAGCTAGTTGAAAAAATTGTACTGTACTTTAAACAATAGACAATATACATTTGCAATGGTTTACAAGTTTATGAAGTAATTGCTGCATCTGTCCGATTTGTACATTTACTGAATGAATACTGTGTAAGTGTGCTAACACATGTAATCAAGCCAACAAATGAAATATAATTAACCAAGGAATTTCATATATCTTGACACTAAATTTATATAAATTGTTTGAATAGATGAAGGTGAACAGAAGAAGTAAAGTCTTGCTCTAGTTACATACACACACGATAAAACAGGTAAAAGTTTACAGAACATATAATTGGCAATATACGACATCAGGTATAGAGTCTCTTGGTCAGTCCTTTGAGCAATCCCATCCTTTTGCCATGAAACCTGTGCGTCCAGTTCATTAAATAGCAAATTGCAAAATTGCAGCTACACACTACTCGTATACCTGGAAAATTTATTTATTGAACATGGGTGCTGGCAGACTGTCAGGAAAGAATAAATAGTTGTTCCAAACACATGTGAAGTAAATATTTCAATAGAATACTTGCAAGAAGTATTTTCTACCGGAAGTTTTGAACATCGAAGAAAAGTGTAATTGGACATCGTAAGGTTCTCGATTGATATACGATATGCCGTGCAAGTACAATGGTAAAGGTTCCAAGTAGTAAAATAATTTCATTAGTCTATAAATTTGAGCTTTGTTCGTGCAAACGAAATGATATTTGATGATTAGCAAAGGATATCAGGTCGGTGATTTTGAACTTGGAATTTATTTTACTCTAAAACGAGTATTAGGTTTTTTTTTCATTTTATTTTTATGCATGCATATACAAATCATCAAGTTAGAAATTCGAATAATACTAATTTCGTTTGTTCACCCATCTGGTGCCAGTTTGATTTTGTCGGACAGTAAAAATGATTATAACCAATTCAGTACAATAAAAATGTCTAGGACTGATCGTTTTCACAGTATATATAAAAAAACTAAATTTATATATGGCAATACAAGGAAAGGGTTGTCCGATTTAGCCAATTTTTTAAATGTTATTTACTATTTCTATGAAAACACCGTGCAGAAAATTTCAGCTCTCTACGTTAACGCGTTCTCAGGCAGTGTCTAAATATATAGTGAAAAACGAAGTTTTTGTATGGCAACCCTACGAAGGAGTTACCTGAGTTGTCGTGAGGAAGGGCAGACCGATGGATGGATGGACGGAAGGATAGACGGACGGACGGACAGATGGATACGAAAAATCGAAACAACAAAATGACAAATTTCATATAACCTATAGATTTCATCTACGGTATAAAAAATTACTGCAGAGTTAGTATTTTCAAGAAAATTTGACTCTTATTATACGACGTGGAAAAGTTCAGCCAATTCTATCAACCTATTAAATTAAATCCTGAACCTGGGTAATTTACAAACTGAATACCGAAAACAAAATAAATTAAATTGAATTAAAAGGTTTTATTCCTTAAAGCTAGTCAGCCCCAAATGAAGAATCAGTAGAGCAGTCTATCCATCAACTCACCAAAGTCCGGCCATAGTTTGATGAAGTTTACAATTCCACTTGCAGTATCAGAGTGGCTCTGTGGTGGCGATCGGGCCAGTAAAGATTTTAACAACCGGCCTATTTTACGCGAAAAGTTTCCTTGTCCTTTCCATCAATTGCCATGAAACGCTTGAAATGTTCTTCCCTAGAAAAAAACATCGGATTTTTGCCGACCTGATGAATAGGGAGACATTATTTATCAAAGTTATCTGCATTTTTATTTTTAGCACAGGTATCTAAATTAGGTTTACTCGATTAGATCTTCTCAGTTTACCAAGAGTGTTCTGGAAGATGCAAAAGCTGTAATTGCTGTTTAGTTGTGAGATAAGACAAAAATGGCTTTACTGAAAACTCTCTTTACATTATTCTGGTTATAATAATCCAGTGGAATGCCACCACGTGGATTATTGCCTTGGTACATACAGGGATCATAGAAAGATGGCATGATGGGTGTAGGAGTTTATAGACCGAAATGTAGATTAAACAAAGCCCAGAGATTCTACCCAACTGCTTTTCAAGCATAAATTCACGCCATTGAATCAACCCACAAAGAGGTTATCAAAAGCAAACATAAATATCACTGTAAAAAATGCACAAATTGTTGCCACAAACCTTATCTATTTTTTCCTAAAATGTAGGGAATATTCCCTTAAATTTTAAGGAATATTCCGTATATTCCCTACATTTGAGGAAATATTCCCTACTTAAGGGAAAAATACAAAAACTTTGCGGCAACAATTACGTACATATAAACTTTCACAGTGAGGTCGTGATAAAGTTAACGCTGGTTTGTTGCTTTACGGATGTCCTAGATTTATTATCAAAGTCAAACAAAGTAACACTTAGATGGATATAAGGACACGAGGGGCATGAAGTTAATGAGATGACTAGAAAGGAAGCAGAATGTCCTATTTACATAGACGAACACTTCAAAGGCCTTAAAAAATTAAGAGACTGTTAGAAAATATAGATAAACTATAAATATTTGGTGGAATTAAAAGCTAAGCCGATCATATTGGTAGGCTAGTAGCTCTATATTACTACTACCATGACGAAACGAATATAAACACAGCACACTAATACATTTCACGAATGGCTTAAGTTTTCACCTGATATGCCGCTTCATTACTATAGTTTTTTATTCGAGATATGATTTTTTTTGAAAATGACGTTTCATCGTAAAATCACAATATTTGTAACCCTTCTAGGGTGGGTTTGGGGCATGGTGTGAGATGTTTTTGAATTCCGTACAAATTCTGAAAGCTTCTTCGAAATCGGACATGGTCGGGACTAAAATCAACCCAATGTGATCGTATTCATATGGAATGGTTGAACATGTCAGTTTCTACGTAAATGTCAGTAACACAAATAAAATTAAAATCCATAAAATAACGCCAACCAAAGACACGTTCCATTCCCTCCTCCGTTTTTCATAATTATGAAAAATTAAATGATCCCAAAAATCCGCCACATCAATGCATTGGTAAATTAGTCATGTCGAGTGCTCGTATCGTCCACTAATCTTATACCCTAGGCAGACTATCTCCATGATGACTTAATTTTCAATTAAATGGAGTCAAATGTGCAGTGTGTCACAAAAATGAAGTCCATCAAGGACCCATTTGCAATATTTCACTTCATTTTCAAATGGACCAAATGTTACTTCATTTAGGGAAATTGCTGTCATTAAAATGAGCTGAATTTATTGGAAAGCGCAAAGTTTTTCCAATAAAATTAGCAGTGACAGCCATAAACTGATCATGCAAGAAATTTCTTTGCCGCTTTCTTCTCTTTTGGACTTTTTCAACAACAAAAATTGTCTTCTGCTAAATGCTTTGCTTGCAACTTCAGTAAATATTCGCAAATTTCCTTGATAGAATTAAATTAAATTATTGAACTCTGCCGTGATTTTTACTCACATTGAGGAACTGTCAATGACATGTCACCAGTGCATTTCCTTAAAATGACTGAACTTCAAATTAAGTCAATAGCTGTATTCCATTGGGTTGTGCAAGTACTCCCGACTCCCGAGTATTTTCGGAAGAAAACGCAAGTTTGTTGTCAAGAGTAAAACATAACCTCCAATTACAGACATTTCTGTTTTGTTTGTGTAGTATTAAGTTTCTTATGAAAATAGTTAGGATTATTAACTATATTATTCAAATTAATTTCATCAAAGGCTACTGAAAATAAAAATAAAAATAATAAAAATGTAGGGAATTTTCAAATTTTTTTGTGTGGTTTTCTTCCTAAAATGTAGGGAATATTTCCTAAAATATATGGAATAGGTAATAGAGTTTATAAATTGTAGTTGTCACGTACTCTGTGATACGTAAGAGATCGCTCAAGAGACGGACTGATTCGTTAGAAACAAAAACGTAGGTATTGATATTACATAGGTGGAAATATTGGGCGCCTCGTGATTTTTCCCTGTGGGCAGATAAACTACGAAACCGATTTTGTAGAAGAACAGACTGACACGAATTCGATTTCACTATTTATTCATAAGCAAAAAAAGTAATATGTACATAATTATGTAAAATCACTCACAAGGAAAAAAATGGAACTATTATTGCGACGCCAGTCAGTCAAACCAGGACTTTGAACATACAAAATATGATTTTATAAAAAAAAAAATGCTTAACCTTTCTCTATGTCCTGACTTTTGGCCAATTAGACTCGTGTTCCGCTAATCCAAAATTCGTAATCCAGAGCCCCATTTCGTATCTTCTGCAGATTTCAGTACTTCACGACAAATCTTGTACTTGTTTTTTTTTTTGCTTATTTACAATGTTTTTTTTTTATTTACGTTTTGTCTTAATTCAAACTTTTTTAAAATTGTCCATTCTTACATGCGTCTGCACTCTATCAGGGATCTACCGGAAGAGGGCTCCCCACTTTTATCTTTTTTTCGAATTATTTCTTTCGAACTTTTATTTTAGCACATCCGTCGAAAATGCGTTGGTTGATTACCATTTGCTTTTTGATTTTGTTTTAGTTATCGTATTTTCCTTAAATTATATCATAAAATTCATATTCAATTTTACAGTCTAGGCACTCTTAATGTTTTCTTAAATTCTCTTTGTAACTGCTGTTGGTTATTATGTTATCAAAATTATTATTACTTTCGTTACACATTTTATTTATTATCTTCATTTATTATAATGTTATAACTTATGGTTAAATTATTTTCTTTGCGCCTTTTTTTGTATTATTTTTTCTTTTCCTTTTTTTTAATTAGGAGCCCTGGATATTTTTTTTTATTCATATTTATATATTTTTATTTATTTTATTTTATTTAGCGCTTCCTCTGATAGGAAAAAGAGCAGAACAGAGAGTGACTCTAAGTTGAATGTATTGCATTGGTGGCTAGATGTCTTCTGAATTTATTGAATGTTCTCTCCCTTTTATCAGAGAAAGCTTTATATTTCGGGAATTTTACGTACTGTATATGTTTTCTGGTGCCAAATACCTAAATTTATTAAATGTTTCATTGATTTGGGGAAATTAAAGTGATTTATTTTTAGGGAAAAAACGTCTCTTAAATTTAGGGAATTGCCTAATTTTTTACAGTGTACTTCTGTTTAAATTAGTTACTCTATAGGCTTATATTTATGTTCTCAAACCTCTTGGGGGCTGCACCAAAAAGCTATTCTGTAGTATTATTACGAGTGGCAACACTGTTATGAATAGACATGTTTGCTTTTATAAAAATAAACGGCACAACACACACACACACACACACACACACACACACACACACACACACACACATACACACGCATACACTACACAAACGCGTGTACACACGCACGCACACACTTCCAGCTATTCTTCACACAAACACACACGCACACACGCACCCACACACCCACACACACACACACACACACACACATTCACACGCAATTTCAGTTATTATTCACACAGCAAACACTTATTAATTATTATGGAGGGTTTCCTATATTGAATATTAGAATGAAACCCATCTCTTCGCTATTCGAATCATTTATCCCAAACTTTGGAAAATTTCCAAGCCCTAGAGAGGTTTTTAGAAATTGGAACAAGAGAAAATTTGATTTGTAGAATTCAAGAAGCAGACGTAAAATTTCTTACAAGAAATTCCTTTCTGTTTAGTATGCCGAAGAAATAGGAATGCCGCCTAACTAAGTACTACGTATTCAGTTATCTCGCTACTAACAAATATACTTAGCTCTCCTGAATCAAGAGCACGTGGACTGAGTCCTTTGGCTTTGTAAAACTGTAAAAAAAACTATTTGTTCTCTTCTGATATCTGTGGGTGCTCTGCAAGATATTCCAAGTTCTTCATGCTTAGGACAAATTGCTACTGCCAATTGAAACTTTCCTCTTTAGCTTTGTTCGGTCCAAACTCATCTACCAACTTACCTTAACTTTAGCACATAATATGCTTTATTCCCTTAACACTTTATTTCACCACCCACATAGAAAACTGCACATTGAATTGTAAAATCTGTTTAAAATGCAAGGTAAGTGCTCAAAGCAGGGCAGGATGAGATATATTATTTACACAGGATAGTGCAGATACATTCAACTACGAGAACCATCGATAGAGCTCAGGAGGGCTGGTAGGTATGGTAGGGGAGAACAATTCCAATTGGTTTCCATCAAGACTCGGGTTACAACCCTTTTTTTGTCCGGATGCATAACTGGGACCATACCAAAAGGACACCGCAGAACACTATGGAATAGCAGCATCAATCACATGCCTTCAGAATTTCGATTGGTAGTAAAAAAAAAAAAAAAAAAATTGATGGCATCTGTATGAGTTTCCAGACAATTCCTAAAAAAGCAAACATAGCTGCTTGGGAAGAAAGGAATTTCATTCAAGGGTTCAACGATTTTCTACCCTTTATGATTTAGATTCACAAAGCTAATGGAATTGATAAGAAAGTGACCTGAAGGCAAACCGCTTGATTTTATAGCTGCTATGAGCCATGGTCGGTTTTCTGTTAGTTGAGGAGAGATTGGACACTGTAGACTTTTTGCGACGAACTTTTCTTTTGTCCGAAAATATTGAACCGATTTATGGCAACTGTCGCTATCTTCATCGTGGAAATCTGTTACTCCTTAATTCACTCTTGTGCTGATATATACATATACATATTTGGTCCTTCGGTCTCAATTGTGCCTTTAGCCAAATTTATATATTTCTTGCTTTAGAAAAACCCTCTTCTTAAGTTTTATTTGTGGATAGGGTAGAAATTGGGACATGGATTATATGTGGCTCCTTTTAGGCACTTATAGTGCAATTGCTTGCGCATTTCAATACTGTTTGTACTTAAGGATTGGAGATTGTGAATTGTGCAAGGATTTTTTGCATCCTGTGTGGAATACCAGCCAATAACAATTAATTGTTTTTTTTTTTTTTAATTAAAATTCGTCAGATAAGTAATTACGACAGAATGAAAGTTCAACCGAATAATTAACACATTTTACTACATTTTTAAATGAAATTGTATCTAATCAGTATACTTGGTTTTCGAAATTTTTATAAAGTTAAGTAGATGCTTCTGAAGTCCTTCCAAAAGCCTAAGGCACACGAATAGTTTACCGATTTCCAAGACAGTAAAAAAGTCATCAGCAGTGGAGGGTTAGGTTTGGTTATAGTGGCGGCTATCGAAATACATACATAGGTACATATTAGAGCCACACTTAGATCCATTGTGATGCTGCTTCATTGGGATCTTACCTGGAGATGATTGCTCAATTTAGGAGAGAGGGTGAGTTAAAACTAGCCATAAAAGTTAACGAACCTTACAAGGTCACCCAACTCTTTATATTTTATTTTCCGACGGTAGGTGGTCAATAATCTCAATGTAATCCTGGTACATACAGTTTTTGCAGAAGTTATTGTATGGAATTTTTATGCATCTAATATGTTTTCCAAAGCGACAGTAAAGCATGATAACTGTAGTAAGATTCAGCATATCATTACGTTTCCTCCATAGATAATTTTCTGTCTTCCTAAGACTTATCGTAGACCACAGCTAACTTCAAATCGTGCATGTGGTTAGTTTTTCTAATCTGATTTGAACCGCCTTGCAAGCTTATAAATATAGAAACCTCCACTGATTTTAGGTGCCTACTTATGGATTCATCTACTAAGCATACATTGATAGCTGCACTATTCCTGGCCAGAGCATCAGCTTCATCATTTTTTGCTATATTTATCACTGTGACCAGGCAACAAAAATAGAATAACTCAATGGTTATCACTATGTTTCCCGAGCTCACTGCGACTACGTTGGACTAGGTGCAATCTAAAAGTTTTCGAATCCCCAGCTTTGATTGCAGCTTGGCTGTCCATGTAAATCTACGTGTGTTGAAAATTGTTTCCAACAGCCTTACTGTGTTCTTTATAGATTTATTCCCTTGGAAGGTGCTACAATGGTCTTGTCGGTAGTACAGAATGATTCTTCATCCTATTCCTGCATAAATTTTCAAACAATCTGTAAATATATATATATCAGGGTCATTTGCCATGCGATTATCTTCCCACTCCTCGTTACTAGGAATTTTAAGTCAATCCATGGGAAAGTGTAATCCTAAACACAGTTCTCGACAAATTTTTAGTATATTCTGCTGTGTCTAAGGTGTGCGGCAATTCAACAGTATGACTCTCTTATTCTCAGTGAACTGTAACTGTAATACCTAAACAGGTAGCTCTCTGTATTTTGGAAAGATATTTCAGTTTAGTCGCTATCTCTGTCCCTCCTCTCTTTCTCTCTCTCTCTTTCTATCTCTCTCTCTCTCTATCTCTCTATCTCTCTAGAGCACTCTACCACCCCAGACTCCATAGGTGAGAATAAGTTTTATAATAGCGGTATATATCCAGTGAACGATATGATCTCTTGTCAAAAGGTTACTTGTAGGCATAAATTGCAATACCCGGTTTTTTGACGCGCCCATTCACATTTTATCCTCGACTTTAATTTGTAGTCTAGTGTTATTCCTAGGTAGGTAGGTAATGTCCATGGAAATTGAAAACATTAAAGCGAAACAAATAGAATTCAACAACTCAGTCAATTCTCTTTTATGTGGATTTGATGAAATTAAGAAGTTAGTCAATGTTGTTGAGGACCATAAAAAGAAAATAAAGAGCCTTGAATTAGAAAAGATTAAACTAAATAAGGACATCTCATCTATGGGGGAACGCCTACAAGTACTCGAAGAACGATCTTTGACTAACTTTTTGGAGATAAAGAACATTCCCCAGCACTCTGATGATAATCCCCTTGCTATTGTACGTAAGATACATTTATTATTTAACTTACCTAGTGATGATAGTAATGTACTTAAAGCTTATCGTAGAAAAGGTAGATCTAACAATAGCTCTAACCCTATCATTGTTAAATATTCCTCTCAATTGGTTAGAGATCGTATATTAGCGGCTAATAAGGTAGCCAACAAATTGACAACTGATGCTCTTGGTTACACTGAGAAAAACATAATATATATTAATGAGTTTCTATCTAAAGAGAAGAAAGCATTATTCTTCAAGGCAAAGCAATTTAAGGGTGAAAGTGGATTTAAGTTTATCTGGATTAAGAACTCCAAAATATACTTGAAAAAGGATGAAAATTCTAAACCTTTTACTATAGTAAATGATAAATGTCTCGATCTCGTCAAAAGCAGTCTACAAGCTTCCTAACAAGTCCATTCTTTCTTTTGTAGCTAATGTTCATTAATATATATTATCAGAATGTCAGGGGACTACGTACTAAGCTAGAACAAGTTCGTTTGGCTACGATTTCTAATAATTATGACATAATATGCTTTACTGAAACATTTCTGCATGCTGGTATTTATAGTGGTGAATTACTTGATGATAGGTACGTAATTTATAGAAGAGATAGGAACTTGGAACTCTCCGGGAAAAAGGATGGCGGTGGGTGTCTCATAGCAGTTAGACGTGATTTTAACTCTCATAGGATTGAATCTTTTGAGACTGATCATGAAGTACTATGGGTGGCTTTAAAAGAGAAGACTTGTAGTCTCTATATATGCTGTGTTTACATCCCTCCCCAATCTACATATGAGACATTCAACGCTATCTTCACTAGTGTGAGTGAGCAAATTTTGCAGTTGCCTGTTAATTCTAAGGTTATTTTCATAGGAGACTTTAATCTACCATACTTAAATTGGATCCCAGACACGATTAATGACTGTATGCGCCCCCTTGACTCATTTAGTAATACTTCTCAGTCTCTATTAAACAATATGGAATTGTGTAATATGAAACAATTTAACAAGATATTCAACTCTAATGGCAGGCTTCTTGACCTTTTTTGGACAAATATTTATTGTTCCAATGTGGTTATCCATTCATCCCTTAGCCCACTCTCTGTGATTGACACTCATCATCCTCCTCTAGATATAAGCCTGCATCTCGCGAATCTTAAATATGCTCGTGATATATCTGTCAAAACAAAAAATTTCCAAAAAGGTAACTATGACAATTTTAATGAATTCCTCAGTAGTTTTGACTTTTCCCAAATCATTTTAGATGACCCTAACAAGTCTTTTGAGAAATTCCATGACATTATTAAACAAGGGATACACTTGCACATACCGTCATTTCGCAAACGTAATCACTTCCCAAATTGGTATAGTCCTCAACTCATTAAAGCCCTGCAGGAAAAAGAGAAGTTTAGACGCCTATACAAATCTAATCCACACCCTGAATTTTACAAAACTTTTTCATACTTTAGAAGAATAACTAAATCTCTTGCATCGGAATGTTATAAGAGATACGTCGAAAGAACTGAGCGTTCACTCAATGAAAACCTAAAGACTTTCTGGTCTTTCAGCAAGAATTTGAAAGGATCTAATATATACCCTAAAGAACTAGCGTTTAATGATGAAACCTCGTCTTGTCCTTTGCGTATATGTGATATGTTTTCCAATCATTTCACTTCCGTTTTTTCTACCACACAACCCGACACTTTCGCTCCTCTTCGGAATTCTCACTATTCTAATATTAAATTAACAGCTATCTCATCTGAATCTGTCCTAAGTATCTTAAACTCACTTGACTGCAATAAAAATCCTGGACCTGATGGTATTCCTAGTATAGTGTACAAAAAATGCGCATCCAGCCTTGCCGGTCCACTTAGCAAACTATTTGAACTTGCTATTAATAGGAATACATATCCAGAAATGCTGAAAAAATGTTATGTCTTGCCTACATTTAAATCCGGTGACCGAAAACTAGTCATTAACTATCGTCCTATATCAATCTCCAACGCACTTGCGCTTATATTTGAAAAAGTACTGTACAATCAGCTGCTACCACAGATTAAACCTTTCATATCAGAACAGCAGCATGGTTTCTTACCAGGACGTTCTACAGTAACCAACCTGGCCCTCTTTACTGACTTTATAGCCTCATCCCTTGATGATAACAAACAAATTGATTCCATTCACACTGATTTCAGCAAGGCTTTTGATAAAATTAATCACAAACTATGTCTTTTGAAAATGGCTCAGATCGGTTTTCACCCGAACACTATCTCGCTATTTTCATCTTACTTGCATAACAGGGATAGTATCGTTGTCTTTAATGGACAACAATCTTCTCCTTTCAAACAAATATCAGGTGTCCCCCAGGGTACAATACTTGGACCCCTCATATTTTTAATCTACATAAATGACCTACCATCCTTAATTTCATCCAACTGCTTAATATTTGCAGACGATACGAAGATTTTCAGAATCATCAATAATGTTACTGACTGTGTCTCCCTACAAAAAGACTTACTCCAAATGGAGAAATGGTGTCGCGATAATTGCATTGAAATAAATGTTCGCAAATGCCAATGCATCTCTTTTCATCGTAAACATGATATTATTAGCTTTGACTACCAAATTCACAATGCATCTATCCCTAGGGTGGAGGAGATCAAAGATTTGGGAGTAATATTTGATCGTAAGCTCCTTTTCTCTGCACACATAAATTACATCACCTCTAGGTCCTTTCGTCTTATGGGCTTCATATTCCGTACGTGTCAATCATTCAAATCACCATCCTCCTATATTACTCTCTACAATTCTCTTGTTAGAAGCACCCTTGAATATGCTAGTCAAGTCTGGAATCCATTTTATCCTTCCTACAGTTTGCAAATAGAAACTGTTCAGCGTAGATTTACCAGATTATTATTATTTAAATTAGAAAATTCCGTTCTTGAATATAATGACAGACTTGTGAAATTCAACTTGTTATCACTGGAAAAACGCAGAATCTTTTTGGACATGACCTTCTTACATAAAATACTGAATAGTACTATAACTTGCAACTCACTACTTTCTAGTATAAACTTTAATGTTCCTTCTCGCAATTCAAGATATCAGCCACTCTTCAGGCTTCCGACATGCAGAACTAATTTGAAAGAAAAATCGCCCTGCTTTAGAATTCAAAAGTCTTACAACACTAAATTCAATAATATTGATATTCTTGGTACTAGTTTACTGACATTTAGAAAGCTTGTCCGGCTTGAGATCAGTCATTAATTGCTATAAGTTCCCATTATGTGATTGAATTGAATTTCCGTCCTCCGCTAATCCCTTTGCTTTGCTCGTATCCCAATTCCTGTTTTGCTCAGTTGTCTTTTTGCCTCTCTTATTTTTTATTTTTTATTTACTTTTTATATTCTTGCTTTTCTTTTCATGCTCTCCATTGTTATAATTTTATTTTTTAGTAGTTTGATTATTATTGCTTAAGGTATTTCATTTTGTTATTTTTATAATTCCTTTATTCCGAATTTCTCTCCTCCACTTACTTATATTTCCAAATAATTTCCTTTGTTACCCTTAAATTTCTTCTGCTCTACTAGTTTATTTTTACCTTTTTAGTTTTGTATACTTTTCTTTATATAGCCTTAGTTGTAGCTCTTTTGTTATATGTTTCTGTCTTCTTGAAACTTTCTTTTGTAGACTAATAGTTTAAATTTAAGGTAGTATATTATTAGAGTTATACTCTGTTTACTACACTTGTTAATTGCTTATTAAATAAAAAAAAAAAATAATAAAATAAGTAGTTGTTGGCTGTAGTAAGCATCAGAATAGCATCTTAACCATTTCAGAGTTACAGGGTAATAAAAAAAAATTTGCTAGTCTTTCACAAAATTCACTGTATTTTAAAAAGTACAGAGTGTTCGGTCACTTATAAAACTCATTGTATGCAGAGCTTCATAACCTATCAAACGACTGCTCGATCAGACCCGTGCTCCTCTTTTCTCAGGAGTTATGATGACCTCAACTAGAGATAATTTATTCCCTTAGTGACTGAAAACAATTCATTAAAAAAAAAAAATATGTCTAATTTTGGTATGACCTGAATAGCTTATGAGGTAATAAATGTTTAACGGCTACACTGTGCACATAGGTATAAAGATCAAATTAAAGAGGAGAGTCCATAATTTACAGTTTAAAAAAAAAAAATTATGTTAACCATATTTTTGTAAACAAAAAAATAATTTCAAGGTAATAAAAAGGTAAGAAAATCCGAAATTCTTAGTTTAGCCCACCAGAACTCCTGAGGGGAGAGGAGGACGGTGTTGGTTGAGCAGTCGTTCGAAAGATCACGAAGTTCTGCACACAATGAACTCAGTAAGTGAAGGTACTCTCTGTACTTTTTAGAATACAGGGTATTTTGTGAAAGACTAGTAAATTTTCTTAATCACCCTGTAACTCCAAAACGGTTGAGATGCCGTTTCCCCCCTTGCCATACGATGTTTTGTTTGACTAGGTGACTATTATCACCTCCTCTTCTATGGACCACCATGGACGAAACACCCTGTATAAATGGGACTATATGCATACAATCTTTTGGAAGAATGTTCACGTTTCCGCCGCTGTAACTCGTTACACATCTTCAGAATTTATATTTTTTTGGAAGAAAACCAATTTTTGGTACCTATAATCCAAGATGGCGGACCGCGCGGAGCCCCCCACGGTTCTAAGCTTGGATTTTTCATCTGGACCCGGAACTGAATAACATATATAAAAATCACAACTACACCGCCTTTTGTAGGACAAGGGCCTTATTTAGTCCTTATTGACTGGACTACAAGTGATAATTTTAGTTTAAAAGAAAAACTTAAATTTTTAAATATTGTGGAGCTTCTACATAAATGTAAATGGCGTGATAGCTCGGTGCACATGTAAGGCTAGACTATTCCAAAAGCGAGCAGTCTGAATAAGGAAAGAGCCTTCCATGATACTCATACTAAATTTCAGAATAAGTATAGTATAGTAAGAATTGCATTAGATCATATAGGGAGCAAGGATGATGTGTATTAATCAAAATAACATGAAAGATTAAAGCCCGGCTCCTCAAATACGTCTACATTGTGCAGCCAACCAGCGATATCCTAACATGGGTGGCCAACCTTTTCAGCAGCTGGGCCAGATTTTAGAAATGAGATTTCCTACCGGGCCGTACAACAAAATTTCTTTTATTATTCAAATCAAACAAGAAATATAGTGTTTTTTAAAGAAGATATAACAAAATGAGGGTCAAATATATTTATTAGATTAGAGTTAGGCAATACAAAAAATAATAATAAAAAATAAGCAAAATATAATAAATTTTAGTGAGACGTCTGATTTTGTTTGTCAGAACTAAGTGCATCAATGTTGATAACAATTGATGTTGTTGCTACATGCAAACAATTTTCCAAATGCTCATCAGTAATTTGTGTTCTTATTTGAGATTTAATATGCTTCATTCGACTAACAAGTTGTTCACAAGTGTAAGTGTTTCCAAATAGCGAAATCATCGATAGAGCATGTTTGTAAAATGCAGGATATTTCTCCAAATATGTTTTGTAAAACTCTTCCAAACCAACCTGATTGAATTTCTCCTTTAACTGTGCATCACAACACATTTCACAATGTTCCATTTGTAAAATTCCTGGCAATAAATTCACGTCTACGGAGAATGGCGTAGCAAATGCAGCAAAAAGGATACGATGCTTTTTAAAATCTTGAAATCGGTTTTCAAATTCCAGGTTCAAGTCGGATATCAACCAAGCGTATTTATCCGCCGCTATTTGTGTAACGTCTGGCTGCAATAACAATGTAGGAAAGCGAGTGAAAATATTTGTCCTTAACTGTTGTTCCCAAAGCCCAAGTTTCATTTGGAATGCGGAAATAAGATCATACATGTTATTAATTAGTTGATCTTTCCCTTGTAGACGAGTATTAATAACATTTACGTGGCTAACTATATCGACCAGAAATGCAAAGTCGCTAACCCACTCATTGTCTTCAAATTCTGGGATACTTTTTGACTTGCTTGCGAAGAATGATTGTATTTCTGGCTTCAAATCAAGCACTCTTTTCAACATTTTGGCACGGGTCAGCCATCTTACTTCTGCATAAAATTTAACGTCATTATACTCTGAATCCAAAGACTTAAGAAACTCCTGGAACTGACGGTGATTCAAACCCTTCGACTTAGTAAAGTTCACTGTTTTGATGACCACCTTCATTACATGATCCATTTTAAGGGACTTGGAACATAAATTCTCCTGACTAATAATGCAATGAAAATTTAGCATCGAAGTATTACCAACTTTCCAGGCCTCGTTTTCAATCAATTTTACTAAACCTTCGTGTTTCCCAACCATTGGTGGAGCACCATCTGTTGTTACACCCGATAGGTTATTGAGTTGTAACGAAAAGCGATTCAATGTCGATGTAACAGCTTCTAACAAATCTCGTAAGCTAGTGGTGTCCTGAAGTGGATACAGTGCCGCTAATTCTTCTAGTTTGTTAAAATGGACATCAACGCCCCTGATAAAAATTGCCACTTGGGCGGTATCTGTTAGGTCTGTGCTTTCATCCAATGCTAGAGCATAAAATATGAACTTGGATGCTCGATTTTTCAAATTATCTTCAATATGTTTTCCAATGTCGTCCACGCGCCTAGTTTGACGAGACAGGCTTATTTTTGAGAAATTCGTTTTCTTTTCTGGGCACAGAATTTCAACGACACTCCAAACATTCCTTAACAATTTCACCATCTGAATATGGCTTCGAGTTTTTTGCTAGTATATAATGGCTACTGCATAACTAGCTTTTACATAGCATGTTGACTCTTTAGCCGCTCTAGTAAATATCTGACGTTGTGCAGAAAGTTTTCTTTTTAATTCATTTACTTGGTCTTGTCGAAATTGCCCTTCGTACTTATCAAACTTATTTGCATGCTTAGCCTCGTAATGCCGTTTAATGTTGTACTCTTTCAAGGCAGAAACTGAATTATTACATATCAACAAGCATATTGGCTTTGTTTTAAATTCCACGAAAAAATACTTTATAGTCCATATGTCTTGAAAACTTCTCAGTTCTTCTGTGACTCTTCTCTTTTTTGGTCCAACGTCTTTACTACTTGACAAATAAGTAAATATACAGATGCAGAACGCATGTGAGAAAAATGAAAACCTTATCTACATTTCTGATAACTAAGTAGTTAGCTACGACGAAAATTGTAGCTAAGAAATGTTGTTATTAACAGAAAATATCCATAATGTTCAGGCACTCACCCAAAATCACCGTTGCCTCGACCCGATGAAAGGAAGGCCACAAGTTTTTCTTAGAAATTGACTGGAAATTTTTTCTTAGAATTTATACGCATTTTTGGAGGCCGGCAACAATTTTTATGAGCGTAGACGCGTAAATATGCAATAAGATTTTTTCTTTTGTAGAAATTTACAGAAAATGTTTCGGTAGAATTTTTATTCACTTTGGTAGCCGATTGGAGTGATTTTCAGATACAATGCTTTCACTTGTGCCTTTGTCGGCCTCCAATTCCGATTAAGCATTCATTTCTTCTGCCGTTGTCAGCCTCAAATAATACATAAAACTTCTAACGAACAAATTTCCAGTAAATTTCTTGGAAAAACTTGTGGCGTTCCTACATCAGATCGAGACATGGTCGATTTTATATTCGAGCGAGGCGTTACAAATTCTTTTAATTGACTCGCAACATTTTAATTCGGGCTAATTCATTAGTAAAATAAAAATAAAGTATGTAAGTAAATAAAGTAAAATACTAAAGAAACACCTTTTATTTTTTTGTACTAATAAACTTAAAAGTGGGTACTGAGAAAAAATCCAGTGGTCAGCACGGTTGATATTTTGGTTAGGTACTCATAATTAGACACAAAACAAAAATTACAACTCTACAAAATTAAAGCCAACTATCATAGATTAATTAAAAAAAAAAGGCTGGGCTGGCTTACCTTCAAGTAGACAGGACTCGGTATAGTATTAGACAGGATACTCGGTTATAGCAACTTGTATTCTTATCAATGTGTATTTAAAAGTCGATCGCAAAATCTCACGAGACAAATGGCGATAACAACACAATGGAAGCGACCACACGTCCTACGGCTTTACGAGCTTGCAACAGACATCGGTCGAATCCCGCCCCGCATTCACGCACATGACTGCACGCGCAATATCGACGTGCGCGCTTTTTAATATCAACTAAAATTGTGATTGTTTGTTAACACGAATATATGTACTATAGAAGAAATTGTCACGATAGTTGAATCAATGTATTGAGATACCCATTTATGGGATATGATACGAACTAGGCACGATGGAATATCGTTTTGGTGGTTTTATGTCGTTCACTTAATGAACCAAATGTGTGCAAATGCTCCGCGGGCCACAAGTAGATTCTCAGCGGGCCGCGGGTTGGCCACCCCTGTACCTAAAGGGAGTAATATGATGGAACCGTGAGAAACAAAATATGAACCGCAAAAAATCTTTAAATGCTACTTCAAATTGACGAGTACAAATTGGATCAAGTTCTGAATACACAACACCACTACAGGTAAGATGTGGCAAGAGAAGAGATTTAACAAGCTGCATGTAGATCCATAGTAGTCCTAGGCCCGCCGTAAACTTTACTCAATTGAGAGCGTATATGATCACAGCATTTTAAATTTATGTTATGCTAACTCTCGGAATTTTAATTTTATCACTGTAGGGCAGTACTGTGCCATTTAGATAAACAGGTGAGAGTTGGTGAGGATCAAAGCCATGAGGTACAGCATAGAATTTCTTGGAAATTAGCAGTAGACTATTGTTTAGTTACCAGTTATATACTTACATATGTTCTTTATGGCACAGTCGATGCATTCAAGGGCAATTTTCCATTAAGCCGATGCTACTGTTTAAATATATTTGCAAATCATCACCATATAAATGTGGTTTAGTGAAGTGGATGATACCGATTGATTAACATATTAAAAAGTAATGGTCCAAGAACAGAGCCCTGAGGTACACCCTTATCCAGAAACATATCACCGGAGCACGCTTCACTGAATCTCATCCTTTGGTGTCTTTTTAACAAAAAATCATCTCTCAAATTGCAGGCGGAGTTCGACAACATAAAGTTGATTTTCATTTTGAATAAGAGTTTCGAGTGGTTTCCACTATTAAATTAAATATGTGAAATTCATCTCTGTCCAAAGCCATACGCAAGTCGGAGGTAATATTGAGTAACCCGGCTCGCAGCTGTGTTGTGACCGAAAACCTGATTGGCACTGTGTCAACTAAACACATCTCTCCGCATAATTCTGCATCTGTAAGAACATCAGATTTTCAAGAACTTTGTCCAATAAGAACAAGATGCTTATTGGTTGAAATTCTGATACAAGCACAGGCTTTGACTTTTTAGTATTAGGAATGAAATTGGGCAATTTTCAAGTTGCTGGTAAAGTATAACTAGTAAAGCAAGCATTAAATATACACAATTGCGTTGGAGATACTAGGAAAAATCATCTTTATAAAACCAGCAGGGATATTGTCCGGACTTATAGCTTAAGATTTTATATACATATATAAAAAAAAAAAACCTTCCACAGGTCCTCATGATAGATACATCTAAACGAGAAATCTAATAATTCTCGACTCTATGGGAATCACTATCTCTTAGAAACATTTTAAATGTTCGTTTTATGGTATCTTGAAATAAATTACTACATATGTACATACACATGAACGTAGTACAAACTTTAAATCAGTTTTATTTGTTTTTTTTTTTTTTTTTTTTTTTTTTTTAAACAAAAGCACCTCTGCCAGGTATGTGTTTTATTTAATGCTTTTCACAGTAGGTACTCTGAATAAAGTCCTGAAAATTCAACAAGTCTTCGCATTGTTCCACGAACAAAAAGCGCTTTTAAATCCAAACAAAAGGAATACATGAAAGCCATGTACATATATTGTACATACGTACTTGTAAGTGGATTTATAAACGGTAAATTCATTTGATCAAAAATAAAGGACTACATACATATGTACGTACTGAGTCTTTGTACAAAAGTTCTGTCTGTTCCTGAGTAATTCACTCAGTATACAAGGTAATTTTCTACACCACACGACGGTCACACACTTGCTCCAACATAAAAGCACGAGAACATAGCGTAGCATCTATTGAAGAATTTTGTGGCGCACTTCCTCCATGGAGCAGGCAAAGGTAGAAATGGCTGTGGTGTGAACCAGAAAAATTATATCGTCATGTAATTCAAATCAGAAAATAAAACAGAGAAATTCTACAGAGTCGCAATATCTTTAGATACCAACAGCCAGTGGAAAATAAGATACCTCCATAAACTTGCAAAGCTGGAAAATGTCCAACACTAAAGGTTGCGCCTTAATAGGCAGCCTTAAGCTATATTAAAGGAATCCTTTTCCCGGAAGTTCTCAAATTTTAAGAGGTTTTTTATTTTTTACAGAGTGCGTAAGGAGAGATAGAAGCAAATCTTGGTTCTTTAAGAGGATGTAGAATGACATCATGAGCACTAAAGAAAACCGAATCTAGTGAATTTGCTGTGCGTGGATAAATAAACAAACGCAAATACCGTAAAATTTGCTGAACCACTTAGATCGAATAAGAGTGTTGTTGGAGGAAACGGAAGAGACATCCTTGATTGATTATACTTCATCCAAACGGCAAATGAAATCCTCCAAACATTAATACACTCGCTCGCCTTTTAAGATGTTTCTGAAGGATTAACAAATAACACACTCTCTCTCTCGCTCTATCCTACTTCAAACTATGTAAACGAATTGATTGAAGCCGTTCTGCTGGGGTTAACTCGATATTTTTATCCTGCACAAGAGTTCTCCACAATAATGTAAACAGATATACGAAATCGTACTAACGCCGAATTTTTCCTGATTTTCGAAAGGATGTTGGTTCAATAAATTCTGGAAAAATACTATCAACATCAACGAATTTATTTTTGGTGGTAGGAGGGGGGATTTGAGAATGACTCAATTTACGATTGTAAACTTTAAGTTAAACTATTATTAAGTAGTGTTGGTAGGGGTAAATATACAATACTTAACGGAAATACATTTTATATGTATGTGTTCGGAAATCAAAAATAATATTTTTATTTAATATACATATATTTGTATATTTTAATTATAATGAATAGTGAGTGATTAAAGGCTATAAACTTCAGACTTTTAGTAATGAAGGGAATTATCTTAAATTGAAGTATATTTATGGGCAGAGTAGTTTTTTGTACCGGTAGCTACTAGTTGTTTTAAGAGTAGGAAACTAAATAGTTGCTATAATTACTTCGTGGTTACTTTTTAGTAATTTAACTTTTTTAAGCAGATATATTAAATTTGGAAAGCAAAAAGTTATGTAAAAAGAAAAATTTAGTTAAAATAAAACAAAATTTTATGTAAATTTTTATTATTTATTGATTTACTTATTTAATTGGATTTGTATAACAAGATATAAAATTGTACGATAATATACAAGCTTAGAGATAATAAAATGAAAGAGTAACAGATTAGTAGTTAAATAAGACGGAGTGCTTAAAACGTGAATAGAACAGTAACTAAAATTAGAGTGTGTTATGCGAGCTTTCTAGTTATTAGGAAGTCATGGCGGAGTACAATTTTGATGTTTAATTCACAAATATTAGCTGTGTTCTTTTGTGCACGCTATCCAGTGCAATGCACTTCTTGCTACAAAAGAACGCCTCAGTCACACACACAACTAATGAAATTTATTCTTAAAAGTTCCACGCACAAATGTCAAAAATTTGGTTGGGGCTTGGGAAAGATGGCTGATAAACACAAGTAATTATATTCTTAAAAGTTAATTAAAAAGAAAAATTATTCATTTTTGCAAGTTTCAGAAAGGAAAAAAGGAAAGCGTGGTCATATAAAGAGACCAAAGGATTATTGCATTGATATAAAGCAAGGAAGGAAGAAGAATTTAACTGCTTCCGGAAAAAGAAATTTGCTTTCCAAAATATAGTTGAAGATTTAACTTCCATGAATATTTTGGTACGTATATAATTGTATTTTTCAAACGAAAGTGGCCAATATTTTCTCCCTTTAAACATAGAATTCATCGGTAACAGCCCTAATGGTGGAAAATAAAATAAAATCTCTCTTGCGCGCCTATAAGTTTGCCGTTGACAATAATAATAAAACTGGCAATTCGCCGTGTACAGAACCCTTTGCAGACCATATGGCAGAAATATTTGGCGACAATGTTTGTTGTGCTACTAACACAACACATCTAGTTTGTGCTAGTTCTTTTAAGCAATCATTGAGCAATAAATTAAAAGAAAGAGTACAGAAACCAGTTGCTGTAAGTAGCACAAATTATCCGATAGAGTCATCCTATGAAGAATCTTCAACCGAAGATACATTTGTATCAAGTTATGCAATTAATCAGCAAGCCATATCTAATTCATCTTTCCGCCGGGTGAGCTTGCCACTTAAATCTGTGGAATCATCCCTTAATTCCAAACATAACAAGTCCTCTGGCCCAGCAATAAAATATAAACGAATCACACCAAAAGAGTTTTTCAAGAAAAAATAAGGTTTTTGAAGGATAAAGAGGACTACAAAGCGCGAAGGTGGGAAGAAAAA
Source organism: Dioctria rufipes (assembly GCA_963924295.1). Taxonomy (NCBI): domain Eukaryota; kingdom Metazoa; phylum Arthropoda; class Insecta; order Diptera; family Asilidae; genus Dioctria; species Dioctria rufipes. The sequence goes on from OZ002743.1 coordinate 51,921,515, forward strand.
AAAAGAGTTATTGAAACAATGCGAGGAAAACAAAATGAAAAGGAAAGAGGAAAAAACCAACTTAATGAAGAAATTCATGGAACCGTATACTCCGTTTAATAAATAGTATTTAATATATTCCATCCTACATTTTATTTCATATAAAATATGAAACTTTATATAAGAAGACGTGTACTAAGAATTTTTCTGTGTTAATTTTTTTATTTATTAAAGTAATTAACTACAATATGCCTTTTTCTATCAGCTTCCTAAGCAATCTTTGCCTTCGGTCATTGTTTCTATTCGCAGAATTATTTTCAGGTCCAGCTACAATTTCTTCTTCTTCAAAAGGGTTCTCAATAAATTCTTCTTCCTCGATATAGACTTCTTCGAAAGGGCACTCAATATTATTTTCATTATTGTCAATACATATATTATGCAACACACATGCGGAAACTATTAAATTTGATACTAGAGTTAAGTCTACATTCTCTGTGAAAAATTGAAGACGTCTAAATTTTCCTTTCAGTAAACCTATGGAATTTTCTACAATGATACGTAGAATGTATGGCATTGAATTGATAATGCAAATCAGTCAAACTGCCATTATCTTTAAAAGGTGGTATTAACCAGTCACTTAAAGCATATGCGGAATGACCTAGTAAAATCATATTTGGTGGGAACACGTTCTCAATGTTATTTGTAGCTTCTTGGTAGATATTTGACCGTCTAAACATCCGACTGTCATGAATAGAGCCAGGTTCTCCACAGTAAACATCAATAAATCTCTTTTTTGCGTCCACAATAACTTGAACGCCTAAACTATAGAATTTTCTTCGATTAAAATACGCAATTTTATTATGTTTTGGGGCCTTAATTCTAATATGTGTTCCATCTACAATGCCAATAACGTCAGGTAGTCCTTTCATAGATTCGAATATCCTTGAGCTTGTGAAAGCCTCAGTTACGGAGGGCTAATAAATATATTCGCTGCTTATCGAAACAAGCCATGTTGACACTCTCTTAACAACATACCACGCAGACGACTTGGAAATTCCAAACAAGTTGGAGATTTGGCGAAACGTTACACTATTAGCTATATACCATAAAAAGATGTATATATCTATTTCGAAGCCAATTATCAAGCGCCCTCCTTTTTCCCCTTTGGGTGCAATCTCAGCTAATCTATATTTTTCTAGAAAATTTGTAATATGTATGTCTGATTAGATATGTTCATCGATTAAAATGTATTTATTACCGATCACTAAATTTGCTGTTTCCTTGGTTAAACGGAAGTGTTGCCTGAATTGTTCATTAGAAAATGATCTAATTTTCTTTAAAAAATGTATCATCCCTTTCGACAACTACATCTAATTCAAAGGAGGAAGACGATAAAGAAGACGTCTCAGAAGAATCGAGAATATTATCACTGGATGACGGCGAGTCCAGATATTCCATAATCTAAAAATATGAAGATTTTAGTCTTGATTTCATTCCTATTATTTGTAATTTTAGTACCGTTGAGACTATTTCTTCTTTATTATTCATTTAAAAGTTAAATTTTTCGTTACTTTGTAAACAAAAGTGACCATCAGAAATAGCCAAGCCTGTTCGAAAAACTAAAACATGCACTTTTTAGTGAGATTGCACTTTTTAGTGCAAAATTGCACTACACACTCTCCAGTGTAGCTTTGCACTGTTCAATGTATGACTACACCAGTGCAAGAGACACAAAAGAACACACCTATTATTGGGAGAATGTCAGTTATTGTTTTTTACAGAATTAAATTGTCAGAAACATTTTTCACTTATTTTCGTACATAGTTAATTTCAATCCAATTCAATTTATTTACTTTACGCCATAGTACAATAAGATACATATAAGTAATCTTTTATCTGTACCAAACAATACAAACAATATGGCTGAAAAAAGAAAAAGAAATAATGATAATAAAAATAAATAGGGTAAACTAGCTAGTAACGAGCACTTTTAAGAAAATTTCAGCTTTGTGGTGTATATTCTCACTAAATGAGTATATTTTTTTTTTTTAGCAGCTAATCGTTTTACATGCTCTGTAGGGTAATGATTTACAATTTGCAATAAGAGTTAATTTTAATTAAAGGGAAAAAAACAACAACATAAATGTCCTATGCAACAGTAACGAGCATGCTGTAACCAGTTACGAGTATTCAGGTGTTATAGTTACGTTCATTCAAATTTTTATATTGAAAAATTATATTTTTAAAGAATTAATGTCCTTTTAAATTCAACAAAAATACACGATTAGTGGGAAAATTTGAAAAAAAAAATAAAATTTTCGTTATTTTAATTTTTTAATTTGGAACATTAATATTATTTGTTATATGTTCCACCTAATATATATATTTTTTTGTATCATCATTTGCAGAAGTGGAGCAAATTTCGTGCGAATAAATTTGCAATCTAAGTTTTGTCGTTTTCAGTTGTGTAACTCCTTTACCCATGCCAATTTTATGGATTTAAAAACAGATACATGCGCCAGTTGTAAAATTCTTGTTGCGTTAGGATAAAGGCAAATTGTAATAATTTGTAAACTATCACACAACTTTGACAGCGAATAAGTCATAGTGTTCGAAAATTATATGGATATATTATCATGGGTGGAACTGATAGACAAGCAGCAGAAAAAGTGAACATCGCAATCAAATTATCCTTGGCTTGTCCATAATCTGTGTCTCGTAGACAGTTTTGATTTCTAGAAAGGTGGAAATTACATTTAAAATATTTTATAATTAAGTGCTAGAACGTATTATTTTACCATTTGGTGTCAAGACCTACACACTTTTAGGACAAATTTGGAAATTAGTCTCGTCGCCATTGAAAATTATTTGTGGTTCACTAAAAGTTTTCTTCCATTTAACATTTAATTTGATAAAACCATCCGCGGATATCATTTTCAGATACTTTTGCACTCGAACTGGTGACAACTTCCGGTGTCCTCATAGATAATTCTGGATGTAATTTCTTTAAAAGGATTGGCTCGAGGTTCATTATCAAGGATTTTTTTCACAACTACCTGGACATTTTCCTTTCTTCTAGGAAAACTTTTTTATGGTAACTTAGTAACCGTTCTACTACTATTTTCTCTTCTTTCTCTGTCAGAAAGTCTATTTTGCACAGCTCCTCGTGGAATACTATATTTTTTAGCCACTGTTTGGATTAAGTTTCCATCACTAATTTCTTGCAACGCCCATTGCAAGTTTTCTTCCGTATAATTTGTTGTTCTTTTTTGGCATTATGCAAACTTTAAAATCGAAAAATTTCACAATTTATAAAAGTAATTGTTACTAATTCGTGAAGATACTCTTTACTGGAACCATGAAATTTCACAATTTTACCAATAATGAGCATAGTGCTCATTATTAATTTTATGCCAATTTCAGTATCCAATACCTACCGAGCACTGTTATGACATCAAAACTATAAACTTTTGTTTTAGAAACCATTTTTTAAAACAATTCTTACTTCTTTTAGCAACGTAGATTTTATATTATTAATTAACTTACACATTTTAGTTATTTTAAAAGTCTGGTTCACACACCTGATATCCTTGCTAAATTCTTTACGATAATACGCTATTTCACTACCCTTCACTTTTAACTCAAAACAACTGAATGACACTATCCTTTCGATAAAAAGGATATAGAAAATTCCAAAGGATACATCTACCTGTATCTGAGAATATCAAGAATGGTCATAAATTCGCTGAAGTAACTAAAGGGTTTTCCAATAAGAGGTCTTATTTTGATATTCCAAGCAAAATGCTATTTTTTGAGACAAATGATCGGATCTTTATTTTATTATAAAGAGGAAGGTATGCCGTTAATAATGGAAAATAACATCAGCCAAATGACCATCACGACCACGCCTACAGGACCATATCCTTTTCATGAAATTTTCCATAACGAAATCGCAAAGTGGCTGCCCTATGTCCTCGATAGCCTCACGAATTCCATCTTTGAGGTCTTGAATCGACGCTGGGCTGTTAGCATAAACCTTCTCTTTCACGTGGCCCCAAAGGAAGAAGTCGCAAGGTGTTAAGTCACAAGATCTCGGTGGCCAATTGTGATCATCTCTTCGAGAGATAACACGGTCCGGAAACCTTTGCCGTAAAAGATCAATGGTTTCGTTGCTTGTATGGCACGTAGTGCCGTCTTGTTGAAAGTAAACGTTGTCCAGATCAATACCATCCAATTCCGGCCATAAAAAATCATTAATCATCTGTCGATAGCGCAATCCATTCACCGTAACTGTTGCTCCAGCCTCATTTTCGAAAAAGTAAAGTCCAATGACCCCGCTGGACCATAAACCGCACCAAACAGTCACACGTTGAGGATAGAGAGGCTTTTCAACAATAACTCTTGGGTTTTCCGAGCCCCAGATGTGACAATTTTGCTTGTTGACGAAGTCATCACTCAAGATGAGTTTCCGATAGAATTCCGGATCATTTTCATGCATTTCAAGGACCCAATCAGCAAAGACTCGACGTTGTTGATGATTGGTCGGCTTGAGTTCTTGTGTTAACTGCACTTTATAAGCCTTAAGACCCAAATCTTTATGCAAAATACGGTGTAATGACGTTTGTGGAATGCCTAATTCCAAAGAACGACGAGGAATGGACAAACCTGGGTTTTCTTCAACACTTTCGGCTGCAGCAGCAATATTCTCGGCTGTTCTTGAGCGACGTGCACGGGTTTTATTCTTCACATCACTAACTTGTCCCGACAGCTCGAATTTTTCTACCAATTTCTGTATTGCGGTCCGACAAGGTGCTTTACGACAACCCGAAAATGTTCGAGTTTTACGAACCGTCTCTGCCACATTTTCACCATTTTTATAGTGAATTTTAATAATTTCAATGGCGTAGTTTCTACTTGTCAAATGTCAAAAAATGACAGCTCCAAAAGTGACATCTACCGAAATAGCCGGCTAATTAAAATAACACCTCTTATTGGAAAACCCTTTAGTTAATGCAACTAAATGAGAGAGATTGCTCGTTACAGGGGACAGTGCTCGTTACTAGGTACTTTACCCTATAAGTAAAATGCATATTCGGTAAACTACGAATTAAAAACTTAGGTAAAATATTGTAAGATTGTTTTATTCTAATAGAAAATTGCTCTGGCCGAGGAGTGACACGACCTGCTGTCGTATAGACCTTCTTTTCCGAATAATAGAGAAAGACTGAATGTGAAGATTCATGGCAAAATCGCCTACAACTAACAAGGTAGCTTGCAGTGTGTAGCGAAGGCCTATTTGAATGTTTAATGAAGACTTTTTCTTAGTGCCAATTTGCCAGGAGCAAAACAGCTCTACCGAGAAGTGCTTCAACTAGGTCGGGAGTTTTGATCTGCGCAGAAAAGCTCTATTTGCAAGATCCCCGGCTTAAGATCGGAAATTTGTTGGGCGAATCCCCTTGGCTAAAGTTGCCGCCTTTCCTGTGGGAAGCGAAATGCTTGTTTTCTCCATTCTCGAAGAAGCTGAATCATGGGAACTTACTTGATTCATGCAAATGAATCTTTACTTGCAGACTGCGTTGCTTGTTTACTTTCGTTTCCCGGTTTCTACCACGAAATTACTCTCGTGAAAAGCTCTGATATTTGGAGGTGACGAAGAAGGTTGAAATAATGTGCGAGCTGTTTGGCGGTGGAGAATTGTTAAAAAAAAATCGTCAGGTGCCGTCGGCCTTCATTGATCTGCACACAATCTACATACAATCATCGATTTGTCGTCGGCATTTGTTGGACTAGAATGAGGTTATTTCCTCGATTTGCCGTCAACATTTGATGACCTGAGAATCTGAAAATCTAAAAGAAAATAAACAAGATCCTCGATTTACCGACTCCCTTCACTAAATCAAATAAGTGAAGACTTCGTTTTGCTGCCAACTGGAAGTGGACACCGGGACTTGAAGATGGTCATATTCACTCGAAATTATTGATTATCTTGATTATCACTTTCCGCGTATCTTTGACAAACGATATAATTTGATTGTACATAAAAATTATTAACGCCGATAGTTTTGTAGACTCCAATAGTCCCCTTTTAAAATTTCACTTGATTTAACGTGAACTGTTCTATTCAATAAAATAAAATGCGTATGTCAAGCACCACAACAACGAAGGTGCCCCAGAAATTTTCTAGAATTTGTTTATTCTTATTTATTCCTATTCAATTAAAAAAAACTAATTGAAAGAAAAAAAAAATGCACACATCGTATACCATACCAGGTAACGTGAACATATAGGTTCCGCTACTTTCCGTTAAAATGACGTTTCGAGAAAGGAATTTCACTCCTAATCCCTTAATTGAACGAATTTTACAAATAAAAAAAAACCTTTCTTCGTTTACATTTACAATTCAAGACTTTATTGAACTTTGTTTTTTTTTTTTTTTTTTTACAAAAAATACTGGTATAATTGGTCAAAATTAAAAAGGGACTTTTTCACTATGTTCACTACTTTAGTGCTTGTCGTTTAAAACGTGATCTTTCCTCCCTCCAGCTGACTCGTTTTCAGTTCCTCGGAGCTTTTAGTCGTCCCACTATTTGTCGTTGCCAGTTCGATACCAATTTCCCAGTGTGCTTCTGTTGCCATCTTTTGGGTTTTATGGGCTCCCGCTCAGATGCACTGCTTCGCCTTCCTCACTGAGCAGGCTTGTCTTCATCGCGAGGGAAACCCAAAGAGTTCGCAAATACAAATACTAATATATAATTACGGGAGAAAAAAGATAGGAAAAAAGTTAAATACAAAGCTTTTGTCCTGATTAATTAGCTTCCGAAAGACGGTTCCTTGCAAATGAGCAGGAAGCGAGTTTCAAGCATGAATTTTTTGAACGTACGAAAACTAACCGCGTGCATTCGTTGAAATCAATATTTACCTTTCTACGATAGACTGAGTCTAGATATAAAAAAAATGACACGCTTCATGCTTATTGACCTTGAGAGAATACTAGTAGATAGTCAAAGTCTACGGAGACCAGTGTAAATTCCATGAACGAAACTATTGATATGAAGACTTTCCACAGGAATCTGAATCCTATCATACTAATGAAGGGTTCTCGAATTCCTCGATTCGCCGTGTCTGTGACTTGGGTGTTAAAAGCGACTATAGATTGAATTTTAGCTCCCACATAAACCACATGGTATCAAACAGTAGTTCTATGCTGGGCTTTATAAAACGTTGGTCCCAAGAGTTCTCGAATCCCTCCGTAACATTACATCTGTATACTTGCTTTGTGAGACCACTTCTTCTGCACGCTAGCCAGGTCTGGTCTCCATTTTACGGTACACACATTGACCATATCGAGTCTGTTCGGCGGAACTTCATACGACTTGCTCTCAGGCACCTACCCTGGAATAATTCATTAATTCTTCCACCCTATGAGGATCGCTTGAAGCTATTTAAATATGCACTCGCTTGAGAAACGTCGCATGGTTGCCGATGTAACTTTTGTGCAGCAGCTCTTAAACGCGAATATTTATCTGGATTCAGTACTGAATGATTCTCCATGACCCAAGGGGAAGCCCTAATTAAGCTATTCCACTTTTAAGCTTTCAGGATACAAATTTTTTATAAACTTCTAGGTTGAAGTAAACGTTTTTTATTCACTCATCTAACATGGATTGTATAAGATGACAATACTTTTTAACTTCTCCCTTATAAACGACTGTATGCCTCAGGGCGCTGTTTTATTGCCGACGCTTTTCGTAATTTGATATTCTCCAATCTATAGTTTCGCTGATGATATTATCCTGACACTGAATACTCTTTTCCCGTACGGTTGTGTCAAAATTGGCACTATTTATTTTGGTCAAGCTGATTGTGTGTGAGATAATTGAGTTTCTTAAAGGGGGATTATTTACTGTTTTTATTATTTACTAGAGGATTACAGCCTCGTATCGTGCACTGGATGTACACCGCTATCGTAAGACCTATTCTTACATGTGGGGTTCTGGAGTGGTGAAGTGATATTGAACAAGCAACGTATCTGAAAAGGCTCCTGCCCTTCGACATGCATGGGAAATGTATAACGGGAAAGAGTGCACTAAGACTTAAGGAGTCGAGCTGTTGCTCAACAGCAGACATTGGCCACAACAGAATACTGAAGATCTGTCCTGAAGACTGTATACAGGGAGCTATGGATTACAATGTTCCAAGACTAGACTTCGAGAAAGCGTTCTCAACTACCATTCCTATCAGGGAGCAGGTTGATGCATACAACTTACGTTGTACCTAGCGATGGAATCATTAGGATTTGTATTGACAGCCAAGCTGCAATCAAAGCTTTGGACTCGAGCACAACTCGGCGCAAACCACAGAGCTCTTCTTTGTTGGGTGCCTGGTCATAGTAACATACCTGGAAATGAGGCAGCGGATACCCAGGCCAAAAAGGGTTCAGCTATGAATATATGTCTAGCAGAGGAATCTGTAAGGCGGCTCCTAGAATCAGTGAAGAAGATTCTAGACATACAGGCCTGTAAGCTGGCCCGAGGTTTGTCCTAGGAGGACTGAATCTCTGCTAAGGAGGAACCGTATTGATGTGCGTAACCTTATCGCAGTTATTAAGAGGCAGCACCTCTTGGGTAAATATGCAGAGCGCATGTAAGCTCCATACAAAGACTTCTGCAGAAGCTGTATGGATGAGGAAAAGGTTGAGAGCATGCAGCACTAGCTGTGTGAATGCCCTAACCTTGCCAAGAGTAGGAGGAATGCGTTTGGCAGATATTTGTTCGGGTAATTGTGGGACCTAGCAGACAAGGGGTTTGGGGACCTGGTGAAGTTCATTAACTCTTGTGGCTGGTTTCAGGGAATCCATAAATCTGAGGTATCTTTCCCAGGTTGGGTCTCATAAAGGTTGTGTCATAATGGACCACAAATGGTAGTGAGGGTGATCTAAGGGGTTCGGCCGATGGCCACCTCTCTAACCGAACCTAAGGGTGATTATTTCTTTAAGGATCGATATGTGTAAGGCTAACGGATAACAACTAAACCTATTATGTTTTGAGCAATGGTATATCTTCTATTTCTAGTACGATATCTGAACTTAAAAGGCGCTATCCACGTGAGATTTGAAATTGTTTTATTTAATAACCACAGATTAAAATTAATTGTTCAAAATAATGTTAATAATAGTATTAAATGTAAATCGTAAAATTATGAAATTGGTTTCACTCGAATTTCTTACTTATGCCTTCAAATTTTGAATTTCGAAATAATTTCGTTCAAGTATGGGCGAGGCATATTGCAAGACATCTTTTCTTGTATCTCAGGGAGCAATTGAGCGAGGCTAATAATGTTGCATTTATCTTAAAGTTAACATATTAGGGATATTTATTGTGGGTTCAGAATGGTAATATGGCTATTTGAGGAATTTTTTGACCCTTAGGGAAGATAATTTTTTGTAGGGAGGACAATTTTTGCAATTATATCGCTAATTTATTACTTATCTATAAACATTTTTTGAAAGTAAATTATAATAAATAATATAGCAAAAATTATAAATGAAGTAGTATTACAAATAAAACAAGACCCAGGTGGTGGTTCAGTAAGCAAAACGAACTTAGTTACAATCAAAAAAGTATTACAAACCGTTTTCGAAAAAATCAAAAATCCCATGTAATTTCGAAAATATTACAAATTCGACAAAAATTAATTTAATTAATTTGCAAATCACCTCAACTTTTAGGGGTTTCTGTACTGTATACTTTTCCTGGAACACCCTGTGCAAATAATGATTTATTTCAGTTTTCAAATTGCATATTTTTGTGCATTTTACGTTCCACTGATCTCTTTAAATTAGAAATCGTGAGGTTTTCCTGCTAGTAATCACCCTTAATTCTTGGAAAGACATTTAATATCAAATAGCAGCTGCTAATAATTTGCAACATTTTCCAAAATGAACCGAACTTGTTGCGCAGGTGAAAAGTACCGAACAGTATTTTTGGCAATAATTATCAAATTTGTTATATACATTAATATTTATTTGCCTACCTTGAAGAGCTTGTACTCATCTATCTAAAAAAAAGTTTCGACCCTTTCTCTAGTTCGTTTCAAGAACACCCGTCGCCATTGAATAAAACTTTTCCTCGTTTTCATAAAATTCAAAGTGTGTCAAGAGCAAAACTGAGTGTCATTTACCGCTTTATTGGGTAACAGAAGGAAAGCAATCTGTTGCCACAAAATTAAACTGAGTGCGGAAAATCGTTAAAAATTTACATAAATTAACAAATCCTCAAAAGGTAGCCTTGCCGTTGATCAAGATAATGATCAGAAATTTTCTCATTTGCTTCTCTCTATTTTAGTTACTACTTTTGAAGAAATGGAGATGGTCAAAAGAATATTTATTAAGATTTTACTAGAAAAAGTTTTAATGAAGAAATTTCAAAGGAAAGGGAGAGATAGGAAGGAGGAAAGACAGAGGTACAAATAGAATAAAGGTGAGTTTAACTTCAACTGGCAACGTTACTTCATCAAAACTTATACATGCTTTAACAAATGTCCTCCTGTCAACAAAAAAGGTCCACTAGAAGAAGTTGGATGGAGAATTGTAATTATGCACCAAGAGTTCTGGTGTAATTCAGAAAATTCAAGCCAATTTTCATTATATTTGAAAAGGTTCAAAGCAAGTAGGTAGTGTTTTTGTTTTTTCTCGTTAGAAGATAGTCATCTTTTCACGATGTTGCTCAGGACTTAAGGTACAGCGAATTCAATGGCCTTGTCACAGGAAAAGGAAATAGAGGAAATAAAAGCATGAAACTCGCAAACTTTATGAATTTCTTTGAATCATTGCTGATAGAAACTTTTCTTAGATTTACTCAATCTATTTGTTAGATTCAGTAAAGATGCGCATGAATTGCTTTCAAGGATAAATGAAACTATTTCGACCTTGACGAGCTTAATATATAAAAGGTGCCAATTTCCACTAATTTATTGATAACATATATGTCAAAAATCGGCCAATTTTCATTTCAGAAATCATTAAATTTTGTAATTGGTACTTAATATATTAGACTGGACCTGACGGGTGGCGACGCTCAGCGATACAAGTGAATCAAAATAATGAAAACAATCGTAAATTGGTAAATAATTAATTTTTTTTATGGCAGTGTTCCATAAAGAGATGCCATTCAACGTTATTACCAGTAACATTGAACAATTAGTCGTTGGTTACTCGTTAATGACAAATTAAAAATTCTGTTTAAATCGTTGTTTATCCGTAAGCCTCAATCTTCAATTGGACGGATTAAGTAGGTTTGTAGGGTATCTGTAAAAATTGTGAATATCTACATCGTGTATATTATTTAATCCAAATAAGTGATGTATTTAGGCTAAAAAGTAACGGGACTAGAATAGATCCCTGAGGAACCCCACTGTTTAAAATAAGAAAGTCAGAAAAAACACTTTGACCTGAACTGCCCGTCTAAAAGCGTGAATTTTAAAAGAATCTAATAAAATAAATGCGTTTGGATAATTTTTTGAGCAGACTTTCATGATATACGCTATCAAAGGCCTTGAAGAAATCTAGGAGTATTAAAATAGAAATGTTCCTTTTATCGAGTGCTTATCGAATATTTTAAGAAGATTAGTTTTACAGCTAGATGTTTTGGTCAAATCAGGGTTGCAGCCCGGTGAGTTATTTTTCAGAAAATAATGTTAATCCTGACAATACAATCCAATACAATTGCATTTCGAAAACTTTGGAAACAAAATAAAGCAGACTAATAGATTTGAAATCGGCGAACAAAAGAACTGCGATCTTCTTACTGATAGGTATCACGTTTTCAATTCTACAGGCTGCGGAAAATAATTGCGTTTTTCTTATACAAGGATTAAAAAAATACAATATTGGTCCGATGACTAGAGGGGCGATAATTTTATGAAATAGTAGTGTCATGACGTCAGGGTTAGTGGGATTAGATTTGATAGTCCAAATTTCTCTGAATACCTCCAAACTACTTACTCTGTGAGAGATAAAACTTGAGGGGCTCTGAATTATATTTGGTACAGTGAAGCTTTCGACGACTAGAGATTATAGCTCAGAGAAATTGCTGTTTGATAACTCTTCACTACTTCTGCCGTATCTATTTAACTCATGTGGGTTGAGATTGTTTTCAATTTTCATTCTGTAGGTTAGGCCACAATAATTTTAATGGGATATTAATGCTTAGGTTATGGCTATAGTATGCAGGAGAGATCTGTTGATGCTGAGCTCTCATTTCTCCGTAATATACGATAGCGAAAATAAAGAAACTCCCGATTAACATAAATTGAATTATTCTGCAGTAAACCAAGGCAGAAGAAAATTTTTATTAATTAATCTTTCTCTTTGTGCAGCAGAATATATTTAATTATAATTGGGATATACGTTCATTAATTGAGTTGTTAGCCGTCATAAGACCCACAGTATGAAAAAAATTCGATTCGATGCAGAAACACAAGACAAAAACAAGAAAATAAAAAAACAAACAAGAATTTTGAAAGTTCATTTATAAGTTGGACAGAGATCACATCTTCTCTGTTGTCAAAGAAGTATCAAAATATCTTAAATTTCCGAAAATGTGTAAGAAATATTTCAGCCCATCGAATCAAGTACTTCTCTAAAAGTCCTATATCAAACCGAGAATGGGTTCGGTGCTCGTCGCACAGCCGTAGCTTATTGACGATTTGTCAATAGCTTGTCATATCAACTGACTCGAGCACCACCGCAATTTTGGATGCCTTGGGTTCCTTTATAGCTACATACATGATCAATGTTCTGATAAAATATCTAGACAGATTCATTAATCGAATGATTGCTGCACGCAACACTCGCGCTTCAAATCATTCAAACTAGTTTCGGTCACACAGTAAAATTGCGTGATGCTTTTTTATCCTGAACAGTGCGAATGTGGAACAGTCTACCATCTTCTGTGTTTCCTCCGGCATACAATCTGCGAAAATTTAAGTGAGGCATTCATCAACATCTCCGCCACTCTCCATACGTTCCCTAATTCCTATCTCCTCCCTGTCATGCTGTGCTTTGCATCATACGATATCCTCTAAACTTGGTTCAACAATAATAAAAAAAATATCATGTTTTGTTTTCTTTTATGACAATGCAGTATTGGGGTGTATGTGACCCAAATGAGAAAATTAAGGAATAAAAAGTCAGCAGTTAAAAAAGATTCAGTAAGGTAGATAATTTCGTTACCTTTAACTTAATTTCAAGCGTTCCGTTCTGAGATAAATCTGAATGCGAAATACAGGTAATTTTTTGTGAAGCTCTTAAGGGTGGAAATAATACGTCATATAAGCGTTAAGAAGGAGTAAGGGCAACTGTATAGTATACGGGTGTCCGTTATGTGGTCTGGAACCCGAAGGCTACGGATAGGTCATGCTTGGACAAGTAACGATTTCCGAGATAACGGGACTTCAAAATATTTGGGTATGTTTTTATAAATTACCCTGTCACTTCTGAACGTTACAGCCTATGATAATGATTTAAACTTTGGTAGATAGATAATCGTAGTTGTGGTTCAAAAAATTTACAATTTCTGAATTTTTACTCGTTTTTTTTATTTAATTACTATTTTTATCAAAAAATACGGCCAGTATCAATTTTTCATATTGAATTTAAAAAGCCCAAAAGCTTAGATTTAAAATGACATATCACACTCTGTACCAAAATGTAACCCTTTCTGCGTTTTTTCCCTTTTTCTTAAGCATCTCCAGAGAAAATAGCTGAAAAAGTGCCAGAAAGTAGGCAATTATCTTTTGTAAATGACCCTTTTCAGCCATTTTTGCTGGAGATTCTTAGGAAAAAGTGCAAAACACGCAGAAAGGGTTAGGATAGGTCATTTTAAAGCTAAGCTTTTGGGCTTTTTAAATTCAGTATGAAAAATTGTTATTGATTACGGATTTTGTGATAAAAATATTAGTTAAATAAAAAAAAACGAGCAAAAATTCTGAAATCTTAAATTTGTTGAGCCATAACTTCAAAATGGAAAGGGAGGTGAAGGAAAAAATTTATGGACCATTGGAAAGGTCCAACCAAAGTTTAAATTATCATCATAGGGTGCAAAGTTCAGAAGTTACAGGGTGATATATAATAACATACCCAAATATCTTAAAGTAAATCTTAAAGTCCCCCACCTATACAATTTTTTGTTTGTCTAAGCCGGACCAACCGTAGCCTTCGGATGCCAGACCACATACGGGACACCTGTGTAGTACTTGAAGAAATCTTTTATTTGACGTTCCACAAATATTTATAACCTTACTAGTGTCATCTCTACACCCGCGCAAAGATAAGAATTTGTTTTCGTCCCTCTCAAAAGCTAAAAAAAAAAAGTGGAGAAAACAGTCATATATTCATAAGTGCCAAATCTGTCTCGTTTCAACTTAATTCATTCTGATTGGAACTCTGCTTAGAATTGTCTATGAAAAATTATTTCAATTACTGGCGCCTTAAAGAACGTATTAAAAGTAAAGAGTAAAAGTTTCGAAATTCAATATCGAATATTTTCGGAAATCACAAGATATAGAATTGTATGACTTATAAATGGGAATCATTCCTATTAATTCAGTTATAATGGTAGATCTGAAAAAAAAACCGTAGCATTTAATCACCCTTTAACTCTCCACTAAAAAGGTACACATTGAAATAAGGGTAGAAAAAATGAATTCCCAAAAATGAATATTTCATAATAAGCCCATTTTGTTATCTTACGATTAAAAGAATAGTTATAACAGTTTAAAATATTACTAATTTAAGCATATTTATTTCTATTTTCGAATTCGAATTTCGAGCCAATGAATATATCCAACATTAAACTATATCTCAGAAGTTCAGAGTTTGAATCAATTTTGCTTGTGAGAATGAATTTAATGAGGTTTTTGCAAAAATTCTATTTTTGCTTAAAACTTCCTTATTTTGATATTCAGACCAAAATTTAATAACTCTGACTTTTCATTAGATATGCTTATAAATTTTCCATTATACCCGACAAACTTAAGTACACGAAAATCAGAGGATTATAAGGAAATCAAGCGGAAATGCGGTTCCATAATGCATTTAACTGGATGATCTTAGTGCGCGTTATTTTTTGGTAATCCATTAATAAATTTGAATTTAAATTTTCACAGGCTACAAAATTCATCGTCAGAAATCCTTTTAAGGAGTTCACTTCAATTAACGTTAATTATTTGCTAAGATAAAACACTCATCTTAACAAGTTCCCTCCTTCAGTGATTTCCTTTGATGTTCATCAGAGCACAATAAGTAGTGGCACCAGGCAACAAGAAAATTTTATATGAAATTTGTTCATTTTCATCATTCATTTTTGTTTAGTCACTAAAAAGTGTGTTAGAACAGGGTTCAGTACCTAAAATAAGGACTTAAATCCTTCGGGCTTACATTTGAGAGTCCATATTATAATTATAATATTTGGACATGTATGCATACCTTTATCCATTTATCCCATCTCAATGACAATAGTTTGATGAACTTTCTTATACCGAAAAGTAATCGCTTTGTTCAGTTTAGTTTCGTTGTTGTTGATTTTAAAGACTTTGAATTGTTCTTTGAGCTAGAATAACAAAAACAGTTGAGACTGAATTGCTGTGAAAATGTTTTACTAAAATTAAATTTTTTTTCTTGTATTTTCTTAACTATCTTAGTTCTGTTATCTGCATCGGAAAGTACAACCAGTACAAGTATGTGCTTGTTAAAGATATCGTAGCATCTCCACTTTTATTTCTGCACAAGTTACAAAACTTTTTTGCAATGGAACTGAAACGACAATTCTCAGTTCATATATGTCTTTTATCTCTTACTTTGGTATACAAAGTTGTTT
The DNA here is from genome assembly GCA_963924295.1 of Dioctria rufipes. Classification (NCBI taxonomy): domain Eukaryota; kingdom Metazoa; phylum Arthropoda; class Insecta; order Diptera; family Asilidae; genus Dioctria; species Dioctria rufipes. Next base: position 51,937,369 of record OZ002743.1, read on the forward strand.
ACCCACGGGAATTGCAATTCAAAAACAAAAGAATAAAGAGAAAGTCTTTATCTGCGATTTGGTTAGATGTGCAAGTATAGATTTTCCCCCTTTTATTTTATTTTTATATGCTTTTATTACAATTCCCTACTCCTTAGTACTTCAGCTAGTTTAGACCCTTTAAGACCATATTTCAGCTGACTACTAACATTATAAGAGACTCGAGACAATCGGAGATAAAATAGCAGGAAAAAGGTACATACATATATAATTGAAATACGAAACCTCCCATAGATCAGTGGCATTGAAATTATGGTTTGCGGATCAATGGAGGTACGAAATATAACATTCGCGATCAGCTTTTAAAATGCTTTCATATTCTTAATGCTCGCGCATCTAATAACAACGGTACATTCATTAAGGGGTTATGGTTTTACTCAGGGGCGCATCAGAGGGTCAGTTAAAAGGTTCCGTACTTAAAGAGGGTCCCCATACAATAAACTTTTGTTTTCGCTCGATCTAAAAAGTACATAGTTCACGCATTAAAAATTAGAGGTGGATTATTTCTCGTCTACACCAGATTGAAATTGATTGAAAATAATTTCAATGAATTTCTAAAATGCATTGACAATGCAGAGTAATCGAACTCTTCGACCCAGCGATCAGAGAGGTCTCATCAGTACGGTTATCTCTGATCGCCTACCATAGAAGTTCGATGGTAGGGTCACCCAATTGCCCCATATGCATTTTAGAAATTCATTGAAATTATTTTCAATGTATTTCAGTCTGCTGTAGACGAAAAATAATCCACCTATATGTTTTTCTTGGTTTATCTAAGTGGAAATTTTTGCTACCATATAAATCACACTTGCTTTTGATAAAAAGTATTTATATGGGCATTTGGGTGATCCTATCATCGAACTTCTATGGTAGATGATCAGAGATAACCATACTGATGAGAGACCTCTCTGATCGCTGGGTTAAAAATTAGAGAACGAAGTGAAATATTACTTTTCAGTTTACACAAGGATAACGGATGTAATCCTTATCCTTGATATCTATTTTCCTATATATTTATGAGATGGCATTTTCGTTAGATACCTTGAAACCCTAATTTTCAAATGAGCCATATTTCTTCTCACGTCGAAAATACTGATGTGTGCAATGGGACCTTTAAAAACGGCACAAATTGCGTGGATTGTAAATAAATAAATAAATGTGTTAAATTGTTTATGAAATTATGATTAATCTATTAAAGATTAAGAAAACAGTGGCTTTATGGTCCATGTCAAGTCAACATTTTAGCAAATAAAACTTAAAATTCAATATCTTCAAAAAATGACTTCTTAGTGCTCAGAAAGGCTCAGGACATGACTTTAGAGCCCTATTTTTCCAACCCCTTTTGGCCTATGTTCTCCCCAAGGCCAAATCCTGGGTTTCACTCTCTAATTCTAGTAATGATTTTGATTAAGACCTATTTTTAAGAATGACAAATACAACCGAAATAAATCCCATGCAATTGGCAATAATAAAAGGAAATCTAATGGCTTTCTTCCTTGTCTTTTGTTGATTCCTCTAGTCAAGACCCATCGGTAATATCTAACTTTTTAGTTCATTTTTTTAGTAGAACTTTTTAATCTAATGACGTTCAAATTAATGCTTTTTTTTTTTTTAATTACTTGACGACGCTTTTATAAGTTGATGTTTATTTATTGATAAAAAAAACTGTTGAAATCTCGATGGAAAGCCTTAAGCCTGATTAGTCTGCCGGACCTAATGGAATCGCCTTCCCTCCTTTTGTACCAGAAGCATTGTTATGGCACTCTTTTTGTTCCATTGACATTAATGTTCAATAAATGTCGGTTCGGTTGGAGACTGTTGGAAGACACCATTTATAGTCCCAGTTTTTAAGTCTAGGAAGAGGAGTTTGTCACTAATTATCACAGGTCAGTAAAATAAAAAAAAATGTTTGGTGCCGAGATATCGTTAGTGGTTTTGTATTAGGCGTGCATTGGCAACACCAAAAATATTTTAAATTTGTTTTCCTACGTGTATTTTTGGATCTATCGTCAGTTTTGAATATTGGCTGTAATCATGATACAAAGATTAACAAGGTATGGCCGGAAAATCTGTCAATTGATTGCTTGCCTCCTTTGGCGACAAATGTCAGAAATTTGTTCGTCTCAATTTCAATCGTCCTTTCACAGTGAAAAAAATTTTCTATTTTTAAATTTCTTTGCTTTCCCACTAGCACATAATTACTTTTCCCGAAGTGGTTTAAACGAAGAAACTAATATTTTGTTAATTATTTTAATATATTCAAAACGTATTTCAGTCAATAAAATACGAAAAACTCAAAACAAATTCGCTGCAAATGACAGTAGGCACCTCATGACGTAGCAACACAAAAAATTTCTCTCGAATCGGCCATACCTTCTTATCTTTGTATCATGGGCTGTAATAAATATTTTCGTCGCGACTCATATAAAATAAATTATTGTAGAACAGTATTACATGTGTTTTTATTTTGAATATTTTTTGAAAAAAATTTTTAAAAAAAATATGGTTCAGTTCCCATCGCTCATTCAACAAAATTAAAAGAAGAATATCAAAATATTCATTTGTGCTAGACAAAAACAATATAACACCAATGGAGTGAATTGTTAACTTCTTATTAGGACAGCAAGACTGATACACTAAATACCCATGTTTTTATTGCTTGTGGGATAGTCGTGCCAAGCATCAACATTAGGAAATGAGAGTAATTAGAGATTGGCCTGTACGTGACACGATGTAGGTATAAAAGCAGAATATCATAAATCCAACTATTGTTTCAAGGGATACAATTACACCGGCCCATTACACATAAAGCTAGGCCTTATGAAACAACTGGTTAAGGCGCTAGATAGAAATGGGCAATGTTTTTCTTATATATCGAGAAAATTTCCTAGTCTAAGTATAGAAAAGATAAAAGCGGAAATTGTCGATGGCCCGAAAATAAGAACATTAATAAAAGATACTGATTTCTTAAGTTCAATGAACGGTTTAGAATGATCGGCGTGGACTTCGCTTGTTCAAGTTACTAACAACTTTCTCGGAAATCACAAGTCAAGTAACTGTCCGGAAAATCTAAACGACATGCAAGAGGACTTTAAAAATTTAGAATGTAATATGCCCATCAAAGCACATTTCATCCACAGTCATCTTGACCAATTCTAAGAGAATCTTGGATCCTATACGGAAGAACAATGGTAGCGGTTTCATCAGGACTTAAAAGTTCATGGAAGAGAGGGACCAACGCCGATGGGATCGGCATATAATGGCTGACTACTAATGGGGGATGCAACGTGTACGCCCCACTGTACTCCATTCACGAAAGTCACGAAAAAGAAAATTTTTATGTACATAATAATGTAAAAAATGCTGTTTTTGATGTAAATTTTTTTCTTTTTCTGCAAAGCCAAAATGTAGAAAACTAGGAAAAAAACGTGGAAATCAAAATTTTTGCTAGTAATGTAATCAGTAGGTCCTATGTTAAAATAAAATTACAGCTTCTTGGCACCAAAATCAGTGTTATCGACAAATTGGTAAGTTGTCGCGTATCTTGAAACTATTTGAAGCAATTATGTGAGAATCTTTGTATTTACACTGTAAAATAATTTTATTATTTCTAATCATCATGACTATATGAAAAATATGAAAATATATATCCATCGGTTCTCCGATGGAGCTGTTGAATTTGTTGTCTTCCCACCTAGTTCATTGCAAGTTATTAGTTCAATTTAGTTCTGCATAATTCTATGAAATAAGAGCTAATTTTGGTGTTCCCCAGGGAGGTCACTTGGGACCACTTCTCTTTATTTTATTAATTAATAATGTTTTCCATGTAATTAAGAACTCTAAGTTGTTGATATATGTAGATAATTCAAGTATTTATAAATGCTGGAAGTATTGCATCGACCTAAAATAATATTATCACCCGAGATGATATCCAAAGGGTATACTAAGTTTTTCATTCCATTTGTAACGCATAGATGTAATGATGGCAGAGAAATGAATTTGACACCCATGTGCATAATATCAAAAGTTATTTTGACTTTTCCATGTCCGTCTGTCCGTTCTCACAATTATTCGAGAACTCGTTCATTTAGAGTGCTGATATTTTGTACACGGGCTATTTGTTTTTTAGAAAAAAAGTAAATTTAAGTTCGAAAATGGGACCAATAGGGTTGCCATACAAAAATTTCGATTTTCACTATATATATTTGGACACTGCCCGAGAACGTGTTTATGTAGAAAGCTATAATTTGGTACATCGTATGTGCATAGCAATAGTAAAAAAAAATTTAAAAACGGACTATATCTGGCAATTTCTTTTTGGTGTTGCCATACAGAAATTTGGTTTTTCACTATATATTTGGACACAGCCTTAGAACGCGACGACATGGTGAGCTCAAATTTTATAGATGGCATTTTCATAAAAATTGCAAATATAAGTTGAACTAAATCGGGCAACCCTTTCTTGGTGTTGCCATACAAAACCTTGGGTTTTATTTAAATTTTATTCTCATCTTTTGTTTTTTCATCATTGTTTTGTATAATTTAATATTTGTAATATTTATCTAAAATCTGGGTTATGCCAAACGTGTGAGCTCAATTCCTGGTTTTGACTTACTGAAAATGTAATGCAGTCAATGAAAGATTATAAGAGTGATTAACACCTTAAGCCAAAATCTACAGAAGGGAAATTAAGGTTTGCAGACAATCAAAGCTATTCCTGGAAAACCACCCCAAAGGAAGAACTGCCGAACATCTACGATTGAACAGGAGTCAAGGCAAGCACATCACCGGCCGACAGAGCGGGTATGAAAAAGCGTCTGCACACCATCAAACTCTGTAGAGACAACACGTGTAGATTATATGTGAGAAGAAAAGGAAACTGCAGACTACCATCTTTACAACTGTGAAGTGTTTACACACAGAAGACTCAAGACTTCTTGGGCACCATCTGGAGTTCGTCGAAATGACTCTACTTAATGAGCTTTGAAATGGTGGCCGCATTGAATGACACTATTTAGACTGGTCAGTAAGCTGCCTCTGCCGCACAAAAACTTTTGGGTAAAATTATGGTTTGAGGTAGCAATGATGCATCACCCTACCTAAAGATTTCGTAGGGCAGAGGCAGCGTACTGACCCGTCTAATCTGAGTCAATGGGACGTAAAACCACTCTCATTACTCAAAATAAATCTAATTTAAATCTAATTACAGATTACTTTTCGTTACGTACATTACATTAAAAATTTACGTATAAATCCTGTAATTCTGGGCAAAATGTTACTTAATTGATTTTACACAGACCGCACATAAATATTGTAACTTTCCTAGCACTTCCCAAAAACATATGAAACTTTACTAAAACTTTTTACCTAATCCTTATCACTTTGCTTAATGGATTTAGCCAGTAAAATTATTGGATGTAAACTTTTAATAGGCATTTGCGATTAGAAGCTTCCGTTGAATAAGCTAGAGATGCCAAATTATTCATTTGGGATCTTTTACCATTTCAGACGGAAGAAGTTCAAATTCTTTGTGGACTTTTGGAAATTGTTAAATAAAATTTAAAGTGAATCGCAAAAGTTTTGTTTCTGAAGTTCCGGAAGTGATTCTTGTAAATTATTTGCAAAATGGAGTTCAGTGCCAGTAAATTTGTTTGTTTGTGCTTATAATGGAAATTGAGTCTTGTGCAATGAAATGGAATCAGTTTTTTTTTTGGTTTGCTTCTTTGCATTTTTGTATAGTTCAGACTTTTAGAGTATATTTGCTAGATGGATGGTCGATTTCTTTAGCTTCTTTTAAAATTGTCGGAAAATCCTGTCTGAGTTCCATCCTGTGTTTCTGATGTGGCTGTCAATATATCAATGGCTGGGTCTTGTAAATATTTAGACTCAACCGAATTATAATTGAGTGAATCTGACTGCTTATTAATCTGGCGTTGTTATTTTTTGTGGTTTCAAGTTTCATCACTTCATATGAAAACATTGATTTTGCAGGCTTTCGTGGGCCACAAGAAACTGTGGGTCTTCCCCGCTTGGCAGGACCGTTAGTTACGCCAGTGGTTGTGAATACCAACTTGATAATAATAAAAAATAAAATTTATGCTGAAATAATAACCACAAATGGAACGGTCCAAAAAAATTAGTTTTTGAGAAAAAAACAAAATATACCTTCATGAATTTAATATTATGAACGCGTACCAAACGGTGTGTGTGCTGACAGGTATTGTGTATTGAATGCATGCTTGGCTTATACATATATGGAGTATTAGATTACTATCGCACGTGCCGCTCGTGACGTATGTTTCTACTTTTCGTTACAAACGTGTTCAATTTAACTTCAAACTTGGGAGATTGTTGGGTTTTGTAATAGGGAGCGCATATTGAACTCCTGCAATACTAAAATGCTTACTGTTCAGTCCACACATAAATAATCCTCAATTTACCCTCCTACCTCCAATAATTAATCCGCCTATGTAATTCTAAAAAAAAAAAAGAAAAGATCACAAAGTATCAAGTATAAAATTATGAACAGCATAAACCGACGAATTGTTCACACCATCATTAACAGCATCATCCAAGAAAACCAAGTAGAAATAATGCAAGCTGCACCTCCACAGCAAAACTACTTTTAAGGCTACCGTAGCTCATTTCTCCAGTCAGCGTTGCTAGCGCAACACCAAGAAGCGAGAAAAACCACGGCTATATAAAGTCGATGAGTCCCAATAGATGGCACCATTCTTGGCTCAGAGTTCATCTGATTCAGAGTATAATCGGAATAAAAAATTATGTTCCCAATTTTCATACAGAAGTCTAATTCTGTCCAGAACTTAATTTGAAGTTATTCCTATCCTTATTATAGAAGAATAATTCTACAGAAGTGTAATTCTGTTCAGAGTCTAATCTGAAATTGTTCGACTTAACACACTTCAGCACATGATACACTTCCGTCTTACACGCGGACGCAAGTTCACATGCCACACATCGTTCTTACAAAAGTTCACATATTGTTCAACCAACTCACCCCACACGCTGCAGTACGCTTCTTTATTTTCACAGAAATTTATTCTGTTAACAGAAAATCGATTCTGTTCTTCTTCTGTTTTTTCAGAAATAAAAGTGCGACAGCAGTGGGAGCTTTGAGTTCGCTGGATTAAATTCAATTTTCTTGAAATTCAATATTTTAAACTTGAATTAGAAATTGAATTCGTTGTAGTTATTAAGTGTTATTTGAATTTAAAACTGAATTGTGATATAGTCTTAAGCGTTATATGTTGAATAAATTTTATATTTGAAGTTCAAGACTGAGTCATTTGTTTACAACCGGCAGCCACCTTTATCGTTCAAGACTAGATCTCACATTTACTTTCAGGAACGTTAAAATAGGACAAATTAAGTTCAATAGATTCTGCATCGTATCATACTTCCATTTAAATAATATTTAAAATTTCTCGCCATGGCGGCACTATATGACAAGAATTGCTCTCGATTTTACAGGTGTAGGATTGAATTGGATTGAAGCGTTGGCCACATCGATGTCCCTTGTTCATAAGCCCGGACATGATGACCCACAACTCCTAGGTGGTTAACAGAGTAAGTGCCCTTTTTTTTTTTTAAACAATTGAATAAAACAAAAATGTTACCGTTATTTTGTATTTATTTAACATACATCGAATTTCGAAAATGAACAAGCAGCCTAAGCAATATCACAAATAAGCACAGCACAGAGAGTTAATTGAGCCTGCTCTCTTTTGTGGTGGATCTTAAATAGTTCTTTTCTTATTTTAGCGCTGAGCACGGACGTTCTGTCGAGCAGTTTGACCCTGGTATACACAACAACATCGAGAGCGCTATTTCCACATTTGTATAAATGTGCAGGAAGTTCTTTTCCAGGATGTACTTGTATAACTTCGACGACAAATTAGCTCGCAGTACAGATACGCGTTTTCCAAATTCCCATCTAAATCTCCTAGATACAAGGCTTTTAAATTCCATGTCCTCACGGATATCTTCAGATTTCAAGCTATAGAGCTTCATGGGAAAGCCAGACTTTTTACTCGAGTTATCGTAAGCAAAACTACGTCTTTGTAGTTCTGAAATCAATCTGTCAATAATGACGTTGAAATCGGTAACTCTGAATCCGTCCCTGCAGGATAGTGCAACTTCGATCCCTTTTCCATTTACTTCATCAATTGAGACTTTTCGCTGCTTTGACTATTGTTACATCCGCTCCTGTGTGTTGGAACAATAAAGTGAATTAATTTTTTTTAACGTACGCTGTCATATGTCCTCCATTTCGGCCCCTTGTGGGCATCCCATATGGATGGGTCCCTAGGAAACTGTCTAGTTGGCCTAGGCAGAAATTCGCCGTTGCCTGCTCACCGTCCAGACTTGTAAGCAATTGTTCATAAGTCCCAACCGGATGCTCTAAAAACATTCGAAATTGGCCCCCAATCCTTCTTACCGGATTCTACAATTCTTTTAGGAGGTGTGAGCTAAGGAATCATATGCAACGTTTTCCTGAGAGAGCTGTACAGTGAGAAAGAAAATGAGTCACATACTATGCATACGGGAACGTCAATAAACACCATATCTGTGTAGGTGACCCCTGAGTAGAGAGTGTGTAGGTGACCCCTGAGAAGAGAGTGTCCGGTGAGAATTGACTTCAGGGCTCTCAAGGTTAGCGTGTTTAGCCCCAATAGCTTCTTAGTTTCGTTTGGGTTAGGTCTCACAGTGCCTTTGTAGTTCTACCTGAAGGGTCATCTAACCAAAGACCACTATGTTGGCAGTCGGTGTAGGCCGAGATATTAGAGTCAAGGTGTCTTAATGCGATCCGAATTGTGGGAGAGGATGCCTCCGTTGTTACACCAAAACGAGTAACTTCGTTCATCTTTTCATTCTCGCTAATGTCACTGTGACCTGTCACCCAAAGCACCAGTACCCTTGTTCAGGCCACACTGAGTTTCTTAATAGTCCCTCGCTGCTTTTCCTTCTCTAGTTTGCATTTCCTGAAAAAGGATAAAAAAAAAACAAAACACAAAGAATCCAATTCCTGAAAAAATTTAAAATAAAAGGCACTTATCTAATTACTTCCAAATGTATTTCCACGTAAAAATAAACAAAACTCATTACTAATAAATAAATAATAGAATAAATTCACTAACTTACCAGAAATCCATCATACGGCCGATTATTTATATTTGTAATGTCATTCAATGACATTACATCACATAAGATGTTCTCGCCTTCGCCGCAGTCAGAGTTCAGTGAAATTTTAATATTCCCACTATGACATCACTCTGGGACGCCGCCATCAAAGTTTAACAACTTTGAGAACGATCGTTGTCAAGACAACCCATGGTGAAGCCGAAATGTAGCGGTTCGCGGCGGCTATAAAAGGGCGATGAGCTGCAGGAGAATCACCCATTCCCAATTCAGATTTTGATCTGAACACATCAGAATTTACTCTGATTTTCCTAATTATCCAAACAAAATTTTGCTTCCATCTAAGTAGGAATTTACTCCTACTGCAGAAATTTACTTCTACATTAATTTCATCCCACACCTAAGTAGGAATTTACTCCTACTGCAGAAATTACTTCTGCTTTAATTTTATCCTACGTCTAAGCAGGAATCTACTCTTGCTGCAGAAATTTGCTTCTGCCAAATTATAATTATTTTAGCACAGCTACCGTGCTTACACGTGTAGCACAGAACTTCTACTTTATTAATAGTGGATTTTCTTTCTCTTTTTTTCAGAAATAATGGAACAGACCTCAGCGGCAGAATTTGTTTTATTTTATTGAATTTTTGTGTAAGTATTTATACTCACTGAATTCTTTGAATTATCGTAGTAGGCTAGGTTAATTTTAAGTGTTGAATTATTTTACATAGGTTAAGATCACGTTAAAGAATGAACTTGTGATATTAGTTTTAAGCGATATATAATTGAATAAAAATTTTATGTTTGAATTTATAAAGTTGAGTTAAACCGGCACCCCCCTCCGCTTGAGCACAGATCTCACAACCCTGTTATTCAGAGAAAGGGGGTGGTTTCTTTTTTGACAAGGCCTTGAAAGCATCTTGGCAGATTTGGAATGAATTGCAATCGCTTTGTTTTCAGGGTCTAAGTTAAGGAGATACCTTCAAGGATGGCTTCCGTCTGCAAAAAAACCGTGACATGGCCTTCAAGGTGTATAGCAATTCTTATTTTCTTTCGAATTGGAGCCCTCTGTATATATGATAGGGTTTGTCAATAATGGCTGACGTGATGCACGGAATGCGATTCTCATTCTGCACAATCTGGACTTTTCTATTTTATGTTGCTCTTTAGCAGAGTTTCGAGGAGATGATAGCTGTTCCTGTCTATTTCAGGTACGATGGACTATACGAATTCATTCAAAGATGTATTCATGTGGAATTCTTGTACCAGTTTGACTACTACTACTACTACTACTGGTGTAGGTATCCGACAAAATTTAAAAGAGGGTATGCTATATCATGATTCCCGTTAACTCCAATTAGTTTCTTGCTCGAAGGAGAAAACAAACATCAGAACCTTCACAAACATTCATGCTCACATATCGGATAATCGTACACACGATTTTATCTTCTTTAGTTATTCCCTCGATGGTTAAACTTTTGAAGAATTCTCTTAATGGCTTCATACATACTCGTAACGAACACTAACAATGCAAAACTGAAAAATATTGACTAAAAACAAAAACCTTTATTTACGAATTAAATGAGTTTTTTAAAAACAAAAGAAAACTCAAGTTCCATTTTATTGGGCATGGGCCATGAATTTCCTGCCAAAAGTAATTTCCATAAATAATAAATCACTTCACATATACATACAAGGGAGCTCTCCTGTTATGCTTTTACGAATGATGTGGTCAATGTGGAATGGCACAAAGGATAAATATTTTAAAGAAATTTCTTTGTCAGCTAGCGCCAGCAATGCCAAAAATGTTTATTTTCTGAGAGATTCGCTGAGGCGTTTTAATTTTTTTTTTCTTATCTCTAGGAAAGGAATTATTTTATCAAAATGAAATCACCTGGAATAAAAAAGAAAAAAAAACAACTTGCAGTGTAAATTAAAATGTTCAGCTGAAACCGCCATTTGATATTTTGGAACTTGTCAATTTGTTTCGATTAAAATTACTAACTTGTGGCTGTTATGTGAATTTAGTTAAGATTTATGATAATCTAAGAAATAATGTAGCAAGTGTTATACTATTTTAGAATCGTTATTAAATGCGTCAACTTTTAAAGTTACTTGCCAAACTGACGTAGTAAATTTTTTTTTTAGTACAGTCAGTTAAAGTTGGGTGACGTATTAATTTTCTATTCTTGATTCAGTAAAATGTGACATTTTCTTCGAAGCTGGAGCAGTTGGCTTAGGATTTAAAGCAGCAGGTTTCATAAGTACTATTCGGGATTACATAAGAAAAATAAAATTGAAAAAAGTAAAGATTTGTAGCAACAGAACTAAAAAACCATCATAGGGTGTACATTTTCTCGAAAACAAAAGAAATGTCTATAATTTAAAAAATACATGACTTAGATTTTTTTTTTATGTTTTTGTGATAACTATTATGATTTGGTCTATCACCCGATTCGGGCTTGACGTCAACTTACGGGACACCCTGTATATATATATAAATATGTATATTTTTTTCTAATATGAATTGGTGGAATTAAAATCACTAGTAAACTCACAAATTAATCACTGTCATGGAGTATAACGAGGCGTTCCTCCAAATGATAGATTCGTGTATCGTAGAGATGACAAATTAGCGAAACTATTTTCCTCTTGTATCCACATTTAAAATCAGAAAACGAAATTGTTTGTAATTTCACATTCTTTTCATCTACGCAAGACAAGGAAGAAATCATTTAACCGTATTTGCTTTAGTTTCGCGTGGAAGATACTTTGGCAATATCATCCACATATCGTCCTGAAGATTTTTCATCGAAATGTTTGCTGGGAATTACAAATTCACTCATTGTGTTGTAAATTTTTATAAATATTCTGTCGACGTGTTTTATCTTTAATATAAATTTGCGAATAGATAACTGGAGAAAGCTGAGATAAAGTTACTCTTCACAAGAATTGTGTGAAAATTAATTAAATTAAATTAAATTTAAGGAATGAGAAATTTTCCTTAGAATTTAAAGAGATTTCATTCGGGAAAAGGGAAAATAGTTCGTTGAAAAATGAATCTTTCTAGAGATGCAAATCAACAAACTTTATATCTTTATGGGGCAATTTGTTAGGAAAACAATTGGATTTCAACCCGACGGTCACCGATTTCTTTGGATGAAAGTTAACTATGTAGTTAAGACAAAAGAATTAAACTCAAAGGACTTTGAAATGCTGAAAATTTGGCGATTTTTGGTTTGCTGAGTTAGATTCAGAAAATCACAACTTTGGTTCTAATTATCACAGAGACTTGATTTTCAGCTTATTTTTAAGAGGAAAGCACAGAAATGTGCATTTTGTAAGAGGAAGGTAACGTCAAATACTTATTGTGCTCTGAAAATTAAACTTTAAACTTTTGGCAGAACATAAAATAAATTAATAATTTGAGCGGAAGTAGATATTGAGGTAATTCTTTCTATATTTAAGAGGACTATTAATTAGGAGAGAAAAAACATACATTCTTGGTGTAAACATTTTACTGGATAAAAGATAACTATACAATTTTTGTTTTTTTGTTTTTTTTCAAAAATAGCTAGACCTCTATTAACGAAAAAAATTCTCGCCCCTATGTCTATTGAGAATCCAACATGGACATTTAATAGCTTAACGAACCACATTATTAGCATTAATTAAAAAAAAAAAAAAAAAAAAAAAACAGGATGCCTTTTGGAATATTCAAGAATAAAGGGAATATTTTTAATTCTTATTTGTTTTTCTTCTAAAAGGCATCCTTTTTGTATTATTTTACTTGAAAGAATGTACTTTCCACTTTAAAATGAGCTTAAAATCATGTCCCTGTGACAAAAGTTATGATTTTATATATTTTTGATATAATTCAGTAGACCAAAAATAGGCGAATTTTAAGGATTTCAAAGTCCTTTAATTCAAGCAGCATACATCGCAGGACAAAAGGAATGAGTTGTATTCTTATTTCATAATCACTCTTAACTTTCTGCAAAAAAAGAACGAAATTGGTTCGGTCGGATTGCGAAAGTGCGAATTTCCCTACTGTCATTGTTCCTTTGAAGATTTCTTTTTGCAAATCAGGTAATTGAACTTTACTGAAGCAGCAAATAGCCAAGTGAAAAATTCTTCTCCTATTCCTCCTAACATGAAGGACATTTTGTATAGTGGCAGCAGCTAACAATTTCAAGTAAAAGCAAAATACTTGTGTAGTTCTGAATTTCTGAATTATGTAAGACAAAAATGAGATTTATTACAGGAAGAGTCGTTTTCAATTTAAATCCTTTTGATAAATTGCATTCGCTATTTATATTCCTGACAAACCAATTTAAAAAAAAATCTATTTTGACATGATTCAGCTAGTCTTATGGTTGTTAAAAATATTCTTTGCACTTTTATGTTGGTACTACAAAGAAGAGATGGTAAGCAGATGAAATTTTAATGCAAACTTTTGCATATAACATGAGAAGGATTTTACTGTTCAACAAAACTAAGGAAAGTAATTATGGGAGTTGGCAAAGTAAATTTTGACAGAATGGGATATTAGACAGAGAGTAGAATACCTCATAAAAATACGTCTTTTACGACTTTCCTATAATTACTTATGTTGTTAGTCAAGATGAGCTCCAAGGTTTGTATTACTAATTAACTAACTACTATTCTAACATCTAGCATCTCCAGTGAAAACTATAAATAAAATTATCGACACAATTGTGTTTTGTTGTAACAGGATGTGGTGATGGTGAAGTTTTAAAATAATCAGCATCTGATATATTGCGAGGACATTACATCAGTAGGTAATGCTACATCCACTTAAACTGATCTGATTTTTATGTTAAAATCGCAAGTATTTAAAACGGAATTCAGCGAGGAGGAAGAGCTGTTGCTGCTTTTATCAATAAAAAATGGAAGAAAAAAGTAAAATTAATGGAATGTGTGGTCTGTTATATATTAATATATACTTATTAGTCGAGATTTTTTGATGGCATTAACATCTGAAGGAAAACTAACTATCATTCATGATAAACGTTAAGGTCCAACTATCATTCGTGATAAGTGATAAAATCCAGGAAGCCCAACGCAGCCTGGAAAGTGAGCTATATTGCGTGTGTGGAGAAAAGAAGCCATGTTAATGACGATTGTCATTTACAAATTTGAACTTCAAAAATTGATTGGAAGAGCGTTTCATATTGGCAGAAACCCTAATACTCGTCAGTATGGAGTATAATTTAATAAAAAAATTCCACAGGAAAACATACCATCTTTTCCAATTCACCACGAAATTCATCTTCAAGGTTTTTTCAAATTTATCCCTTTTGCAGTAGTCTGCACACATTAATTCTGACAGGCACCTTCGTTTTTAATATTTTATACTAACCCGACTTAATTAGTTTGAAAATAAAATATCAACTGATGTCAGTGAAAATCGACAATATGCAAATTACTTGCTGATTATCAGCAGATCAGTGTCAGTGTTATAATGCAGCATGCCTAATTAAGATATTAGTGCTGATGATAATCAGCACATCAGCATATCAGTGGTCTGGTTTGGCCTCCGAGTAAGAAACTAAAGGAAAAACCCTTGCGTGTATATATATGCCATTTTTGCGTGGCGAGCGTGATTTTTTTTCACACTTTCTAACATATGGTTACATCTCTGTTTACCTGTACCCTAGGTGTCACTTTTGTTTATGTTCAGTAAATAAATTTACCCTAGCACAAAACCGTAGGTAAGGTTAAAATTGGAAGGGTACTAAATAGAAAAATATTTACATTTTTTTTATGTGGAAATTTAGTAATACTGTACTTGTTTTTTTTTAATAATAAACTGGGAATTAGAATCTTGGTAAATGTTTGTAATTTTAATAAAAGTAAAAGAATTTTAATATATATTTCCTTATTATGGATTTACCAAAAATGAAATTTTGAGGCAAGTTATTGGACAACCGAAGATGGAATCAGGATTACTGGGGAACCAGGAATTTCAAAAAGTTGTTTTGTATTACTAGCGCTCACTATGCTGTTGCTGGTATACAATTTTGCCTCATACTTTCAAAAATCGCGCTAAAATCCCTTGCATAAGCCTGCAATGCGAATTTTTTATAGTATGTGTATAAACTTACACATTTTTGAGATTGGCATGAAAATGATTGTTGATGGGCCTCTCCTTTAGTTTCTTACTCGTAGGGTGTGGCACTTGCCTAAAGTGTGTTGTGCTGTTCTCGTAACTCATTCATACATGTTATATGGAAGGGTTTCTGCCAAGGATTTTGTTTTTTTTTGTTATACTATAGCGAAAGCCTCATTCCATATTACATCCATCTCTGAGAGATGTCGAGATCTAAATTTGAATGATGAGGGTACTGCTACCACAATCTGCCAATAATTTTTTCTATACGTCTTGCTGACATCATGACATTTGAATCTTGAGAAAAAGAAGTACTGAGAGCATAGAGGCTCGACAATTAAAGAAAATAATCGACAGAATACGATCCAGCCCCAAAGGGTTGTACGACTTGCTGATGCTTTGTCGGCGCCAACAAGACTTGTTTTACGTAACAGATTTGAATCTACGTAGTTATCGACCTGTAATTAAAATCAAAATTAATCATGACAATTAACCCTCTAACCGTTATAACCGCCTACAGGCGGCCTCTATTATAATTAAATTAAATTGAGGGGAAACATTTTTTTTTTCAGTTAATTCATTTTACTTGCTTTTCCGTAGAATTAAACTCACACATTGCAACCAATTTAAACTTCGTTCGGTCATTCGTTTGATAGCTATCGTGTCATTTGAATGTTAAGATTTGATGCGTGAATGCAAAAAAAAATATTTTTTGAAGTAATAGATTTTGTACAAGCAAAAAAAGTGAATCATAGTATTTGGAATTTTGAGGAAAATATATCGGTAAGTTTGGAAAAGCTTCTTCTTTCTTATTTTTTTTTTATTCCAACTGAATTCAATATTTAAAAATTATTATCATGAGCGGTAAAGAGGGAGAGAAGAAAAAAATGGGTGTAAAGTCTTCCGAAAACCGAAAAGATATATGTAACTTTCTAGCGATGTCCGATGAACAAATTTGGGAGTTTATGGATTCGGTTGAAACGGATTTTTCAGATGGGAGCACGGATGGAGATTTTGACGATGACGATAGCATCGCTGATCTTGACTTCCTTTCTGAAGATGTGCAGAAGAAATTCGCGAAAATCTGCAAGGATTGGGGATAAGTGAATCTGCAGATGCGTTCATCAATGCTGTGAATATTTCATTGAATATCAGCTCTATTAGTGAATGTCGTGCTCCGTTTGCAGAATCGAGGTTTTCCGATGAAGCTGATGAAAAATTAGACCCAATGCCTGGTCCATCGCATGCATAAATCTCAACAGCAACAACTACAACAACACACAGATATAAACCATCAAAAAGACTACAGTCCCCATTGCCAGAAATAGAAAGTGCTGGTCCTCAGTTCAATCCATCTCAAGGTGGTTTCACCGCAGTAGGTTTTTATTTCGAAACTCATTAACGCTTCTTTGAGTGTTTATTCTTTTCTCTTTCAGGCGTACAGAATATCGATATAAAACCTAAAGAATTTTCTAAAATTACATGGCGAAAGAAAGGCATTCAGTTGCATATAAATGAAGTGGATTTCCATGGGAATAGTACGTTGCCGAGTTTATTCCTAGATTTGAAGACTCCAATGCAATGCTTTTTGTATTTTTTCACTGAGGAAATTTTTACTTGATTGCTCAGGAAACAAATCGAGCTGCCCGGCAACAGAGAATAGATACATCATTTTCGATAAACCCTGTGCAGCTCCGCCAGTATGTGGGAATTCTATTCTACATGTCGATTTATCGTTATCCATGACTAGAAAGTTATTGGGGTCAAAATTATTTTGAACCAATTAGAAGTACAATGACATGTAGGCAGTTTGAAACAATCAAACGGTATTTGGGTTTCGCTGAAGAAGAGCAACGTAGAAATAAAGAACAACCAGATTACAATCCTTTATTTAGGATTAGAAAACTTTTTGACATGTTGAACGAACGATTCGATTCCATTCCCAAAACTCCTCGTTTATGCATCGATGAGCAGATGTGTGCAACAAAAATGGCTCATCATCTCCGTCAATATTTATCAAATAAGCCACATAAGCTGGGCATAAAATTATTCGTGCTCTGCGATTCATACAGATATTCTTACCGCTTTGAAATTTACAATGGTGCTGGCGATAATGTAATTCTTCCAAATATGCCAGATCTTGGAGCCACCTCTAATGTTGTTGTGAGATTGACGCAGACTGTCCCAGATTTTGTGATTCACATAGTGTATTTTGACAATTTGTATACGTCATTACCATTGCTGGTGTATTTACGTGCACGTGGGATATACTCTTTAGGAACAATTCGCGCTAACAGAATTCCGAACTGTAAATTGCCATCTGAGAAAAGTTCAGATTTAACTAAAGCTTCAAGAGGATATGCTGTGGAAAATGTTGGAACGTCATATGGCGTGGATATTTCCACAGTGTTGTGGAAAGACACGAAGAATGTTAAACTTGCTTCTACATACGTTAGAGTTCGGCCATTTGCAAGGACAAAAGGACCCACACAGCCAAAGAAAGCATTACGGTACAACCGGAAATAAAGAAACTACATCGAAGTTGACTGTCCACAAATAATCCGGGAGTATAATAGTCATATGGGGGGGGGGGGGGGGGGCGTTGACCTAATGGATGGACTAATGGGCCGTTATCACATCCGCTTGAAGACACGAAATCCAATGCTTCGCCTGTTTTATCACATGCTAGATATGGCGCTGACCAATGCATTCATCCTATATCGTCGCATTCATGTAGGCGATCCGAAATTATTATAGCTACCTGATTTTCGTGAGCAAGTTGCTGCTGGTCTTTGCAAATATAGGTCTAATGAAAAACGTGTAGTTGGCAGACCACCTATGCAGCTATCAAAGCCTACCTCATCTGCTACTGGACAAAAAGCTTAAAGGCCATCTGAAGACGTCCGGTATGACGGTATGGATCATTTCCCAGGTATGCTCGACAGAGGTGGTAAAAAAAGTTGCAAAAATTGTAAGAAGTCAGAAACACAAATCTATTGCATGCGATGCAACCTAAATCTATGTTTAACTCCGATAAAAAACTGTTTCTATGACTTCCATCGTCAAAAATGATTTGTGCTTAATTCTATTTTATTTTTATTTTACCTTTTTCGATTATTTTGTTTTCAATAAAAACACGTTTTGAATTTAAATAAAACCTGATTTATTATTTCCTTAATCCGTTGTAACCGCCTAGAGGCGGCACCTAGCGGCTAAGAAATAAAAGAAATCAAAAAACCGAATTCATATTTGTGCTTCTCACCCAAAATATACCCTAGTTTGCAATTTTTCTGAAAAAAAAAAAAAAAAATTAAACGGTTAGAGGGTTAAGTTAATTTAAGTTAATTTAATTAAGAAATTACGTGCATACATTATAAAGATTGCTGTAAGGTGGGCACGGTACTGCACGGGAAGTTTGTTGTTGCCATCTGTAGAAAAAAAAAGAAGCACAATGTTCAGGATTCATAAGATTCCTGAGAGAATAAAACAAAGTTAAATCTCTGCAGATTCTGGATGCATATGGAATTATACTTCTATAGGTTGGATGAACTTAAACTTAACTAGTACCACTCATTGAATTAATAATTAAATTTTTGCATACCCTCTTAAAAATTATTATCTTCACTGCGTAATTAATATTTTGCATATTTTAAAAAGATTTCTTAACAGTGTACAATTGTTTTTTGGGTCTTTTTTTTTTTAACAATTACTTTAAATGTCTGAATATACGTAATTCGCAGACACTTATTCAAGTGTTTGCTGAAAAGAGGAGATGGGGGCTATAAATCTACTTATATTTTTTTTATAGTTTTCTTTGATTATAAGTCCAAACCTAAACTTTGCTTTCAAAGTAATTCCGAAATCGATCAAAAGAACATTTATGAAAGAAATTAAACCTAAAAGCTTCTCAGAGAAATTCATCCTAAAATCGAATGTTCTTATTTTATTTAACATCGTCATTCTAAAAGTTTACTATGAGCACATAAATTCAATATTCTATAGAGTCTCAAAAGAGCCGCCATTTTTTGCCTTAAAGGACATATTCTCTGAGTATAACCAATTCTTAATTAAAAACCATGGAACCGTTCATACTTACATCATAAATATGAAATTTGTATTCATTCCTTTGCAAAACGAATTTCTATTCCTAATAAAGCTTCAATTCAATTCAACTGAAAATCTTCCCGACAATTTCTAAAGTACGTTTTTTTTTTGCGTCTGTAGGATATTTTCTCATCACTTTATCGTTTACGTAATAACGCTAATTGAAATCCTAAACGAGGCGTTATAAACTTTAGAGATACATAGATTCGAAAAGTACCTAGATAAGGAAACTTCAAACATTCCAGCAAAAAATGTTTTCTGAAATATGAATTAATTGCTCCGTGGAGAGTATGTAAATTGGATGAAAAAGCGCAGAACGTGTGAAAGCTTTTCTTTTAGGTTTTTGAAATTGTCATATCAAGCGTGAATGTTTCGTCACAACATATAATTGCTTTCCGAGCTGCTAAGTGAGCATTTCTTAATTAATTAAAAACGAGACAAATTGTGGATTTATGTAGGAATATGATTACATATACATACATATCTCTTAGAGTTACATACATACAAATATTGTTCATTTAGCAGTTCGGTTTAATTTGCAGCATCGGATGCACTAAAATTATTATTTTTTTTTAATAAATGAAACCTTTTATTGGTATTATTAAATTTTCAATGTAAATAGACTTGTTATGCAGGTTGTTCATAAATTATTCTGCAACACTGCAACAGGTGAAAGCAAGGGTGATTTACGAGCGAAGACCTTATAGAATAGTCTTTTGCATAATTTTTTTATAACTGTAAACCGCGGCATTTTCATCAGTATTTTTTTTTTAATTTGTCAAAAAGTATACAGCCTTTCGAAGCTTCGAATTCTTTTTAAAGCTTCGAAGCTACCATGTTCAACATTTGAAAAAAATAGTTTTGGTGGCTACATGATGGTTGACGAATGTCGTCATTAATGGTCCCATTTGACTCAAAATCAATACCAGAGTGTTATCTGGGTCGCGGATTATGAATTTTCGAGAAAAATTTAGAAATTCTCTATGGCAGATAAATATAGCTCTTTACTGTCCAATTTGGCATTAAGAATCATGCGAGATTTCCGACTGTTTCACATTTAAAATGTACACAGCTAGAAAATAAAAGGGAGAAGAAGAAACAATAACAAAAAAAAAAAAAATTAAATTCTATCTAAAATTTCTACGAAAAAAGCCAAAAAAAATATGAAAGTGCAGATTACATACAACGAAACGGAATGGAAAATAATTCATTTTCGTAAATAAATGAGAAGGAGCGCAGCTTTCAGATTTTACTCTCAGAAAATGTTCTCGCACTTTTATGAAAACAGGTTTCTCTGAAATATTGAGAGAGTTGGATCCAAAGTTGTTGCTATAATCCTATGACATTTGAATGCACGTACTTCTGATTACATTCGTTTTGCTCTGAAGAGATTAAGTGGGAGAAATTCGTGTTGTATTCTATGATGTTTTTGGAAAAAATGAGAATTTCATTTGACAGGAACTTTACATCTCCTTTCAGCACATTGGCCAAATCGAAATTTATCTTTTACTTAAAAAAGTGAGGTAGTGTGACCCAATTTACATCATTATGAATATTTTGATAGGATTTTGAGGGATTCAATAAGATTTTGTGGTTCGGATAATCCGACGATTTTTGTTTTTAGTTCGTTGTCTCAATCGCACTACAATAGTGAATATATAGCTAAGAACTTTTCCCCCAATCATGCAAAAGACAAAATTATATGACATTACTTGTTTCTTTCTAGAAAACACGAAAATTTTTCGTTCGGCTGGTTCCTATCTTGTTATTAGGTTATCTTTACCTGGAATATAAAAGCCATGAAGTAAGTCACGAAAAGAGAGTACCGGGCCGGGTAACGGACGACATTAAATAAATTCTTGCCTTATCTTACTGCAGGAGTAATGTAAAAGTAGTTTTCTAATGATTTTACTAGTGCAGTACGGAGTTCACTGGTAAAAAGTGAATATTTCGCTATTTTAAAGTAGATGACACTTTGGATGTCTCCACTTATTTTACTGAACATTTTAATGCGCGTAGCATTAAAATGCTGGTAAAATTATGACATTTCCTGTTTCTATGACAATTTTCAGATTGTTTTTTTGAACTTATTGAAGAATTTAATTTTAATTGAAAATTTTCAGACTATTATCTTAATTTATTGAAGGATTTAAGTTCTTTTAACAATTTTAGAGTAATTAAGTCAATTTTTAATTGTAATTTGTAGACACATTTATCTAAACTTTATAAACAATTTGAAGATTTTCAGCGATAAATTTTTAGACACCTGTCACTTTGTTTTCTCCAAATTAACATACGTCAAAATTTTACCAGCGATTTTAATGTGAAAAAATTGGAGACCGCGTTAAATTTTACTTTGCCCGAACTCGATACTAGGCTTAAGCCTAGTATCGAGTTCGAGTAAAATGTGACATTTTCATACAAATTTCAGCGCTGGTAAAATCGCAAGCAAAAATTTTACTGATGATTTTACTATGTAGTACGGAGTTCAGTGGTAAAATGTGAAATTTCACTATTATCAGAAGCGCTTTGTATATCTCCACTCATTTTACTGATCATTTTAATGCGCGTAGCATAAAAATGCTGGTAAAATTTTGACATTGCCTGTTTCTATGACAATTTTCAGTTTGTTTTTCTTTTTTATTAATTGAAGGATTTAATTTCTATTACACGTTTCGGATAGTTTTTTAATTGATTGAAAGATTAAAATGCTTTATTCATGATATCCATTGACTTATTTATTAGCTTACTTATCTAGATATCTAATACTAAGGTGTAATCTGTTTCCCGATCTGAAACTCACTTTTTTTTTGCGACTAAGGGCGATTCATTGAACATTTTTAAACCTTTTAAATTTAAGACTATTCTGCAGTCTATAAGTTGGTAAAAACGAACTCTGTTCCCTCACCCGCAAAAAAAAGGGGTTGAAACCGGCTCCAATAAAAGGGGAAAATGTACGCAATTATAGCTAGCAGGTTTGGTCCGTGAAAAACTGGCAATTTGGATATTTGTCACTTCGTTATCTCCAACAGACGTCAAATTTTACCAGCGATTTTAATGTGAAAAATTTGGAGACTGTGTTAAATTTTACTTTGCCCGAACTCGATACTAGGCTTTAAAGCCGAAAATCAGAATTTCATGAAGATATTCTGAGAGTGTTCCGTAAGTTTCGATAAACAGAGCAGAGCGATCTCATCAGGACAGAAATGAAACTCTGCACTGTCTGCTGTCTATACTATAGTGAACTCTGACAGTACCTCGGAACTTGTCGTTAATTCTCTGCTTAATGTATTAGGTTGAAAAATTGTAGATTCTATACGGGTCTCTAAAGAGTAAAACTCAATAACCCCCGTTGCTACGAGAACAGATTTGGTTGTAATTTGTTTTAGCTTCATTTTCCTGTGGTAGCGATAGTTTTGGCTTTAGGACCTGTTTAAGATGATATCTTAGTTCTTCCTCCATAATGAGTGTGCAAACCAGTAAGAGCGAGCTCTTACTGAATGGCTGTAGCCGAACCTCTAATGCCTTTTAATGTGTTAGTATCATCGCCGACTTCGTGCATACGTTTCGCAAGTTCATTCATGGTACGTTGAAATACTTGGGACATTAACGAGTCCAAACGGCATAAAATTGAACTCGTAGTGATTATCGTACGTTACGAAAGCGGTAAATTTTTTTGAATTTTCGGCAATCGGTATTTGGTAATACCCCGCCATCATATCGAGAGTCGTAAACAAGGTATTTCCAGAAAGCAGTGCGAGTTGTTCTTCAACTACAGGCATCGGGAATGTTTCTTTAATGGTAATCGCATTTAAAGCTCGGTAATCGACACATAGCCGCTCTTAGCCATTAGATTTGCTTACAAGCACAATTAGAGACGCGTATGGAGATTCGCTTTTCCTTATTATTCCTTGCAGCAATAATTCATCAGTTATTTCCCGAACTTTTTGCCGTTTGGCAAACGGTATCCTATACGGATGTCGGCTTATTGGTACGTTAGAGTTTAATTTGATTTCCATTTCATTGGTACTACATTTCCCAAGCTCTGACAAGTCATTTGAAAAACACTGTCGGAACGTACGAAGGACGGCTTTCACCTGCTCTCGATCATTCTCTGATAGTTTTGAGCCTGTTTTAATATCAAGCAATTTCGCACTTTCAACTGTGCAATTATCCTTTTCAATAACGATGCGAGCTTCGTCTGTACAAAGTATTTTTCTTCCCAATAAACTGGTTCGGGTATCAATTCATCTTCGACTACTAATAGCCTACCTACTAGTGACACATTGTCCATGATAACTGACACTGTAATAGCCTGAGTTGATTTTTAAAAGTTGCTCCACCGAACCCCTTTAAACATTTGTCCGTATAGAAAGTTTAACTATTTAAATCATCTGCTAATTATTTGCGTATTGAAGAACACTCGATTCCACTATCGACGAGTGCCATCGTTGGTATATTATTAATGAATACGTTTTTCGTAACAGCTTTTAAAGATTCCTCGAATGTCGAAATCTGGCGGATATTATTTTGCAAACTCGTCATATTAGATCTACATTCGTCTCGGCTATGACCTGACTTTTGACATGCGGTACATCCAGGACGACGTTGAGGTTTCGAACATTTTATAGATAAATGAACTCGCTCGAAGCAGTTGTAGCACATACATAGGATCTTTATTTTCTGTGTATGGTTTTGATGTATTGGGCGATTGCACATTAACTGTCGGTATAGTATGTTGTTTCTGAACATGTGGTAATTTATCGTTGTATTTATAAGAACTGTTTTCTAAGAAACGACAAATAGCACTTGCAATCGAATTTTGAAGCGGCGAATTTAATCCTACTCGGATGTATTTGATTATGGCGACGTCGTCTAGGCCTCCTTTGGAATGAATTCTGCGTGCGTTACTTTAGGTATACGCTGAGTTTAAAAATTCATATTTTTAAAACAAGGCCAAACACCATTACAATTTGCTGCATATAGGTAGACAAAATTTCTAGCTTCAAAATGAAAATACGAAAAAAAAAAAACAGTTAGTAATTTAATTTTTTGAAAAAAATTCAATTATTAACAAAGATTTTTTTTTTCATTTGGTGCTACCGTATTTTTTTATGAAAAACAGTAAGTATTGGGCTTCATTTGGGGTTTGAATCAGAAAAATCAGTTGAACTGTTCTCGAGATATAATTTTTTGAAAATGTCGTTACACTGTAAAGTCACGCAAATTGTAACCCCCTAGCGGGGGGTTGGGGCGTGGTACGAGAAAACAAAAAAATATGGGTGAGCTAATTTTGCATTTCATACAAACCGTGAAAGTTCATCGAAATCAGAGATATAAAATATTCCGTATTTTTAGCATAAGCCGAAGAAAATTGTTCAGCACACAAACGGTACTTGACATTTTACCAACCGTTATTATCTTAAGTGTTGTTAACTTAAAAATATAATTTTTAAATTTTATATTATCAATAAGCAAAAATTAAATAAACCGAATCACATTTGTTGTGCTCACAACCAACTATAATGAATTCCAGATTTTTACTAACAAATAGGATCGCGATCGCGCTCTTCGCATTTTTAGCACAAATCGTGAGGAGTGCAATAGCGTTCCTCAGCACTCAAACAGTTAAATTAATACAGTAACAACTCGTTATATACTCGTATACCTACGTCATCTTACTTGTATAGAATTGAACTTTCATCCAGAATATTTGACTGTTAATCTTGATTGCATCTGTTGTTTCTTATCTGTACTAAAAGTGAATAATGAAAATGAATTACACAAATAATACAGAAAAATCAAAGGTGGCAATATATAAATTGACATTAGGATTATAAAATTTTAAAACTATATTTAATTGTTCCGACTAGGCATTATCCTAAGTCTCATATATGATGCCACCGTTGAGACAGGAGAAGTAAATTAATTTTAATAAAACCACTAAAAACTTCATTTACAATAACTTTATTAATAATTTAATTTTCCACAAGTTTAATGTGTTCCTTGGAGGAAACAATTTTACAAATATCAAATTTCTGTATGTATACCTATCTGTGTCTTCTTCTTTATAAGAATAGGTACATAGATGTATTATGTTCACTTAACATAATACATATAATTTTATCTTATAGGTAACAGTTTATTTTACAACATTTAATTCTTATACCTAGCATCATTATTCATATCTAAGTTTTAAAAATTAACTTAAAATTTAACTAGATCACCTTTACTTACTGTTTAGGAAATTCTTATATCTATATAGACATTTTTAACTACTTATTATATAGGCATTTTTGCATATTTGCATTTATGCTGTTTCATCCGTAATCTGCGTTATATTTCGGGCTCTTGTAATATACCACAGATTCGATTTTAAAAGTGACTTATGCTTTTTGGTTTTCTCTTAAATTCAATTTTTCTAAATGGGTGAAGTGTTCTTGGTAAGTGTCCGCATGATTTTCTAATGCTAAAACATTTTATCAAAATAATTGTTTTAGTAAATTTCTTATAATTTTGATTTTGATTTTGATTACTGAATGGAAAATTTATTCAAATTTGAAAATAAAATAAAATGAAATAAAATAAATGTTAACTTTCCAAGCTGAAATTATATTAAAATTTTTGAATAGTTTTGAAAGTAAATAATTGAACGGTAGATAGATGGGAGTGAAAGTGGCCTGCCGGAGATAACCAGCAAGCTTCACAAAGTTCTCCTTCGGGGCTCATTGTTATCCCCAAGATTTGTGGAATTCTAAAAAAAAAAAAAACAAAAAAAAAAAAAAAAAAAAAAAAAACTTAGGTCCACCTTGTTTCCTTTAGGAATCTCAGGATACATCTAACTCGATTACTTTTCAGTTCACATATAACAGAGTAGAAATTGCTACCAAATAGACTTCACTTCTTGTTCATTAGAGCAAGGCACTCATAAAGTAGGTACGCGTTTAGTTGATTCAATTTATTCTGGACCGTTGGAGCTTCTGCAGAGATCGTTTGCTTTTATGCTCTCTGCCCCAGTCCACAAGCATAGTTTGTTATGGCAAAATGGCGGTTTATAACCTATACTAGATTCTGCTCCCACGTAGGAGTTCTTTGTTTTCTCTTACTATACGTATTCTGGCTATACTTGCGTCACCATACCACAGCTGTCTCTGTTAATGCATCAGAGACTAAGTAGATAATAAGTTCTATATGAATCCAAGCAATCACCAATAATAAAAAAACATTTGATGAATTATGGACAAAGCTTGTGCCTCTTGTAAGGGCATTATATGTCGCGAATTATATCATCTGTGGAGAAATTATAAAAGGGGAACGGCAATTTTAGGCCCGACATGAACAGATATGAGAGATGTCTTACATGATGCATTATGATACTATGAACATATTTATATTTTTAAAGTTTGATCTAGTACATTTTGGAAAGTCTAGTACAGAACCGCACTCATTAGGTCCTGAGAAGAAGTTTGAGTACCCACACTCCTATACTCGGAGGCTTACATAGCTATTTATAGCCATCTCAATACTCACTTTTTTTACTATTTTTTTCTTTTTTTTTCTGAACTGAAGTACTAGATTTTTCACATCTTAGATCCGCTCTAACTCGGTAGGGCTATGTCCGATCAGAAAGCGGGTTTCACTGTTCGCATCAGCTCATTAACAGCTACAATTGGTAGAAGAACATTTTTCTCTGGATACTTTTAGGAGGGGGGGGGGGGTGGTAGCAAGCAACTTCCGGTGGATGAAGGTGATTCAAATACGGCATGTTGCATGTCAAATAAGAGGTCCCGCTGAGTACTATCGGGTGGTGTACTTTTTTCTGATTCAACAAATTTTCCCGAGACGTTTTCGTCGCCGGAAAACCCATTTTAATGCACTTGGGTCATATATGCCCCAGTTACTACACTTCGCATATATATTTACAGTTCTTTCTTCCACGGCCATTAGTATTCTATTATGAAAATATTTCTAACGGGAAGTCATTTTCCATGACACATCAATTCTGCACAATCATGAGAAATAGAAAAGTCAAATTTTTCATCCAAGAAATTCGCTTAAGCTTCGATTGCTAATGCTTTCTTCCGTTTAATTGAAATCACCATTGTTAATAAAATATGTTCACAGTACTTTGGCAGACTTAAATAACTTGGAAACGTATCAAAGAACAACCATTTGAAGATCAGCTAGAGGAAAATCTTGAAGGTTGTATGAAACATGCAAAACCCTAGAAGAGTGAAAGTAGTTACTGTGAAACAAGATGTTTAGCTGCTTCAAGCTGTTGACTGGAAAGAATGTACTCGGGGCAGATATCGATGGAAAGGTGATGTAGTGAGAGGTGGATCATATCTTGGTTTATTTATTCATTGGTGATCTCAAGTGATCTCGCAAGAGTTCCAATTAACACCAATTACGAGGTAGTAGTGTTTTTTTTTTTTTTTTTTTTGAAAATCAAATAGCATGACGGGGATCAACTGGGCTAAATCGAACCAGTGGGGTTTAAAAAGTAGTAATACGTATTATTCCTTATCTTTAATCTTGATATATACTTAAAGTCATTATGGAAAAATTTATTTGGAATCAAACGTCTGACTATAGATATCGCTGCGTACTTAATGGTTATTTGCTGAGGGTTTCTTTCTAGACTGACTTCCCCACGTGTGTATTAAAAGCAATTTTGATACAGTGCAGGATGTTAAGCTATTCCATCTGAAATTAGTTGTTTACATAAAAAATGTGAGGAAATGTCTCTTATAACTTACATATGATTTGAAAATGGAATGTGCAATGATTATTTCTGTCTTTTAGATTAACATGGAAATTTGAATGAACAATCTCCTTCTCTTTTCGGAATTAGATAAACTTTTTAGAATTTTAATACTTTTTAAGGCGTACATCCATCAGATATTCCTTTATTCTTGCTGAAAAAATCTTTTCTTAGTTTCTTTTTACAATTCTTCCCCGATACTGCGTGGATAAGTCTGCAGACGACAAGCTAAATTGGAATTTTTACGTAGGACTTTTCAGAGAAATCTGAAGTCTAAAGTGCACAAACAGTTAGATATTTTCTACTTTACAATAAAAATGACAAAACTAAAAAGAAAATCACAATATTGACTACATTTGTGGTGACTGAAAACAAAATTCCAATGAGCTTAATTTTTCTTAATTCCGCCAGAGGACAAAATTATCGTCATAATTTTGAAAACATTATTTTTTCGTAAATCAAAAATTTCCTTTGGAAGGGTGCAGTCTTGTAAAACAAAGCGATTTCCTTTTAAGTTATATTCAGTTTTTGTTTTTGTTATGTAAATGTTTTGTAAATGTTTGATAGATTTCAAAAAAATTAATAAAGAAATAATTCCATGACGCTTGGAACTTAACATTTTGAGTTATTTTTCCTTTTACTTTTCAAGATATGGTTCTTCGAACATTCTTTATCATTACCACTGGCTAGATCAAATCCCTCAGGGTTTCAGATATTCTAAATACATTAGATTTCCACCAATAGGATTCATATACTTTCCCGCTTATCAATCAGCAATTCTTAGTATTCGAAAGTACCTGCATTTCTGTAGATTATCCACCTATGTTATTTCGTATTTGGGATCATTGAGATTTCTGTCTAAGATCACCCTGCGGATACTGAGGATCGACAATACAGTTAGACCACCAGTTGTACCTGAAGTGACAAATACGCAAGATGACCACGGTACACTGCAAGCCGTGAAGACCATTTTGTCTTCATGTTTCTTGATACACGAGGACACCTAAGACACGCTAAGGCTAACAAACCTCTTTTAATAGCGATAAGTATGCCGATGGGTGCAGGCTACCAATATCAGATTTTACCACGTTGGTCAATAGAGAAATCTGATGTATTCCGAGGCAATTATTGTATATAACAGGAAGAGGGCAAAAAATTCCTTAATTATAGTAGAAGTGATTCCAAGAATCTAGTATGGGTCAATGTCATTAATCCAGAGGGCCATGCTAGTAGACTGGGAGTAGCGTCGACTGATTTCTTCAGTAGTTGTAAGGATTCAGAAGAAATCGAAGTAAACATACATGTGATTTACAAGTGCCCCCCCCCCCTTCTGATGAACAAAAGTTGTATCAGGTAACTACTTCTTTTCTACTTTTCAAATTTGGGGTAGTAATAAATTAAAGAGGTCAAATGTATCCAGAGATTCTTCAGACAAGCAGGATGAATATAGAGCGGCTCCAGTAAGGTTACACCATTAGTTCATTGGAGGTCTAAGTGAAGCGTGCTGAATATCTCTAGCAGCACTCCTCATACTTAAGCGCTGGTGTCTTGCTAATGCCAGTGAAACTTGAACAGAGTCCATAGAATCCTAAACCACAATTTTATCCATTATCACAGTAAACTATGTCTACAAACTATAATGAAACTGACAAAAAAAAATCCAATTTTCTTTGCAATGATTTATGTGTACATTTGTGAGCAAATTATCGGATATAAGAAAATTTTCTTCCTAATTCAAATATACTGTAATGAAACTATAAAATAAAATGTCAATATCAAATGTCACAGTAAAGTGAAAGTAGTTACCCGACAAATACTTTTCGGGTTATACAAATATGTAATATCCTCTGACTTTCAATTAAGATCACAATTATTATCCAGACGAAGAAAATACTAAACAGACTTGTAACAAGGCTCTTAGATCGAATATTCAATTACTTTGAATGTCATCTTCTGAATGGTGGCACATTTTCCACAGCTACAGCGGGAATGTCGAGGAGCACTGCTACGAACTCAATTATGGGAATATTATACGCCAAGACAAATGCAATTTGTGCCCGGTTCATGAGCAGATGACAACAATAAATTAAATTAAAAAAAAAATATTAAAAGCTCTTCAAGTCCTATTTACACTTGAATCTCATCTGCGTACATAAGGCGAAAATATTAAGAGGACCGACGACGACGACGATTGGAAATGAGGTCAAGAAATCAAGAAAAGTTCTTCTGTTGTTGCTGAGCATTATAATGGTATTCCATAGTATGGCTATGTATGGATGAACATAGACCTACCATTAGGACGAGTTGGTATTTTGTGTGTATTTTGTTCGACCCTTCGGTTAAGAAATTAGCTTCATTGGGTGAAAATAGCACGCATGTAACAATGGCAATGATTTTTTGATTAAGGATAGACCTTTTAGTAAAGTTGAACATTTATTGGGTAAACTTATGCTGGTTGATTCCTTCTAAAATTCTCTCAAGTATTAAAAAAGTTCCAACCAAAGTAATACATTCGTATCAAAAAATTGTAGAAAAGACCTAAAGTAATTTGTAAGTGAACCACAAACACGATTACAACTAAAAGTTCAAAAGATTAAGGAAATTCGAAAGATGTTGCTTAGAATGTGTAAAACCAAATGAGCACGAACATCAGATGGAAAATAATTGGGTGATTCGTGATTTGAATTTGATGTTTGTGTGGTAAAATATTTTGTTGGCTTAAGGACGATTTGCTAGAGCCAAGGATTTTGGTCAAGAAATGTTTCCATTAATTTCCCAAAGAAAAATTGACATTAGGTCAAGAAAATTTTGACAATTTGGAGTTGAGAGAATTGTGTGATATCTTAGACAATAAAGGAATAATAAAGAAAATAAAGAAATGGATAATTCCCAATAAAAAAATGGACATACAAGCAAAACATTTTTTATTCTTCCATTTCTCACTTTAAAATTGATTCACCTCTTGCAAAATCGCGGTTCTTTCCTTCAATTTTCCAAACGTTTGACATTTGTGGAATACGTCAAAATTTCTAACAAAAATTAGGGTTGATACATGTAAAATTCGTGTGCATGAGCGTGGCTTTTTTCAGGGTATCGTGAAGTAGGTCAGAATTATATTTAAGAAAGAGACAACTGTATTTTCAGCTGTCAAACAAAGTTTCCTAATATAAAAGAATTTGAATCTGGTGAAAATATAGGTGGGAAATCATTTTTTAGACAAGTATATAGTTATAAAATATTATTTTGTGTACTTTACACAGATTTTTATATAAAATTAAATTGAAATTAATAAGAAAAACGTGGCAGCGACTAATGCCCGCTACACACTATCGTCATATTACTCCGCGTTCGGCGAACAGCGTTGTATGAACGACGTTCAGACAACGCTGTTCAACGAACGATGATAGATAATAGCAGTGTGGATGACAACTCTGACGCGTTTTTCGCTTTGAGAAGAGAACTAAAGGAGACGACATCCCATAGTAAAGTATATGTATGGCAGCGTAGCCAAAAATTTTCGCCATCTTGATTTTGGCAAGGTGTTTGACTGTCACTTTTTTGTAAACAAAGAGCCGCGAAGTGTGTTTGGCGCAGAGACGTAGTTACAAAAGGGATAATTTACTTTTTATAGGAAATGGTTAATGACTATTGGACTAAGTGATAGTAATATAAAAAAGAGTTATATATGCTCGAAGATTTAGATACAACAAGCCGTGTTGAGGAAAATACTTTTGTGGTAAATTCGGTAAATCCCACTGACAATATATCATCAATGAGAGCATACTAGCTGAAATCAAAACTGGTGCCACATGAAACAGGAGATCATTCAGTTCATTTATATACATGTCAGTGGGTGGTGCGGAAGATTGTGCGGAGTTTCTAAGAAATGTGTTTGAATTTTCCCGCCATTAATTTGTTGTGATATTTAAGGCATCAACAATTTTTAACGCCGCCTCTGGCACCTCGACAAAACAAGAAGAAGAACGATAGTTGCTACGCTTTTTTCATCATATCTCGTTTCCTTTAGTTCCCTCCGCAATGGCGAAAAATCAAATCGGGTTTGATTTTTCTCCGTATGCTGTTCGCTGAACGCTGTACGACGATAGTGTGGATGAAAAATGTGCGTCATCGTTCGTCGTTAAACAGTGGAGTAGCAGTTGAGTAACGTAAATTGAAAGTAAAAATTCTAAATGGCTAACCTAAGAAATTTTTAAAGTGAATTTCTGTTAGAATTTATTGAAGTTTTTAAAGCAAATCGTGTTTGTGGAAAATTTAAAGCAATATGAATATAGTAATCGCGATGCAAATTAAAAATCACAGTTTCTGACGTAACAAAAAAGCCACCGCCACTGCCAGTAATATATTTTTATTCATTACTACTACGTGAAATCTATGACGAGTAATGTGTATGCTACAACGACGTACGTCGTTCGTTTAACAGCTTTGTCTAAAGGCTTAAAACACAATGTGAGCGACACGACAAAAACGCCATAAAAAACGCTGTCATTTGGGTTCTAATAACATGACAGTGTATGATATAAAATACAATGCTGACGACATTGTTCGACGTTGTTGAAAATTAAAATTTGTCGCATGATTTTGGGTTGCGTTCATATTTATTGTTATGAATGAAGTTTCAGCCAAACCCATCTTATTTATGTGATACCGCATGGAGCAGTGGCCTGAGAAGAGCATTGTGATTACTTTAAGCTCAGTTCTCCTGGAGGATTAGGAATTAATTTGTTTTTCCGCCACAGGTGTCGATAAACTCTCTTGCCTGACGAAGTCCTTGTATCTTTTTCCGAGAAAGTTATTTTTGTTTATTCTCCCAGGTGTTAAGGGTAGCTCTAAGGTAACATTTAGAAGTTCTACCAAATATCTCTGTTCCGACAGAGGGAGTTCCTGCTCCCCTTTTGGATAGGCCGTCAGTAATTTCAATGCCTTGATGGCCCTTATGTTCCGGTATACACATAAGGATAACTTTCATTTTCTTCGATAAATTTTTAAGGCTTTGAAAACACGCCCAGGGTATTCTTGACTTAATATTGCAGGAATTTGAGGCCGTGAGAGCAGTTTGGCATTCGAAAGGATCTGGAGGGTTGGGCAATTTATGGTTCTTTTAATACAGGTTTTGGCGTATTCTTC
The DNA here is from genome assembly GCA_963924295.1 of Dioctria rufipes. Lineage (NCBI taxonomy): Eukaryota > Metazoa > Arthropoda > Insecta > Diptera > Asilidae > Dioctria > Dioctria rufipes. The sequence goes on from OZ002743.1 coordinate 51,970,711, forward strand.
TGTAGGTAATGTAATACCTCAATTCGGAATACGGTAGGGGTAGAGGTTAGGACCGTATACGCCACTATCCGACTTCACTGTTCATTTTTGAACCTTCTGTATACCACACTTTTAATCTTTTCTGGAAGGACGGTTTAAGGGAGCGCCGTTGCTGTCGGTCCTCTAAAACGACGTCAATTGGTCTAACAAAGTCCTTGGGTGTGATTATATCAGAGACTATAGTCATTTTCTTGAAGCATATTTATTTTAAGATACTTAAATGACCAACCAAATGATCACCTGGCTTGAACTGTTTCACCTTGGAAACTGTCTTAGTGATGACTTTTTTGAACTTGTAAGAGAATACTTCATTTGCGGCCTAACTTTTATGAAACAAGTTTGAATGTAATTTGAATCCGGCGCAGGAATATTCTCATAATTGCCAATTACCAAAAATAGTCAAAAAAAAAAAAACAAGATGTTCATTAAGTCATCGAGTTCTTATTTCCTTCATGAAATATTGTCTAGAGCACGTGTCAATAAATTACTCCTCCTCCGGGAGTAGAATATCTGTAGTAGGTAAAATTTCCTTTCGGACTGCCATAAGAGCCAAAAAGTCAAGTCAAGATAAATATTGTTGTGTATTCTATAGAGAAACCAAGATTAATTTCTTCATTTCCTTTGTCGTAAGATACACAACAAAATGCGCAGTTAATATTTAACCTGAGGCTCTATCCATTCCGAGACTAACTTTACTTTAATTTTATTAATGGCTGAGGGAATTCCTCAGTTATATCTGCTCCAGGAAGATAGGTATATTTTCTTTATTCGTCAATCAATATTAAATTTACAACAGTAAATTTTATGAAGTTGTATAGAAGCTTTTATAATGTATACATTTATAGCTTCCAGGATTCACTGAAGTAAGGTAAAGAGACATATCAACTCACTCCCATTCCTGAGATATGCTATAGGCTCATTTGATTAAATTACATTTTTGAAACACGTCCAATTTTGATCCTGGAAATCAGGACTTATTGAGTATTTGAAATAGAATGGTTGTTCCTTTTTTTTATTCAGAAACTATTTTCTGAACTAAGGACGACTATAAATTAATAATAATATTCGTCAATGACCCGAAACGATTGACCGATTCGATTGAGATATAAAAACAATTTTCTCAGTTATATCAGGCATCGCATCAGTAAGACACGAGTGGTGAGGTGGCACAGGACTATATTATTTTCCCTAACGAATCTCACTTCATTTATTCGTCATTATATTATATGGGTGAGGTAATCATATAGAAAATGTTTCCCAGAAAGACTCCTGCACAATCATAGAATTTCATTAAGCAAAAATATATTCAGTCATCAATAAACACGCTCCACTTGATCCCCAAGTCAAGAGTATCAGATCTCTCCAACTGACTCCATGGAATGGAGTAGAAAATCACATTAGAAATGGACGTAAGAAAAGTAAATAGAAAAATTTCTCAAGTTAAGGTCGAATAGGGTGGAGGAGACTAGAATTGTAGCTGGAGTCCGTTTTCATAGTCGTATCAATTCATATAAAATGGATGAGGATTGGGGAGCATTTGGGATGAGTTTACACAAGAAATATATGTGTGTGTGGTGTATAAATTGCTGTGAAACTGTTAGTGAAATGGACAAAACTACATGGGGATTGCATGAAATTGGTGTGTACATTGACTCATATGTAATTGAATGAGCATTTTGCTTGACACTATACACACTTAAGTTATTTGTGAAATGTGTGAAAGTTTTCTGAATGTAAATAATGAAAATATCTCTTCTAAAGATATTCCCTTTCTCACTAGATCCAATAATAAAATATATCGATTTTTGGATAATTTCAACTCGAACGCAAATTTGAATGCTTTGTGCAAAGTCCTAAGGCCCTGAGGCTTCAATCCAGAGAGATATGTGTTTATATGTATACAAAAGTAAGGGCCGAAATTTACTAAAAATGTTCAAAATTTTCCACCAATCATTCTCTAAGGAACTCAAAGAATTTTATATTTGAAATTTCCCCTGAGGTACGGTTTGCTTTGGGACAGTTTTCATGTTATTTTTCCATTAATTTAGATGAGGGAGTCTTCTGCTTTAGTAGGTATACATTATGTAATATGTATGACATCTATGGACTTATGTAGATACTTTAAGAGAGAGAAGAAAAATGCTAATTTAATGTAGTTACATGTACATATATATACTATATATCTTTTTTATTTATTTGGAAGGGTGAAGTATGCTTTGTCACAGAAATATTTATTATTAGTAAGACGATTTGGAAAAAAAATGATAGGAATAGGAAATTATGTTTTCTCTGCATTTTAATTCATTAGAATAAAATTGTAAGAATTTCAGTATAATTTTGTAGAAATAGAGCTCGAAATAAATTGCCACCTGGCGTGAAAAACAAAAACTTCGCCTAACATAGATATTCATAAAATAATATGTAAGATTTCAAGTATAAGCAGGCCCCAGAAAAGGGAGGGGGGGGGGGGGAGGGGGTCATGAGGGTCTTTTGACATGGGCCTCTTAATTTAGGGGGCCTCCAAACAACACTATTTGATACTACACCAAACAATCAAAAAGTTAATTTCGCACTTTTACGTAGGGCAACAAATTTTTTCATTTAACTATAGAAGGCCTTATTTTTGGTGTAATACTATTTTCGCTTTTCCTCAGATTTTCATTTTTTTCTCACTGCACGTACACAACTAATTGCCGATATGATTTCAAAATCTTAGAGAAAAAATTATTGAAGAATAGTAGGCTTTGAGTTGTTATATGAGTTCAAATTATTATCGTAGACCAGTGCTGTCGTTTGTACTCCGATCGGAGTATTTGTACTCCGAAAACTGATAGCGTACTACTCCTTTTATAAAAGTACTCCGCTTTTCATTTCTTCATACTTAAAACTCCTATATATGTGTATAATCTAAAAGGCTTTATTCACCTCCATTTAAAACTATACATTCGTAGTAGGGCATGGTTCGATTAATCGATTAATGGATTAATCGAAAAACTCATGAATGCTTCAATTAATCGAACAAATTTCTAGCTTAATCGATTAATCGTTTTTTGTTTTATTTTCTGGGAATTTCGTTTTTTTTGTCGTTTTCCGTTGTTTCTTTTTGTTTTATTTTCTGCGAATTTCATTTAAAAAAAACCGTTGAAAATATTCTGGGAATAGAAATTTATCACAGTAGCCTTTGGCTTTGGAATATGCATAATTTTTTTTTTTTTGCAATTTACATTACTTTTCTAATTTACAGCAGTTCAGTATTACGTTGGTTTTCTTTTTGTAAACATTAGAAAAGTGGTTAAAATAAAAGTGTATCATTAGATTAATTTACATAAATATACCATTTTAAAGAAATCAAAATTAAAAAATATATTTTTATATAAATATTTGTGCTCCATAAATATCACTAAACTTAACAAAATTTTCAATTATCTCGCATCAAACAGGTATATTTGATAATATATTACATAAAATTTTTATATATCATAAAAATTAAATTTAGATTTATCTATGGCTGAGAAGGAAAAAGAAAATGATTGGATTAAATCCAAAGAAAAGAGAAGTGAAATTTTGACTCATCTATTAATTAACAGGAAAGACAATAATATTTTAAAGTGCAAACACTGTGACACCACATTTCGGTTGCATACAACAACGACGTCATACAGGTATCATATGGAACACAAACATAATTTGTGTAAAGTGGTTGCTTCAACATCAAATCAAAATAAGGAAACATCTAAAATTACTTCGTTTTTTACCAAACAATCTGCATCATCCCCAGCATACGTACTTGCTAAACTAACTGCATTAGATCTCATACCGTTTTCTACACTGGCAAATAGTGAAGAAATCAAGAATGGATGGAAAGCCCAAGGTTTATGTATACCTTTAACAGAAAAAGGAATCAAAGCATTGGTAGTTGAATATGCCGAAACACTTCAACAAGCTCTCAAAAACAAACTTAAATTGATGATCGAAGCTTCGGAACGATTTTCTTTATCTTTAGATGAGTGGACATCAAAACGCAATCGTCGATATATGTGTCTTAATATTCACACTAAGGATAAGGATGTTTTTGGGCTTGGCATGATAAGAATAAAGGACTCAATGCCAGCATCCAAAGCAGTTGAAATCGTAGAAAAAAAATTAAGTCAATTCGATATTCTTCTAAAAAAACATATAGTGGCAGTTGTGACAGATGGCGTTTGGGAGTTGTTGACGTTCTCTACAAAAAAAAAAATCAACTACGTTTGAAGAAATAGATGAGGAAAGCCAATTGGTAAATGAAAGCACTGGGGATGGGGAAGGGGAAGAATATGATTCCGATTCAAATGAAAGTGAAACAGAAAGTGAACTTCAATTTTGGATGGAAGAAAATCCTCCAGAACAAATAGTAAGAAAAATAGCTCGAATGTTTCGCAAATCTCCTGTTAAAAATGATGTGCTACAAAAAGCCTGCAAAACTAAAATTGGTAAAGAGTTAAATTTGATAATTGATACCTCCACAAGATGGAATTCGTTGCTGGCTATGCTTAAACGGTTCCTGGAAATGAAAGACGTCATAAAAACAGTTTTACAGGATTTGTCTGTTGCTCAAACTTTCCCTTCCAATAATGAAGTAAATATAATTTCGGATGTTGTCGAATCAGTGGAAATAATTGAAGTAAGCTCCTTGGCCGTGGGCAGGAAAGATTGCAACTTAATGCAAGCTACGAAAATTTTTCAATTTCTGTTGACAAAATTAAAAGTGCAGTCCCACTCAAGTGTTCTAGCACAAAAGTTTTACACTTCATTAAATACCAGAATTAATGAGAGAAGGAACCCAAATCTAGAAGGATTACTGTTGTATTTGGATGACCCAATAAAATATTTGGAATGTATGTCTGAGGAAAACTTTGTTTTTAAAAAGCTAACCAAAAACGAGCTCGCTAATACCGCTATAGATTTTGCAAATAGATTACTGTTACCGCTCGCAGAAAATCCGTCTGAATCCGATGCTGATTGCGAAGATGAAAACGATACAATAGAAGTTATATCTGAAAAACGAGCAAAATATTCAAACGCAGATGAGTTACAGGAATTCTTAACTAGAAAAAATCCTATAATCAATTCGACAACTCCATTCACTTATAGTTTACCAGATATAAAAAGGGAAATGATGGTTTACGAACACAGTAAAATAAGGACTGATTTACTTCAAAAAATTTATAATGGATTGTTGAGCGTGCCGCCATCATCAGTAGAGGCGGAAAGAAGTTTTAGCGCTGCAGGGTTATTCGTTACGAAGCTCCGGACATCCCTGAACGATGATACGTTGGATAAACTGTGCTTCCTACGTGCACATTTATTAAAAGAAAAAAAACCAAACTAAATATTTTATAATGTATATTTTATTGTTTTCTATATTGAATTTAATTTGAATTGAAATACACTTTTATTTTTTTTAAATGCAGTAGTTAATATTTACTTAAAATACCTCAAAAAATAAAATTAATAAATTATCGATTAATCGATTAATCGACTCAAAAACTGAACAATTAATCGTTAATCGTTTTTCTCTAAAATCGATTAATCAACCATGCCCTAATTCGTAGTACATTTTAGTAATAAAATTTTTTAACGAGTCCGGTTGAAAAGTTGATTTAGTACTACGTTGTACTTGATGAAATATACCAAACAGCAGCAATTAAGAGCTAACACATTCATGTTTTATAATTTTTTTCAGCGTTGACGTTCAGCGCACTAAAGTGTAATCTGATTTGTTTTAGCCTATTACACCTATGTATCTAGTCATGTCATTATGATTCGTTTGTTAAATGCTGTGATTGATGTTTATTAAGTGAAAAATGAACGCTCTCTACTTGAAGAACTCCAGAAAATTCTATTCTAGTCCAGAAAACGTTTTTTTTTAAATCGCTCTTTGCCTTTTCCTATGTCTTTCATATTTTTTTCATTTTCCTTCTCACAAATTTTTCATGGAAAGTTGGGTTTTTGTTTATGATTCGGCGAAGGTATTTAGTGATTTAATTTAACTATATCATTTGTTTACTTTAATTCAAGTATTGTAAAAACGTTGATTTTTTGTAATAAAATAATAATAAAATTTGTGAACTGTGACACAAAGGAAAAAACTTGAGAATAGTTACCAATTTTCAAAATACGAAATTCACGGAACTTACAGCTTACACCATCACTGTGTAATATTTTAGGAACGATTTTCTTCTTTTGTGGAAAAACTAAAGAAATATTTCATCAGTAAAGCTGATTGTTTGCATAAGTTTTTTTTTAATTTAATTTAATATAGTTTGCATGATCTGATTGAGATAGGGTTTTTGACTTCTTGTGGACAATTCCACAAAAACAGTGGTATTTGATTCAAAAGCACAAATTTTGCAAAATACGAAATTCAAGGATCTTACAGCTAACACCATATTTTTTTAATTAATGCTCAATGTTGTTAGTAAGAGGTTAAATTTTCAAGTTGAGATCTCAGTGGGTTTCGAGGCGAGATCATGTTTTTTTTTGTTTAATGGACTGTTAATGGGTTACATTTGAGAAGACAAAAAATATGTCCTTAGTGAAAAATTCTTATGGGATCAAGGAGAACAAAATAGATTTGTATGATATTTTTTCATAAAAAAGGAGACCTCAAACGAAAAAAAAAAACTCCTGTCTCCAAACCCATTGATATCCTACTTTAAAAATTTAACCATTTACTAACAACATTATGAGCATTAATTTAAAAATAAAGCAAGGAAAAATTAAGGGAATGCATTTGAATATATTCAAGGATAAAGGTTATATTTATTATCCTTAACTTTTTCTTCTAAAAGGCATATCTTTTTTATAATTTTCCCTCAAGGATTGTACTTTCATCTTTAAAATAACCTAAAGGCTGTGATAATCAGAATCAAAGTTATGATTTTTTTAATATAACTCAGCAGACCAAAAATCGGCGAATTTTAAGGGTTTCAAAGTCCTTTAATTCAACCAGCATGCGGCGCAGCACAAAAATAAATCGCTGCATTCTTATCTCATAACTACTTAACTTTCAGCAAAACAAAAACGAAAACTGTAAAAAATGTGCGCAATTGTTGCCAGAAAGCTTAGGTATTTTTCCCTAAAATGTAGGGAATATTTTCAAAAATGTAGGAAGCTTTGTGGTAACAATTGTGCACATTTTGTACAGTGTAGGAAAGTGCGAATTTTTATAGATTTCCTGTGGAATGATCCTAATGAGTATCGACATTATAAATAATGGTCGTTAGACCTCAAAGTTCTTTCAGATATATAGTTTACTAACTACATTCCATATTTATCGGGGAAATAGTCACTTCTTACAGAACTGTGAAGTGCAGAGTAAAAATCTAATATGATCAAAATCACTTTCGCTAATGGAGAAGTAAGTGTCAAAGCATCCAAAATGTATGTCTATAGGTATAGTACTAAAGTCAATTCTTGGCAATATTGCAGACACAGTATTAAAGTTTCTAAATGTAGTGGTTGTGGTGCAAGCAATATGAATATGACAAATGTATCCGAAGATCAAAGGCAATCTAGAACAATTCCTGGAAATTCAAACAAACATAAATAATTTCTAGTATAACGACAGATTTAGAACACGACGACCGGATATGTCAAGAAATCATTCTTGGAAACTCTCTAGAATCTGTTTTGTCGCCAACAAAATGTAATACTTACAATAAACAAACTAAGCGTGTTCAAAAATGTTGATTTGTATGCACGCAGCCTTATAAATAATAAGTAAAAAACTCGAATTGGTCTAAGACCCATTCTTACGTTGAAATGCAGAAAAACTAATGTGACTGAAGTCGTCAATACAATTTTGCATAATGACTGTGTATTAAAATCCTTACAAATATTTTGAAAATTCAAAAGATTTCAATCATTAAATAATTAAACTAATGATCGAATTTATGTATTTGCTTTATGCAGGTATGCTTTTCTCAAGAATAGCTTTTTATAACAGAAACTTTTTACTTCATGTAAGTATCATCTGAATCAAAGCTAATAATTAATGAATCTTTTAAATCAACAGCTGTCAACTAAACTTAAGAAATTCTTACTGCTGGAAAAATAAAATAATAAAAACCAGTTGTTTCTATATAAAAAAATATAAATAATGTAATAATAGGCGACATATAAAGAATTATTTACAAATCTAAATATGAATCATTGTAATGAAAATGAGTTTTATTCACATTAATATGATTTCTGGACATCCCATTTTAATTAATGTGAATTTATTAAATTGTGTTAGTCATGTACTCCGTTTTTTCCGAAAGTACTCCGCTTTGGCAGCAAATTGTACTACTCTTGAAATTTTCTAAACGACAGCACTGTCGCAGACGCTTTTTCTTGCTATGGCTAAATTGACAGTTCTTAAAGTGTTGCTCTGCTATGCTATCGAAGCAGCTATAGCTGTAATATTGAACACATCCTAGTTAGTAGTTTGTCTTTGACGTTATTAAAAGTTTAGAGTTAAAAGTGTTGTTAAAGAGTTTCAATTTTTTTTCTCGATAATTGAATTGAACTCTATAATTGGATTTTTTAAACTACATAAAATTGGAAAAACGGGTAATTTTTTCTTTGTTTGGCTTTGATTATTGATAATAAATAAAAATAAATAAACTATGGCGGTAATTAAAACATGAAGAGGACCTATGAAAGTGGTGCTAGCAAAAGGCAAAAGAAAAAACTTCAGGAGTCAGCTATTAAAATTTTAAAACCGATTTCACATTTTTTCAATAAGGATTCATCAAATCAAGCAGAAAGACCTGCAATATATAATAAAGAAGATTCCGCAGTTCAAACTGTAGTAAATACAGTTAGAGAAATAGAGGAGCCGGATGAAAATACGATAGAGAGAACATTGAGAGTGTAATTACAGTGCAAGATGATGTATAAGTATTCGAATAATTTTGGCAATGTTCACACTTTGTCAGTTTTACCATTTTATTAACCAGATAACCAAAGAGCTACTTTAAAGATTTAGATTTAACTTTACCAACAACCATTTTCTCCTTCTTACAGCTTCACTAAAACCCATTAGGGATTAAGTTCCACACAATAAAATAAAAAATATCTGGACTGCACATTTTGAGATATTCAAGGATAACCGAAATATCCATTATCCTTGAAAGGAAATTTTCGGAAATAAATAAATAACGTTTATTTCATGGAGATACGATGATAATGTTACATCTACTAAGCAAAATTTCTCACATTTTTCAAATTTCAAAAGACCGTATCTCGGTTATATATGGATCGCAACATTGCCAACATTCCTGTAAAATTTTATTAAAAAAAAAACTTGGTCGATTTTCTATGTAACGGCTTATAAGATTATATATTTCATATACACAAATTTACATACCTAGTAACATTCAGTTTTCTCTTCTTTATTCAGTAATTATTGGACTGAATTTGACTAACACGTTCCTTGATTAAATAATAGTTACTAACAATTAGAAACAAATAGATTATAAATAGAACTGCCAAGATAATTTCTCGCCTTCCAAGCAAAAATAAGAAATTACCAATGATAAAACTCAAAGTATTCCGCGAAATCTATACTCGTATACCTAATGCAGAAAATGGCGGCATACACTCTGCGAGCTTGCACACTACAGCCCACCGCAGAGCTTTCAAAACAAATTGTGGCAGCATTGTCACCTCTAATGTTCCAGTTTCACCACAGCTAAGTTTCTTTTCCAACTTCCAACTTCTTAACAACTTCACGTTGATGACCTCATTCTTTCTAGAAGAGACGCCAAGCAAAGTAATTTAAGATATCTCTTGTTAACAAAAATAATAATAAATAGTTTGAGTGTATTATTTTCTTGCATTTTTATAAAATAGTTAGTTTGACAACAGTCTACATAACCATAAATGGTGACCCCGACAATTGGTGAACAATATTATTAGTGTTTTTACGCAAATTGCTTAATACAATTGTACGAATCTAGTGACGCTAGCATCACAATGGCGGAATTTAATCTTAATCCTACACTCATTGACCTCTCAAACGAGGATTTAAGTGTTGGCTTACAAAGTGCAATGCCAATTAAGCAAGAATTAGTACAAAATGTGGCAATTACTACTACTGTTCCTGACGCCGTCGCTGGCGCGTCATCAAACATAAATTCAGCTCCTTCAGCAAATGGATCAATCCACGCGCGTGTGAGGCTACCAAATTTCTGGAGACAAGAACCAGAATTATGGTTTGTTCACGTTGAGGCATTGTTTTTTATAAATAACATCCAGTCTGATGACGAGCGTTATTACACAATACTCTCTGCCTTGGATTCACCAGAAGTTTTAAACCAAATCACTGACTTCATACGTTCACCTCCTCAGCAAGATAAATATAAATCATTTAAATTAGCAATTATATCTCGTTTTTCAGACTCCAGTGAACGACAACTAAATAAGTTATTGACAGAACTCTCATTAGCAGACAAAAAGCCATCTCAGCTTCTACGTGAGATGTTAAAACTGGCGCCAAATAATACTCCAGACTCTGTGATTCATTCACTTTGGTTTCAACGAATGCCAATTAGCGTGCGATGTATTTTATCAGCAAGTCAGGATGTTAATCTCCTTAAATTGGCAGAAATCGCCGACCGTATCCTAGAACACAGTTCTGTTTCCGCTTCAGTGGAGATCAATTCTTCACCTTCCACACTGGACAGTATCCAATACCAGCTTGACAACCTTGGACAACGTTTCGAAACACTAGCAACCGCTCTGAAAAACGAGAAAGCAGTGACACATTCATCTAACACAAACTTTAAATCTCACAAAAGAGATCGCAGTTCTTCTCGTTTAAACACATTAAAAGATGTCAATCGAAAAGTATGTTTCTTTCACCGTCGCTTCGCTGAAAAGGCTCGCAAGTGCATAGAACCTTGTGACTTCACTTCCACTAACAATCAGGAAAACTGAAACGGCTGTCATTGTCAGAGGCTTCTCAGGGCAGCTACAATTTAAACAGCCTCACAAGTGAAAGACGACTTCACATCAAAGACAGATCCTCTAATCACAAATTTTTAATTGATTCCGGTTCTTCAGTATCAATAATACCAGTTCATTTTTTTGGACGCAAGCTCACCTCTGGACTGCTTATCTTGTATGCAGCAAACACTACGGAAATACAAACATTTGGTGAACATCTCCTCGAACTGGATCTTGGTTTACGCCGATCATTCAAGTGGAAGTTTATCATCGCTGATGTCAAAACTCCAATCATAGGTGCGGACTTTTTATCACACTATGGTCTGGTCATCGACCTCCAAAACCGACAGCTTGTGGATTCTGAGACAAGGCTCACTACACAAGGTGAAATGATTCAGGCTTCTAACCTCGGTATGTCCACCATCAACAAACAGCTACCTTTTATGGACATTTTAAAACAATTCGAGGAAATCACCAATTCCAGTAGTCCTAAAAATAGATCAACAGCGGCTGTGTGTCACCACATCTGCACTACAGGTCCACCAGTTTCTGAGCGTGCACGTCGCCTAACTGGTGATAAGCTTACAGTAGCACGTGTTGAAATTAAGTACTTGTTGGAGCAGGGCATCATACGTCCTTCTAGCAGCCAGTGGGCATCACCAATCCACCTAGTTCCGAAAAAGTCAGGGGGGTGGAGAATGTGTGGCGATTTCCGCAAGCTAAATGCGCAAACTGTGCCCGACCGTTATCCGATCGCACATGTGCAGGACTTCTCAGAACGCTTACATGGAAAAACTATCTTCAGCACTTTGGATTTAGTACGAGCATATTATCAAGTGCCTATGACAGAAAACGACATTTCTAAAACTGCTGTCACTACACCATTTGGCTTGTTCGAGTTTGTTGTAATGCCTTTTGGCTTGCGAAACGCAACACAAACTTTCCAACGATATATGGACTCCATTTTCAGAAATCTTGATTTTGTCTTCTGTTATATAGATGACATACTTATTATGTCTGAAACAGAAGAGCAGCATCGAAGACATTTAGAGATAGTATTTGAGCTACTTCAACAAAACGGTTTGACAATCAATGTCAACAAATGTCATTTTGGTCAAACTGAAGTGCCTTATCTAGGTTTTCTTATTAGTGCTGCTGGCATCAAGCCACCAACCGAACGAATCTCAGCTATCGCAAACTACAAGAAACCAGAAACGATACTTGAGCTCCGTCGTTTCTTAGGCATCATCAATTATTATCGCAGATGCATTCCACGAGCAGCTGAACAGCAGGCTGCTCTCAACGAGTTGCTACATGATTCCAAAAGGAATGACAAACGACCGGTACCATGGGATTCTAAAACTGAAGCAGCATTTGAAATGTGCAAACAGAGTTTAATTCAAACAACGACGTTAGCACATCCTACCTCAAGCTCCAGTCTGGCTTTGGTCACAGACGCGTCGGACGTCGCTTTGGGGGCATCTTTAGAACAGCAAGAGCCAGGAGACATGACTTGGAGACCTCTTGCCTTTTTTTCAAAAAAACTTTCAAGCACTGAAAAAAACTACAGTACTTATGACAGGGAACTGCTTGCCATTTACTCTGCCATCAAGTTCTTTAGACATATCCTGGAAGGTCGCAATTTCGTTATCAAAACAGACCACAAGCCATTGGTCTATGCTTTTCAGCAGAAAATGGATAAAGCTTCTCCGAGACAACTCCGGCAATTAGAGTTCATCTCGCAATTTTCAACGGAGATTATACATGAGACGGGTGTTGAGAACGAAGTGGCAGATGCACTTTCTCGCCTCAACGCAATTAGCATGCCTTCAGTCATTGACCTTGCTGAACTTCAAGTGGAGCAAACCAACGATAATGAACTACAAGAGCTGCTGAACAACACAACTTCGCTACGTTTACAAAAATTGGCAATCAATCAAACCACATATATATACTGCGATATATCAACAGGCTTAATTAGACCGTATATTCCGGCGTCATTGCGAAAAAACTTTTTCACTCATGTTCATGGCCTCTCTCATCCTGGCGGCAAGGCAACCCTACAACTAGTGAAACAGAAATTCATATGGCCAAACCTCAGAAGAGATATATTACAGTGGACACGATCTTGTATTCCTTGCCAGCGATCTAAGGTGCAACGTCATCAGAAAAATCTTCCTACAAAGATTCCAGTCAATCAGCGTTTCGAGCATGTACATGTAGATATCATTCTCACGGTGGCCCGAGATAGTTCCACTTAAGGAAATGACAGCAGACGCCATAACAACTGCCTTCTATACTAACTGGATTGCTCGCTTTGGAACTCCACGCACGATCACTACAGACCAGGGTTCGCAGTTCGAGTCGGCATTGTTTAAGGCACTAACTGAACTGATAGGAGCGAAACATATCCACACGACACCTTATCATCCAGCATCGAATGGCATGGTTGAACGCTGGCATCGCTCACTGAAAGCAGCACTCATGTGTCACAGCACTCCTTGGCTGGATATTCTACCTAGAGTGCTTTTAGGACTAAGGACTAGCTACAAAGAAGACATACAAGCTTCAGCAGCTGAACTCCTTTATGGATCACCACTTCGCATTCCTGGAGAATTTTTCTTCAACGAAGACATCAACCCAAATCCACACATCTTTCTCGAGAAATTTAGAGAACATATGCGGGAAATTCGACCAAAAGCTACTAGTCATCACATCAAATCAAGCTTCTTCACTCTCAAGGATCTCTACACCTGCTCTCATGTTTTCGTCCGTACGGACGCCGTAAAAGCACCGTTACAAGCTCCATATACTGGACCCCACCGAGTAATCAAGAAACTGGATAACTACGTTTTCGTCGATGACATCAACGGGAAAGAAGTAACTATCTCCACAGAACGTCTCAAACCCGCATTCATCAACAAGGAAGATAGTTTTTCGAGCCAACCATCAACATCGACACAGCCTTTGGAAAATATCTGGATTCAACCGTTACGCACCTATCCTGGCGCTCGTAAAAAATCCAGAAACGTCATCTTTTCTTCTCGTGACACAATCACTGAGGGGGGAGTAGTTGTGGCAGCATTGTCACCTCTAATGTTCCAGTTTCACCACAGATAAGTTTCTTTTCCAACTTCCAACTTCTTAACAACTTCACGTTGATGACCTCATTCTTTCTAGAAGAGACGCCAAGCAAAGTAATTTAAGATATCTCTTGTTAACAAAAATAATAATAAATAGTTTGAGTGTATTATTTTCTTGCATTTTTATAAAATAGTTAGTTTGACAACAGTCTACATAACCATAAAATGAAAGTACATCATTCCATCTGACGGTGATGAAATGTATTAAAAGCGCCAAATTTTATGCAAAATTTATATAAAAACAAGAAATTTTTGCTGTTACCATGGTTAACATTATTGACTTTAGTTTGTTTATCGTTGCACAAAATAATTAAGAGTTTTTCAAAATTGGAAAATCTCATTGTCTCGTATTATATCGTAGGGGGGTTAGATGTTAATATACTACGATATATTAACATCTAACCCCCCCCCCCCCCCCCACACTATTACTTGCAGGACAAGCGCTGCCGATTTTAGAAACCATTACTAATCAAGGTGTAAAGATAAACTCTAGATTGACGTGCTGCGATCACATTGCAGTTATTGTTGGGAAAGTTTACGGCGGTTAACAGAGACTGTTTTTGCTGGTAGCTCAAATGTATTAAGATGAAACTGATCAAGACTCTGATTTTACCCCACTTCTCTCATGGCAGTTGAATCTATTCTAAGTTAGACTCTGTATGCTTGCGTTGGTTGAATGTTGCCTTTAACGACTGGGTCACATTCGTTTTTGGTCCTCGAAGGTTCGATAAAGCTTCCCAAATTAAATCTATTCTACTTGGTTGCCCTATGGTGGCTTATCTTACACATAAATCTCTATTTTTCCTTCATAGGCTTATACGTCGTGATAAACCAACCTACCTAACTGACCAGATCCAGTTTCTACAGCCATCTTGGCATCATAACATTTTGATTCCCCAACATAATACGCGAGTTCAGGAGGGCTCTTACGTTATGCTATTTACTTTTCTGTATTTGATTATTCTTTTTTTTTTCATACACATTGTATCATTTAAGATTAATGTTACTTATTGAACGAATTTTCCAAATTTTTATTATGTTCTTTTCTGATCGCATTTTTTATATGGACTCATAGTATTTTCTTTTTGTAACCTTATAATTTATCATGTACATTTATGAGATTGTAAATAAATTGAAAAGTGAAATTAAAATTGAAACTGTACACATTTACTAATTATTCTGGATGAAAGTGCCACAAATCAGTAGCAGGAATTTCCTTTTTGCATAGAATGCATTCCCATGAGTTCGAAGTTAACGAAAATACTATTTTTTTTTGAAAAAAAAAAATCTTCATTTATCTCAATTTTCCATGGTATGTAACAAATCATTGTACAACTGCCATATATTTCTCGGTCTCTACTTAGGTACAGGGACAGTAGTAAGTAATATAAGAAGCTTTGCGATTTTTTTGTAAATCTACTGTTCTACATGATCGATATTCTTTTTTTCCAGGACATGTAAATCTTACTTCCCTTATGTCTCTATATACCCCGAAATATTCCTCCAAACACATAACTCAGAAAATAAATGTTTTTTTACCCATTTTTATTGGAATTTAATGTCTGTATTCCCACTGCAAATGTTTTATGGTTTTCGTTTTAATATTGCGTATCCTTGACGACCTGGCAGGCTTACATTAATTGCTTCAATATTTACGATGCACAATGTAGAATACCCCTTCCTACTGGATCAATCTTAATAATAAATAAAAAAACAAACAATAAATAAAAAAAAAATCGGAAAGAAATGTGAAAAGCCTTTAAACCAACTAAACTAGGTTTTGTCTTCAGAAATTTATTACCATGGGATTTATAGATATTTCTAATATAAAGCTTGTGCCAAAAAGCTCTTTTTTTTTGTAGGACAAATAGACTTTCCGTCAAATATAATACTATTTATGGGAGTTGAAGGGTAACAAATCTCCAATGAAATCCTTTTATACAGCCCATTTGAGAATTGACTTTAATGATTCCCTACGAGCTTCTATTCCACAAATCACTGGAATTTTTTTTTAGTTTTTGTTTTGATTGCACTGCTTTCATTATATCGAGCTGATATGAATTACTCTGTGTCCAAAAAATAAGGTGACATTGAATTTATATTGAAAATTCTTTATTTTCTTCCAAATCAATTTCATCGCCTTCAAAGTAATCCCCTCCCGATGCAATGCACTTATGCCAACGGATTTTCCAATCTTCGAAACAGTTGAAAAGGTCGATTTCAGGGATGGCCTTCAGCTCCTTCCTCACGGCGGCTTGAATCTGCTCTATCGTCTCAAAACGGTGTCCTCGGAGCGGTCTTTTGAGCTTGCTGAACAGCCAGAAGTCGCACGGCGCCAAATCAGGTGAATACGGTGGTTGTGGAACGATATGAGTCGAGTTTTTGGCGAAATGGTCACGAAGAACGAGTGCAGTGTGAGACGGCGCATTATCGTGGTGCAAAAACCAAGAGTTGTCTTTCCACAATTCCGGCCTCTTTTGGCGGATAGCGTTACGCAAACGACGCATAACGTTCAGATAATATTCCTTGTTGACTGTTTGACCCGGGGGAAGGAACTCAGAATGCACAACACCACGATAATCGAAAAAAAACAGTCAACATCACCTTGATTTTTGGGCGACTTTGGCGCGGTTTTTTTGGTCTCGGCACACCCTTGGCACGATATTCGCTCGATTGATCGGTCGTTTCGGGGTCGTAAGCATAGATCCAAGTCTCGTCTCCAGTGATCATGCATTTGGGCTTGTCAATGTAGTCAGAAAGCATTGTTTCACACACTTCAACGCGACGCCTTTTTTCCAAAAAATTCAATGATTTCGGTACCAATCGAGATTTGACGCGTTTGAGGCCCAAAGCATCCTTCAAAATGGTATTGACTGAGCCTTTCGATATGCCAATATCATTAGCAAAGTCTCTAATCGTTAATCGACGGTTTTCAAATACCAAATCTTTAATTTTTTGGACATGAGCTTCGTCGGTTGAGGTTAATGGTCGCCCAGGGCGCTCTTCGTCTTCGATACGTTCACGGCCTGCTTGGAACTCACTATACCACTTGTAAACATTTTTTTTCGACATAGCCTCATCACCAAAGGCTTTCTGCACCATCCTCAATGAATCCGCAGTAGCAAATTGATTTCGCAAATAAAATTTTATGCAAATTCTTTGGAAAATTCTTGTTATTTACTTTTATCTTAGAGCAATGTTTCGAAACTGATAACAGACAGGAGTTTAGTGGAGAGAAAAGATAGAATCAAATAATTTAAAACTCGCCTTGTCTTTGCAATCAACTGATCAGTGAATTTTATTAGTAAGCGTCATCCAGACTCTTTCTATTTTATATGCAATCAATTTATTAATTGAAGGTATCAAAACTTTCACAAACTTATTTTAATATTGGGCTCCGGATGTTTATTATAAGAACAGAAAAATCACTTTAGAAGGTGAATAACATTTATTAAAGTTTATGGCGGTTAACTCGTGGAGCATTTTTCGAGTTACTATTGTCAGCATTATTTTATTCCATTTATTATTGTGGTGAATTTCTTCAATTTTAGCTTGGTATTCAGAACAAAAGAGGGTATTGAAATTTGGCGTAGGTATTTCGAATTATTTGGAGGGAGCCCATGTCAGCGATTGCTATATTGCTATAAACGTCATAAGGTGGAAAATGAAAGCAATATTATTTATCCAATTATTTCATCATATTCCCCATTTGGTACTTCACAACATAGAGAACGCCTTATCCATCCATACCAACTCGAGCTATGTAATCGGGTCAGTTTACTCAAGAAAGCAATCGTCGAATAGAGTAGTCCGGTCAAAATCTCTGATGAATTTTCACAGGAATTACATTCGACCCATATTTCTGAAAACTTGATCAACAATTTTGTAAACCTAGCAAAATTAATTTCGAATTCGCGTCTAGTAACACTTTGCTGAACGTAGAAGAGCTTAGCTTGGTTTTTGTATTTGCAAAAATAAAAAAAAAAAAAAACAAAAAATGTAAACAGTTTTGTGTCAACTTGTAAACTGAAAAGTAGTTAGTAAAGATTTTTTTGTCATTTCTTTCACAAACCATTCCCTATATCAACCCACTTTCAGTAGTACTGATAGGCAAGATTAGTGAACGTTAGCGATGACCTATGCATGGTACCGCTTCGACATTGAACTCATCCATTGCATTTAGTGAAATTGGAGAAACCCAACATTTTATCAATCCTGCTGATTCTAGCCATCCAGATGGGCTGTCATTGGTCAGCCTATATTTAAGATTTACTTTCAGAGCGCCCTTTTTAGGTCTGCCGTATATGGTCTGGCAACCTTGTGGTGCAGAATTGAATCCCGCAGGAAATATCAGGGTGCAACTGTATTCCCTACGCCTGTCAAGTTGACTTGCGGTCGACTTGATTCTGCCTCTCAGAATAGCACCCGTTAAGGCTCTCATAAGGATTACTTCGGCCAAAGAAGTGTACCCATCCACAGGAGCAGCGTTACAGCAACTTCTCTTGTGGACGACTTAATGCTTTCAAAAATTATTTCAGATCCAGAAGTTGATCAGTCCCAATCTTACTGCTTACCGAGCAAGTTATTGATCAGTAGCCGGCCGAACCATCATAGTTCCCTGCTTCAAGGAAGCCAGTATAGTTTACTCCTTCAAGCAAGAGCAATTCATCCTATTGAAGCTGCAACAATTGTGCACACTTTGCCATAACAAAACTTGGTAACCGAAAAAACTCATAGAAGATGGCAAATCGCATCTTATAAAAAAAGATGACCTCAATCATTTAATGAAGGACCTTTACCTTTCTAAAAGCAAATCAGAACTTTTAGCCTCTGGATTGAAAAGGTGGAACTTGGTTAATCAAAATGTTGGAATATCATTTGGCCTAAAGATAATTGGCTACAGGCTCTCGAATCATTTGAAATATTACTATGAGGCGTATTGTTTGTTGTTTTTGCATGTATAGTGAAGTTGTGCTGCTTCAAGTCCTACTGTATCTCCACAATTATGCTTGTGCTCGTTCCATGTTTTAACGATGATGTTATCTACCGTAATAACATGAGCGCCCTCAACTTAATTTTTGTTTCATTTTGCCTGTCTTTATAAAATAAATTTCCAGTTAGGTACAATTTCGGTTTTCCTTTTTGTGGTTTTAAAAATTCGACCGATAAAAAGTAAAATTAAAACAAGTACAAAGGCCTAGAATTGGTCTAAGACCAATTCTTATGATACCCTACAACATGAACGCCCGTATGTAATTTCGCGCGATCACTACCCTTAGTGCAAGTATGATTTTTAAAGTGGTTTTTCTCATATATTTCTAGAACGGTTTGTCGAACAGAAAAAATGATTATAACCAGTTTTATAGGATTTCGTATTATGAAGAAATTTTTAGTACAATAAAAATATTTTGGACTGATCTTTTTCACAGCATATGTATGTAAAAAACCAAAATTTTTATATGGCACCACCAAGAAGGAGTTGCCCGATTTAGTATATTTTTGAAATTTTATTTGCTAGTACAATGAAAACGGTACCAAATTCCAGCTCTCTTCGTCGACGAATTGTCAGGCAGTGTCCAAATATATAGTGGAAAACGAAATTTTTGTATGGCAACGCCACGAAGGAGTTGCCCGATTTGTCTCATTGTCGAACTTAATTTTTTTTTCCGTGTACAAAATTTCAGCTTTCTAAGTATACACGTTCTCGAGATATCGTGGTCACAGACGGACAGACGGACAGATATGCAAAAATCAAAATAACTTTTAATATTATGCGTGGGTGTCCAATCCATTTTGCTCTACCATCAATATATCGAGGTGTTACAAACGAAATGACAAACTTGGTATACCCTATAGATTTCATTTAGGGTATAATAAGAAAATGTTGTAATTGCAAGAGATTATAATCATGTAAGTGCCTACCTAACCGACACGCCCTACCGCTACACCCCTAAACACGCTACTTAAGTTAAAGGGCCTACTTAATCCCAAAATGATGTGGATTATATGTAGGGTTGCCACAATCAGTCCATTTAATCGTTCTGAGATTGTTTCACTTTTTCTTCAGATTTCTACTTGTTTTATTTAGCCTTCCTTTCAATTTTCACCTTGTTGTTATTTTTTTTTCTTGGATTTTCTGTTCTTTTAATTTGTAAATTCAATTCAATAATTCCAGCTGTGCTTTATAAGAATTTCTAGTTAAAATCGCAGCTTTCCACACTATGATTTCCCCCCTGTTAAAGGTCGTCAGTACTTTTTTTTCTGTAAACATAACAGCAGATGTATATAATATATCCAACTATGTAAGCGCATACAATCAATATTTCCTTCATAATTGTTTTTGCCCCATTATTTTCTTCAGGTCCACTTGTTTAATTAAAGTTCATAGGCTGTGCAGCAATAAACATTTCGTCTGTAAATGCATGGATGGATTAAAGGAAAAAAACTGTTTATTTTTTTATTTTGATCCATTAATGGCATTGAGGTCTTTAGGTATGCTGCTCCAAATAAATAGGAAGTATTACGAGGACTCACAACCTCACCAGGCTTATTACGTATCCACGCTTATAGCTGTTGACTGTGGAATGCAGAAGGTGGACCCATGAAGCAAATATTCAAAGTTTGCATCGGGTGGCTGCTGTGAGATGTTGTGCATATCAAAGTTAAATCACTGAGACTTTTCTATGTATGGTTTTCTAAGTTTTATGTCTATAAATTATCATAAGAGCTTGATTTTCTGGGAAAGCATTGCTTGAGAATGGTCTTATCACTATTCCAAAATCTCTTTCTCCATCCATCGAGAAGATTGGCAGCCCCAAGTGGTCACCCTTTAGTAAATTCTAACCGACGTAGAGGGGGGGGGGGGGGTTGCCAGTTTGTTCTAGTACATTTTGGCAAACCCAGTACAGAATCGAATTCCTTAGATCCTGAGAAGAAGATTTGGTATCCACATTCCTATTTTTTTTTAAGGCAGGGTGAGAGGTGAACCTATCCCAAAGCATGGAGGCCAAAGCGGCCTATTGTATTGTCCTGCTAGAAGGCTATTCACGAAAACCTTCCTGTCCTCTTAATGAAGCGCATCAGGTCTTGGAGAGGCAGGTTTTTCAGCTCATCCACAGATAGAAGGGCAGACCTAAGAGTATCCAGCCTGCACCGGGCGAAGGCCAGACACGCACACAAAAAGTGTTCGGTTGTCTCGAGCTCTCCCTCCAGGCAGGACATATACTCAGGGCTGTCCACAACTCCCATCCTTGTTAGATGAGCGTGAAGTGAGCTGTGGCCGGTAATGATGCCAACCACTGTTTTACATTGTTTCCTTTCGAGCCCCATAAGAAAATCGGAGATATTCCCATTGTGCCCATCAAGAAACAGTTTTGTACACCTGGAAGTATTCAGATTCGCCCATCTCTGCTGATGCTTTCTACGAACATCTGCTTTAATGAGAGACTCGACAATTGAGGTGGCAACGCGTACGGCGAATTCCGGTACGAGGATCGGGGAAACAGAGCCGACCCTAGCTAAAAGGTTAGCCATTTAATTCCCCATGATCCCCATGTGACCAACCCACAGAAGGGACCCACCCCTATACTCGGAGGCTTAAGTAGCCATCCCCATACTCACTTTTTTAGTATTTTCCTCTTTTTTTTTTTATTCGATTTGAGGTACTAGATTTTTCGCACTTTAACCTCTAACACGGTATGGTTATGTCCTGTCAGAAAACAAGTCTCACTGTTCGGCTCAGCTCAATAGCACCTACAATTCGTGGAAGAAAATTTTTCTCTGCATACTTTTAGATTAAGGGGTAGGAACCCTTGACGGTGGGGAGTGGTCAAAATACAGCATGTTTCATATCAAGTGAAAGGTCTTGCCGTGTACTATCAGGTAATATACCTTTTCCCCGATTCAGAAAACTTTCTCGTGACGATTTTGCCATCGGAAAAGCCATTTTCATGCATTTGGGTCACATACACCCCAGTTACTACATTTACCTATTCTTGCAGTTCTTTCTTAAATGGTCATTAGTACTCAGCTTCGATTTTGTCTAGGAACTCATTTTCTACGACGCATCAATTCGGCACAATCAGGAGAAGTAGAAAAGTCCACCTTTTCACCCAACAAAGTCGCTCAAGCTACTTCCGATTGCTAAATATTGTTAATAAAATATGTTCAGAGTATTATGATGCATCGCTTAAACCATCTCTCATGTCTGTCTGACCTAAAGATGTATGAAAACGGGGCATTCCCATTTCTTGTCTGTAGTAGACTGAAATTCTCTGAAAATAATATCAATGAATTTATTTGTAAAATGCATTGAAAATGCCGATAAGAAAAAAAAATTATAAGAATTGCGCGTGTATATTTGCCCTACTGGGTAATGTAAATATTATGAACAAGGCACAACTCTGGTTTGAATGATAATGAAAAGTTTTGCTTCAATAAGTTATATAAAAATTATGGACTTATTAAAAAGTAATTCTTTCAACTTCTAAGTGCTCTAAGTGAAACGACAAAAATGTTGTTGATAAATATGGAAATTATTTTTCAAGAAATTACAACGCGAGTAAAATTACAAGGCATATTACCTACATGTGTTTTATTTAATTATTTCACGATAAGACTGAGTATTAGGACACGTTAAAAACTTTTTTAAGACATTCACTAATGCTGAAGTGAACTTCATATTTTTACGTAATTTCAACTACGGGGGAATTCACTATACGTGCCCATTCATTTAGTTCAATTTTTCTTGAGGTTAATTTCCTTGGGAAATCGGACTTTACGGACAAACACAATTAAATTCAGGGAATATTTACGTTATCTTGGCTTGAATTTGGAACAGATCCAATTATAAGATTCATACATTTCCTTAAATTTATGTAAAATTTAGGTAATAAGTAAGAACATATGCCTCAGATTTAGGAAATTTCTCTTATTTGTTTCCCTGTTTTTCTTCATTCCAATGAGATACATTAAGAAGGAAATATTACTTTATTTTTTGCCTAATAATTAATTACAAATTTATAAGATTACTTTGAAGGCCTAATTTTAGGAATTATTAAGAAATATTTCCTTCCAAATTCACCTCATAGCAGAGTGACCTTTTAGGATAAATTTCTAAGTCTAGTTAACGTAATTGTAACCAAAATCGACCTTCGATGATAGGAAATTCAACCTCCAATGTTACTTAGCTTAGGCACGTTGAAGATCTTGTATGCAATATTTGCCAGAATCGACGGCGTTTATGACCTTCTCCATATTATTCTCGTTCCGAGATTGCCTTTTTGTTTTTCGAATACATTGTTTTCCCATAGCTTTAATATCTTTACATTATACAGAAAAATTTATAATAAAAAATTTAAGTTAGTATAAGGAGAATGTGGGTAAAATTTAATAGCAGTATCGCATGATGCCATAAAATCGAAGTTCAACTTTTTTATATAGCAAAGCAGATAATAAATAGTGTGAGTTATCTCACTAAACCTTTTGGGAGAATTCGTTTCGTCTCACCACTATAACATGAAAATAAACATAAAATCATTAATTTTAATTGCTAATTGCATTTTACATGCGAAACGTTAAAAAAATATTCACGAGTATTTCCACTTAGACAACTCACCAAAGACTGAGATTACGCACGAGTAATCGCATTATCACGAGCCCTGAATAGAGCGATTGGGGAAGATAATTCCATTTGTAAATTCTGGGATATTGCTGGCAAGTGTCCCGTTTTACAACATGATGGTTTAAAGGAAAAATACCTGCCCCCCCCCCCCCTAATGCTATTGAATGTTTATTTGTTCTGTGAAAATTTATTGCAAACGATTTATTTTATTTTTTTATTACATGAAAGATAAATGAACATTCGAAAACAATAAAAAAATGTTCGCTTTGCATTCAGTGACATATTTTTATTTTGGATAATATCAAAATCTGAATCAAATGATATTAGGAAAGTTGACATAAAAAAAATTGTCAAATCGATTTTCAACCACATATACAGAAAATCTATCAAAAGCAAACAAGTAAGATGTCCTCCTGCAGACATTTATCCCTAAAACTTCTGTCAGTCCTGCTGTGTAGAAAGCTTTTAAGAGGAATTCCCTGTCAGTCTTAGATATCTATGTAGCGTTATTATATTTACCATTCCAGAACCTTGAAAATCCTTCAACATTCGTCCTTTTATAACTCGTTGCACTAAATCTCCTTCTCTACTCATATGGATCGAATGTGGAGTGTTTTTAGTATTTTTTAGTATATTTTTTCTTACTCTCAAGATTACTATAGTATACAACAACACTTTCCGCCTTAACAGAATCTCATCTTGGTGTTATCATTTATCATATTCAAGCTAAAGTTCATAAGATATTCCTAGTGCCGTCAAGTTTTTAAGTTTTGAAAATGTCAACTGTATCTCTCCCGTATGCATTTTGTGTGTATGATCAGGCCATATCCATGGATACCCAGTTTATCCCCGGAAAAGTGAAAATGCGAACGGAAGCTCCATGGAATGGCAGCACACGCGATAAGGTAATGTGATAGGTACCTACGTATAAAAACGGAAAGCTAAAATTCATTGGAAGGTTATCCAAGGTGACGGAGGATAACTGTATGCAAGCAAGTCTTATGGAAACTCCTGATGGTTATGAGATTTAATGTAACTTTTCATCATTTCAAGTGTCACCGCACACACATATGAGCATCGGTCGGAATTATGTCGAGGAGCAAAGTGCAATTATGGAAGTTATGTTCTCAGGAATTTAATATGCATGAAAACGTCACTGGCAGATATGCAGAATGTGGTTAGAAAAAATTATCCTACTCATGTTGGAATGTCCTTTATGCATGTAATGTAATACAGATTTGCATAACAATGTCTACTTGAACATTATGTGACATCGTACATTATGATATTTTTCTTAGTTTCTAAATTTGAAGAATTTAGATTGGAAAATTATGAATGTTTCCGTTAGAAATAAATTTGAGGATATTACTGAAATTTGTTAGGTACCCCTCCGGCACGTAAGTTCTTACTTAGGAGAGGAGTGCAGGTATATTAGTAGAAAGAAAAAAACTAAGTGCGCCACGACGTCTTTCACGATTGGCAGGGGAGACCACAAAACTTATCTATTAAAACGAGCAGCTTCGCTTATATGTATGTGTAGTCTTCTGTCTGGAATTCAAAGTTGTTTGACGGGATCGTCAATCTGAAATGCACCGAAATTTGGCACACATCAGGTGAAGGGACGCCTTTTTGGAAAAGTAAGCTTCTATAACCATCATTTTATTATATTTTTTTATACGTGAACTAAAACAGGTATCTACAATAATAAGTAATAAATGGCCCAAAAAAGAAACACAACATGGTAAAAATATTCAATATAATTGCCAGTCTTCGATTTACCATATTGTGGAATTGTTGCAGCACTTCGTCAATATCCTTTTTGTCTGTTCTTTTCCATTCAAATGCAAGAAACACCAAATCTGCCATCATCTCGAGAACCATTAACATTCTTTGAGGCTTATTGATAGCAATTAGTGTCAAAAAGGTAGATTCACACGAAGCAGTACTATATTCGATTGTTGCGACTGATGCAAATAGTTCATACGTATCTTTGAAGGATTCTCTTTATCGGTATAGAACTTTTAATATATTTTCGCTCTGATCTCCTCGACCATTCAACTCATTCAAGTACCTTTTCACAATATTAGCCTCTTCTTTGAAAGGAATTTTAATACCTGAAAAATAATTGCAAATACGGATTTGCTTGTTCATTAATTTTCTCACAATATGTTTAAATGTTGAATAGACTTAAACTTTGTCCAACTCATCAAGACACAAAATTTATTCTAGTAGATCCTCATTGTTTTCAAATCTTCTTATCATCTCAGCTGTTATTATGTCTAAAGTTTCATAATATTCTGCTTTAAATGGCAGAGCTTAAATTATGCCTGGAGTGTTTTGACGAGAACTTTAATCCTCCAGATCTCTTCTGACCTCAATTTCTTCCTGGACACATTTTATTATTGATATGGCATCCTTTAATTCCGTGCTTCGACTCTGTAAACCCTGTAAAGCCACATCAGCCGGTTGCAGACAGAACACACAATATTTTTGTTTTTTTTTTCTACTATTTCTGCCAGTCGAATTTCCATGTTTAACATAACTCCTTTGATGTCAACACTTTTTGCAATATCATCACCATTGAATTTTCCATTTTTAATTTTATCGGGAGTCAAATGACTTGGCTAAAGCTGTTCAAGTAGTCGACCAATCGTTTTACCATCATACATGGTATGAAGAATGAAGAGGTGGGAGGTAAGCAACGCAAATATGGCCGAGTAGTGGCTGACTGGTCATTGTTGTCGATCATATAAACTCACCGCGATGACTTATATGACGTCGTCGCAGAGTACGAAATAAGTTGGCAATATTTAAGGTAGGGCATTGTCATTTTAAGGTGGAGCATTGCCTACCTACGACCCTGTATTTCGTGCACCTTAAGGTGCATCCACACATAACACACATTTGCAAAAAACCATTTGTCAAATATTTGACGAACAAATGTTTAAGTAAATTTGTCATATATTTTTTTCAAATGTTTGTCAAATATTCGTCAAACATCTGATAGAATATTTGTGAGGAAAATGTTTTGCAATTGTTCAGTTTTAATGATGTGAAGTAATGTGGATTGCAGCATCTTTCGTCGTATTTGCCGCAACGTTGAAGCAAAATTTTCGAAAAGGAGCTGGTGAAAATGAAAATTGTTAGACAGAAGTTTACAGTACAGTGGTCGTATTTTATTTAATGGTAAATTGACAATCTTTCCGGTTTTCGAAAATTGGCAAGAATCTAATAATTTTGTTAGTTTTATTATAATTATCTTGTCTCATTTATCAGTCATGATTAACACTTTATTATTAAAAAATTCCAAAATGATTTTTCATTATCCACAGATGTTGAAAATTGACTGAAAGAACAGATAGTCTAGGAACTTTAGGATTTCACTTAGGAAAAATTCCAACCATGCTTACCTTTCAGCTCTCCAAATAAGGTGAGAAAAGTCCCCGGAATTTGGTTGTACGCATAACTTGTGGCAGTCCAAAAACAGGGAAAAAATTCTGTTTGTTCGGTGTTTTGCGAATAGGTTCATTCTTGTCGGCCATACGGTTATAAGATAAATACATATATGAAAAATAAAGAGCGGGTGATTCTCTACAAAAAAGGTGGAATAAAGTTTATTGATAACACTAATAGTTTTCCCATAATCTGTCATTGCAGTTTGCAATATAAATTTTGTATTGAAATTTTTTTTGCTTGTAATGATCGTAATCGAGGTTTCTCTGCGGTATCGGGTATAAATAATAGTGGGGGCGCTCACTGACACGATAGCGTCCTGTAGCGTTGTGATAACGTTGTGTTGTGAACAAATGTTAAAAGAATACCTTTGACAGTTAGTCACTACAGCAATGATTCTTGTGTAACCAAATTGTAGTGAACGCAAAAGAGAATAACGTAGTAAATCAAATATTTTTGACATTTGCAAAAAATAAGTAAATTAAAAGTAAACATGAACGTCAAATTGCAAATAGCGTTATCGTTGGGAAATGAATTTTTTCGACATTACAAGGAAATAAAGTAATACATTGAAATTGATTTATATTAAAAAAAACTTTTTGGCCCATCACACAGACCATATTGTTCTCATCAATTAAAATTTATATATTTTTTGGTTCCATTTCCATATCAATGTCACTTTGACAACACAAATTTAATATCGCACAACTTTACTATCCTAAATACGGGTAGTGAAATAATGCGCGCTACCTTTTACTCTTAGCCGTCTCAGTGAACGCGTGAGAAATTAAAAAGAAGTGACTATCTGTCAGTTGCTGTGTACAGTGAACGCACGATAGCGTTGTGTAGTGACTCGGTATTGACATTATGTCACTATTTTTCTGTCGGTGAACGCACCCAAATTAACCAAATTAACGCTCCTGTTTTTGATCTTCTTATTTTAACATTATATAGATGTAAACGTCACTCTAAAGCTGTTTCATTTATTAAAACGTCGGCTTTATCTTGAACGTGTTTAACAACAAGATTATTAGTTACGAACTTAACAGATAAGATCGAAATAACTCGACGTTTGTTGTTGCTGTTGTAATGAAATTTTTCTTGGCACACCCACTGTGACATTCATCGTCGTCTCGTCAATACTGTTCCATAGCTTTCACGCTGACCGTGCTATTGTTGTACCCATTAACAACTATGAAGGCGTTTGAACCGTAAGATTCACTCTGATTCCACATAACCCGATGTAAGAGAAATCCTCTATCGATGCCATATATCACTTTTGTAAAATTAGTTACCGACAGCTTGAAGACGTCAAACAATGCTGACTTTTTTCCCATACGCAGGTACCCTTCAATAAACATTGACAGAGGGAACGGAGTTAGAAAATTTATCTGATGTTTCACACCTTTTTTCGGTGGAAATTACTCGTTCTATTCAATAAATATTATTCCAGCTTCTTTGTAAAGAGTTTATCGATCTTTCTTTTTCATATACCTAATAACTGTAAGACCGACAGGAACGAAGATTTTCGCAAAATACAGAAAAGAGGTAATTTTTTTCGTCGTTTTTGGGCTGTCACAGTTATGCGGACATCCAAATTTCGGGGACTTTCATATCATATTTGTAGAGCTACCAATCCAATTTTTAGGTTGGTTGGACTATTTCTGAAGATGAGTCCATTTTTTGCCTAAAGTTCTTGGACTAAGAAGAAACTTTAACATTCTGTAGTATGCAGCTATTTCATTGAATCGATTGATTGCAATAATTTAATATACAATTAATGCGGTCAATCGATTCACAACAAGTTCGAAATCAATATGCATTACAATGCATAAACAAGCAAAAAAAAATAATAAGATTTCGACACCAAGTACACTCGGAACTGTGTCAACCAAATTAATAATAAAGAAAACAAAAAAAAACACTTGACATGCATTTGCCGCGGCGATTAATGATTGCGTCACTGACCAAGCATTTTTGTCGTTGCAATAAATGTATGTCATCATCAGTTCCAAGTGTAAGAGGTTATTTTTATATGTAAGCATATAGTATGGTAAGCATAAGTTAACATAGGTAAGAACAATGTATAAATAACCCGGGGGATTTTAATAAAGAACAATTAGTCATTAGACAGTTGTACTAGCCATACAAGAATAGTCCGTGTTTTTATTTTGGAGTGAAAGCTGATAAGCTGCTCCGACTTTCGATAACCATATTTATCTCGGAGTTAGAGCTTTGAATAGCCGCTCCATTGGAGTGAAAGCCACACGGCTGCTCCCAGGTCCACTCACCAAATTGTAAGATTATCACAATTCCACAAATGCTTGATAAATGTTTGCCAAACGTTTGATGAATGGAAATATTTGAAAAATGTTTGTTATGTGTGGACATCTAAAAATCTGTAAAAATCTCGAGGTTATTTGTGTGGTTTCAAAATTAACGCGTAAGAGCCTATATATATACGTGACAAATTATCGAAAACTATGTTGCTTTGTGACGAGCTTTTGTTGGTTATCGGGGACTTCAACCTACCTTCAGCTGAAAAAGAATATGGCTCTAATATAAACTGCTTGGTAGTTGCTTTCTCTGCTGGCTCTCCTCATGTACCATCTTTTTGGGATTGTATTCCATCTTATCTTATCTTTATCAGATCGAACGCAAAGAGTTCCTTTTAATGGTTCTCAGTCTGCAGAAGTTAATATACTTCTGGTGTTCCACAGGGCAGTCATCTTGGACCTTTACTTTTTATTATTTATATTAACGATGCTGGTTCAATTTTGACTATTTCCAGATTCTTTGTTACGCTGTCAACGTTAAATTACTTCTTGTAATTTCGGACGAAAACGATTGTGTTCTTTTAAATGCTGACTTAGCCATTTTCCATACTTGGCGCTCCAATAACTATTTGCAATTTGAATTCAATCGACTTCACTACCATTTCTTTTCTCCTGTTTTTTTTTTAGTTATTTAGATATAGACATACATAAATAAAATTTGAATAAATTAAAAATGTATGAGAATTGGGAAATGTTAGGGTAAGTACAATTTCGACAATAGTTGTGGACAGTAAAGGATCAAAGTCTATTTTCGGTAGTATTTTAGGCATCTAGTTTTAATTACTTATGTTCCCAGACTTTAATTAGAACGACTTTAATTAGACGGAAAGGGCAGAGTAAATTATGTAATAAGAGTATGAAACTACTATAAACTATAAACAATTGATCCTTCTATCTACCTTTCCATATAATTAATGTTTTGGGATACGACTGTTACTGCTACGTCAACTCTCCTAAATACTCACAGTTTCTACGTTATTTTACTGGCAATCTCTAAACAATGCGAACGGGTAGAACTAGGTTCGAGAGCGGGAGGATGCAGCGAAATGATCGACGCTGGATCATCGAAGTTTTACAGCCCATAGTTTTGTCCGCACAAGAGGTTGAAATTTAAAAATTTGCTGGAGTAATATTGCCAGCATTGCGTACAAGATTTTGGATGCACCCAAAGTCATTTTGGGGGCGTTAAGAATTTTCAGTGAGTAGAGGCTGTTCGAAAGAGTAAAGAGGTTTATCGTTATTGAAAGTACTTTTAGGACTATTGAACCGCTGGGATCATGAAATTCTTCTACTGTTTGGGATTCTATGTACCTAAGGCAAACTATTTGATATCAAAATTTTAATAATACTGCCTCATTTTACATACTGTAGTCTTTTATTTTGCCATCTCGACTCCATGTGTTATAGAAATCCTTTTTAAGCATATAACGATGTTATATGCTACATTCATTCGCGAACTTCTTTTCTTATACGGACTAATATCTGATAAAAATTCAGGATATCTAGACGAAAAAATACAAGACAAGACACGTTCACGGTGAACGTTCTGATTTGTTAAGACTATCTGTAAATAAATAGGTTCTAGCAGAGTTTTCTGAAAATTGGTTTTTATACAAAGTTAAAAAAAAAACTGGTTAGGACTGTCCTAGAAAGTAACGCATGGTTTTCAGAACTTTACTATATCAATTCGAATGTGTAAAAAAAACAAATTTTTGTTTTTTCTTCCTTACTAATATTGTATAAAAAAAAAAAGATTGAAAAGAAATAATTTTTTGCCGCAAAAACAATTGAGTTTTATTCTAAATTGTAGTCATCAGGTTTGGTAAATCAGTCGCTTTCCTACTAGCTGACTTCCATAAACTAGAAAAATTTTGCGACGTTGTAACACTTTTACCCTGTTTCCTAAAGATATTTTTGAACAAAGACCAGTAGAGCTCAATAGGTCGAAGTTGAGGCCCCTTAGCGGGGTTTATATTGTCTTTTCTATAAAATTCACTTTAGTTTCTCGGTACCAGCCCAACCGGATTTTTTTTATCAGAATTTATTTGCTAGCATCAACATCAGGCTTTATTGTGTGAATTATAAAATGGAGGTCCAGCTAGAGTACTAAAATCATATTTAAAGGACGATTCCATCGTCTGTTACCATACAGCTTTCGTTCAACTGAAACAATTTTTCACGCAACTTTCTGGCACATGTAATGGCAAAGTTCTGTTGTTTTTTTGTTCGTTTTGCACATTTCTGTTTTTATGTTGAGGGGTATAAAAACAAAACTTTCTATGTCCATATTTTGCCAAAATTGAATTAGCATTGGAATTAAATCACGTAATCATGTTTTAACAGATGTGTTTGCTGAGAAATCTCAGAAATGATTTTTTTCTAAAGTACAATAACTTAGAAATCTTGAGTCATTTGCAAAACCCTTCCTTGTCAAACAAAATTGAATTCAGTGACATTGGTTTAGGAGTTTTTACTCAAAAATTCTTAGATTGAACATGACGACCTTTATACCCCTTTATTATCTTTTTTTAATTTGATGCAGGTCTGATCTGGAAGTCTTATTCTCTCAATAAATTTCTTTTTTCCTTAAATATTTTCATTTGCAACCACTTTTTGCTTTTTCTGCTATTGTTTAATTTTCACGAAAGCAATTTAGTATCCTTTTTATGGTGGAAAAACCTCTTACAACCGAAAATCTGAAAAAAAAAACAAAATTCTTTGAAAAAGTATGTGTTTCGTATCAGAAAGAGCCGTATACTCATCAGTACGGCTTGTGGTTCCTGCGTGTAGTCAGCTTTGCTGTTCACTTTAGGTTTCTGCTATTACGAAACGCCTTCTTTTGCATAGAAATTTCCTTTTTTAAAGATTTTTCGTTTTTAAAAGAGTTTTTTCTGGAGCTTCGGATTTGACAGCAAACTCGGTCAATTTGATATTGACTAAACTCGCTATGAATTTACTTCATAGCAAAACTCTTTAACCTTTTTACAACCCATTGATTACTGTTAACCTTCTTAGAAAAACCATGAATACGATTGTTCACGGTGCGATTCTTTACGCATGGAAGATATTTCACCAAGATAATGAGTCTATTAACCGTTACTATTAATTTTTTATATTAGGGTCGATAGAATCATGATCTATAGTAGGCTAAAAAACCTGACATAACTTGCTAGGAGAGTCCTTATTTGGGATGTTCCTGCAAAAACTATTACCAAACTTTTTATTCTCTTTATGCTGTTCGCAGCTCTTATTTCGACCTATGTCAGAGAGTCAGCAATAGAGATCATCTTTCTGTGCTATATTATTACTTTATCGCGCTCTACAATAAATATAAGTGGCATATGTAGATTTCAAAATAAAATTAGCTATTCATCACCGGGGAGATTCAAGCATTTATCCAATTACATTTGTAATTCTGTGCCCTGCCGTTTTACCTTATTTTTCTTTCAGATAAAGCCGTTCAAAAACTTCAAATGCTATTTTATATAAAAAAAAAATATGTAGGGGTACTACAATACTAGCTCAACGTAAACAAATACCTCTATATATCGCAAGTGAGGCAAGTTGGAAAAAATTACGATATCCTATACACAATACTACATACTCGTTTACTACCATAATGTATATCCCTTTTCCACTTTTATAATTTGACACGAAGAAATTAATGTGGTAATTTCAGAGACCTTAAACTGAAATTGATGTCATAATTTTAAAAGCCTCGTCATGCAGGTAACATTACTTCTGCATTTTACGCCAAATGAAAATTATTATTTTTTGTATAACTCTTCCGGGATGAACATGGTGTAAATGGAAATTTCATTTCGACTTTTACTGTCAACAATACCCAAGGACATCTCTTCACAGAATCAATAAAGTTTCGTATAAAACTGAACTGGAAAGGAATTTGTGAATTTCGTTTCAAATTTATGAATTTTTTAACGGGATACTTTTAACATTTCATGAGTTAATAATAAAAAGTAATAATTTGAAGAAACTTCTCACTGAAGTATTAAACTTTGGATACCCTTGAGAATTTTTGAAATCCATCAAAAAATTATAATCAGAGTGGCATCATAATTCTTTTAAATTTCATAATTCATTTCAGTTGACACTCTGTTTATGTATTCCAGAATTCCAGAATTGTGTAGATATTTGTAGATATTTGTTTTTAGATTTTATTTTAATAAAAGAAGATGAACTTAAAATCACTAAAACAATGAAGCTAATAAGAATTCGTTTTAGAATTAAAAAACAAAAAAACAAATCAGTTTTTACTAATTCCATAAATTTGTTAATATGCAATTGTAGTCACTCCACAAATATATTTCTATTTTTGGGGAATCCCCTTGTAATTCAAAATTTCTCCAGAAATTCCAAACATTTTCCGAGTACTGAGGATTTTAGGGTAATTTTTAATAATTTAGATACTCTACATTTTTTTCTCGACACACTGTTTGGAAGTTTGATGCGTGATTCGAAAAATAACCCCTTCGTCTTTAATTTTGCTACACCTGTTGCAACTCGTTTGCCTATGGTCCTACTTGTCAGAACGTATGACTAACCACCATGTAAATAGGGCAATTCATTTTTCGGAGTTACCAACTAGTAATACCTTGGTGAGCGTAGGTAGGTGCCGATTAGCAATAAACAATTTTGTAAACCTAAGAAATTTAATTTGATGTCTGATTTGTTCCGATGAAATATGTTCAATACTAAGGAAGTTTTATATCGTTGGAATTCTTGTTTAAACCAAAAAGAAATTTTGATAAAGGAGTAGTCATTGCGACCTACAGTAACAAGCGACAGTCTTTCTCGATTGTACAGGAGACTCATGTTTATGCCCGCTCAAATAGCGGTTTCTATTCATTTTTACGTTTTAGCTATTTCTTTTTAGAACAACCCGGCGGGAGCTGAGTTACAACAATATCACAGCTAAGTTGAGGATGTTAAGTAATCTTTGCAGACGTCCGTAACTCACCACATCGGCATTAGATACGAACAGTGTCTAAAGCTCGATCTGACACCGACTATTCATCAAAGTTCCTATCTAGGACTGTTTTAACCCATCTCAACGGATGAACAAGTCAATCCGCCTTGGCCAGTTGGTATTAGACTAGCTGCTTACGATATTTAGTCAACGAGACAGTATCACTATGGGTCTTCTAACAGATGCATTCACGTGTTAGAATGCACTGCATATAATTTTGGTCTCATAAATTCTTCATAAAATTTTTAGGTTTTTCTACATGCATTGCAGACACTATCTGCCCGTACACTAGTGATACACAAAGTACGTTTTGGGCTGTCGCTGGCATCCCGACTGACACTGACACGACTAGTGATTTTCACAGTCGCACCTCAACTTAAAATCTACTTAGCAGGCGGGCGTTACTCCTGTTAAGGCCAAAACACAGTGAGAGCCACACAACAATGTTGGCAACTTAGTTGGCGATAATATTGCATTTAAAATACAGTGACCGCGACTCGACAAATGTTTTTGACAGCTATCTCTGTTTGTTTTTATTGTAAAAGATGTAACGAATCTGTACATAGATAGATATTTAGAAATATATGAGTGAAGTTTTATATAGAAAATTTTCATTCGTATGATTCACAATAGCTTTTTGAATCGATATTATAAGTAGGGCAATATCAATTCACTAGACACCATCATCCGCCTACCCGAATTTCCTACACAACATTTCTAGCAAGTTGAACTAGCTTGTCCGGGAGATCTAGAAAATCCTCCTCCACCTCCAAACCCTGCCTGTGAGCCAGTACGTGAAGAACGGAGAGCTATTGGTAGTACGTGAACAAACGGAATCCAATAGTCAGTACGTGTACAACGGAAAAGCTTTCCTGTCAGCAGTACGTGAACAATGGAGGACTAGTGGTGGTACGTGAGTAACGGAAATCAATAGTTAGTACGTGTACAACGGAAGTCTCTCCTGTCACAACCTCAAATTAGATTTAGGAAACATAGACAAGAATTTTACTAATATAGATCTTTTTACATTTGTAATAGGGACGCAAGAGAATAAAGAATTAATTTGAACTCAACCCAACTGTTGTCATTTGGACCCCTCACTCCATTGAAGCTACCCGGAGTCAAATTTCGACGTTTTTCTACCGACCGAACTATTGGCGCCCGAGCAATCCCGATCGACCGAGCAAACGACGTCACAAAGAAATGGCGAAAAGGAAAAAAATTAAGGAAAATCTCTAGTATAGCTTATGCGGCTTACTTAAACTTGCAAAGCATACAGAAAAAATACTAAAAAGTATACTAAGAAGAGATTTCTATACATGTGATGACATTTATTGCACAACATAACTTTTCCCTCATTTTCTCAATTAATTCCTCCTCAAAACCCATAATTTCTTAAACTGATAAATGAAATTAATTTCATAGAAGTTTTAATAACTAGTTTATTTATCATTATCTTTCAATTTACTATGTTTCATAAAAATATCCAAATCCACATAACATGAATGTCAATTATTCACTATCCACACAGAAATGTCAATTATGTTGGCGACTAATTTAGAGATTTTCCCAAACTTTTTGTTGGCAATTTATCGCATCGCCCTCATTGTTTTAAGTATATCGGACTTTCATATACTCGAATCTTTGACAGCAACCAATTTACGGCGACTTTGCTGTGTCGTCCTCACTGTGTTCTTACTGTACTACAGCACTCGATCAGGGGAATTCGACTAATACAAGATACCCAGCTTATCCAACCTACACTACAATCCATAGGACACTCTACATTAAGACAACTAGTTTGTAGCAAAGACTGAAACCTTCAGCACACACCAGTGCGATTGGTGGTGTTTGAGGGCACAATCCATTAGGCACCCATAAACACCTACATATACATTCATCACCTTTTCTATAATGATACATGAAGAAAAGTAAAAAAAAATGTAAATTTTTATTATATCTGAGGTTATGTTTTACGGGGATAAAAATTAATTGACCATATCATTTGCATAGATAATATTACAACAGGGCAACGAAAAATATACACTGAAAATCCTTCTCATTTTTGCTGTAAGTGGTGAGATTTTGTCACCAATGATTGTATTTCCCTGTATTTCAGCGCCTTCTAAAATTGCGAATAGTATTTCGGATGAATGAATTCTTTAAAGATGCAAGACTGAATGGGTGAGGATGAAACCTTTTTTTACGAATATCTAGCAAGAGATTCGAGATCTTGAAAGCCGATTTGCTGTATGAGGCAGATAAGATAAACTTGGATTTTTTTATTAAGTTGATTAAAAATTTAAAGCATGCATTCAAATACAGTCCGGTACAGTAGCTTCTTTGAGAGGTTGCGGATGCTGCCGTTCAGAAAAAATAAATTATACAAAATGTTAATTTTGTATTCCTTTATCTAAAATTTGACAATACAAAAATACTTAAACGTTGTCTATCCGGCCTTATTTTTTATAACACTATTAATTCTCCGGGGCATACTAACTTTTAATACAACTTTGTATGCAATCTTTGATAAGTAGAGAGCCATGTCACATGTCTTTAATATGTTGGAAGAGGATTTGCTTAGTAGAATTAGGGCCTTTATAAACTTGTGTTTTTAGGACATTCCAAACATTTTCTATGATGAATTTAGAGGAGATAGAGAAGTGCGCAGAAATGTTTAGAGGAAAAAGGGACATCATTTTTAGGAATTTCGCAGTGTAACATAGCGCATTACTTTGTATAAAAGTCATATCATTCTCGTTGTTCCGTAAAGAAGCCTTGTATGGCAAAACAACATCATTTAATACTTTAAGGTACAGATAACCTTTACAAAGGGGGGGGGGGAGGACAGGATCTTTGAAGCTAATTGCAGTAAACATGAACAGTTTCTTGTATGTAGAGGGATGCAGAAACTTTTAATTCAGATTCCTTCACTTGAACCTAGCTGGATCTCAATAAGGGTTTGGGAGGGTTGATTCACCGCTGAAGAGAATCTGCGGGTATTTCAAAAAACCAAATTCATATTATTATCATTGTAAATTACGGAAAAAACAATGAAAATGTGATCTATCTTCTTCCAATAATCATGCTTGAATTCTTCCTAGGATTTTTCCTACCTTTTTCATGTGTGCTGCTATTTTTGACTTTTTTGTGAGCCTACAGCATCTACAGTACTAGATTAATTTTATCATGTTTTTTTTAAGTTTTCTACGATAACCAGAAAGTGTAGATAAGATTATGGCAACTTCTTATTCATTTTTTCCTTCCCTACACGCAATTTTTTTCGTTTAGAACTTGTATCGAGATAGCTTTCTTAAATTTCCTGAAAATAACACGACGGTGCAGTCTGCCTCATTTTATCAAGGCCTCCCTCACTGGTTAACTCTTTTTTCTGGGGTAAGGTAGTTTTTTAGCCCATTCTCAAAAAAAGTTACAAAAATGGGTTTTATCGCATAAACTTTCATCAAAATGATGTAAAATTAAAAAAACAAAAATAAATAAAGAATAATCAAACTTATGTTTTCTGAATTAAATATGTATGATACTCATAATTTCAATTTATTAAAATTTTTTAATAAAATTCACAAATTAGAGAGTTTTGCCATGGAATAAATTCATAGCTAATTTAGTCACTGTGGTGTATACGGCAGGCAGGAATCAAGCCGTACTGATGAGTAATACGGTTCCTGCTATTACGAAATGTCCGCTTTTGAATAGAAAAATTTCTTTTTTAAAAGATTTTTCGATTGCAAAATTTTTTTTCTACTCAATTCTCGAGATGGGGTTTCGGCAGCAAACTCAGTCAATTTCATATTGACTAAATTTGCTATGAATTTATTTCATGTCAAAACTTTCTATGAAATGCTAGTCCCGCGTAGAGCTAATCTTGCTAGGCATTCAAGTAAGTACATAGTATTTCGCCTCATATATAATTCACACTAAAAAATTATTTTAAGGGCATATATGAGGTCAGCTTAGCTGTGAACTGTGGCGTATACGGCAGGCAGGAATCAAGCCGTAATACGGTTCCTGCTATACGAAACGCTCGCTTTTGCATAGACATTTTTTTTTTTGAAAGATTTTTAGATTGCAAGAGCTTTTTCCATTCAAAAATTTAGTTAAATTCATTTAAACTGATGCTCATTTGCATGGTACCACATGCAAAATGACGAACTGCGAACGAACAATCACTGCAAATTTCCATGTAAGTAATCAAAAATTTGTTTTTGCCTACCAATAATTAAAACTAACAAACGAAAAATTTTGTTAACAGGTAAGCCTGTAACAGGAAACGTGTTTATTTCTGACGACCAGCCCACAACCAGACTAGATCCATCGAACTATAATTGTTAAGGATGCTCTGAGGAAATGTGGCATTTATCTATTCAATGCGAACGTATGTGAAAATCCATTTGTAAAATCTAAATAAGCCTCACATTTTTCAGACTTACAATGTTTCATATATTCACTAATGGATAATTTGTCACTAAAGAATTCATATCTCTTCAATGATAAGTTTTAAAAACGAAAATTATTTTAAATTTTAAATCCAATCTTAGCCACGTCCATTTTTGATCAATGAGAACCACATAGGAATAGATTTCTTAAAGATGTGCGAATTCATTTAGTAGTACGTAGGTTATACCATAAGTTTTGCAATGTGGCAATACTAAGGCCAAAAAATGGAATTATATCGTGAACAACATTTTCGTGCAATGATTTTTTTTTTATTTTCGAAGTGGCCTAACTTTTCAATAGTGTACTGATAGAATTCAATTTGTGCTGGATGATGAAGTCACATATAAGACCACTGTGTATCACTAGTTTAATGAATTCATTTCCACCGTGGCCGTATTTCGCTGGCGGATGAATTTCGGGAAAGTAGTTCAAAATCGGTTTTTGTGCCAGAAAACATCGCTGCTGTGCACAAGGAAATACTGCTAGATCATCATGTGGCTTATCATGAGCTAGACGCGACCCTAGGAATTAGCGTGACAAGTTTGGAAAGGATATAGCATGAGCACCTGGTTGTGAGAAAGCTCTGTTCGCATTGGATGCCGCATCATTTGACAATCGCTCAAAATAAAAAATAAAAAAGGCCCGTGTCGATTGGCGCAAGGAAATGTTAAAAAATTCGATGGCGGTGCATCAAAATACGTGAATAATATCTACATAGATGACAAATCTTGGATATATTCGTATGAGTCTGAAAATATACAGCAGTCAGCCGATTCAAGGTGAGCCAAACCCAACGTAAGTTGTTCGCTCACGAGCACTTCAAAGAAAATTGTGGAGGTGGCTTGTTTCTTCCGTATAAATGGAATGCCTTGGAGAATCGTAGAACGGTCTGAGTG
The DNA here is from genome assembly GCA_963924295.1 of Dioctria rufipes. Lineage (NCBI taxonomy): Eukaryota > Metazoa > Arthropoda > Insecta > Diptera > Asilidae > Dioctria > Dioctria rufipes. The sequence goes on from OZ002743.1 coordinate 52,010,619, forward strand.
GTACACCACCACTTCTCTGCCAGAAGTCTTTGGTGAGATACATAAAACTCCAAGACGAAAAATCGTTCTTCATCATGATGACAATGCCAATTCTCACATATCGGCTCAAACAATAGAATATTTTAGCAATTACAACGTCGAATTAATGGATCATCTCATCATACAGTCCTGACTTTTGTTTCCATCCATAATGAAAAAAACTGCGTAGAAAACAATTTCCACACCAGCAGAAGTGGTTGAAGCGTTCGAGAACCAGGTTTCTGAGATACCTCAATCGGAGTGGAAAAAATTCTTTGAAAATTGGTTTAAGCGTATGCAAAATATTTCGAATACTTTGAAAAACAATAAAGTCGTTTGCAAACCTAAAATATTGTTATTATTACTATAACTATTGCAAAGCTTATGATACAACCCTCGTATCATAGACAAACATACAAATACTGGGCAAGTAGAACAAAAATCTGTAATGCCTCGATCGAATATAAATTCGACGATGCCTCGACAGCAATGCCTCGCTCCTATAAAAAATCAACGATGCTCCGACTTGACCTGATGTAGGTGGGGAAGGTATAAGTTTTTAAAACAAATTTACTGGATATTTTTTCTTCAGAATTTTTTCCATTATTGGAGAACGGGTGCTTGGGCTGCTAACAATTTTTATAAGCGTAGAAGAGCAATAAGCATTTATTTATTTTTAGTAAAATTTACAGAAAAATTTTCGGTAGAATTTTAATTCATTTTGGTGGCCGATTGGAGTTATTTCAGATACAATAATTTAATGCCTAAAAATTCTAAAGAAAAAATTTCCAATAATTTTCTGAGAAAATTTTCAGGATTTCCCTACATCAGGACGATGCATGGTGTATTTTATATTGGAGCAAGGCATTGCTAGCTTACCATTTGGTTACGTCAGCAAGTCGAGCATTGTCGAGGCATACTCGAGGCGATTCAGATTTTTGTTCGATTTCCCGAGTCTTTATATATGATTGGGTTGTCTACGGTAATATGCCCCTATAGCTGTCGATATAAATCCCGAAAATAAGGCGAGTAAGACCGGCGGAGCCATAAAGGGACCCTTCCATTGAATCCTCACTTTGACTCATTTGAGATATGATCAAGTGATATTATTTTTAATCTCTTTCTGGAATATAATTGAACTAGTCTGCTTTGAAATACTGGATTAAGGTAGATTTGTCTTCATAAGCCCTTATAGATTTTTTGAACAGAAAGCATCCAAGTAAAAAATCTACAGAAATGCAAATTTTTCACAATTAAAAACAAAAAAAAAAAATCATCAAATTTCGAACTGCAAAAGTGTTGTGGAAAACATTTTAGCTGATATAATTCCATAAAACTTCTAAAAAGAGTTATAGTACAAAATGGTATGTGGCTACTTAGCTTCCTTTTTCTGCCTCCATGCGATGATTATGATTCTAAAAAAATGACTCTTGCGATGATTATGATTCTAAAAAAATGACTCTTCATTTAAGACAACACTTGCAAAAAAGTATACGTTTAAATTTCGATTAGAAATTTTTCGAACATTAACTTCGAAATACACAAACTTAGGATCAGAATTTCGAATTAATATCTAGTGTCATTTAAGTCTTTTTTCTTTCCACATTCAAAAGTTTTATTTAACTTATTTTAATTTATATTTTTTAACTAATAACAGCGTAAAAGTTAATTTTAATTTTATCTTACTTTCTTACTTTACTTCTTAACTGTTTTTCAGTATTAAAACTAATTAAAAAAATATCCATAAAAAAATCATTAACAATAAAATCACCTGCAGACACTTTACCAATGAATTAAAAAAAAAAAAAATTTCTTCTCTAAAAATTAGATCAGAGACGAGCTTCTAATTGACGTCACAAAATCTCACTCGCAGACAAGCTCAAAAGAAAAATCCTTTTTTAATCCTTAAAAAAAAAAAAAATAAATCTGTTTTGTTTACATCCAAGCAGAATACTCTGAAACAAAATTGAACTGATTCATGTAATTGCAAATTTGACCTCCATACGCGCGGACTCAGCTTCATAACCAAAATTCAACCTCTGTCTGCAAACGCGTACTTACAGGAAGCTTACTTTAGCGGAGTCGAGTGTAGGACTCAATTAAAACTTTCTGATCATATGTGTAACGTAATGGTTCCCTCAGTGCTTAATGCCGAGTAGCTTTTTAAAAGCTCGTCTATAGTCGAGATTAAATATGGTATAAATGACTGGATTCAGAGCAGAGTTGATGTATCCCAGCCATGTAATGAAGTTTATTAGTTTGTCCGAAGGACAACATGAAGGACAAAAGGGAAGGATCACATACATAAGGAAAAACGGTAGCCAGCATACAACGAAAACACCCATAATAATGCCAAGAGTTCGAGCCGCCCTTCTCTCCTTCGACAAGGAAATTTTTTGTTTCTCTTCAATAAATTGATAGACACCGCCCCCGGCCTTTCTTAATGATATCCGAGTAGAAGACTTTCCCACCAATTTTGTGCCCTTTTCTGTAAAGCCTCCATCACCGTTTGGTTTCGTACTTTCTGATGAATTTTCCTGATTATTATCAGTGACTGATTCTTCTCGGGTAGATGGTTGCAGCAATCGTTCGGAATTTTGTTTCATACGTTCCTGTTTAACTGAGTCCTTAGTTTTGGGTCGTCTGGATTTCTTTTTCGATGACATCTCTCCGCAATTCTTTTCTGAACTACTTGGATGTTCGTTGTGATTTGTTTCACTACTAACCGATTCCTGGTCATGTTGTGTTGTACTTTTCAATGTGATGGCATTTATTCTAGATGCCCTGGCACGTTCTCTAAGTCGTCGCTTTGTCGCAACATAAATTTCGATGTAGACAATTGTCATTATAATTAATGGGATATAAAAGGAACCTAGTGCTGAATATATTACATAGCCTTGATTAGAAGTTAACTGACATGGATATTCACTTGAGAATTCCTCGGGCCAATCATTCCAACCGATTAATGGGGGCGAACTAATAATTAGAGATAGCACCCAGACACCAGATATTAGCAATAATACCCGGCCAACTGTTCGTTTTTGGGCATAATTAATTGGATCGGTTATTGCCCAATACCTATCTAACGCTATAGCACATAAATTTAATATTGACGAAGTACAACATAGAACATCACAAGTTAACCACATTTTACACAAATGGATGCCGAACTCCCATCGACCCAATATTGAATAGGCGACATTGAATGGTAGGACTAAAACGGCTACAGTTAAATCTGCTACAGCTAAGGAAACTATGAAAAAATTTTGGACTATCCTTAGCGGTTTGTAGGTGAAAACACTTAGTATTACTAGAACATTGCCAATTATGGTCAGCATGATGATTATTGAGAGTACAATAGCTGTGAGAATTGCCTCCCATTCTGGTACAGCAAGGCTTACTCCAAGGTGGCTCGGATGTAGAACTTTCACCGTACTCGCACATCCTTCTTCGGTGATATTAACTGCTGATCCACTAATATTTGGCATTATGGTGTACATGGTGCATGTTAATGTGTCGCTATCGACGACGTAGCAATGTCATAGTTTTTTTTTTTGTTTTTTTAGTGATGCTCTGGAGGCGGTTCACACCTTAAGAAATTATCTGAAATGAAAAAAAAAACTTGGTTGTAGTTTGATGTAAGTATGTAAATATAAAAATCTTAAAATCTACTGGATGCATGTAGTTTTGTAATCATTAGCTAAATACCCGGGCTTCAATACAGCAGTAATGATAATTACAGAAAATTTTTTTCTGGTCTACAAAATAGTAATTAACTTGTTCGAGAAAAATAAGGAGCAACATTGTAAATTTGGCTGAAGACTTTTTATAAAACTTTCTTGCAAAGTACATTTTCCATTCGCTCCTTTGATTGCAGAGTCACGACATTATCAGGAGAGTTGACACGTGAACAGGCTACGTACAAATGGACATTGCATTACTATTGACGCTCCAGCTTTCAGACAAAGATTATGATTTATTTTTTCCCGGACGGGAATCGAACCTACACTTGTTAGAATCAGTCAATGATGGATAAAGAAGAATTTTTAAGAACTTTTATTTTTAACGATACTAAATCAAATTAATAAATACAAGAAGAAAAAAACAAAACCCCGGACGAGGCGGTTGTTTTTTCTTCTTGTATTTATTAATTTGATTTAGAATCGTTAAAAATAAAAGTTCTTAAAATTCTTCTTTATCCATCAACGATTATGAGGTGGAATTCTTCGTAGATTTAAAGTATGAATGAGCTCCAGAGAGTAGTAGACCACGTCCTATTTCTGTATTTTTCATTAACAAATCATTAATGCTTGCGGCAATGTCGTTCTTAGGCATGAGAATAGATCTCTCCTTAACCTAATTTGGGTCTTTCAATAATGTGTAAGTGGCTCAAATCAGGGTAAAACTTGTTACTTAAGGCCTTCAAATCAAATCTTTAACAACTTCAGAGAGCACATCAGTACGACAGGTATTGTATCCACCAGTAATGTAGTCATCCCACTCATCAGATTTGTTATAATGTCTTGAACTGCTTAACGCTTCTATTCATCCCTCTTTAACTACCTGGGCATTATCGCGAATTTTGATATATTACACATAGGAGAGTTTCAAACTAATCCGAAAGCAGAGTGCGCTGTTTTCCCACAGTCTAATAAAGTCGCAGATTTGACATTTTTGTGTGTGTAGTATGAAGGGACATGTAAGCCTGATACTCAACCACGGTCCTGTATAATACGTTACCATACGGCATCATAGTGAACCCTTGAAGCCATTGCAGGTTTGTTACAAATGTGTTGTACTGACTCGTATCAGAAGTGCAGCAAGTCAGTGCCGAACATGAAAAAGAAGTTCTTCGCAGAAACGCTAACAGGAATAATAACAGTTATTTATGTGATAGGTTACAAAGAGTTGATGAAGAACTCACTTCTTTGTGCCCCATATTCAGTGGCACTCCACAGGGCTCAATTAATGGTCCTATCCTATTTTGTTTGTTTATTAATGATATACATATTTAGAGTTTTACAGTATGTCGTATAAACAGCATGCATGCAGATATTGTGCATCTTTATATACAAACGAGGATAGGTTTAAAAGAAATGAAATGTACCGAGGTACTGTCAAAATTTCATGGAGGTATTTTGATAGTATTATGTGTGTTTCGACCAGCAGAGCTGTCTCATCAGGACAGCAACGAAACCTGAACCGCCTGCTGCCTACATGTCTTTTGATTTCTTTGCTCATATCTAGTAGCTTGGAAAATTGCCTGAAGACTCGTATATTGTACGAGTCTCAAAAGAGTAAAAACTCGTTCCCGACTTCTAAGAGGCTAGGTTTAGTCATAGATCATATAGCAGAAAGGATAGGCTATGTTGTGTAAAATTCGTGTGCATCTGATAAGCATTTTTTTGTAGACACGGGTGGGGGGGGGGGACAAGGAGGCTGGGTTATTTATTTGGTGTCAGTTTGACATTTATGACATTTCCGGAATTTATTGGAATATATCAAAAATATTCTGGTGTTTCTTTAGTTATATATATTTTTTTAAAGAAGTCATAAAAAGTGATTCAGATATATTTAATAATATATAATAGTAAGAAACAGTAGTGAAGTATCTGTGTAAAAGGTTTTATATAATCGACTCTCCGGAGTCTTGATTTATGGTGAAGAAGTGCGCTGTGCTATGTTGTAGATACAACCAGAGTTATTGCCGTGAGAAATCATTTATCAGGCTAGTTTAATTATTTCCATAATTTTCCAAATTTTTAACAAAACAGAAGTTAAATAGATATGAAAATAAACAGCCGTGTCAAAAAAATTAACATTTTCCAATGATTGTAAGTTTACAATTCAATTGTCATTGTTAGTTGACGGAAGGTTTAGGGTTATTGATATGATCTCAGCTATACAAAGGCAACGATAAGATATATAATCAGAAAATAAATTGGGCACAAGGAAAACTCTTAAAAATTAAAAAAATAATAAAAAAAATTAAAAAATTATAAATTTAAAAATTTTGCGATATAATGGTCTTCTTCTATTGAAGTTCTTCAATGCTTACTAAAGTTTCTAACCACTATATTATGTGCCCGGTTTGAAAATATCGTAGTTTACTACCTCCATGACTAAAACGAATACATCGATGGGACTCTACTATATGAAGAAGCCTATCCTTTTTGCAATATAATCTAAGGGTTTAGTTGAAGGTGTGTTGTTTCACGATTTAATGAAGACCTTACGACTATTTTAAAAACCCGGATAATATTGAACAGTTCAAATTGCAACAACATAGTTATTTCTAAGGAAAACTTTGACACGTCTAGATTTTAGCTTGTTCCAATCGGCTCCTCTGTGATTATTATGAAAAAGGTCTTCGTTTGCTTTGATAACGTCAATTTGGTCGTTTTTTTATGCTGTGTTATGGTCGGAGACATACGGAGCAGGATGCTGCTACTTGTAAGCTAGAGTCTATGTAGACGGTGCGACTCGATTCAGCCAACCGAACTCGACCTAATTGATAGGAACGGATTCTGACATGGAAGAAGAATACCTCGGCGGAAAAAGAGGGAAAGGAGAGGAAACAAGAACTACAAGGCAGCTGCAGCTATTTTGATAGCTCCATATAAATTAATTTTGTTGGGTAATTGAAAATTCTTATTAAATCAAAATCGAGTGGCAAAGAGTCGGCAATGTATAATTGTAACTTTATCCGATAAAATTTAGTAAAGAATTGCAGTGTACATTGTGAAATTGCTAGAAATAATGAAAGGAAGAGGAAGGCACCATGCCGGCTGCAGTACTGCGAAAATTCCAAATTAATAATCTCAATCTAGGGCTTAATAATCTTCTCAAGTGTTCGTCCACTAGTGACTAAAACTCGGTCACGTTCTTTAGCGCAAAATTCGTTGCTGGAAGTACCTGCAGCACTACACCAAAACGGCATCACGAGGGCCATATCCAGTGCTGCCACCGTGCGAGTTTTCTTGTGTTTACGCCGTACATACCATTACATTCGGGACAGTATTTCAAAGCTGATATTTTCCTTTTTCAGGTCAGTGAAATATTTATTGATAGAAAAGTAAAAAAGTGTTATGGCTGCAAATAAAATTATAAAGTGCGCTGTAGCAGAGCTCGGCTATTTCATCAAAATTTAATGTTCTGTAATTGAAAGCAACATTGGTAAATATTTGTGGCCGACACTGTAGCTTCAATAATCGTGCAGAGCTTAAAATCTGCTTCCAACAAACTTCTTTAGAAGCAATTAAAATGAACCTAAAAGGAAGTGATTACTTTTGCATGCAGACATGCAATATTAAAATTTATATGAAAGTGAAGCACAATCGAAGTTCTGGTAGTTTTTCAAACTATATAATTGCAGTACAAATACAAGATTCTTCCTTACGAAGCAAATTAGAAGCGTTTCGTAGTTTTTGCTTTTGGAAGTTTTTATGAAGCTTTTTAAATCCTGTACAAAATTTTATGAATACATATCGGAGATGCTTCCATGCATTTGTCTTCGGAAGATTTGAAAACAAGAAATCTGTTAGTAATACTCCAACAAAGCACGCCGGAAGAAAACAGAAAAATCTGCTTCTTTCTAATGACATACAATGGTTATTAGGATACGGGTAAGTAGGGAGGGTAAGCATCCAGGAAACAATTTTTCTAATTTTTTGTGACTAAAGGTGATGGGTTGTTTTATAAGGGGTATATAATGGTTACTCGGTTATATAAGAACTTGAGTGGTTATTTAAGAGTTTTATAATATTACCAGTTGCTGATGTAGTTATATTAGAGTTTTTTAAAGTTACTAATGGTTATTGTGGAAGTAAGTTACTAAAGGTTTTATAAGTAGGTGATGGAAATGTTTTAATTACCCGTCAATATAACTTAAAGCAAACATTACTAGAAGGTATATAAAGAAGTTTTATAAATTACTAATTGGTAACAAGTGTTTAATGCGGTATCCGTGGTTACCCTTATATAACCCGAAAATATTCAGTAATGTAGGTAGGTGACTTTAATTGGGAGCTTTTGGTGATACATATACCAACTATTACCTAAATGTCGTAACATTTTTTGGTGGCTCTGTAGTAACAACGGTGACCGTTATAAACACAAATGACTTTTAGTATCGAATGGAGCCATTATAAAACTATTTTCATTTATTTATCACATTTTAAAACGATGGTGACTGTTATAAAAATCGGAAACTTGGCCATTTCAATATGCCTTTATTTTCCCATGGTGTTGGAACAATACACAAACTAGGTCTTTGTTGACTTGCTACTTTATCTTGCACGATTTTATGTGAATTTTTTTTATTTTTTCTTCGAAACTAAAATTATTCATTATACTAGACGAGGAGCGTACAATAATAATTATTGTAAGAATAACATGACACAGACACTTTGTCATTACTTTATCTTTTATACTTTTGTCGAGAGAAGAAAAAATATTTCTCATCCATTCTAAATGTCAATCTTCCTACTCATCAACTTTAGAAGAATTTAAAATCTCTAGGCATTGGTTCCTCTAGATAGTTTTGTTGCACTGAAGATCCTGATGATCTTAGTATACAGTTTCTATCTCATGCGAGATGGTAATGTAATTGATTTTTCCTTGATGACTCCTTATGCTTTCAATACATTTAGCTTCAATTGCGTTACTAAAGTTGACATATTAAATGCAGCTTCCAGTATTAAATCAAATGCTGTGAGTATCGATGGCATTAATCCAAGATTTATCCGTATTCTCTTTGCTCATCTTCTTTCACCTCTCGCCCATGTTTGCAATCATGCCAATTTTCCAATTACTGGAAACTTTCAAAGGTCATACCAATCCCTAAAGGCTCTCCTCAGATGACTACCGTCCGATCAGTCTTATTCCCTTTCTTTCCAAAATATTCGAAAAAGTAATTTTCCTTCAAATATCTAAACACGTTGCTGCCCGGAACTTGTTACATGATTTACAGTCCGGGTTTCGACTCAACCATAGCTTTGCTGAAAGTGACAAATGATATTCGAATAGCTCTTGATGAGGATAAATTTACGGGTTTAATTTTTCTCGATATTTCCGAGGCTTTCGGTACTGTTGACCACTAATTGCTTTGCAATTCAATTCTCGTTACAGGCTGCAAAATTTTTCTATTCTTACCTTTCTAATCGTGTGTAAATAGTGTTTTCAGCTGATAGGTATTTATCTCCATTTTCTGTTGTATCTGGGGTTCCTCAGGGATAAGTCCTTGGTCCATTATTCTTTTCTATGTTCATCAATGATATTTTTACCTGTCCTAAGTGTTGTCGAACGCACCTCTTTGTAGATGATGTGCAGGCGTATCTCTCTAGGCATATTGGTTTAGTTGAGGATGACGTTAGCTGCTTGTAAAGTTTCTTCCTTCTTTTTTGTGATCGCCAATGGCTGATGAGAATCTTGAAGATATAAGAAACTAAATTATTTATATTAACTTGGAGATGCAAATGGTAGAGCTACGTGTAGCTTCTATGCATTTGTATCTCGACCAAGTAAGAGCCAAAAAGCTCTAAGTCTGGTCTTAATATAAATGTTGATTTTAATCACGAGAGCTGCGGATAGCTCAAATGATGGCACCTTAAGTGGTTTAGAGCTAAAGAGCTCTAGTGCAATTAAGGTAGCGGTATGAGAGCCAGAAAGCTCTATTTACCTTGATCGATATCCATGTTGGAGCTAAGGGAGCTCTATTGAATAAAAATGCCAAAGTGGAGTATAAAATAACTCTGTTTTATTTCCAATAGTACAGCCTTTTTATATTATCGAATAATCGCTTACTTCATCAATATTGCTTGCAAAAATTGTGTTCTCACCGATCGATCACCTGGAATTGGTTTCACACAGAAAGCGCCGAGTAAGCTTTTCGCAATACTCAAAGTTCTTACAGGCAATATGTTCAATGCTTGCTTAGTGATGAGTTCACTGGCATGGCTATACCGCTTTGTTATGCAAACAAGCTTTAATTGTAAATTCTTTTGCTTTCTTTCTTTTGTGCTTGTTTACTATAATTTCATTCATGCCGTGAATGCTTCATTCATTTGTAGTAAAATTTGTGTTGATGCTTCGCATAGCATATTGCAATATTTTTATTATGGACATTTGCTGTGTGGACTTTTATGTGTTGTAGGTCGCTTAACTTGCGCTCTACATCCTCACCGTAAAGAGGAAAAAAAAATTTTTTTTGCGTGAGACTAAAAAAAAAATTTTTTTTTTGTGTGGCCATATTGAGTGAAGTAAACGTTTACATTAAGTCTTAAAAGTATGATTTAAGATAATGTCTATAGTTACTTATTTTCATTCATACATTCTTTCATACATTTAATATAAATTATTCATTTGTCTAACTTAATGTTCTTTTGTATTTAATTGGTAAATTGAAATTATTAAATCTTAGCCATTATTTAAGGTTTCCTATTAGCAAAATTAAGTTTAAGTATTTATATATTATCATATTATATTATATATTTTTTTATATGTAATATATTTTACGTAATTGTCTAATCCATATGTTGACAAAACAAAAGTGTTAATAAAATGATTAATTATGAATGATTATTTTAGTTTGCATTTCATATTTATATTGTTATTTTACTTAGCTTCATAATCTATTTGCTTTAACCTATTCTTATGTACCTTCTTTATTTTATTATCTATTTCTAGGTATACATTTACGCCTTCTATGTTTTTTATCTTATATGGTCCTCTATATGGACATTCATGTTTTCTTCTATCGTTCTTATGTAGTAGTACATAACTACCTATTTCTAAATCTATTACATTTAATGTTCTATCAGATTTTTCTTTTCTGTTCGTTTTTGCTATGATTAGAGAATTTCTAGCTTTCTCGTGTGCTTTGTTTAAACGAAATTTAAGCTCGTTAGCATAGTCCTCGTAATTGTATATTGGGCTGTTGTCGTTATGTTCGACATTATTGAATAGACTTGATAATTTCCCAAAAACTAATTCGAATGGGGAGTAACCCGTATCAGAATGAGGTGTTGTATTATAACAGAAGGTATAATACGGAATCCATTCATCCCAGTTGTAGTCTGTGGTGAATGATAAGAGATATTCATTTAATACTCTATGATTTCGTTCTATTGAGCCTAAAGTCTGGTGATGGTATGGTGTTGATGTTACATGTTTTATTTTTAAATATTTACATATGTTAGTGAATACCTCATTGACGAATTCTGTTCCCATGTCAGTTTTTATGGTTTTAAAATTACCATGTTTTAAAATGCAATCTTTAACTAGAGCTTTCGCTACTGTTATTGCTTCTTTATTCTTTAATGGAATGGCTTCGATATATTTTGTCAAATCACACTGTATAGTTAATATATATCTGTATTCGTTTGATATCTTTAGTGGTCCTACAGTGTCTATGGATATAATCTCAAAGCTTGTAGATGGTGTCTCTGTTATCACCATTCTTTCTTTTGTATGTTTGAGAGTCTTGTTTTTAGCACATTTTTCACATCTACTTATATAATTTTTAACCATTTTGTTCAAATTTTTCCATATGTACCTCTGTTTAATTTTGTTAATGGTTCTTTTGACACCTGAGTGTCCTCCATGCGGAGAGTTGTGGAATTCTTTAATTATATTGCTTTTGATTACTTCATCAGTAATTTTTTTGGGAGAAATATATATTAATATCTTTAAATTTGTTTGCCTATCTTTCATATTTATCTTGCGCTGCAGCTTATTAAATGTTGTTTTAAATTTGTCGACATTTATGTATTGAAATATGATGTCATCTTTCGCTAACGATAGTGACTCTATTTTCATTTTCTTCATTTCAAAGATCAGTGTCTCCAAGATCAAACCTAAGTCGTGATATGGATTATTACTGGTTTTGATTATTACTCCCTTTTTATTAATTATTATCTTTGGCAAACTTTCAATAATTCTTTTTCTAGAGCTATTTTGTTTGTTAGCATTTTTGCTGCTATTATTGATTTCAAAGCGTAATGTTTTGACCCTTCGTACTTCATTAATCGAGATGCATTCCCATGCATAAAGGTGATCAGTCTTTATGTTGGTAAGGGATTCGTACTGGGTCTCTTTCTCTTTAATCTTATTTTTATTGTCATTTTTAGACATTGCTCTAGTTGTTATATTTATATTCGATGTAGGTATCATCGCTTTAAGGATGTCAGAATCTATTTTTATTCTCGATAAAGCGTCAGCATTAGTATTCATTTTTCCTTGTTTATAGATAATTTCGAAGTCATAGTCAGATAAGTCAAGCCTTATCCTTGTCATCTTGGAAGATGGGTTTCTATGAGTGAAAAGACTTACCAAAGGTCTGTGGTCTGTGACCACTATGAATTTTTTACCATATACGTACGGTCTGAAATAATTGATTGCCCAATGTATTGCTAGGAGTTCTTTTTCAATAATTGGTTTATTGAGTTCGTGTTTAGTTAATGTTCTACTAGCGTACGAAATTGGTAGATCTGTGCCGATTTCACCTTGGGATAAGACTGCTCCAAGGGCAAATTGTGAAGCATCTGTAGTTATAATGAATTTTTCGTTAAAATTTGGATATTTCAAGATTGGTGCATTTACTAGTTTGCATTTAAGTGCCGAAAACGCTTCTTGGCATTCATTTGTCCAAATGAATGGTGTATTCTTTTTGGATAATGAATTTATTGGTTTTGCCATATGAGCAAAGTTTGGAATAAATCTTCTGTAGTAATTACAGAAAGCAATAAATCTTCTGGCATCATCCGCATTTGCAGGGGTTGGGTAGTTTAATACTGTGTCAAACTTTTTGGGATCAGTCCTGACACCTTTTTCTGTTATTAAATGTCCTAAATAAGTAACTTCTGATTGTAAAAATCTACATTTTTGCGGATTTAATTTTAGATTGTACTTTCTCAGTCTATTGAAAGTTTTTATTAAATTTTGGTTATGATGTTTTAAACTGCATCCAAAAATTATGATATCATCCACATAAAGAAATGCTTCTGAATCTAATCCGGCCAAAGCTATTGAGAGCATTCGTTGAAAACTATTAGTGGAAATTTTTAAGCCAAAAGGTAGTCTTTTAAATTGATAATGTCCCTTGTTACTGGAAAATGCCGTTAATGGTCTTGATTTCTTTTCTAATTCTATCTGATGAAAAGAACTCGTGAGGTCTAGTGTGGAAAAGTATTTAGCTCTTCCGAGTTTGTCTAGCACGTCTTCAAGTCTTGTCAATGGAAATTTATCATCTAGAATTTTCTTGTTTAATTGTCTGAAATCGACAACTAGACGCCATTTTTTAGTATCTTTATCTGATTTTTTTGGGACGATCAATAGTGGTGAATTATAAGGACTAACTGAAGGTTCAATTATGTCTTCATTAATCAGACTGTCGATCTGAGTATTTATTTCCTCAATTTGGGTTTGCGGAAGTCTGTAGTTTTTTATATAAACCGGATTTTTATCAGTAGTGGAGATTTTTTGATTGTAAAAGTTATTTACCGTTAGTTTGTCGCCTGGTAAATAGAAGATGTCTGAGAAGTTTTTACAAATGTCTAAAATAGAGTTAGTTGCATATTGATCTAGATTTTCAATATTTAATTCTTTTAGAAGTTTACTGTATCTATTTTTATTTTCTTGCTTGATATTGAAAATGTAATAATTTTGAAGTGGTTCTGTTTTAGGTTTGAGATTATATAAAGTTACTTCTTTGTCTAAAGTGTTTAGGATTTTAACATGAGCGATGCCTTTTGCGGGTATGATGGAATTCGCTATATAAATTCCATCTTGAATTTCTTCATTCAAAACTACGCTATCTTCAGTAATATCGGCTTTTATTACTTGTATTATTTCAGATCTAGCAGGAACTTTTATTTCTTTTATGTTAGGTAATTTTGTGTACATTGGCAAAGTGTGTTTTGTATCATTAAAAAATAATGAAATGGTGAAATTATAGTAATCTATCTTACAAGAATTTTTTATGAGAAAGTCTCTTCCCAATATTCCACTAGTTATTATAGGAAATGTATCATCTACAATGTGGAATTCTTGCTGGATATCTTGATTATTTATCTTTATATTTGCCCTTATTGTGCCTAGAGAATTGGATTCTGACTGTGTGATACCTTTGATTTTGCATTTATTATGCTCTTGAATTCCATCTCTTGATTTCAACTCATTTGTTTTCAGGATTGATATGTCAGCTCCTGTGTCAATGAGGAATGTTTTATTGCCGAATGACAGATTTATGGGTACAGATATGTAATTGGTTAAAATTTTGTTTATGTTATATATTTTTATTGTGTGTCCCCCGATTCTGCTTCGGGGCCTAGTCCGTTTCCCGACTGGGCCACTTGTATCCTCCTATATGATGTGCTACTGTTTTGACGGATGTTGTTTCTAGGATATCTATTGCCATTCTGTTGGCCGTTATTGTGGTGTCTATAGGTTTGTGTGTTAGACGATCGATTATTGTTCCGTTGAGGTTTAATGCGATAATTGCCTCTTGAAACGTTATGGTTGTTATTGAAGTTTTTCCGAGTATTGTACTTAATGGTTTGGTATACATTTGCTTCGTGTCTTGGTGTTTCGATTTCTACTGCTATTTGTATAGCTTCGCTTAGCGATTTTGGTCTTGCAGCAAAGACTGTTGGCTTTAATTGTTCTTGCAGGCCATTTTTAAATGCATTAAGTGCTAATTGATCATTTAATTTTACGATCAATGACCTATTTGCTTCACCTTGCTCTGTTATTTGTAAGGTGTTCAATTGTGCAAGTAGACCTTCAATTTTTGTTGCGAAATCTGTGACACTTCTGTTGGATTGAGTGATCTTTGCTAACTCAGTGTGAATGTTAAGTGGTGTTTTGTTTGTTTTGAATATGTCTCGCAGATTCTTTTGGAACGTTTCTAAGTTGGTAGGTGTTGGCAATATGCACAGTTTGTTCCTTACTGTTGCTGTTAGACGAGTTTTCAAAACAAAATCTAGCAATCTTTTCTTTTGAGCTTCCTCTGATAAATCATCATGTAGGAATTGCACCAGATTTAGAAAGTTGTCTAGATTTTTACGATCACCAGCAAATTCTGGTATCACCTTCACTGCAGTAGCTATGTCAAAGTTTGGCATATTGATTTCTTCAGTTTCTTTATTCAACGTATCTTTTGTTTTATTTTTTAAAATTACAATTACGCTATTGTACAATTTGTCAAAACTCTTCTTGAATTCGATGGCTTGCTCTTCGTTTGTTTTTGCTAATTCTTTATATTTTGTGATGAAGCTATCCCTTATTTCTTCAACTTCTGTTTCTTTCTTTAGAATGTGACTGGCAGTGTATTGCCTGTTTGGAGTTTTCTTGAAGTTTTCTAATATGTCTTTTAATTTCGTTGTTAAATCCTTCAAGCTCATTTTCTATTTTAAACGGCTGCGACCGCTACTTGCTTCTTTACTTGTTTTATTAAAACTTTCTTGAATTTCCAAAATACTATTAAGCATAAAGCAATAATTGCAAGTACTAGCAGAATTAGCTCTATATCTGATAGACTCCGATTGTCTTGCGTTATGTTGTTAGTTGAGGAACCTGCATTATTATTTATCAGTATCTCCTCTGTTTGCATTTTAGAAGCCTTTTTCCCCATGATGGTATATTTTTTTTTGACCGATGTGGGAATTGATTCGCAATGAAGACACTGTAAGAAATGGTTAAATTTCTCGAAACTTAGGAAATGAAGAATACAACGGTTGAAAGTGAAATTCCCTTATAGCAAATTGAAAAGAAAAGCTTATAAAGTTGGTTGTTTAATTATTTTTTAATACTTTTTATTTTTATTTTTTCTATAATTTATTCTATTATTTTTAAGCTCTTTTATTTTCTTTAAAAATATATTCCGTTGTTCCCCTGTTGCTATCACTAGCAAGCGATGATAATTTTTTATCTC
Source organism: Dioctria rufipes (assembly GCA_963924295.1). Taxonomy (NCBI): domain Eukaryota; kingdom Metazoa; phylum Arthropoda; class Insecta; order Diptera; family Asilidae; genus Dioctria; species Dioctria rufipes. The sequence goes on from OZ002743.1 coordinate 52,026,568, forward strand.
CGCCCTTGTCTTAGCTTCGAAACCGGCTCTCCTCTTTTTTGTTGGTTGCTGCTTCTCAGTGTGCTCCACCGAATGTTTGCCTCTTTTCCTGTACTCCTCCAAAGTTATTGGTCGTGGTCCCGCTGTTGGATTTTTCAACGCCTCCTCTAGAGATTTTTTTAATTCCTTCCATGGGCTGAGTAGCTGCTCATTCGTCTTCTCCGACGACTCCAAGTTTAGTTGGGCAGGGTCGCCATGTAAAGTTTCTTCCTTCTTTTTTGTGATCGCCAATGGCTGATGAGAATCTTGAAGATATAAGAAACTAAATTATTTATATTAACTTGGAGATGCAAATGGTAGAGCTACGTGTAGCTTCTATGCATTTGTATCTCGACCAAGTAAGAGCCAAAAAGCTCTAAGTCTGGTCTTAATATAAATGTTGATTTTAATCACGAGAGCTGCGGATAGCTCAAATGATGGCACCTTAAGTGGTTTAGAGCTAAAGAGCTCTAGTGCAATTAAGGTAGCGGTATGAGAGCCAGAAAGCTCTATTTACCTTGATCGATATCCATGTTGGAGCTAAGGGAGCTCTATTGAATAAAAATGCCAAAGTGGAGTATAAAATAACTCTGTTTTATTTCCAATAGTACAGCCTTTTTATATTATCGAATAATCGCTTACTTCATCAATATTGCTTGCAAAAATTGTGTTCTCACCGATCGATCACCTGGAATTGGTTTCACACAGAAAGCGCCGAGTAAGCTTTTCGCAATACTCAAAGTTCTTACAGGCAATATGTTCAATGCTTGCTTAGTGATGAGTTCACTGGCATGGCTATACCGCTTTGTTATGCAAACAAGCTTTAATTGTAAATTCTTTTGCTTTCTTTCTTTTGTGCTTGTTTACTATAATTTCATTCATGCCGTGAATGCTTCATTCATTTGTAGTAAAATTTGTGTTGATGCTTCGCATAGCATATTGCAATATTTTTATTATGGACATTTGCTGTGTGGACTTTTATGTGTTGTAGGTCGCTTAACTTGCGCTCTACATGCTTAAATAAAGACCTCGAGAGAATCCACCAGTATACCGTCGTAAATAATCTTCTCATTAATCCAGCAAAATCGAAGGATTTTCGCAACTTGGAGTAATTTTTAATAAGACCTTGAAGTGGAACGAGCACAGTAAGTTTATCATGCGTAGAATTTACGGTGGCCTTCGTTCGCTTTGGGCCACAAGCTTCTTCACACCTACTGAAACCAGATTGCATTTATTGCGCTCATTACTGATTCCCTTAATAAATTATGGGTGGGAGGTCTATAGTAGGCTTGATTCTGTTTGCTGGAGGATGCTAATAACTACATTTAATTCTATGATTAAATATATATATAACCTTCCTAGATTTGAACATGTCTCACAGTATGCTTCATCAGTCTTCGGTTGTACTTTTGAGGCTCACTTGCAGTTTCCACTGATTGCATATGTGGCTAAAATTATTAAAGTTGAGCAACATAAATACTTGTAGAGTCGGTCCAGTCGGACAATAACCCTTATTTTGCCTAATAATAGTTGCCTTGTAAGTAAATGCCTGTTTTTCATCCAAGCCATTAAGTTATGGAGTTCATTGCCAGCTTCGTTGTGAAGATCCCTTATGTCAAGCACATTGACCATCTTCAATCTAAATGCATTCATTTACTACTAGAGTAATTCTATATTTTAATTTATTTGTATATTTCTTTTTACTTATAAACATTGTTTTTCCTTATTCTTGTAATTTTGTAGGTCTAGATATAAGTTTGAGTAATTTTATAGGATAAGATGTTCGTTTTTTTTTTCACTATTCATTTTCCTTTGACTTGTACAACACAAAAGAATTTTATTCTCATTTGTACAAAGCCGATTGTTTAAATAAATTAAATTGAATTGAATTGCATGTATAACATTACCAAAGGTAACATATTATGACTAAAAGGTATATAAGGGTACATTTCCGAGGTATGGTATAGTTCCTTTAGTTTATATAATATTTCTAGTAGTTTTATAAGGGCCTTTCAGTTTTTATAATAGAGTTAGACTTTATTTACAAGTACTTCAATCAATGGGAAATTTAGTCATTTAAGTACAAGCAGCCAGTTTTTATCTCCGAATTGCAGATAAAAAAGAAAATGTCGGTTAAGCCAATTTTTTAAATTTAAGATATATGGCTTCCGTTTTTATTTTTACATAAGGAAAATAGATCATCTTAGGTATATATCATTTCTGAATTATATAGTGTTACTATTATGAATTATGATATCATCTAATTGAAAATTTAAAATTTTGCCATATTCTGATTCAAATTATTCAAAAAAAGCTTATTTTTGAAGCGGTCTATATTTTTTAGAAGTATCTATAATGATATTCACAGTACGATCTTAATTGCAGCTGAATTTCACCACGTTCATGTTGAAAATCTGTGATTCTAAGATGTAAAAATATTAGGCACATTATACAAATGCAATAGAAAAAAATATCGAAATTCTATGTAGAGATGGGTTTCGTAAATATTTGCATTATATTGTTTTATGAAGGTAAAGAAAATTAATTTCCCTAACGTTTCAATCACTAAAAGAAATCAATCTGAGAAAATTCCAAGCATTGTGGAAATGTTACCATCACTATTATGAGCAAGGTTTATAAAGGTAACCGAAACAATACCGCAAGCACCCACTGCTATGACCAAAATAAATTAATCGAGAATACCCTGGGTTATATAAGAAGTTATATTAAAGTAACTAGGTTATTTTTATTACTCATTTTATAAAAAAAAAAAACATTATTTATATGACGTTATCCACATCAAGTCACGGTAACCTTTATAAATAAAAAGATTACGTTTGGACTTTTTACCGGGTTAAACTTAATTTTGTTCAAGAAAGAATTTTTTGGGATTCTCCGGTATATAGCAAAAGCTAAAAAATGTTCTAATTTGTTATTTCATCACACAACCGATTAATTATTGGTGACAAGTTTCAAGTCTTGGTTTGACTCATCAACAGGTCACAAATAGCGAAATTGGGTGATTTGAAAAACAAATGAAAAAAATGAAAATGAAGCTGCACCGATGAGTGTAAGGTTTTCTGCTGACACGAAACGCTTCTTCTTCTTCCTTTTCTTCTTTATTTTTCAGCCCACTGCGTGACGTATACAGGTTCGATTCGCTTCGAATGAATCTGTTCTTTAAAAATTTTTTAAATTTTTTTTAATAAATAAAAAAATTGTTTTTTCTATTTTTCTCAAACTTTTCATTTCTTTCTTCTTTTTTCATTTTTTTATTTGTTTTTCAAATCACCCAATTTCGCTATTTGTGACCTGTTGATGAGTCAAACCAAGACTTGAAACTTGTCACCAAAAATTAATCGGTTGTGTGATGAAATAACAAATTAGAACATTTTTTAGCTTTTGCTATATACCGGAGAATCCCAAAAATTCTTTCTTGAACAAAAAAACAAAAACAAAGGTAACCTTTAGATAATTCTCCATTTAAGCTCTATAAGGGGTTTATAGTGGTCACAATATAATATAGTTTCAAGAACTAGTCTATATAAGCCAAGTTATATAATTTGGCAATGAAGTCCCTACAGTTACTACTATAAATAAAACAAAAATGTTCGCGGTTCCAAGCTATATGTAAAAAAATTGCTGGTTCATACTTTTTTTATGCTTCCATTTCCTGTTGGGACTGTACATGCTGTACATGTCTACGCCAAGAATACATTCACTACACATTCAACAAAAATGCACCCAAGAATTCCCTCTATTTGATAAGCCCTAGATAAATTAACTTGCACTCTAACCCAAAACATACAATCAAACTCTATACGTATATTTGAAGTAGTTATAATTTGAGTATTTAAATACTAATTAATGAATAATTACAGCCTCGTGGGACATATCTGAGGTGATGGGTCTATTTATTTAAAAATTCCCTTTAGTGAAATCTTCCGAGACCTTCCGTACAGACACAGAAAAAAAAAGGAAAAGTTAAGCTAAAAGTTGAGGAAAACTCAAAAAGGTTAGATAAACTGAGGAAATGAGACCTACCGGTAGGTGCCATAAAAAAATATTATTTTCAAGCAGAGGACATTTTGATCCGTGCAAAATAAATACTAATGCATATTGAGCGAAATCTCTAAAATCTGAATAGAGGAACATCATTATTGCTCGGCTCGGCCAGTTCCGAAAGAGTTTATGGGCTACTTCCTCCAAAAACGGCGGTGGTTTGTTTTTATTCGGGAAGCCACCAGGGAAACAGGAGTTAATTTGAATGGTGGGGAAAAGTTAAAAGGAAGAGGTTAAAAAATACAAAACTAAAAAGGTCCTGAGGCAAAATTTATAAATAAAGGAAAAATTACCAAAGCAAGCGTCCAACAGATGGATTTCACTAGCACACCACAACAAAGCCCCAAAATTCAAGCATTTTTATCTTCCATTTTTTGGTTCTCATTTATTTAAAATTTTTCAGTGTTTTCTTTGTACTCATGCATGAGTTTGAAACTCGTAATTAAAATTTATTTGCATTGCTTTTCTACTCATCATGATTTCATTGCACACCCTTTCTAGGGTAGTTAGACCCGACTTAGTTTACTAAAAGTAATTGGGGAGGGTGAGAAGTCAGAGACACATTGCGATTATATAAGCATCAGTCAGCAACGAAACTGTTTACATTTCAATGTATGTTTTTTCAATCGAGCGATTTCTATCCCCAAGGTCCTCAGTACTACAACAAACGGCGATGCTAGAGCACGTCGTTCGAGGAGTGAGAGATAGAAACGAAATTATAAGCACGTGAGTAAAGTTTTCGCTTGACATTGCAATTGCATTTAAAGCTGACACACATCAATGATGTTTTGTTGCTTAGTGATTTTAATTAAAAGTTTACACTTTAGTTAACGATGTTTTCTAGCTTAGTTTAGTTCGTGATTGAAACAATTTTTTTTAACCTGAACGTCTTTTTATTAATTTATTTTGGAAGTTCTAAAGATAGTAAACAGAAATTTCCAAAAACATAGCACCTTAGAATTAAGGACATAACAAATTTTAATATATTTATAAAAAAAAACAAAAAAATCGAAAGGTTTATTATAATGTAAGATGTAATACCGCAGAGATAGACTTGCAATTTCAATATTGCAATTCGCGCTAAACACCAGGTCTGTCTCTATATACTGAGAAAAAGCTCAGTATATGCTGGTCTACACTCAGTATGTAGCAAATTGGGAGTTAATATCAAAATTGTGAAAAATTTCGCGGCATAAAGAATTTATTGCAATCTGACCCTAGTTGTAAACCATAATTAATTCACGATCCTTTTAGAACCTAATTTTATACGGCTATATTGCCTGGAACTTTTTCTGACATTTAATATTTGACACTTGTCAAGTTGAAGTATCTATTTCGTTTTTATTCTCCATATAAGCAAAAAATTTCACAATATTTGCTCGCATTTTGTACGTGCGCGCACCTGTCTTAAGTCAAATGACAAATCAAATGTAAGTTCTCTAATTAATTTCTTAGTATCGTAATCTGCAAGTGTGTCTCCAAAATTTTTTATTGCAATTGACATAATCGTAATGTCCCCGGTATAAAGTAAATAAAGAAAATAAACTAATAACTAAAGAAATACAACTAAAAGCAAAGTGTGAAAAGAGAGCGAAGGAAAAACTACAAAAACTAATTAAACTAAATCTAAAATCGAACAAGTAAAAACCCTAGAATTGGTTTAAGACCAATTGTTATGATACCCCAAGATGAATGCCCGTATGAAATTTCATAGGGTCACCCATCTGTGAAATTTTGACTTTTGAAATGGTTTTCCGCATATATTTCTATAACGGTTCGTCGGACAGTAAAAATGATTATAAAAAATTTCATAGGATTTCATATTCTGAAGAAATTTTTAGTACAATAAAAATAACTAGGACTGATAGTCTTCACAGTATACGTAAAAATCGTAAATTTTTATATGGCAACACCAAGTAGGTAGTCTGAAGACGCCCTGCAGTCTCGAGTTGCACGGAGGGGCGTTCAAATCAATACCAGAGGCTAATACGTGACAATATACTTGATCATTCAAATCCAAGTAGATTCTGCGAGTTTTCAGTGTTATTAAGTTGTATTTTGCTAATCTTTCATGATACTGTTGAATTTATACTCAGGTGAATTTACGCTGAACAGCCTCAATTTGTACACTAAAAGCAGAATAAAACAAGTAAAAAAGCTAGAATTGGTCTAAGACCGATTCTTATGATACCCTAGATGAATGCCCGTATTAAATTTCGTATGGTCACCGATCTATTCAAGTATTGATTTTGAAGTTGTTTTTCGCATGTATTTCTAGAACGGTTTGTCGCACAGAAAAAATGGTTATAACCAATTTTATAGGATTTCGTATTCTGCAGAAGTTTCTAGTACAATAAAAATGTCTTGGACTGATCGTTTTCAAAGTATACGTAAAAAACCGAAATTTTTATATGGCAACACCAAGAAGGAGTTGCCCGATTTGTCTCATTTTCGAACTTAATTTTACTTTTTTTTTAAAGTCCGTGTACAAAATTTCAGCTCTCTAAGTATACGCGTTCTCGAGTTATCGTGCGCACAGACGGACGGACGGACGGACGGACAGACGGACGGACGGGCGGACGGACATGCAAAAATCGAAATAACTTTTAATATTATGAATGAGTGTCCAATCCATTTTGCTCTACCATCATTATTTCGAGGTGTTACAAACGGAATGACAAACTTAGTATACCCCTATGATTTCATCTAGGGTATAAAAAGGACTCCGAAATGATCTGGAAGTAATAAAGTGTATGTGAGAAATGAAGAGGAGCTTTCGGTAAAAAATTACACCCGAATCTTTTATTTCATTGACATGGGTGATAGTAGTGTACTAACTGGTGTAATCAAAGAATACGAGGTTTTCTTTTACCATGAAATGTGACACATTTACATTAATTTGCTTACATTAATTCAATACAGTTTTCGTGGCACAAATTTTCTAGTCGTTCTATATACTTTTGAAGATGGATTAAATCCGTCACGTATCAGCGTATAATAAACAACCAGATATAAAATATGAAAGCAATGTCGTTGATATAGTATACGAGAATAATTCATGGTCCAAGTATTGTACCTTGGGGTACTCCAGAAACTTGTCTAAATTAGGAGATTGTTGCCCATTACGTACAAAGATATTATCCGTGGTAGTTAAATAGAAGTAGAACTAAGTATGTCTATTTGAAAACCCATTTATTTCATTTTTGTAAGACAGCGTTTTTGATAAATCTTGTCAAATGTTTTGGCAAAGCCAGTGTGGATAGAATCTATTTTTGTATTTTCGTCGATAGAGCGAACGCGATTTTTTCAGTGAATAAAGATAAGTTGGTGATCGTAGATCGTCCTGGTAAAAATCAGTGCCATTCTTCAAAGATAATTTTTGTTTTTTTTTTTTATAGGAGCTGACAGTAAACGAGTTTTGTAAAAATAAGAGCAATAGCGTTAGAAATAGAAATGGCTCTATACGTTTAGGCTCTATACGTTTAGGGTCACCAGATTTATAAATAGGCATAACGAAGCAATTCTTAAGAGCTACTGGGTAAATTTTATTAATGATTGAAAAATTGAATAAACTACTAAGCGGCTCCGTTAGACTTTATGCGCATCGCCTAAAAATAATATTTGGAATCCCGTCGGATTGCTCGGTACATTAAGAACTGATTCTAAATGAATAAAGCTTAACATAATATTTATATTGGAAGCGTTCTGAGAAGGTAAAAAGCTAGTGTCAGGGTCTGTTTCAGAATATACCAATGTAAAGTGTGCGGAAAATAGTGTAATTGCCTCCTTGAAAATTAAATCCAGCCAAATCTAATAAAATATCGAGCGGAGAATGATGGAGGAGTCTATCTTAGATAGTGGACACAAGGATGAAGTAATGCTCACTTTGTAATGCTAAACGTTTATCCAAACTAAATCGAAAATCCTACAGCTTATATTAAATTTATTGTTAAATTGCTTTAGATTACATAATTTCATATTATTAAGAAAGAGAATGTGAAGGAAGACTATTTTGCTGAGGTACGCATACAATTGTCAGGCACTTCTGTCTAAAGAGTTAGAAGATATCAGAAGACAGCTGACCTCTTAACTTTTGTGGAGATTTTTTGTTAAGGGATTGGTATTCTAGCAAACATAAATAGCTGTCAAATATTTCTTAACATAAGCGGACCTCACTGAGATACGCTTAAAGCTCTTATCGTGATAGTCGTAGAAATCGTTTTGTTTCAAATACCGAAATTTTGGATAAAAATGCTGTAAAGTAAGTATATATTTATAAAATACGTATATATTATATAAATATGTATAAGTTTGCGAAATATAAAATAATTATACAATTTTAAATTATCAGCCGTACATGGAGGATAGTTATGAGGAATATGAGGTACGACTTGGATCCGTTTGCTATTTTTGAGGTTGTATTTATAAAGAATTCCAGAATGCCAAAATCTTATGCCTTTAAGGTGATTGAAATGACTCAGCTTTACGATAATCTCCATTACTCGACAATGTTATCGTCCCTCGGTTTTGGCAACAATTAATTTTTTTGCTACAGGTACATACGAAAATCCTGTTGGACGTAACGACATCCCGAATTTAAGCCAACCTTCGATATCTAGGATAATTGGCTAATTGCGATGTTAATTGTTACCAATCTTAGGAAATTCATAAAATTCATAAAAACTCAGTAAACATATAAGGAACTATCGCGGAGCAAAATTATTGTGATGATGCTTGTAAGCACAAATGTAGTAAAATGCGCATGCTTCGTGCTATCTACGTGTGGGGTAGCCATATTGCCATCATCGTCTCGCAAAAAATGATTTCTTCTTTTTTCTTCTTGCAAAGTGAATTGTCTGTTACAGGTTGGCTAACTGAAAGGGGAGTGTTCAGATTCTCCAAAGCCTTTTAACTTCTTAAAGTTAAAATTTCTTCAAAAAAATTTATGTAGAATTCTAATTCTGCTAAAATCTCTTACTTGCTAAATTTAAGGATTTAAGTGGTTAAAAGATCTCTTAACGGGAGGTTACCGTCGAGAGGCATGAAAAATGCATGAACTTTGGAATTTTTTTTTAACATAAAATAAATACTCTTGGAAATGGGTTTTAACGTATTTTAATCTTCTATCAATGGAGAGTAAATTCTAATTCTATTTATAAAAAAAAATCCAAAATGGCGGCTCCAGCACCCATCAAACAAAACCGTGCACGGCGTGTTTTGGTCTGCGCGGGGTACTCCGCAGCTATACAAATTCAATCGAAACAAATAGGGTTCAAAATGATTAAACTTGATAAAATTTGAGGGGCCTTACCGGTTTTCGTTTTCAAAGAAACCTCTGAATAAAAACATGCTAGCCATTTGAAAAAAAAACAAACATATTTTGCCCTGTTTTGTTTATTTTTTTTTCAACGGACGAAAAAACTAATTGTAAAATTTTTTTTTACTAAAACCGCTTCCTGATGGCCCCGCAAATTGAATTTTCTTTCAATTGTGCAAAGATTCATGTGAATCGGTTCATCCATTGAAGCTGAAAATTTGTTCCCAGAAAAACTCATTTAAAGATTAACGTTATAAAAAATCTTTGACGGCTTACTCCAGCTATTCCAGCCCCAAACAGTGGCTCTTCTTCTTTCTTCAAGAACTGATTATCCTGAATATGAAGGTTAGCGGCTTCCCGAAATTTATTAGGGTACCTCAGGTAGCGAGAAAGGGTCTCCCCAGTAAGCGCACTCCGAGCGCCTCAGCTACCTGGTTTCTAGCCGGCGGAGGGTTCCGCAGTCAATCCAGTCCAGAATATTTTAGATATGAAAATATGCTTTTACCCACGTGTTCTAAACACTTTAGGGATGATAAGTTTGTAAAAAAAAAAATCGAATTTTTCATCGTCATGCATAGAGGATATGTTTTCTTCTATTTTCTGCCAACCGTAAAAAAGTCTTAAAAAGAAAATGGCGTAGGATCACTACAAATCGTAGATAGGTACATTTTTGTTATATTCTCAGGACTTAGTTGGATAATAATTGTCATTCGACCTGCCAAGGAATTGTGATGGAATTACCGAAAGGTAAACGAAAAAATAACAACAAAAAAGAAATATTCTATTTTCAGTTGCAATGATACAGCGCGAACCTAATGGTTTACATTTTATTTTATTAAAGCAAGGCAATGAGTTCCACATGCTCTTTAATCTTTAGTCACACTCTATAAGTCAACTACACAAATATTGAAGTCAATCTGTGTGAGCTAAGAAAAAGTGCGTTACTTCGTATTTTGTAATAATTTTTTGATATGGGTATTTTTCCTTGTTTTCTTGTCTTATCAGTTTTCACTAAAACACATCTGCTCTGTACGTTTAACATGCATTCAACTTTTAGATCGAAGAGTTTCAAAGCCAGATTAGTGACCTCTTGCAGTATACCCAATCATATTTGTGTGCAGACTGTAACACATTGTCTCTACAATGGTTGTCTGGGCACACTGGAATAACTGGGAATTAGCGGACAGATTCGCTATGGTTGTCAGATCACAGCACTACTACTCCCATAGGGGTTGTCCAAAATGGAGTGTGTGGAGTATCAAATTAATTAGGTAAGCGAGTGAAATCGAGTGGATGGGTTCGTATTTCGATCGTATAAAATTCATACATACATACTGTTAAAAAAACAGGTTTTGGTACTTGGGTCATATACACTTCCTTTCTTCATTTTGCATATAATTTGTTATTTCTTTCGTATGCATTAGCGGTCTGTTGTCAACGTTTTTGGTTTGCGTGGCAAATTTCGCTGACATAGAGTTCTTCGCAATCATTTTTCATCCAAAAAACGACCATTTCCACTTTAATGAGGCCTGGTTTCCTTTCATTTCGAGTTATCTCCGAAACATATGTAGATGCGATTTCATTCGACAAACAAGCTTTAATGTGTATAACTAACAAATTTATAGAGTCTCTTCTGTGCTAGAAGACGACAAAATTGAGCTCGTTTCAGGTAATCTCAAATTATTTGATACGCCAAAATCCATATTTAGTTGTAAATTTTCGATGAATTTCAACAATTCTTTTTTCATAATATAGCTAAGATATGCCGCAATACTCTGAATGTAAATTTAAGGGATGGACCCAGCAAGGTGGGGAGGTGGAGATAAGAACGGAAAAATTAACAGTTTTCTAACAAAATAATCCTTTTAAAATCAACTTTTTAGTTCGGAAATTATCTGGGCGGGCTAAATAGGGGTAGTTAATGATAGCCCCTATTTGTTCTAAAAATAATTCATTTCACTAAATCTCGATCCGATTATTATTACCGAATCTACCGCAACATAATAAGTTTCATCAGCCATTAAATTACCTTCAACGCCATCTTTCTGCTAAATTTTGAAACATTTAAACAATTTTTTTTTTCTCCTATAGTTTTTTTTCTCTCTATAGTCTGTCATTTTATTTAAGAAAAAACACAAATCATTATTCCCAGTTGTTTAGGAATATTTAACAAAATTAGATTGCTTAATTGCTTCACACATTGCTGTGATACGGAAAAACCACCACCTTTTATCCTGGCCAATTTCCAAAAAAAAGTGCTAGAAGTCCTCACTACTGAATAATATTATTAAAAAAAAAACCTATTATTAACATTGTTTTTCGTTTAGTACTGCTATATTTTTTTATAAAAAATGTAAAGTATTAAGCTTCATTTGGAATTTGAGTCAGAAAAAGCGGTTGCTTCATTCTCGAAATATTTTTTTTTGAAATTTCTAACCCCCAGCGGGAGTGTGGAATGTGGTAGGAAAAAAAAAATACGTGTGAACTATTTTGATATTCCCTACAAACTATGAAAGTTTCATCTAAATCGGAGATGGTCAGATGTGACAGTACAGTGCTACCAGGTGAAGCGAAACATGAATTTGAGTGCCGCCTCACAATGAAAAACATGAATATCGGCGCTGCCGTGAATATGTTAGCGGATTTTCATCAGAAGCATCAGCAGTAATCGGCGAATCTGATTACTTACAGGTGTACGAAACGATTTTTTTATGGGGGCTATAGGAAGATAACGGACATTCTGAAAGCTGTTGACAGCACTGAGTATTTGTCCCACGTGGAAGAAAAGCTATAGACAGCTGAACACTCTATGTGTACTTATTCGGCCTTTTTCCGGTGCAGGATGGATACTCCCGCCTATCTGCAGATGCTGTGCTTTCCTTACCTGGACTTGATGCATTTCATTAAGAGAGGTTTCAGTGATCGGCTTTTATTTCAGAAGTTTATTACATTGGACATAATCCGTTCTTGCCACCATGTTTGAGATAGCTTGTGGCAGGGGGACGAATTACATAAAAAAGAGGTCTGTAAGCCCGAACTTAGGGAATATCCATCTAATATTGATCTCGTTCTGTAGTCCTCTAGTCAATACTGTATGATGTTTTAAGGTATTGCTTGTATCACTAACTTGTTGATCCTGTACCTTGATAGTATGTCTTGATTGTGTGCCCTTACGTTCATAGTGCTTGTTACCTATTTCATTATGCTTGTTCACCCGTTTGATGGATTAAACCCGGATTCCATTTTTAATTAATATATCTATACTCTCTAAACACCAATTCAGCAAACAAACTAATTATAGAACTCATATGAGCCAATTTTTAAATTACAGTTCAAATTCAAATTTTTGTTCAGCTTCTCAAAAAAAAAAAATCATGTACATATCAGAAAAAAATTTGTTCACTTGTATGTTTTCTTTCTCAATACTCAGTAGATTTCACAAAGAATTTTCCTTCAAGATTTGATTTGATTAGATTTGATTTGATTCGATTCGATTCGATTCGATATGTCCTTCCTCGTATTTTATGAAAATGAAATTACGAAAAAAAAAAAAAAAAAACGGAAATTTGGTAGCTACGAGCGAAAATTCTTCATCTGCGGGAGGTACATTTTTCAAAAGGAAGGCATTCAGTTTTGTCGAAATATTACTTCCATGTAACTTTCTTAAATATTGAGGTCTTAATGATACACATAATTACAATTAGAAATATTTTACCCAGTTAGAATGTTTGCAGCCTAAAGCTCAGTTGACTAGCTGAATGTTATGCGGTCGTTTGTGGACAATCTCTGGGAGCTCAGCATAAAGGAAATTTTCGGAAGAATGTGGGCAATTATTCGATATACATAAGTACCTAATATCTATATATATCTTTTATATCTAAATTTATAAAATAGAAAAGTGACAAAGCAAAATATGCCATAAATAAGTATAAAAGCAGCACCCTTCGGTTTCATTACTCGAGAAAATTAAAAAAAAAAATTTACAAATATTAGAAAGGTTTGTAGTTGGCAATTCTTTTATAATAAAGTGGCTATGGGCCTCTCCAGTAGCCAATTATTAGCTTCAGCCCATCTGGATCTATTATAATCCCAAAAATTTAAATTAAATCAATAAAAATGTTTCAGTCCAGTCCTTCCCGGGTTACTGAATAAAACATGAGCGCTTTGCAAAAATTAAAGAAATTTTGTTTTTCGAGAACCCATGTTTTCCCGAAAACCGCAATGAAAGGAAACTTTTTGCTGGGTTTAGAAAAATGTGAGCATTTGGGAAATGTGTTTTTATGAAAAATTGCTGTGATGGATGAGAATGGTTGATATAAAAGGTCGGGATGGAAAAATCTAGAAAGAGTGATTGCTGCTTCGTAGTCTTATAAATATCTTTCTTGGAAACCGTATGTGGTAATGTTTCTTTGATGAGATAATCTATTCAGCTCTGCATTTTATCTATAGCTACCCTAAAGAAAATATGTATTTAGATAAGCCTAGATGTATGCGGCAAAACATTATATTCACACATACTTGATTAATTGGAGTAATAAACTCTGATGGCAAAATAACTCTTTAAAGTTTTTGCTCATCGTAAGACGGAATTTATAAGGAGCTTAGTTTGAAGTTGTCATACATTTTTTCAAATTAATTGCTGCGTTTCGTTTCATTGCGGCTCAATGCTTTCTTCATAGCACACAAACAATAAATTCAGATCATAAGAAGAGTGTGTTAACTTTTGAAGCTTAATATACGTCCATTCGACGTATACCCCAGCTCAGATTAGCTGCCCCTCCCTCCTCCCGACAGGGGAAATACAAAACATGAGAAAATTTTGTGCTAATTATGTGTCAAACTGAAAAACTTTGTGCTCGAAAAATACAAAATACAGGGTGCAGAACGACGTCAATTTGCACCCCACCCTAGTATTAACTCTACCACCAAAGTTTAGATTCACACAGGATTTATATGCTATTTATGTGCTAATTCTTCGTCAAATCTAAAAATTTGCAAGATCACGCCGCCATAATGAAAATGTTGTCAAAATAGTTTTGATTCAATCAGGATTTATGTATTAATTATATGCTAATTCTTTGCCAAAACTAAAAATTTTGTGCTCAAAAGTATAATGGTGTTTTAAAATCAAAATGCGGGGTGCAGGACGAAGTTATCTTCCACCCCTCTACGTTAGTAAAAATCCTGCCAAAACAAAATTTTGATTCACTAAGAATTTTTGTCCTAATTATGTGCTAATTGCTTAGCAAATCTAAGAAATTTGTATTCGAAAATTTAATGCTTGTTTTTTAAGCCTAAATTTGGGTCTGGTGGGGGGGGGGAGAGGGCAGCACGACGTCGTCCCCCACCCCGCCGTAGTTAAAATGTTATCAGCCACAAGGATTGAAAGTTTTCAGTCTAGACGCCAAATACGTGTTGTATTAGATGGCGTTACATCTGAACCCCATCTCATAAATGCCGGTGTGCCTCAAGGCTCTGTTATCTCTCCAACTCTCTTTTTAATTTTCATTAATGATCTAATTTCCCTTACTTTCCATTTTTACAGATGACAATATTCTTGATTTCGCATACTCCTTTGACACTCTTGCGGACTCCAGGGAGAACGCTTCATGTGTTAAACGAAATTGCATGATTAGCTCATTGAATAACGATCTTAACAATATCCTCGCTTGGGGCAAAGCGAATCGCGTCGAATTCAATGCATCTAAGACCCAAAGCTGTCTCATCTCATTAAAACAAGATCATAACTTAACCACACCCGTTTCTTTTGATGGAGCTTTAATTTCTGATTCACCGTCACTAAGAATTCTTGGCATTAATATTTCCAGTAAGTTAAACTGGACATATCACAAAAGTCTCTGTTGCCAAAGAAGCATCGAAATATCTTGAATTTCTGAAAAGGTGTAAGAAATATTTCAGCCCGTCAAATCTAGCGCTCCTCTATAAGTCCTACATTAGACCTAAAATGGAATACAACTCCCATATATGGGCCGGGGCTGGTCGCATAGCCTTAGCTTCATTGGATATTGTCCAACAGAGCACCGCCGGAATGTTGGATGCCTTTCGCCCCTTTATCGCTATATGCATGGTCAATGTTCTGATGAAATATCTAGTCTAAGCCCTTGTAGAATGATTCCTGCATGCAATACTCACGCTGCAAACCGCTCACATCCTTTAACCCTTCAAATTACTTTCGGCTGTACAGTAAAATTCTGTGATGCGTTTTCACTCGAACAGTGCGAATGTGGAACAGCTTACCATCTTCTGTTTTTCCTACGGCATACAATCTGCGGAAGTTTAAGGGCGACATACATCGGCACCACCGCCACTCTCCTCATATCACCTAATCCTTTCCCGATCTCCTTCCTGCCATACTGTGCTTTGCATCATAGGGTATCCCCTGAGCTTGGCTTAATAATATAAAAAAAAGGCGCTGATGAGCTCCTGGTGATCAAGGAACAAAGAAAACTATTGAATGAACAGGAAGCCATGCGTGAGGATCCAACTAAGCCTAAGGAACTAACTGTAAGCCAGAATCGCCAAAATAGAGAGCGCGCTGTCATATTGGGAATGGATTGATCCCAATTTTGACAGAAGTTCTAAGGTAAATAGTGGTTTAGAACACCAAATCCACCTATTCCAGACAACTTCTTAGAGAAAAGAGAAGACATCATTGAGGAAAATGTTCATACTCTTATTTGTTTTAATCAGTATCCGTCACAACCAACTGCCTAACCCCTCTTTATATTCCCTCCATGGGGCCCAGACCCTGTTATATCGTGTTCAATGTCTCCCGTACATGTACGTACTGTCCTTCGTTTACTTATTTTGGTATAATTTTAAGGTAAGATTTTATTTTATTATTCATTTATAAATGTGTTCGCACCCAGTTTGGAGCCTGTGAGACACTCAAGAAGTGGACCTGAAATCGATCCGCCTGGATTAACCCCATCCGATGCACCCATGTACGATGTAATTTGTTCAAATATTCAACGGAACCCGTGCATAATATTGCATTTCCGTTGGATGCGTTCTGGGTATTTAACGCCCAGGAATAAAAACATTTTGGCATTGATTAATCAAAGCATTCGTCTGGTGGATTAACTGCCCATGTATAATTTTTTAAATTATCAAAGCCAAGCTGCTATAGATAGATATGGGTTGGTAATTGATTACTAATTTAGGGTCGCCTGCTTTATGAGTAGGTATAGGTAAACATCTCTTTAAAATTCTAAGGCAAATGTTTTTTTCTAATTGACATATTGAACAGGTCGGTTATAGGGACAAAGAGGGCTACAGAGCATTTTTTGTAAAACAAATAGGCAATTCCATCTGGGCCAGCTCTTCTATTAGTACTTTACTTAAAAATAACCTGTTCAACATTCCATTGAGAGACAATATTAAAACAAATCGATGAATTGTGGTAATTCGGTGAAAAGTTATCATACACAGAGGTATCAGGTATGGATTCCGAGAACATATTACATAATATGGTATCAGGGGAACTTGATACCTAGTGCATTTGAGAAATGAATTAGTGGCTTTAAGGCTTTTCGTAAAGCTCCAGAACCTCTTACGGTTATTTTTAACGGCGGTCTCTGTGTACTACATAAGCTTTGTATGTAACATTCATTTAATAGCGTCTTAGTAATTTTGCGAAAATAGGAGAAAGTCTGGTAAATCTCTAGGTTTCTTGTGCGAATGTGCATTTTTCTGTACTTTTGTTTCAATTTCATTACCATACGTAATTGGGATGAAAATCAATTGGAATAATTATTAGAGGAATTAAACACTTTCGGAACAAAGATCTCAATACATTGATTGATATAAATTATTAAATGAATCGTCAACGTTATTTGTAATGACTTGCGAGAGAAATCGTATGATGATCAAAATTCATTTATTCCATCGAAATTGGCTAATTTGTAATTTCTCGTAGTCATTTTATATTGTGTCAGGTGTTGATACTTATATTAAAATAAACAAGTAAAAAAGCTAGAATTGGTCGTATGAAATTTTGTATGGTCACCGATCTATGCAAGTTTGATTTGTGAAGTGGTTTTTCGCATATATTTCTAGAACGGTTCATCAGACAGAAAAATTGATTATAACCAATTTTATAGGATTTCATATTCTGAAGAAGATTTTAGTAAAATAAAAATGGCTTGGACTGATCGTTTTGACAGTATACGTAAAAAACCTAAATTTTTATATGGCAACACCAAGAAGGAGTTGCCCGATTTAGACCATTTTTGAAATTCTATGTTATTACTATAAAAAAATAATGTAGTAAATTGCAGCTCTCTATTTTCACGCGTTCTCAGGCAGTGTCCAAATATATAGTAGATACCGAATTTTTTGTATGGCAACCCTACGAAGGGGTTGCCCGATTTGTCTTATTTTCGAACTTAATTTTACTTTCCAACGGACAGACGGACATGCAAAAATCAAAATGACTTTTAATATTATGCATGGGTGTCCAATCCATTTTGCTCTACCATCGTTATTTCTGTGGGTTACAAAGGGAATGATAAATTTGGTATACCCTTTAGATTTAATCTAGGGTATAAAAATTAGGTAGGTAATAATGGTAAATTTAGTACATATATATTGTTGCTACTTTTTTTTTATGGTAGGATTATTATAAATAATTCGGAAAATTAGTATTCGACTGTTTAACAAAAACATGTTCTTTTGAATTTAATTTAAACCTGCTCATTGATTTTGTATTGAAAAGCAGCAGTATTTTAGCTGTGCAAAGGTAGCATAAATTATTAGTTTTTTAATTGAAAGATGGACTGGTATTAAAGGCTGGAGGCAAATTAAATAAAGCAAATTGTTCAAAACCAGCGTGAAGAAGGAATTCAATGAGAACAATACCGTCAATGCCAGCAGTGGCGGCTCCATGGAGGTTGTGTGGGGTCATGACCCCCCTAAATTTGAAGAACAAAATATTTAATTAATTGAGTTATTTGAAAAAAAAAATATTTATTATTTTATTTTATTTTTTATTTATATAATTCAATTTCAAAAAATTGTTTATTCCAAAACTTAAAATAAATCAAAATTTATTTCAATGAATATTATTGTATGCATCTGATGTATGTGTATAGGTTTTTCTCAGAATTTGAGTTTGGGGCCCTAACTTTGGGTGATCCAAAATCTTCAAGAAACTCTTCCCAAACCACGAGACAAACTCTCTCACTACCACATCAGAGCCCTATCTTGGTCCTAATTCATTCTAAAATATTTGCAGCGTTTTCATGTAAAACTACTGACAAGTATAATATGGACTGACTACGTCCATAGAAATATACTGTGTATAAAGTGGGCTCAGTTTTATGTATATAGCGTTCTCTTTTGGTTAAAACGCTAAGTACCAACCGAAAGAGAACTATAAACAACAAATAAATAAGAGGGTTCGTCGAAATAAATGTTCTTAAATTAATTATTTGGGTTAATTAGTGATAAAAAGTGCTTCACCAAAGGAAATATATTGATAGATACTTAAGAGAAATGCGAAAGGTTTTATTAAAATCAATTTTCAACTTCCCGCCAATGGTTTTTTCAATGTTGGCACCGACGTAAGAACCATTTTTGTCACAAAAAATTGTACCCCCATGAAGTAGAATGTCGAGCAGTCCATATTATATATGGCAGCGTGTAAAACTGAGAAAAGTTTGGTTTGAATGACTCCTGCAGTTTGCAAGTATACTAAATCTGACACATCATATACAACGCTTAATGGGGAAACCTTCCTAGTACCTCACTATAGTACTGCGGTGGCTAAACTAATAAGGTACCTGCGGCAAATAAGGCCCACCTAATTTGAAAATGCAATAAATCAATTATTTGGTGATATAGAACTACAAAAACAAGTTTTCCGTGAAGTTCATTTATTTGAACAATTAAAAAAGTAGAGAAACTATAACAGAAGTGAGTATTTGAAAAAATAATACAGTTTTATAAAACCTCTTCCAAGGGCCTTAATAAGCTACCACAGAATAATAAGGCCCAAAGCAAAAATTAACTTTTTCAAAATCTTAATCAGCGGAATGATTCCCTTTAAACTTGCTAAAACTAAGCAAATCAACAAAATTCGGTTATTTTTAATAATTTCGAATAAAAATAAAAGTGGGCCTTTTTACCTCCAGGAGGATAATAAGGCTCCAATAGCTTTAGTTAAAAATTTCTTAACCTATAACAGAGTAAATCCAAACAGTCTTCATTCTTTGGAACAAAAATAATGTCATAATCATAATCCTATATAAGGACATTAGTTTTATTGAGAATTTAGGTTAGGTAGGGTAATGCATGTGCGCATCAAGTATGAGGTTTCTGTGATTCATTTTAGTGGGAGTTTTTAAATGTGGGCTTTATTACCCTCCGGGCTTTATTTGCCATAAGTACCTTAAACTAAGCGACTAGCAGTGCTGGATGTTTCTGTTTTGCTCAATTTAATTTGTAAGGTGACAACACCCCCCCCCCCCTAATTTCAATGCTAGATCCGCCACTGAGTGTCAGTGCCGTGGAAGCCAAGCCATACATTGACGAGTCAAATTCAAAGATATGTTGTTAGTTCACCAATCAGGAATCATCCTGCAAAAATTCTTTGAAAATTTTGTTGTTTGTAGCCATAAAAAAATAATGGATTCGGCTGACACAAAGAAAATTTTAGGCGCAAATGTCAAGGAAACTTCTAATAGATAATATTCATCATTGGCACTAAGTGCTTTAACTTTTATATACCAATGCCATAAATGGTTACAACTGACGAAACTCCAAAATATTTGCGGATAAATTTTTATACCCCAGTTAATGATAGCGTAGGCAGTTCAAGTTTTTCATACCACCAAATACTTACAGAGTAGGTAGTTTTTATTTATAAACTCAAAGTAAGGGGAGCCCGGCTCCTAATACAGAAATTGGCCAGTGAATTCATCGACGAAATGCAATAATGAATTTTTTTTACAACAGGACATCTCGGACAAACAAACCACATTCAAAAGGCATTCAAATTTAACTATATCTTATTATCTCCAGATACATACAAATTCACCTTTCTATATCGCAAATATTTTTTTAATCACAATTGTTTTACTAATGCAAGTTTTACTAGACCTTCAATGTAAGGCTGTGGCCTTATACACAGAACCGACATTAGATTAATACAATTTTTTTGGAATGCATTACTTGTCCTATGCGTAGATTTGACATTAAAATAATAATTGGTATCTCGCGATAGATAATTTACGGGTTTATCAAGCAACTCTTGAAATTTTTTTCCTCATTCAGTAAACTCAGCCATAATGGAAGGGCAAGATATTCTCTATTAAAAGTTTCGGTCTCAGTTCAAACCTCTGCGGGAATTTAGTGATTCACCAGAAATAGCGATTATGAACATATATGATCAGTCGCGTTATAGTTGTAGATTTTTTTTTTTTACAATAGTCGTGCTAAGCCGATATTTATTTATGTCTTTAATAAATCCCTGTTAGTGTGCTATTGTACCGGTCGAATCATAAAATGTTTTACAGCCAGATCGGATATTTCATTAATTAAAGTACCAAAAATAACGTGAATGAAGTTGTAAAGTTTTAATTTTTCTTCCACTCTACGGGAGTCTTCTTTCACTTATCGTAATGGTCGAATAAGTTCACTTCTGCACTCACTTTCAGAGTCATATGGACATTTCAAAAATAGTGCCCGCAGTGTCATTGGGTGGATGGGGCACACCAAAGAAGACATTCCATCTGGGTCTTCAAAGTGAGTCAAGGTAAGTAGTGTAAGGGTCCTTTCAGGACCGGATGTGGAGCTGTTTTTTTTTTGCTTTTTTGCGGTAAGGCACGATTATTTTTTTGTTAATGGTGTCGTGACAGCGGCAGGATTCCCACCCTACGAACTCTCCGGCAATAGCCGTGGTGCTAGAGTGCTGCCTTGAACTTGCAATATTGCTTACCGAGTGAGCTGTCAGCGAATGCTGATAGGCTGGACTTCACATCCAAAAGCACTCACTCACCTGCTTCCATAGCAAAGCATAGTCTAGAGGATTGGTACAAAAATCCATTCTCAACTTTTAAGTCACTAATATCCGATCACATATGAACTCGATTCTATATTTACCTATAATCGGCTTGGATTTAGATACGCTCACCTAGGTCTAACTTTGTGGACATAGAATTCCTAACTACCTTTCTTATTACTTTCCATTAGTAAACCATATGTTTATAGGGTAAATAAGTATATACCTATATCACCTTTATCCTACGATGAGCTAAATCCTTAATTTCCTGTCCTTTCCCTAGTTCCATTCTGCTAAAACTGTGCATTGTTTCATAGGGAGTCCCATAATCTTAAGCTTCTTTCTTTAAGAATAAGAAAGTCAAAGGAGCGGAGCAATATAGGTAACGCTGCGTTTTTGCTTGAGATTTTTTTACCCCATTATTCGTCCTCCGTCAACTATAAAGTGAGTTTCCTGTCCGATTTTATGACCTAAAGCTGGGTCTATTTGCGTGTTACGATCATATCGAACTCTACCCTCTACACCCTGG